>JAWMRA010000113.1:51060916-51076344 GCA_035584735.1 Pseudotriccus pelzelni
TACAGGACCTGGGTAACCCCAGCCTTATCCCAGGAGGGAGGTAGGCCCAGCCCTGAGGTCGACATAGAGGAGAAAAAGAGACAGAAACAGTTCCAGCTGCAATGAGTCAGAGATAACAGAGAGGACCTTGCAAGGTGCTGCAGAGTTGCTTAGAAGACCTGAAGCTTAAAAGTGGAAACAAATTACTTCTCCTCCTGGACTGATACAAGGGGGGGAGGGGTATTTCTGTAAATACATAGTGCTTTTGTTTAATTAGAATTGTTGTAGTTCTTTAGTTTTTATTTTTACTAGTAATAAATCCTAATATTATTTTCTCCCCAATCAGATCTCTTTGTCTGCATAAACCTTCTCTCACATTAAAACAATTTGTGAGGGGGTGTGGTAAAAATTGTCCCCTTAAGCAAACCCATGATACCTTGTCAAATGACTTTTTACAGGTAACATTTCAGCACTTCCTCAGTTTCCCCTCTTTCTAATGAGAGGAATTAATAGGTACTACAGTTAGCACATATGTCAAGCAATAACTGTGGAAGAAATCAAATCTGTGTTCAAAAGGCAGTGAAAAGCCCACTGACTGTATTGCATTTCTGCCTACAGCTGGGTATCCTTGAATTTGCATTAAAAGCACATGTGCAGGGAGAAAAGGATGTAGCTACTTCACTAATGTGCATTTTTAACATAGTAAAATCTGCAAGTTAAGCATTGAAGGACTGCTAAATCTTACACAGAGGGTTTTACATCACATTTAAGTTGACTGACTACAGTGTCATTATTTTAATAACATATAAGCATTCTCTAGAAGTAGATTCTGTTCTCAGACCAGAGACTGGAAGACTAATAAGATTCCATCTGTATAGTCTTCTGAAGGTTAACTTATGTTTGGCTGAAATTACAGCAACCCTATTTTGTTTTAATTTTCTATCACTTTCTGTTTTGTCTGAGTCAGAGACTCCTTATTAATATACATAGTGATAATCTATAGGAGAGCAGTCAGTGGGTAAATTCATGGATTCATCCTGCTAGTAAGTATTCACAGATCCGAATGAGCTTTGTAGGTCTGAAATCTTGACTTGCTAGCTTCTCCCTAAATTTAGTAACACTGGTCCCATCCAGAGTCAAAGCAAAACTTCGTATGGGAACTGACTGAGACCATCAAATGAATGCAGTTTGCATTCAGGAAAATCTAGAAGCGTTATCATTGAACTTATTGTTTGGGGCATATGCTTGTGGTGAGGAGTGTTATTTAACCATGGTCCTTTTACTATTTCTAGCAAAATTGCACCCAAATGTCTTTATACTTTTATTTTATAGGGGAAAAAAAATAAAGTTCAAATTTAAGGGGAAAAAAAAATCAAAAAAGCACTTCCTCTATGTCCAACTGCGACTTCAGAAGTACAGCATGTTTGTGAGGAAGATGTCCAGAATGCTGCTATGCTGTTAAAGTAGCAATATCAAATATATTCTTACTTTTCCTTCAAATCAATTACAGTTGGCAAAGTGTATATCAAGTTGCTTGTGGTGTGAATAAAAAAGCATTGGTGTCACACCTTTAACCTGTTTAGCATCACATGGTGCCAGTAATGGATTGATGTGGAAAACTTAACTCCTGAGTTTGCTGGGGAGGTACTTTGCCAGGTCTAGGCTGTATTATCAAAAAGAGGGCCTCTCTGTATGTGCCCTGTATCACATACCCTATGTGTGCACATACACTATTCTGAGCTTCTACATACCCTTTCCTAAGTGCCATCATGAGGATAAGGACTGGATGGACTTTTTGTTTTACTTAGGATGCTGTTTTTTGTGAGCTCCCAATAGCAAGCTGTGTATCAGAGAGTTAATCTCCTGCATAAGCAGGAGAACATCGGACATAGAATGGATATTGTGCTATAACTGTAGCATAACTGGGGTAGATACTTCAATGTTGTGAATACTTTTGCTGCCTTGATTGCTTAAAAACTGCAGGGCATCCAGGAAAGAATAATTTGAGATCTGGAAATTACTCCTGGTGAAAAGAAACCAGATCAAGTCGGTTGGTACAGTTTCTCTGACAGAAAGCAAATTGTGGTCTCCCTAGATGTGGAAGAGGTTTCTGACAGAAGACAGATAGTCATAGAGAAATTTTATAAACAGATGCAATGTAAAAAATTATCGATATATTTCTTAGCAATACATTCTGTCAGAAAAAATTATGCAGAAAACAGACAGGATCTTTAGCACTTGATATGAAATCAAGAGCAAGAATCTTTCTTGAAAATAGACCCTAGCTTAACAGAAGTTCTAGGATGAATGCAGAAACTATGAAGTGTAATGGAGACATTAAGAAGTGGTCACACTGTGCAGAAAGATGGACTAGGTGATCATGATCATCTCTTCAATTATACAAGAGTACATAAGAGTCTGGAAAAATTACCAGCTGTGGCTGGTAAAGAATGCTAAAGGCTCATGTTGCACAAGAGTGCTACATGATAGAGAACATTTCAATTACCACTTCCCTCAAAGAGTTTTGAAACCCTTGTTCTGTATTGTCTGCAGATCTGTAAAAATAGAACGGAATGTCTGTTCCTAAATAAGCTGACATTAGACACCACGGGAAGAAGAAGACAAAGAACCCTTAGAGATTTCATAAAATCAGTTTCTTTCCCCTGATAGTGCTGACCATATTGTGCTGCTTCTTTCTGACCTGAGCTGCTGATATTGAATGCCAATGGCTTCTTAGGAAGGAGAACTTATGACAGCATGTTATTTTCCTGACAAAATCATGTTTTCCTGCAATACTGTGTCATAACTTCTTTGTATTGGTTTGGTCTGGTTTTAACTTTGATATAAAGAGCTGGAGAAAATCTTGCTGTTGTTAGGGCTTTGTATGTGCATATTGTTTTTTTCCTCAATTTTTAAAAGAATTCCAGTTGCATCTTGAGATGAGGCATGCTACGGCAGTGGAGAGATGCTTGATGATGTTAGTTAAAGAGTCCCTGGGTGTTTAAATTACTGCTGTGTTGCAACTTGCTTTCATGTTGTGTAAGTGTACCTTTTGTACTTTTTTCTTCTGGGAGCTGTGCATCATTGCCCGGGACTGTGGGAATGTACCTTTGGAGACATGGTCCTCATGCTAGCTCTGCAGAAACAGGGTAAAACGCTAATGGCATTTGAAATGGTAGTATAATGCCTGTCCCTCAGGATGCTGCTTTGCTGTTAGCAGACTAGACTCATGCTGTGTCACTGCATAACAGAAGTTCGACACCTGACTATCTCGGCTATGTGGCCGAGAGTTGTTTGGGCAGGTCTTGGTGACTCAGGCAGCAGACTGTAGGGAGTTTCCACGATGCCAAAGACTAGTATCCAGAGGCTGCTGACACAGCTGTCTGAGAGGACTGCACTAGCTCTTTCCCTACTCAGGTGCCCTGGAATTACAGCATGAGCAGGCACTGTGTACTTACTCACTGATGTTGATAGTAAGTCCATAAACTGGATCCATAGTTCAGTGAAAGCTGGCTAGAGATCCCTTTTTCTGCTAGCACAGTTATTTCAGGGGCTATGAATGCCATTTTCAGCTCTTGCACAGCTAAGAGGTCTGTGTTGAAGGGATATTGCTGGCCCAGTTTGCTCCTGACACAGCTACCCTGACAAAGATTTTGCACTCCAGATCTCTTCCTGGGAGAGAGGAGCTGGGTTTGATCAGCCTCTGGAGGGGGCGACTGTCCAGGTGGGCACTGCTCCAAAGGAGGTGTCCTGTCACTGCAGGTTGGGACACTTGCTGTGGGTGATAGATGCCAAAAGAGCCTCTCATCTCCTATACATGTCTGTTAATCTATCATACAAGACAAAAAGTCCTAGAACCACAAAAGTGGTTCCCTTTATTTACGAACAGAGAGGAAACTCACCATGTTTATAAAGCCAATAATCTGTTGTTAGTATAAATCAAATCTCAGCAGTCTAATCCAAGAATTATTAGTAACTGTTAGAGAAAGGGAAAGAATAAGTTCTTGCAGAAAAGGTATCAGTAATGATAACACAGTTAAAATCATTATACACACACTTCTTAGTTTCTACCTCTTTTCACAGTGTTTTGCTCATCCTTCCTGTGCTCCTCTGGCTACTAGAGTTGGTGGTTTGATTCTGGTGGGGATAGAGCGGATGTTAAGGAAAGTTGTCAGCATCCAGAGTCCTCTGCTGAAAGAATGTTTATGATGATGATTTCTTGCTTTCTTTTTTATGCTTGCTAACATGCTTTTAAATTGTGTTCTATTTCTGCAGGCCTGCAAATCCACATTACATCCTAATGAACTGTATCTTGTGCCTTTTATGTATGTGAGATACTATTTCTCTGTTCTCTTGGTTGCCCTAAAATTAATTTTGTCTAAATCTGCATTTTTTCCCATCTTCTTTCTTGAAAGAAGCAGATATTTCTGTTCTTACAGAGACAGTGTTACATTATTGTTTGAGAGCCAGACGAAGCATTTGAAAAAATTGCTAGTTTTGTTACAACTTCTCATCTGGAGGTTGCTCCCCACACAGATGAGCTGCTGAAACAGATCTGATGGGTGTTTTCTAATTATAAAACTGAACATATTACTGCAAACTTCAACAGTGGTTTCAGCTAAGTAAGCCAAATTTCTCCAGAAGCAGGTTGAGGGTGTTCATACAACCCATCAGTGTTCAGCTTCTAGAACTGGGGGTTACATCTGAGCAAGGGGCAATCAAACAACTTTCCTTCAAAGTTTTATTTAAAGTATGGGTGTTGGGATCAGCTTTTACACCCTTTGTTATGAATGGGGAAATTTTGTTTAAAAGCTGTTTGGTTTCTGGCTCTTCTGTGGCTGAGAAGAGCCAGAGATTTCATTACTTAATACAAAAACTGAAGGTGCAAAGAACAACTGAGATTTCTGCATCAGCTTTGAACTCTGCCCAGTTCTCCTTCTATTCTACATCCAGTTCTGTTTAATATCTTTAATATCTTTATTAATGATCTGGATGAGGGTATCGAGTGTACTCTCAGTAAGTTCATGGAGGACACTAAGTTGGGTTGAAGTGTTGATCTGTTAGAAGGTAGGCTCTGCAGAGGATGGATGGGCTGATGCTATGAGGTTCAACAGGGCCAAGTGCTGAGTCCTGCACTTAGGTCACAACAACCCCGTGCAATGCTACAGGCTTGAGAAAGAGTGGCTGGAGAGCAGCCCAACAGAAAAGGACCTGGATGTGCTGGTCAACAGCCAGCTGAACATGAGCCAGCAGCATGCCCAGGTTGCCAAGAAGGCCAAAGTCTTCCTTGCCTGTATCAGGAATAGTGCGGCCAGCAGAATCAGGGAAGTGATTATCCCTCTGTACTCATCACTGGCGAGGCTGCACCTCAAATCCTGTGTCCAGTTCTGGGACCCTCAATTCAAGAAAGACATTGAGGTGCTTGAACATGTTCAGAGAAGGGCAACCAAATTGGTGAGGAGTCTGGAGAGCAGGTCATATGAGGAAAGGCTGAGGGAGCTGGGGGTGTTTATACTAGAGAAAAGGAAGCTCAGAGGAGACCTCATCATTCCCTAGAACTACCTGAAAAGAGGCTGTAACAAGGTAGGGGTCAGCCTTTTCTTCCAGGCAACTAGCAACAGGATGAGAGGATATAGCCTCAAGCTGCACCAGGTTCAGGGTGAACATCAGGAAGAAGTTCTCTACGGAAATGGTTGTTAAGCACTGAAACAGGCAGCCCAGGGAGATGTTGGAGTCACCATCACTGAAGGTGTTCAAGAAATGACTGGATGTGGCACTTAGTGCTGTGGTTCAGTTCACAAAGTGATGATCTGGCAAAGGTTGAACTTAATCTTAGAGATCTTTTCCACCCTAAATAATTCTGTGATTCTGTGACATGTCCATGCTCCCAGAAACAGCACAGTAGGGCCATTCTAGCCTGGCTGGCCATGGATCTGCATCTTCTCTGGTGTCTAATAAGGCCTTTCCTGCAGCTGCAAGGATGTGTATGTGTGTGTATTGCACATCTCTCCTTTTTTTCAAATTTCTGATGAGTTGCAAGGGTGGAGCCTGCACTGCATCTTTCCTCTCAGCAGGAGCTAAAATCTTTCTCTGTTCTATATATATTTTTTTTTTATTTTCATGATATTTCTAAGAATTCACATGGTATTTAATTGAAACTGTGCAATTAATTTGGAAGTTATTGGAAGAGAGGATGACCATTAGTGCAGAAGTACACATGGGGGGATCACTCATGCACACACATACACAGCTACTCCCCCCTAAATGGAAATGAGGCTATAAACATCTTAGCTGTAAACTGTGTTTGCAGCTATTGCAACAATCTCAAGTCAAAAAAATAAAAAAACCACAAGCATCTGGGCAAAAATACAGCAGTTTGTTTTTCTTTGCTGATTCCAAGTAAAGTGGCAAAACTAGAAATCAGCACTAATCCATAAAATAAACATCCGTTTAAACTTTTGTTTTTGTTGTTGCTGTCCTGCTCATCTGGCATTGAAAAGAAAATAAATCTTTTGGAGGCTGTAATTGTTTTAACCTGCCAGTATCTCCCCTTGAGTTCATCAGAGCAAAAGACAGCAAAAGCCTGTTTATTGTCCAGCAGGCACCTACACATGTTGTAAGTGAAGTTCCATCTGGTCACAACATCATGGATCATCTGGGTAACAGCCAGGCTTCATTTGCTTCATGTCCTGGACAGCATGAAGGCAGACAAATAGGAATATTTAAATGACTGACCAACCGCAACCGAGTTTGCCCCTGAGAATTCATCTAATAATGGCTGCTCACTATGGAGCAGTAGTGGCTCTGTGAGCTGTTTTCTATTTTAAATTACTCAAGCTGGGCTCTGAGGAATGATTTAGCCTTTTCATTAGGTGTCACCAATTTCCTGGAGACGCGCTCTGGCCCTTATCTCGGAAGATCTGGATATGGATGTTGACCGTACCTAAAATTCTCCCTGAAACAGCTTTGCAAGCAAAAACCCGGAGAAACCTGGACTTCATAGCACAGCTGCTATTGTGGGCCTGACAGAGCGCTTGTATGGGGTGCATTTTACAGCTGTGCCTGAAGCTCTATGGTATCAGAATTTTCCAGGCCTTTGAAATGACTCACACCTGTTTCACACAAGGGCAAAAGACAGAGAATGTGAATGCACCACTTAGTTCTGCTTAATCCATAACCTGAGCAGCCCTCAAAGAGACTTTTGGTGATGGCGATGGTGAATGGCTAGAGACCTCCAAAACTTCCGCAGGTCCCCAGGCTGGGCAGGGGCATCTCACAGCTGGCTGTGATGTCTTGCTGCCAGATGTATGTCCCTCTTGGGAAACTCTGCTCTGCAGATCTGGAGACTGGTGCTGGGTTACTGAAGGGTGGCAGACAGCTGCGTAACACAAACACCTGCAGTTCCAACTACAAACCTTGACAGAGACAGTGCTTGCTAGGTGAGTAATACTCTTCACCTGGGGCTAGGAGAATATGCAAATCCCAGTTTGCTGCATGAACAGTAATAAGCGCTTCCAAAAATTTATTTTGTCCAAAAATACTTTGTTGGCAGAGCCCAAAGAAGCCTTTTTAAGCACTGCAAATCTTTTAAAGTTCTGTAAGTAGCTTACTGCTTGCTTAAAATAACAAACTTATTCAATAAGTGATATGGAGAAATACCTGAATTTACCTTCAGAGGCAGCTATGAAAACTGTTCCTTTCTGCTTTAAAATGTGGGCATTTTCTACAATGATGTAATTCCTGTGAGATCCTAGAGTAATATAGGAGTTTCTACTCCTGTCAGAAAATCTCGGTAAGAAAGTATCTAGATGAATTACAGGGGTAAATCTATCACAATTTGCAGTTAGTTGTTGTAGAGGTCATAGGAGCTTACAAAACTGGATTTCAGAACCTTCTTGTCTGTGTCACTCTCTATATAACCTGTGTCTAAAGACTTAGATGCAGGCAGGAACATAAACTTCGCATCAGTGAGGTCAACAACATCAGTGCCATCACTCACCGGATAAAGCTGTCCATGAGCATAAGGAGGCAGTAAAGTCAAGTTTGGTTCAAATAACTGCCCTGAAGCAGCCTTTCCTCTCTCGGCCACGGCAGTATCTCCCCAAATCCACTTGGAGTCACTGTAACACAGCGGCCGGGCCGGGGCCGGAGGGGGGCGGCAGTGGCAGAGCCGGGTGGTGGCTGCGGCCGCGGGCTCCGTCCCTGCATTCCCCGAAGGCGCTTCTGTGAGCAGCGGGACTGACTGCCCAGATCCAAGGTGCTGATAATAACTGACCCTTCCTTTTACATTTGCGTTACATGATGTGCTTGAGTTTATGGAAAGCAGATATTGACGTAGTGTATTTTTCTGGAGGTTTGAGGAATACATTTATGCTTCACAAAGTGATGTGAAAGCAAAACAAGACAATTATTTCATTACTGCTTGTGCACTGATGTGCGTGTTCATGTGAGGTGCGTGGTCCCATTGACGGGATGGGGTTGGAGACGTGCTTCTGTGGAGCTGGAAGCTTTGGGAGAAAGGGAAACACGACTGGGAAAGAACCCAGTGTCAAATGAAGATTGCAAAAATGGACGGAGATTGACAGAGCACAGCTACTGAGAAAAGCATTGGCCTCGGGTTGTAAGCTATAAACAAATGGTGTATTTTACCTGATGAATTTTAATTAAAAACTTCCATCTCTTTTTACACTAACATTATGCAGTAAGTCTCACAAGTGCTGGAAGGATTACAAGAGATTGAAACACAAAGCACCGTACGCTGTAAATTGATACAAAGCATTTTTAGCATGCCCTCTAACAAGACGGCATGCTATATAATCAAGTCAACACGAAAATTGTTGTCCTTGGCAGAGAGGTAAAAAAGCATTATAGCTGTAAGGAACAGTATTAAAACTCTATTAAATTATTACCTTACAGTTTAAGTGACTAATAATGACTTGAACGGACATGAATCCATTTCAGTTTTGTACAGAAATCTTGGGTGTATTTCAGAGATGGGATGATTTTCCCTGGGCAAGAACAGCATAGTCACGTTTCTCATGAAACATTCTGCTATCTTCTGTCCCTTCTCCACATGATCGTTTGCAATCCGGATACTTAGACCATGCCAAAGTATCGAATGAGACATTTATCGTACCACTGCTGCCCTAGTTGCTATGTCTCTTTCTGTCTCGAGCATTTTTATTTCCAGGATGTCTTCTGAACAGTATCCTAAGCCACCAGGCAAATACATATTGAGTTTGTTTAGGAAAGGATCGAGCCAGAATGCAGAAATTACACTGATCAGGCTTCGGTCACAGGCTGCAATTCTCGGGGCAATCCCAGAGAGGCTGCGGCAATCGGTATTTAACAGCATTTGTCAGAAGGGTAAACGTGGTGTGAAATGCTGAATAGGAAGGAAGCTACTGCCTTTAACCTATTAACGGCAAGGGATATTTTGAATCTGACTGAAAACATACACATCAGCCCTTGTTATTCTGAATAAAGAATATATTTATATCTGTTTAAGAGTGATGAAATATTAATAATTAAAAAATTATTTCACTCATCAAAAACCAAAAGGTTTTTTAACAATAATCATCACATAATTATATCCTCACATATAGTTACTTCTTGGATGAATATTATGTTATGTTTAGGAGCAATTGATTTATTTAAATTTGTTTTCAACACTGAAGTTATAATGATTGTCATAACACTGATCTTGTCAACAGAATATGCTGAAAGAAACCAGAGGATTCTATCTGAATATTTATATAGATGTGCTTACTTACCACAGGATAGGACACTGGTATTTTGCAGTGTTCCAAGGGTAAAACAGACTGCAGTGCTGTGCAGGAGAACATAAAAATGGAGACTTCCACGGTTTCTGGAGGAATCTGAAAACCTTTCCCACATAACTACTCAGAAAAAATGCTGTGTTTTGCTTCTGGCTGGGTGGGAGCTCAATTCATCTCAGGTAGACCTGATTCTTAAGAATGCAAATGGCAATATTTAATTATGTAATTTTTTCCTTCAGCTACTTATTTGACCTGAATTATGCTTTTCATCTGAAACCTAATTTTTCTGTACTGAATGGCATAATTTCCACTCTCTGTGTAATAAAAAATGAACAAATGCACACTTAATAGTTTCCACTGTGGCAAATGACATATTTAATTTGGTTTCTTTACCTTCATTCTGTCTATTCAATCCAACCCCAGTTTGCATGCGATCTATTTCTACAGTACATCCTCTTTCTGTATATATTATAGGATATATAGATATGGAGGGTTTTATATGGTATTTGTGACTTGCTTTAGACTTGCGGATTTCAGAAAGAGCCTGAATGCAGAGAAGTTGAAGAATCTGAAATATTCCCAAGAAATACAGGTCCAAGCAAATGCAGACATTTACAATTTGAGCATTTTCAAAATGAAGATAAATCCTTCAATAAAATTCCATAAATGTGCAGTATCTTTTCTAGGAAGTGCTGTTACAGAAACTATATTAACTGCAATTTAGGATTGTATATACTATAAATGTGGTCATTTGGCTCTTCTTAGCAAGCAGTAACAGCTTAAAATTTTCCAAATGAGCTGTATCACAGCATTTTTTAAGGTAATTGTTGCACTAATTTTTTATTTACTAGATAGAAAGTACTCAATGTTCAATAAAACACAACTGTAAGGAATTAATGAATTGATGACTAGTATAAGTACATAAAAACTTCCCTTTAACTTCATCAGAAGGACTTGCTGACATGGAAGGTGAAGAGGTAGGTCATATCAATTTTACTGTATGCTGCTAATACCTATTGCGCCCTGAAGGATTTTTCAGTGCAAAGCCTGGTGTTCAGCAGTTGTCCGTGAAACCACTCCAAATTCCAGTTAAATATGTTTGACTCACGTTTCTGTGATACTTTCTGGGTTAAACCACTGACATTAATTTAACCTGAAATTTGCTATGAGATTTTAGGGGACATTTGAGGTGTTAATAATTTATATAAAGGGAAACCAATTCTTTGTGTTATATGCCTAGCAGAAACGTTCTGAAGCTTTTAAAGCTAAACATGCAACACCTGCCTAGGACATTGCCCTGGGGCACCTCTGGGGTGATCATTGAGCTGCTTTGCAGTCATGGGATGCTCCCACCTCTTTGAAAGAAGAGCACCTCAGGTGAGTCCTTCCTGACAGCAGAAGAAAGATTAATTAATTAAGAATTAGGAAGTGTCCCAAAAGGGTGAGGACCCTGTTTTTGTCCCATGGTCATATGAGAATGAAAGAGAGTGAAATGCAGCCCAGGAAGCCCCAGGAAAGGGCAGGTCTGTGGATGCTATCAGAAACATGCCACTGGCACCCAGCTGACCCTTCCTGCCCACTTTTGGCCTTCTTGGCACTGCCATGAGGAGAGGAGACATGACCCTGGAGCAGGTGCAGGGACTGATGTCCATCCAATGTGGTGTCTCAACAGGGACCCCCAGCCTGGAGCACCTCACTGTGGGCAAGTGTTTCTTGGATTTGGCAGAGGATGGATGAGGAGGAAGCCAACACTGGTGTGGCATTGCTAGAACATCTCCTCCCCCTATTGCTTCTTGGTGTACAACACGTGTACACTGCTGCTCTCAAAACCAGTTTGTAAAATGTTGTGGGTAGGGCTCATTTGCTTATGAAATCTCACGGTGCTTTTCAGTGTTGAACCACTCAGAAAGAGCAGGTTAGGCTTTAGGATGGTGGAATGAAAGCTGCCTGAGTCCATCAAGGCACAGGGCATCCCTCATTTCACTAGGGAGTGTGCCCTTGTCCAATGTCTTCCGGAGTTGCTATTATTTTACTTGCACTGGACTGGGAGTCCAGTTTTGCCCACCTAGCAGCAAGGCTGCACTTTGCCAAAAGCCCTTCAGAAAGCAGGTTGTCCAGTCAAAAAAGACAGATACCTCTTCCCAAGACTTCAGTAAGGTAATGATTCAGTCTAAGGGTGTAATCCTGCATCAGCTGGAGCCAGGAACAGAAGTGCCATTCACCTCAATAGAATTGGGTTAAGCTCACCAAGTGAAGATGTGGAGGTTGCTCTCCCAGTGACTAAGTCACCACCATAACCTGTGAGTGTAGAGGCAACTGCCTTGGCAGTGGTGGGAAGAGTCACACTTCTAACAGTGCAATATTGGGGACATTTTCTCCCAAAAGACGTGTATTTTGCTTTGAAAGCCTTAACTTTAAAAAATATTTCCTCATATATTTATGGTCCCTTGTGGGGAAAAAAATTGAAGAAAATGAGAAAATTTAAAATTACCGTTGACAGATAAATTGACATTTTTAACTGGTGAGAAAGTATTTACAGTTTTCATATGAGAACTAACATGTTGAATGTTGGGGGGTTTTAGTGTCTGCTTTATTTGCTTTCTAGTTTTTTTTTAAATTATAATAACGTTAATGATGCTAATAGTCTTACATGAAAAAGATGACTCTTGCGGAGATTTCCAGTTAAACAAAACCAGGAATATTTATTTTCTACTCATCTATCTGAAGCAATTGAAGCAAAAATATAGATAGTTTATCTGTGATAGCACCAAGTGTTTAAAGCGGTAAAAACCCTGGACTCGTTATCTATACATAAAAATAATTAAAGGGACAAAAATATTATTTATATTGCTGTGTGATAAAACTTAGTTCTTCTGACCAAGGGCTCACTCTTGCTAGCTCTAGCACAACAGTGTTGTTTCTGTCTTATACATGTATGTATTGGCATGCATTACAAATACTGGGCTGCCATACAGATTTGCAAACTCACACGGTGAACCCTAAAGTGTCTGCCCCTCTTCAGTTCCCGGCAGTCTTTTCCCTCGGCCTTCCCCAGCCAGCTGCTGCTTCCTTGCTCCACAGCCCTCTTTCCCAGCGCTGCCAGCCGCTGTGAGGTCAACGCATGTCTCCGAATCCACCACGCTGTGGCCATGTGAGCACGGCAAAACCTTCGCTGCCCCTTCAAAAGGAGACAGAATCTTCAAAGGTGGTGAAGAGAGGCTGGAAAAGTTGACCGCTAAGTTCTGCCCACCAAAAAAAACTCCCAGAAGTTTCAAACATTAAATGAAACTCAAAATTCCGCTCATTTTTTTAAGCATTTGGAAATATGCATTATGATTTGTTTTGGTTTATTTTGTCCTATTTGACTGAGGTTTTTTCCAACAGTTAGTGGCCCAGGGTCCTTCCTTATCACTCCTCTAAGGTGCTGATGACTCAAATGTTTGCTAATGAGCTACTGCTGGTTTTGCTTGAGATCAATCTGACAACTTTGCTCATGTCTCTCTGGTGCCATAAACTCGTTGCTTTCTGTTGTTCGCTGGTGTGAAAGGTGAGGCAGATCTTTTCAGTTCTGTGTTTATTCATAAATATCTGACAGGCTAGCCCCTGCATTTTCACCTATAATCATTGTGGGAGGAGGGAGGAGGAAAAAAAAAACAACAGTGGAAACACCAGAGAAGAGAGATTAAAAGCTCTGCAGACACCTTTTTTTTTTTTCCACTGTGACTATGGACACTACAGTAACTTGCCAATCTCCTTATTTTATGTCTTCCTGTGAGTCTTTGCAGTCAAACCTGATCCACAGGCAAAGCATTTGATTTCAGTCTGGTCTTTTGGGCAGGCTGGGCAAAGGTGTCTGCCTGGGAGAGCACCCTTGGGAAGTTTTTTTAATTGGTCTGTAACTGCATAAAGAGAAACCACATTTTTGATAGTACCAACAAATCGTAGTACAACCACTAAACAGTGACAGAATTGATGTCAGCAGTTCTGATGTTGAATGCCACTGAAGGCATCGAAAGGCAGTTTTCAATACCTCATTCTTCCCTAGCGATCTGAAAAGGTAGAAGAAAGAGAAGATGGAAGCGTTATGATAGTCACTTATTCTGTAGGGAAAGGAAAAATCTTGGCTTCCTATCAAAAGCCCATAAGCTTGGGCTTTTTTTATTTAATGCCATTTCATATATTTTTGCTGCAGAGCAGGCTGCGCACTATTCCCATTTCGTTGCCTGTGATAGGAGTTGTCAAGTACCATGTCCCAGTATAGTTGTTCACCGAGTGAGTCCTCACGCTGAGCTGGGAGCAGATCCCGTGGCTGGGGGATGACATCTTCGGAGGCTGGGAGAAAGCGGGGGCAGGCGGAGTCATTCTCTGTCTCCTCATCCTCCCTGGTGGTGTCTCCGGCTTGGGCTCCTTTCAGCCTTATTCATGAGCAGATCACTGAGGGAAGGGCATGAGGAAAGTTATTTGCATCCCAACATAACATTTAAAATCCATAAATTACTGGCAACTATAAACAATCTCCCTGCTGACAGCACGGCTCATAAAAATTTGGGTTTGCGTATGTGTTGCATTCGCATGTGTTTGTGCAAATTCAGCCTTGTGGGATTTGTCTCCTGGTTATGACAACAGTATTTATTCTTCTGGACTCTGGATGCAATGCCCAAAGGAAAGAAGATTTTTGACTCTTTTTCTTGTTTGATGTAGGTCTGGCTAAAAAGTACAGTTGTTATCACTGCCTTGAGTCAAGTTTCGGCTTTAAATGCGGAGAAAAGATTGTGGAGACCTGGGCTGAAAGCTAGACAAATGGTAAAAATGCTTTTGGACCTGTGATATTTATTGTAGCCATAAGGCTGCATGCTTCAAATTACTGCTGAGGTCTTAGGTAGGGAGAAAAAGGAGGAGGAGGGCAAAGCCAGTGTTTGCTATGTGTCCACAATCTGACTACCGAGTGCTTGGGAATGAATTTTGCAAATGAAGGGAAAACTGCTCCATTTCTGTCACTGCCGTGCCCCAGTTTAAAGATGTAAATGTGCGAGTAAACTGGGAACGGTGAGTATGTATCTCTGCTCTGCAAAATCTGTCAGATGGTGTCACAAAAACGCAATGATCCTGCATCCTGGTGGATTCCTGGTAACCAAGTATGCTTTTCAAAGCATATTCAGATCCCCAGTTTGATGTATAACGGAAAGAATGAAATTCTGCTGAATAAAATCAGTCTATTTCATGTGTATTTTGTGTAAACATTCTCAAAGGTAAATATACAATAATAAACTGCCAGATTTTTCCTTTGTGGGATTTAATTCCTGGCATTGCTTCATCTTGTGCTAGTAATGTCCTCAAGCCAGCACAGTCCTCAGTTTTTGTGCCTGGGAAGTTTGAAGATTTTGGCTGTCAAAATCCATTTCTACAGCAAGGAAGGAAAAAAAAAAAAAGACATATAAATCCATTGTTGCTGCAACAGACTGAGCATCATCTATGTACATCAAGAGGGGGCTGCTTAGGCTGAGATGGTGTCATGGGTTTGCCTAGGGGGCAATTTTTACCACACCCCCCACAAATTACTCTAAGGTGAGAGAAGTTTATGCAGACAAAGAGGTCTGATTGGGGAGAAAATAATATTAGGATTTATTACTAGCATAAATAAAATTAAGCAACTACATCTACAGCAATTCT
>JAWMRA010000113.1:51076444-51106530 GCA_035584735.1 Pseudotriccus pelzelni
TGAAGATGTAATTGGCAAAGGCGTCACCTGAACTCCTGATTGGCCTTTGTCCGGAAATTCATCAGGACAAACTATTTTCAATCCCCAAGGAGGGGGACTTTTGCAAACCCATGACAGGTGGCCTGACTGATGACCAGGGAAGAAGGAGTGTTGCAGCCCACTTTCCCAGATGGGGAGAGGCAAGAGTGCTGTGAGTGCAGTGGAGGCATTCATAGCAAGCACCACAGTCTAGAGTTCTTAGCTCAGGAATAGCTGTGGTCTGGGACAGTTTTTCATGTGGTTTCAGCTGAGTGTGGTTAAAACTGTTTGTAGAAGAACCGCAAGTAAAACCCTGTCAGGACAAGGTCACAGGGCAAGGATGAAATTCTGCTATGAACAGCACAGCTCCAAGCAGGGTTAGTATTTTCAGTCTCTAAATAAGGAGATGCTTTCCGTCTCCACCCAAGGTGAGGTACAGTGTCACGGCTACTCTGTTTCAGTGACATGTCTTCAGTGGGAAGACCAAGCAGGCGTGTCCCAGCTAATGGGCAAGTTGCTCCTGAAAAGCCACCCAGGAGTTAGTGCTGCTGATGAGCTGACTGAGAATGACTGTCCACACCATGCCTTTGGAGCATTGTAGAGAAAAGTAGGGCCTAGGCACACAGATGGGAAAAATGAAGTGGTGAGGGCAAAGGTTGAAGGAGACTGGGAGAGCATATGCTGTCAGCAAAGCACTGGAGAAAAGGGTTTTCTGTGTCCTGATCACTCTCTAAGTGCAGGGCGTCACCCTTCCCCTGTGCCCTGGTCCCCTCTAAGGATGGGCAGGAACTGCATGTGTCATCTCGTAGGCTATTTGGAGATGTGTTTTTTCCCTAGCTCTTGTTCTCATGCGTCCCAGTAGCAACATTTTTCAGGTAATTTTCCTCGTTTGCAATAGGCACCTAAACCTGGAGCAGGAAACATGGCAGAATCACGGCTGCCTTTCATGGGGCTGGTGCAGTGTACTGGAGACCCGTCAGCTTCTCTTCAAAGAAGGATGTATTGACTGGCTGGGCCAGCACCTCGACAAAGGCAGGGCTTTCCTTAACACACAGGCCATGTATGCTGAGGCCCAGGTAACTTATCCTACTGAAAGCTGAAATTTGGTCTGGATCAGCTCAGGGCAGTTTCACTGTAACTGGCAAAAAAGAAATCCCAAACCCCTATTTGGTTTTGTGATGGTTTGGGATAGCAGCATGCCAGGAGCATGAACCCGGACCCTGGGCATCTCCAGCTGGATGCTGCAGTTCAGAGAGAATTTACTCCCCATTTTCCTTCAGCCCTATGGGCTGTTACTGGAGTAAAGAAGCAAAATGAAAGTCATGCAAAAGTACTCAGGTGCCTGCCTTTTTTGTGGCTCTGTGATCTTTTCCTGATATCCTCTGTTGCTGTGCTGCTGCTCTTCACATCTACCCACAGCATCAGATCAAATCTCCAGTAGGAGTTATCAAGGTCTGATCTCCCACGCTGTGTTGTGTGCACTGGCATATAAATGTTCCTACACAGATCTGTGGCTGGTGGGAATATGGGCAAGGAGTGTATGATACTCTGGTGACTCCTGTGCTGGGTGGAAGGGACAGGTTTAAAACCTGAAAAATCAGAAGTGGGTCCTGGCCAGCCCTTTGCGTGTGCTGAGGGGGGAGAGAGCAGGCCCTATAGAGAGCAGGCCCTATGAGAAGCGCCACTTGCTCGGCAGGGAGAGTGGAGCAGGCTATGCCTGCGGTTCACATCTCTTTGTTAATGGCATCCAGCCCCTGGCCTTGGGAACTGACTGGCGGCAGTTTGCAAATGTATGTGCTTGGCTGGGAGCCTGCAGTTCCCTTTGTCCCGGCAGCACAGGGGGGCTAATAGGGAAGCCGGAGCGTGTCATCCCTGACTGCCAGAGCTTCCAAGCAGTAACATGACGGGCAACTTTTCAGACAATATCCAACATGAACATTCAAGGCTGAGCCTATTCTTCTTCTAGACACTGGTACTGACTGATTCCACATGCTGTTTTCCAGACTCTGTTGCTGTAACAAGCTCCAGTCCTGAATATGGACCCTCCTCCCGGGGAAAAGTTCCATTGAATTTGAAAGGGTGGAAACTGTTTGGGATCATTAAAAGCTTAATGTCTTTGAACATCATGTATAATGCTGTAGATGTAAAGAAACAATGTATTCATATAAAATTTCATATAAAATACACCACATTATTTGTATTGCTCCTATGTGCTTTGCACAGTCTGCTCCTGGTTCTTACAGGTGACTTGCATGGATGTGTGTGCAGTAAAACTGTGCTGTACTGCACCTTGTTTTAAGATGACGTAGTTACAAGAAGGAGCATGTTTGAGATGGGAGTGACAATGGCAGAGGAAACATGCACCATGCTTCCACTGAACTTCAAGCTCAAGGTGAGAAATTTTGTTTTTCTGAATGGCTAATTTTTCTGGGATTTGCTGATGGGCAAAGGCAAGTAGTAGAAGGATCTTATACTTCCCAGATTCAATTCTGTATTCAAGTAGTTAAGCTTCAATGTCACCCCTGTCTGCCACTGTCATTGCTCCTCTTTCAAACCATAAGCTGGTGGATCTCATGTCATGAAAGCAAGGCAAATGGAAACATTCACAAAGATGTGGGTGAGCTGGAGACTTAAGGATAAGCTGTATGTAGACTTACATCTGGTCTTCTGAAGACTGGCACGGTGGCCATGGCTGACCTGATCCAGTGCTGGTAATGGTCCTGCTTTGAGCATGGGACTGGCCAGCATGACCTCCAGAGATCCCTTCCAACCAGCATTGCTCCAGTCCACGTGCGTGCTGCCTACTTTTGCATTAAGGGGCAATTCCCTTAAACCAGCTAGTACTTGTAAATAGCTTGGAAGGTCTCCTAAGTTTGATATTTTCTTACTGCTTCTTTTCTTACTGCCAAAAGCTAAACATAAAAGCATCCCAGGACAATTTATGACTAAAAGACTCAGTCATCTGGGAGTGCTTTCTCCAGCACTGCCCCTCAGCCTCCTGAAATGGCTCCTCTGGAAACTAGCCTGAATTTCACCATTGCTTCCCTGGAAAAAAGCTGCAATCTCATACTCCTGTCTGCAAATACTGTCAGGTGACTGTGAAAGACAGACGTTTTACAGTACTGCAGTTACAGCTCCATTTTCTTCTGCCAGAAACACAGTAGCTGTAACATGCGATTTGCAAATCTGGCATACGGGCATCAGCCTGGTTGAAAACAGTCAACAGAAGCCATTTCCTCAGTGCAAGTAAATATATTGACATGTGTTGACAATAAACTGATTTTGTGCACTTTTGGAAAGGCAGATGGCAGCTTGCATGTTTTAACTGCTTAGTTCCTCTAAAGCAGCATGCAGAAAAATATCTTTTGTAGGCTATATTAGGCAGCTTGTCTTCCATATCTCTGGAGCAGTCGTGATGTCCTCTAATTACAAGAATATGATCTTTACAGAGTATTCATGCTGGATTGAGCATGACAATAATATGTTAAAAAGTATGTCTAAAGCATATGGTTTAGGATATGTGAGGGAGTTAGGGTTGTTAAATAATATTTTTTATCCTGTTATTCTACATAAAATACATAAAAATACTAGCAAAGGCTTAGAAATCATTTGCTCTCTTTGTTTTGTCTTTAATGCATTTGTTCTTTGCTGCATGATTAAATGGCATAAACATCCTTCTGCTATTGTCAATAATCAAGAAACACACGACTTTGTAATAACTGAGGCCTCAGTCCAGCGAGGCCCTAAATGTCATACTTAATTATACTGCAGACAAGCTGGCGAGTAGGCAGGTAGAGCAGCATGGCACAGAATTCAGCTGGCAGCCCAGAATGGTGGGAAGTGCCCATTGCACCAGGCTTTGCCAGCAAGCCCCGGCAGAGCAGCCCTGTCAGCTGGGCTGAGCCACTCGCCCTCGGGAGCCATGCACCCAAAGCCTGCCTCCTGGGATAGCATCACGGCCTGAACTGCCGAGGTGGAGGATCATGTACCTCCCAGAGCAGGATAACCCCCATGAGAGCGCAGGGGCGGCCCCAGGGGAGATGCCAGCATTGCCCTGGGCGCTTATCATGCCAGTGGGGGATGAGCAAGGCTCGACATCACAATACCCCCTCTTTTTGCAGGGATGTTTTCAGACTGAAACCTGGCAGCAGCCTGCTGAAGGGCTGGCCTCGTTTCAATCATAGGATGACCAGAAAAAAAAAGAAGAAAAAAAAACCCCAGTCTAGTACTTCTCATCACTACATCTCAAAGTGAGTGTGTCCACCCAAAAGGCCACCTTCATGAAGGATTATTTGGCTGCCTTGAGGAATCAAAGAGTTAGTGACCTGTCTGGCAGATTTAGAAGCAGACTCTGAGAGAGTGGCTTGTGCTTGGGTTTTCTGGTAGAGAGACGGCCAAAAAAAAGACTGCTGGATCCTGCCCAGGTCTCTGCTGGAGCTTCAGAGGCGGCTGAGGCTCTCCCAGGGGAAGCAGAGCTTTGCTGTTCTAATTGCAGGCTCTTCCACCAGCATTCACCTGTCAGCACAAGGTTGTGCCAACACATCTATATTAAGTGGAAATTGGAACAAATCACTAAAATGTCTCTTCCCTGTTGTAGGGTTGCTGTGCCTGCATGCCTTTGAGTTCCCAACTGCTGAGCTGGAGGGAGCATAGCAGTGATTTTTTTTTTGTGGTGAAACTTCTATTCTTTACGGACACAAAATTATTTTTTAAACCTGATGAAGCCTGGAAGAAAGTTTTCTAGAAAGAGTCTTGATGTGGGCAAAATGACCTGCCACAACAATGGAGTGAAGTCCTGGATCTGAGACTTAGACTTCAAATGGCCCAAAATCTGACTGCATCTCTTGGGCTCAGTGGATGTGAACATGTAGCAAACTGATGGGAAGAACTCTAAGCTTGCAACTAAAGTGCCCCAGTTCTGAGGCTGGGCAGTGTTTGAAGATAATGGAAACAGATTGGTCATGTAGTCATGGGTTATTTGAGACACGAAGTCCCTCTGCAAATAGACTGTGATCCTGTCTCCATAATGATCAGAGTGCTGTTTGCTTATAAGCAGATTTTGTGGTAAGTCCCATTTTCCCACTCCAGCTCTCATCAGGGTTCACATCTTTGGATATGCTAGAGACTTTTTTTTTTAACAGCATGGGAGTTTCTTCCCTCTTCTCTACACCGAAGAATGCAGAATTCTGTCACTGCAGTAAAACAGATTGCTTTTATCCACTTTCCCTTCTCTGTTCTAACATTTTCTTTAGAGCATGGACATTATAAACCTCTCAGTGACATTCTCTCTTGCAAAAAGATGTGATCCTATGGCAGTCCTGTGCTGCAGCTGTTCCTGTCCAGGCACAAGGCTCCCCACGCAGCCGCTGCTGCACTTGAATGCACTTGCTGAGACAAAGACCTCGGCATGTCAGCCTCCACTTTGGAAGTCAGGGATTTGGTGACTGCCGTGTCAGAACGAGATGTGTTTAAATAAAAACAGTACTTTAAACACAAGCTCTTCACTCCTGCATAAGGAGAGTGTAATGACAGCTTATCCCACTGCTGCAGAGAAGGGTAGCTTTATGCTACCCTCGTCGACACCTTTAGAAGATTTTTACTTCATCACCTAAATTAGTACTGACACGAGCAGTCTAATCTGCACCCATTGTAATTGTATTTACTCCTCTAGCTGCTAATATTGCCTGGAGAAATCTGTGAAGGAAACAGATGCTGACTGTGCAGACAGTCTATTTGCTAAAGGCATTAATTTAGTAATTAATGAAGTGTCAATGCAACTATTTAGCATTACTTTTAGGTGTTATTTAACTTTAAAGTTATGCGTCAGCCATTTAATGTCAAAGATGCTGCTAATGCTGAGCTGCCACCTGAAATTGTAACAAGCACTTCTGCATTGGGTTCTCAGAGTACCAGCACTGTACAGGCTACTGCCCTTTGAACACCAAGAAGTATTGCAAAAAAAAAATCACCAAAAAATGTTTTGCAAGTTTTGACCAATATTATTTTACAAATAAGTTAAGATAGATATTGGGCAGCAAAACTGAGTGGAATATGTCAGCTACTTTTCCTTGTATATTTATTTTTTCCTCTTTCTTATTTATTTCAAAATTTACAGCCATTTAGAATTTTGTTGTCATTACAGAATTAAAACTGAAACAGTAAATGCCTCAGTTTTCAAAGCAGCAGTTTCAGGTAAACATTTTAACTGTAGATAAATACCAAATCAGTTGACCAAAAAAGATAAAATCTTACAGACATTATCTAAATTTTAGCAGCTTGCATTTTCTTCCATTAAAACAAAAAAAGTTGAAATATTTTTTCTGCAGTAACCTTGTGTCTGAGAGTCAGTTCTCATATGAATTACTCTTTGAAAAAGGAAAAATTCTGCCAGCTCTTCTTTCAAGCTGCCTGAGAACAAGTTCCTCACAGAAAGGAAAAGAAGAAAAAAAAGTGCCTTTGAAGCACCAAGCTGAGGGGAATAATGGCACTTCCAGTCATCTCTAAAGGTCTTCCCCAGAGATTATGCTTTAATTTAGGAGAATTTTACAGAGTTGCATTCACTCTCATCTTTAGGTTCTCTCCTTAAAACTACCCAGTTTAACCTATCTAACAGCGTTCTGAAAATAGTAATGTACTCAATGATGACATCTCTTCGTTAGTGCAATGCTGACCTGCCCCAATGTACCAGAGAAGTGTATGGCAGCCTGTTTAAAGACAGGGCTGGGCTGTAGCAAACAGCTAAAAAATTATGAACAAAACACTTTCTGCTCTCATTTTAATGGAAAATAGTTGTGGAAATATTTAATTTGCTCAGACATATCGAAAACATTTGTGCATTATTTTAGCTTATATCTGCCATTAAAATATTTGACTTAATTGTTGTATAAGTCATTAAAATTTTTTTTTTAAAGCCACAAAAAAACCCCCAGATAGAGATATTTTAAATATTTCACTGTGACACTGCTTTGCTATGAAACTAAGGGACAAAATTCTATTCAAGGTGCACAAACTTGGTGTGATAAACCCAGAGCTCAACAACCATTTCAGACAAGTGCAAATCCCAGTATTTTTTTCCGTGTATTTTTATGACCATGTTTTTTAATATAAATTCATTTCCTCAGAGCTCATTTTAAGCAAAGAAAAATTACCATGATATTAGAATGAGCCAGAATAGCATGGACTTGTTTTTATGAACAAAAGGGAGAAAAAAAATCCTGAATTTTTATTTTTTGTAAGCACTTAACTTTCCCAAATCACACTGCTGGTTATTTTGTTTCAGTCCCATTGGCAGACACATTCAACATTACCCACACTCCGTCTCAAATGATGCAAACGACTTTCCTGAGCTATTTGCAAAGTGCGTGAAACATTGCAAGAGATGCGATTTTACTACCAGCATGATTAAATTCTTTTGCAGCACAAGAAAGCAACTAGTTATTTTACCGTGCCAGGAGATTGGTAACTATTTATTTACACATTTATTATCTGCTCCACTCTGAGAATAAAGAATGAGCCTGAACTACAAAAGCTGAGCCTGCATGAAGGCCCATCAGTCTCTCCACACTTCTGCTGTCAACCCTATTATGGAGGAAACATTATTCAAACTGCAGGCTCCAAACTCCCAGGTAACTAGAGACAGCAGGAAGCTCTGTTTGATATCAAGTATATTCTTTATCAACCTTTTTGTTGTGATGGGAAGAAATGATCGAACTTTACTTTCATCTTGCTCTGTCCTCACATCACCCAGTAGGTGAATAGCTTTATTGGTGAGCCTTGGCCAAAAGCTCTTTGATATACGCTGCCCTTTGCAGCCATAAATTTTCCATCTTTCAGACAAGGTTTGAGACTTTCCCTGTCCTGCTATTCTGCCCTAAGTGATTAGAAGCTCTTTTCAAAATGAAAGATGAGCTTTCAGGGAAACTCTTCGCCCTCTCCTAGGTACCATAAAATAGCCATAATTTGATTTTCCTAGCACTGATGAAAGTTGCGGGTTTGAGACCAAGGCCCTTCATGTGAATGCTGAGCCTCACGCCAGCACAGCTGCAACATGGAGGGATGCTCAGCTCCTTCCCAGAGGCATGTCCAAGCTGAGAACCTGGGACATGCTGGACACGATCTCCCACTGACCCTATGCCAAGCACAGTGTCCTCTGGCCGAGGCCTGCCCACCCTCCCAGTTCTTGCAGTGCCCCTCTGCCCCATGCCACCCCACCCTCTAGCTTGGCTTTTCCGCTCAGCCCTTCAACCAATAGGGAAACTGAGATAACAACCATGCTGCATAATATTTGGTTGCTTTTGGAATAACACAAGGCAGGGAACTGCACCCAGTGTTTGTGGCTGACCCACAGGAGGATTAGTGGTTCCTGCCTTGGAGAGCAGAAAGCAGTCAACAGCCACCCTGCATTGCACACAAGGCTTCAAAGAGAAGGTCCTCTGTCCTGGCACAGAGACTGCCCATGTGGCTTTGAGCAAGTCTCTTAAAAACTGTCACAATCCAGCAGCAACCTCCAGGTCTTCAAAGGTGTGAGCTGGAGCTCTGTGAATCCACAGAGTTCATCCTCTGCTCAATCTACCCCAGTGACATGGTGAATATGGCAACTAACTGCTCCCTATTCTGCTGTCTGGAGGGGTCAACTATGTCAGCATGAGAGCAGTTCCTGCTTGTACTGGGTTCTGGGTGCCAGGGATCAGAGAGGTCTATTTCCCAGGGACATCAAGATAAGAACCAGTGAAGAGCTGACAACATCCTGCCTTCACAATTAGATGTCTGTGTTTTAATAAAGACAGACTGGGAACATTTATTTATTTATGTCCTGGAAAAGACCAGTGAAAACAATTTTTCTCTCTCTAGTCAAAATATTTCTTTGACAGCTTTTGGGTTTCCATTAAAAATTAAAACATGTTATGTGAAAACTAAATGTAACAGCCTTTCAGATGACAATAATACTGATGTGTGAACATTTCTACTGAAACAGGAGTATTTAAAGAAAAAAGAAGGCCAAACACCAACTGCATTATACCCTGAACTGTCTGAGAAGAGGTGGCAAAGACAAGCTGTGGCCTGACTCCCAGACTGCCATGTTCTTTCTCTGTGGTTTCACCCTCTCTGTGACTCAGATGCCTGGTGGTGGCTGGGGACTATAAGCAAGTGGGGACGTCCCAAGTTAGGCTGTGTACTCCTCTATTCCATAGAGCAGTGAATCCCACCTAGAGCAGCCCAAAGTCTGCTCCCAGTTGTGATGCCTACCAGTCCTCCTTGACACTGTAAAGATGAGCCAGAAATAAATGCGTTCACACATCTTTCAGCAATGACACCGGAGAAGTAGGTGAGGGATGACAGAGTTGAGCAGCCTGTCTCTGTGTTGCTGAAACATCCTCCTGGTACGGGTGGTGAGCATTCCAGACCTTTACAGCTGAGTACATCCTTAAGCAGTAGAATTCAAACAGTGGTCTGAGATGGTATTAATTTGCTGAAATAGAAATCCCACATGTCCAGGGAAGGTCAGTTATTTGATGGCCTACACTTGAGATGAATACTGCTTTTAAAAAGAGGGACCAGATTTTTTGCCTGCATAGCCCCTGAGAGCTGACAACTGAAATGCCTGCACAAGTTGCTCAGCTAACACCCCGACTCTCACACCGTGCCACTTCAGTCCCTTCTTTCCCCAGTTCCCAAGCACTGTTTCAGCTTCCATGAAAATGTGGACTGTGCCCTCTGTCCCCATGAGATGCCAGTGTCCTGTCAAAATTAACCTATTAGCTGATTATTCTCTTTTGAATGGGAAACGAATAGGAATGTCATTCAGTGTCTCTAAGCTAGAGTGGCAGAAAGGGGTGCTTTCCGGATGAATGGAGGTCATTGTGCAGGATCTCTGGCATGGGGCTGAGTATACACGTTGGGAACCTTAAACTAACGACCTTTGCCATAAGAATAAGGGCCAGCCCCTTTGCTCAGGGCTGTTGATGGAGACCATCATACTTAGAGCTTCTGTTTTTCCTAGAGGAAGTGGTTCTGATCTTGTTTTTGAGAATTTGATGCTGAGATTAGTTCCAATTGAATCTGGTGCTGGTTCTGCAGAATAACAGGAGTAGAGGGGACCAGAGTGAGCCCATCGACTGCCTACTCAAAACCCCGTCTTTTTGTCAGACCAGCTGCTGCTTAGAGGAGTCTGTCTGTCCAGCCGGCCATGCTCAGCCAGGATGGCTGCACCGACCCTGGGTGTGCTGCGAAGATCGGGGTCCAGCAGGCTGCCCAGTGCCAGTGGCACCCGGGCTAAGAGCTCCAGCCAGACCCCTCAAGAATGGAGTGGGTCCTTCAAAAGGCGACCAACCTTCGACCTGCAGTCATCATTTTGGCCATCAGGTCAACAGTTGTTCCACAGAACATCAGCAATTGTCTTTCTCCTTGTGTCAGGAGGCTCTTGAAACATTATACGAGGATAATTAAGTGGTGAATAAGGGTCAGCGTGGACAAATAAATCAAACTGATAGTTTGAACACAGACTGATTGAGCAAAAACAAGGAATTGTGCCATGCCTGTTAGCGCTGCTCTTGATGTTAACTGACTTTGTTAACATTACATCCAAAGGCAGCAAGTGGGAAAGCTTTGTGAGGAATCAAAAGCTGAGCAAAGAGACATGGGCTTTAATTGTTCAGCTTTATTTTTGAAATAAAGACATGCAGTGCATCAATTTAGCTGACTTTAATGGACCACAAAACTGAACCTATTCTTTAAAATGCTAATTGAGTTTGAAGATTCTTGCCTCTCGCAGAAGAGGGATGCAAGAAATGCCAGTGCCACATTCAGAGTTGTCGTACAGTTTCATTCAAAGTAAGTGGGTGAAGCGCATACCATCGGGCAAGAAGAATGTGTGCATGTAACAGGATAATCTATTCACAGAGAAGATAACATCCAGGCAAATAATATATACAGTCTGTATATACAGTCTCATACGAAGGAATATGTCCTGGCATGTACTATAATGTAAAATTAATTTGTGAGTTTTTGATACAAATGCCGCACTGCAATCCTCCAAGATTCATGAAAGCTTTCACTCTCAAATTCACAAAAATAAAGGTCATTCATGTATTTCAAGGAAAAACAAGGGGCAGTCGGTCCTTAAAACACTTTGTTAAGGGAACAATAAGTTCGTGTGTCCAGTTGGACATAAGGATATAGAATACACATTTTATTCTGTCATCTCTAAAAAGAGCGCTGGGTACAAACCATACTAATTCTGACTTTCAGGATCAAGATGATGCATTTAAAGAAGGAGGCTCATATTTTCGTGCATGCTACTAATGTTCTATTAAAAACTAGTCAGTGCCTTTCCACACTGCTATATTTCCTTCTCTGAACACATGGCATGTTGCAGACAACAAAATGTGTCTGCTCTAAATACTTCACAGAGTATCTCAGACAAACTGAAAGTGAGGACCTAGTCAAATAAAGTTCACAGCTTTCATGTGTTTAGTACTTCTTATTTTTCCACTGCAGGTCACTGTATAGGGTCTTTGAATGTATTTATTTCTGTGCTGCAGAAACTTTCCTTCTGACTGGGTTCTCACAAATTTATTATTACTGGGTTTTCATGCTTCAAGATGCAGACTTACTTCTTAGGCAGGACACTATGAATGCTTCGACATAGGGAACTGACACTTCACATCGCAACTGGACCATACAAAGGCAAGTAAGTTATAAGGGATAAATTTAATGATAAGCATGTAAAAAAATTCTATGGGAAATGTATCTGTGCGGCTACATGAATTACGAGGGTTTGCCAAGAAAGGTGTAATGGATTATGGTGGAAGATGAAGGGGAGCTCCCACCATATCCAATCAGCCTTTTACTTAAAGGTCAGGACATTCTGTCTGGGTCCACTTGAGTTTTTGATTCTGCCGTTTCACTATTCAGTGGCACAATGTAACTGTCAGTCTCAACAACGGTTCCTCGAGCCACTGGCTCCACTGCTCACAGGGCAACACACAATATTTCACAGCCACAAAACAATTCACTGTCTGCATAGGCAAACCATATGATTTCCATGGGGAGCAATATTGACACACCCTACTGAGCGCTCTTAAGGGGACTCTTAAAAGAGTTACATCTTTTAAAAAAAAAAAAAGAAAAAAGGCATATGGCTCTACTATTCTTCTCTATGACTAAGCTACCAAATAGCATTTTAATGTTCTGTCTCCATGCAATGAAGTTAAATGCAGATATTCTCTAAGCCTTCTGCACCCTTTCTCATTTTACCAGGCAGAGACAGTTTTACTGCTATGCAAAGTCTTTCTGGACAGTAAGTAATATTACGATAGACACTAGAAGAAAATGTAGCACATGAATGATGTTCTGTTTGGATTTTCCCCAGTGAGTATTTACTGTGTTATATTACTCATTTCCAGCTCTAAGATAAATCCAGAGACTGGTACAAATTTATAAAGACAGAGGACCTTGCTGATGGTGTGTGAAGCACTATGATGCTGGGGCTCTGCTCTGCTGCTTGCCTTCTTTGGAGGAAGTTACCTGTTGGAAGATTTGTGAGCACCAGGGGGATTTGCTGTGACACAGCAGAATAATTGCCCCAGAAGTCAAGTGAGAGAAACCAAATGTGGAAGTAAAAAGTAAAGGTACCAAGAGATGAAGAATCACTGCAGAAATGTAGGGGCTCGTCTGTTCTTTGGAAGCCGTTTAACCAGAAGTTTTAAACTCCTGTACCTTGCTTACAAAAAGCTTGACGTGTTAGGTAGGGTATAGTGCCACCCGTCCCCACCTACCAGCAGACCACTACCCAGGCCGATTTTCTGCCTGACTCTCCTGATGCTGTCATATCTTTTTAGAAATGAATTTTCTCTCATTGTCCCCACAGTACTTTCAGCTCTATTCAGATCATGCAGTCAACTGCAAAATGAAAACAGCATCAGACTATTGTCAATGTCTCGCTCTGGCCCCTGATTTCAGGGAAAGCAACATCCTGATGCCACAGAGAAAGAAGAGGGGTGAGGGCTGCCTTACTGAGACGTGGGAGCAGAGTGCTGCATTGCCACGGAGTGAGATCTTGAGCACTGTGCAGGCTGCAGACACACAGCTGCCAAAGCAGTTCAAGGGGTGCAGGCTTGCCTGATGCCAGCTCTGCTACCCTGGGTGGGCCAGTGTTGCAGTGTCTGTGTGGGCTACGGTGCTTGTGCACTACAGAGAGACATTTCTTGGAAGAATTGCACTAGGGGGGTAACCCTGACTTGGCAGACACTTTTCCAACCCTTGGACACAGTCTCTGTGGTCACATAAGGCATGGCTCAGCAGAGGTTGGCTGTTGTGCTGAGCAGGGAGGCTGGAGGAGAGTGATGGCTGGGGCCATGCCTATCGTAGCTGAGCACAGTCTTGGGGGCCCTGAGATGCCTTCAGCACGTTGTTTCACTCTCAGTGCTGGGAAGCTGCCTTACCAAAAGGACAGGTAACCCAGATGACCTGCAGCTGCTTTGGCCCCCAGTCCTGGGAGATTTCCCCCTGCCAGCTGCCTCCCTGCTAGCTTAAACCTCAGCTCTATCACCTGCAGAGGGCACGTTGTGCCACACAGCTCCATGAGCAGTGGCAATCCACAGCTTCTCTGAGGATATATGGCTTTGCAGCAGCATAGTCTGAGTCTTCAGCAAAGCTTTGACACACTTAGGTACCCCCTGCTCACAGCACTTCACTATCCTGTGGCTGAACATCTTTCCACTGTTAAAAGAGTGGATAAAAGAGTCTGGCAGCTGCTAAGACCCCAAGGGAACCTGATTTGTTTTAAAAACATCATGTTCTGATGCTTTAAGAGCAAAATATAGCAGGGCTGGGTTTTCATTTTCCCTTGATGATAAAGCTCTACATGGAGTTTTAGGATTTCCTGGTTTTGGGTTGCTTTTTTTTTTCCCCCTGGAAAATTATTATAAAGCAGATTATTTTTTTTCTCCTGATGAGCTTCACTTGCATTTCAGCCATCTGTTGCCTGGGCAGTCCCAGCCAGGGCTGGTGACGGCATGATATAAAGGTCCCTTCTGGCCTTCAAAGCTCTGAAACCAGTGTGGCAGGGTTTTGCTCAGCAGTGAGAGCAGGACAAACATATGGACCAAGCTCCACTGCTGATTCTTTGGTCGTGCTGGACTGCTGCTGGCCAGCACACACTGGTCTTCCTTGGCATCTCAATTCAAGCTATATAATGTGATCATTTTGCTTTGTCAAGCAGAAACTTGATTGCTAATGTTTGCACCAAAAATGGGGTTACTACTGTAATGAACATGATTCAGTCATCCTCAGACATTTTTTTCTCATGTTCCATGCGGTGGACACTGAGGTGCACCAGGGTATCTCCTTTCCTTCCTATTTGAAAGGGCTTAGCATGAAGGAAGAGAATTCTACACTTGTTTTGCATTGGTTTCCAGGTGACACGCACTAAGTTTATAAGAAAAAAAGAATATTGGTTTTCCTTTGAAATCTAGGAAGGAATGTGAAAGTCAGGCTGACTTCACAGTTGCCCACAGTTTTCTGTCGGTACCACAAAACAATTCCCTTCAAGCTTCCTTTGCTAAGCAGCTCTCTTGAATGCACAGAATCCCACCTCCTCTCCCTGGTCTGTGATAGTTTTGCACTGTGAATCAAGATAAAGCAGAGTAAAATTCAGTAAAATCAAGAGTGTTTGCTATTTAAAAGTGGTACTTAATACTCATGTCCTACTGTCAGGTGAGGAACAGCCTATGGCTGGATATAGCCCATGATTTTGTATCTTCTAGCCCATCGTGAGATGGCAGAAGCCCCTCTGCCAGAACAGTATAAGTTAGACTAACGCACAAACTGCTCTAAATTTATCTGGGAGCTGACTCAGCAAGTCTTGGAGATGAGCAAGAGCATCTGAGATGTCAGTAACTCCCTACCACTTGCCTTTTTCCACTGCATATAATGTTATCAAAACAAAGAAAAGCTCATTTTACTGTGCAATCATCTGGGAGTATAGTGTTTGTTACCAAGCAATCAAATGCCACTGTTGTCAGAGAATAGATGAGGTCCAGTAGACCTTGAGTTCTGAGCTCTTGTAAAACTCCTGACAGCAGTCGTAATAAACTTCAGTGTTCCCAGTGCTGCTTCTACAATGGGAGGAGAAAGAAAAAAAAAATAGGATAATAAATAACACTAGAAGCCAAATACACATGCGTGTGCTGTGTAGCAAGGGCTGGGTAATTTATGAAAAGAAGATAGCCGAAACCAAACTTGTTCCTTGTCAGGAAGGATATGGTCAAAATACCTTCTACAAGATGGGAAAACTTGCATGTGCAGCAGTCCATGACAGGCACATGTTGTGCGAGACAGTTGCGTGCTGGAACAGTGCTTGCCTGATGGACATCCAGCGTGTGAGTGATTTGTGATGTTAACGGCTCTGTCTGTCGCCTTCAAGCCCAGGCAGCAAGACACAGACAGACAGTGGCACCAAGTGCTGGAAGTTATTTCTTGTCATCTGGGAGCTGCTCAGCCATGCTCACTTGGCCTGAGGGCTCTCCTCCCCCTCAGGTGGGTCCCACAGTTTTGCCTGGCAGAGGAGGAAGATGATGCCCATAAATTCAGATTAAAATTGCCCTAACATATCTGAGAGGCTACAATAACACAGATGCCATGAGCCTTGCTTCAAATCACAATTACCTAAGCTTTCCTTGATTAGTAGGCAGCTATCAGTCCCAAAGGGCATGAAGCCCTCCCTGTATTTTTGGAGTGAATCTGGCCCTGTGGTCACAGTCCTGAGGCACCTCACAACCTGATGAATATTTTTACTTGTAGCTACCCTGCAGTGGTATAGGACTTTTTTTTCTGATTCACAGGTAAAGAAACCAGGGTTATGCCAACACTACCAGCTAGCCGCAGGGCTGAGTCTCAGATTCCCCTGTTGCTGAGGTTTCTGGAAGGGATGCTCAGGGTTTTTTCCTGGTGCCCATACATCCTTGATGTTTTCAATATATGTGTTCCCATGAAATCCTCATGCATCCCCAGGTTGTTCCAGTTTAGCTTCCACTAAGTGGCTGAGCAGGGGCTCTCCTCTCCTTGGTTGGCATCCTACTCCCTTGTTTTTCAGACAGAGCCCTTCACCCCATCATATAATCTGTGCTTTGTCCCTGGCAAACCAAAGAGGACCAGCATTGTGGTGTATCTTCTGCGTGGAGGGACAGTCCCTAGGACCTGCCATATGCAGGCAGAGCTATTCAGCCCTAATCAGATTTGGGGTATTTTTGCTGATGCGCAGTATGCTATGTCCTGCGCACCTTTGCAGCACGCTGGATGTGTGATTTCGAAAACATTCTGAACTACTAATTGAAGAACAAAGAACGGCTCCAAGTTGCAACTCCCCAACAGCAGAAGGGAGCTCTGCCATTAACTTCCCTGAGAGTGGAACTGGGCAGAAAGAGCATGTATCTGTTCTGACCATAATTTTTTTTAACACATTGATACTGTACGCTACAGAGTCCTTTCCATATGTGTTACCTACAGATTTCCTCAGCATATTTGGACTTCACAATGTCACAGATATGCAGGAATGGTGAAAAAGAGTATTTTAAACCCATGGCAATGCTCTTTTAAAAGCCATAATCAGGTTAATTCTTGGCATACCTTCCACCAGCGAAATGATGGAAGCAAGCATACACCAGGCAATTTATATCCACCTCTGTGTGCCAGTTCATTAAAACCAGTCAAGCCTTTAAAAAATGCTCTAAAAACTCGTGAATGGCAGGGTTGAGAGGATGGTAGGTAAGAGAAGAGGGAGAAGAGGGGTAGAAATCTCTCTGAGAGAAAAGCACCAGTTCTTCTCCATATCTTCACATGTTCAGCCTTAGTGATAAATGAAACTCTTTCATTTATACTCCAGAGACAGGTAAGTGAGGAGCTGCCATGCAGCAGGCCAGTCACTGGGCAGCACTGTACTTCACCTGGAACTATTTCTCCAGCATTAGCTCTGGGAAGGCTTAAATGCCAAGGAATATTATATTTCAAAAAGTATTTTATCCCTCATACATGTATTCCCCTCCTCAGAACACGTTTAAGATCTCCTTGAAAGTAAAATGTGGTGATGAAATATGTTGATTTGGAAAAATTTGAAGCTCTGTTTTGCATTATCAGATGTATTAATTTGATTTTTTTTATTTCTGTGTTGAATCAAAGATATACATCCGCTCTGTCCTTTTGATTTAAACATATGATTTTTATATACACTAAGGACACATTAGACCACTCTGAAAGCACAGAGGGGCCTTAATATGAGAGTAAATTATTTTTTATACCCACTTTAAGGTCTATTTATTCTAATTGAGCAAAATCCTAACTCTGCAGTAAATGAGTGGGAATTCTGCCACTGATTTCAGAGACTATGGGATTTTGCCCAAGTGCAGTATAAAATGATTTATATGGAAGTGTCCACCACTCTTTTTTCTAGAAATTGTGATCTAAAGATACAAAAGTCCCCCAAGATTTACTCTTTATCCTTTTTATGCTGTGCTGAAGCATTCACTGTTTCCTGTAAAAAAAAAAAAATCAATTAAGTGTCAGACTATTAGCAGATTCCCCCATTGCTCAGGGTGGTGCAGGGAAGGGTGGGATATGAGGGAATCTTGTTCACTGCTTGCATCAAAAGGCATTTAGTGTACAACACTCTACAGGAGAGAATTTAAAAAAAAGAAGTCAAATTTAGCTCGTAACATGATACAGGAGAGAATGTCTCCCCAGGGCACCTCTATGCCAGGCTACAGAGTGCCATCCCTGGGCTCTAACAGATGCCCAGCAGAGAAGATCCAGGCCCTAAACCTCACTGTAGTCTCTTGTGTTAATGAGGACTCTTGATGCAGTTTAAGGTACACTGGTGGGCAGCCCTAAATCAGAGCTCGTCCTGCTCAGGAAACATCCCGGTGGCTGCAGCAGCGGGTCTGTTTGCATTCCAGATGTGGTGCCTCCAGCCTGCCTCTGACCAGTATTCATTTCTGCACTCCACAGCTGGTCCATGTAAATGTGCCATATTGCAGCCCATCTGCTCAGAGAGTGCACAGTGGCACATCTCTCTCTGACAGTGGACCATTTTATTGAACGCTATAAATATTGAAATTCATAGGCATGAAGCAGCAGATTTTTAATGTTACTTAGAGAGACATTTGAGCCACAACCTTTGGCAGCAGCACACACTGCTAGTATCTCAGTACACTGCACGCCATTTGGTTCAGACTCATGAACAACTTTTCCAGAGATTTCATGGCTCTCCAATCCCAGGTAAAATGGAGTACAGACCCTATGGGATGATATTTAGTGTGAATGTCACCCTGCATACAATGTGCATTTGGGATATGGACTTTCCAGCCCTGTGCTGTGTTAAACCATATGTTAATGTTTTCATACTCAGAAAAGATTAGATCGGGGACCAATAAAGTTGCGAAACTACAAATAATAAGCTAACCAAAATGAAATGCGAGGTATTCCTAAGCCTGAGTGTTGGGTTTTTTTCTCCCAAAGTCTCTGCAGTTTTTGTTTTTTTAAAATGGAAACGCTGTATTTTGCAGCAAGAAACTGGCACATTCATATTTCATAAGCTAATACATGTAAATTTTGTATTAGAGAGTAAACATCTCTATTAATTTGAAATTCATGGCATCTGATCTGGAGCAGAAGCAAAACACCACTCTGCAGTTTTCTATTTGTCAAGTAGTCCCTAGTAAGTGTTCAGTGAGTTGTAAAGAGCCAAACCGCAAACTAGGATAAACATATATATTACTTTTCATGGATTTTTTTCCTCTTGCCAAGGCAGCAGTTCCTGCAGAGCATCAGGAACCAGCTTTTCCCCCTTTGGAACGAAGGAATTTTTTCATCTACATTAATTAGAGAAGGATCAGGCCCTTAATGAAAGAAACTGCATTAAAAATGAAGAACATATTTGAAATTCTCTAAAATGCTTTGAAAAAAAATCATGTTCATTTTTATGTGTGGTGTTGAGCCTACCATGACATCAGCAATGTTTTCCTTTCCTGGAGCTATTCAGGCGGTAAATAACATCATGTTGGCTGGGCAGTGGCTCAGGGAGTGAAATGGGACATTTGCTTTATTTAGAGGTGTGCATCCCAGCTCCTGTGACAAGCAGGCTAAAAAGTTTTCTGAGCATGTGGAGTAAAGTGGGGACTGGGGGAAAGAAAAGGAAAGCAGAAAAGACCTGCTGAGGATATTTATCTTGGCAGGTACATTTCTCAAAACTGCACCACTTTTTAAGTTTGCTTAATTATCTCTTTTGCAATTGCTTAGTTGTCTTCATTATAATTTAAAAAGAGGCAGGAAAGGCAGCATCTTTAATAGTGAAGCTGTACTGTTTGGACAATAAGCTGTGTCACTGCTCAAGCCAGTTCCCCAGTTTGCAATCAGCAGTGTTATGTAAGGTGGCAGGTTAATAAATGCGACACACTGAAATCATTTGTACCAGATTATCTCTCCTTCCAAACTCTGACAGATGCTAAGTCCAGCTGGTAAAAAAAGTTTATAGGCGAGTTGGATCTGGGGCCTTCACACACTCCACAATGTTGGCTACCAATGCTTGTTTTAATGAGTCACGAATTGCCTGTTTATCTTCTGCTCCCTGCTGTTTCTGCATTTTCTCTTCCAGAACAATCCTAGAAACACATGCTGCTACAGACGCTGGAGCAATGTGTGTAGACATTTGAGCCAAATTATTATAAAGAACTCTTTCTTCTTGGGTATTAAAAAAAAAAAAAAAAGGCGAGAATTGCACATTGCCTAGCAAATCGTTATCTCAGATGTTCGCTGTGACATGCTCAATATGGCCTACCAGAGAAAGTTGGAGACATTTGAAACCTTAACAACTACACAAAATGACACTGTAATTGGCGGGTTTTGTTGTTCATGTTCTGGCTCGGTGAAAACTGCTCTAAACACTTTGTTTAATGGTGTTACATTATGACAACACATGGCTTCTATAGAGCAAGTCATCACGTTGAACATGGGACATCACAGGAAGGGAGTGGGGGGCCAGTGGGGCTCAGTGTTGTGGAGGGGGGGAGGGTTCAACACGTAGCAGCACACACATGTGTACACGTGGGGAGAAGGGGCAGCCCAGGGCTGAGGCGCTCCCATAGACAGGCTCCTCTGGCCATCCAGGAGAACTGCTGGCTGTGGGGCACATGGGGCACCGACCCCCTATGATAAGGCAGCTTCCGTCACCCTCTGACTCTTCTGCTGCTGTGGCTACAGCCCTGTTATTTGGACAGTCCAGGCTGACTCGACAGAGCACTGCCCTGACGCACAGCTGGGCTGGGAGCAGCTGTGGTCCAGAGCTGAGACTGTCTACTAGAGACAGCCAGGCTTCAGAACGAGAGACCACATGGCATTTCTGTGTGGGTCGTGTTGCCCTGCAACATAATCTGAGGATATTTAGTTGTCATGCTCCTGTTTAAAGGAGATTACCATTGTACTGTCCAAAACAATGTGCATGCATGGCACAGCATGCAGGTGCAAGACAGCCCCAGGACCACAGAGATGCCTTGTGTATACCCATGGCCTGAGCCCCTAAGTGCAGGCAAGGCGCTGCTCTTCTCATGCAGAGTGGTAAGATGCTGTATCCCTCTGGTCACGCAGGAATCCTTCTGTCCAAAGGGATGCAGGCTCTCCATGCAGTGGCAAGGGGTACATGCAGGAGGACAGCAGCACAGGGTACACCCAGAAGGGCTGGCTGGGCTTTGGTAGATTCTTGTGGAGCAGAAATGGACAGGTAGGGATCGTAAATCACACACTGCAACATGGTTCTGTGCCACCACCTCCATTTTGTCTGTGTGTGCTGAGCACACAGGGCAAAACACCATGTCTGATGAGGGCCCAGTGCTGTGAACCTCAGTGCAACCTCAGCTTCTTGGGCATGCTGAAAACATCTGGTTGGAGCATCTCTACGGCGTCACTGGAAACATTTACTAGCTGCATCTGTTGCATTTAACATTGCAAGAGGCTGCAGCAGCAGCTCCTCCATTTGCAGGTTTCCAAGGTTTCTTTGTGTGTTGGCTGCCTGACTGAATGGTCTCCCTGGTGTTCTCAGAAAGGAAGCAGCGAAAAACCCATTTTTGTCAGTGCTTCTGGTTATTAACAGAATGTTTCAAATCTGTCTATTCTTTGCACATGGGAAACTGTATGGTCACTTGACAGAAACTCACTGATTTTATTCCCAGCAGCTAGGAAAAACAGTGGATGTCATACTCTGTTTTACAAAATATATGCTAGGCAGAGTCCAGCCTCTGTGCTAGCAAAGTGAAGCTTAATCCTACAGATCACTCACTGTCATGAAGCTGAAGGAACCACTCTAATGCTGTAAGATGATTTGTTTGCAGTGGTAGATTTCACCTAAAATGGTCCAGCTCTTCCATATAGCCAAGAGGCAGTTAATGACAATGACGCCTTACACATCTGCCTTCTCTTTCTATCTAGCTGTTTTAGCAATATGCTAATGACAGGAAGAAAACATACATGTAAAATATTGCAAGCATCAAGACATGGAAGGAGAAGGTAAATTTGGCTCCCAACCATGAAATCTTATTCTGCAGTTGCCTTCTTAATGGCATCTCTTGAGGTCAGTGGCTTTGAATTCTCCCAATTGTATAGGGTCACTCTGGCAGCATTGACCAAGTAGAAAAGATTCAGCCAGGGGAAACAATGGCAGAAGTCACCCTTTAAATGTCCTGCCTTCTATATCATGCAATTGATTCCAAGGCTCCCCACCACGATGTCACTGTTTGACCAGTTTGCTTTAAAACAGCTTAATTAGCTGAAAGAAAAGCTATGTCTGAGCATGCTTGTGAGAAAAAAACAAAAAGCTCTCGCCTTTCAGAAAGCTCATGCTCTGTCTTGTCGGAAATCTCTGGTTCTGAAATGAAACAACATTCCTTTCATACAGAGTTAAGTCCCTGACAACAAATTTTCCCAGATCAGGGAAACAACCAATCGTGCCGCATGCTGATATCGGCAGATCTGGTTTGGTTTGGTCTGTCTGGTTTGGTTTGGTTTGGTTTTGTTTCATTTCATTTCATTTCGTTTCATTTGGGGAGCTGAGTGCTCTGTAACTCTGTTACCTGCAGAGATGCTGCAGGAGGAGATCGTAAGAGCTGTGCACAGCTCAGTGGCTCCTGATCTGAGAGGCAGATGGGACTGACTGCTTCAGTATATCGGTGCCACTTGTGTGTTAGCATTCAGGCAGTCAGCTGTAGAGGGTTTGAAAATGCAGGAGTGAGCAGCAGAGGCCTTTAAGTGCTTGAAACCAACTTTTCTTATGGAGTTCTTGGAGTTTTCCCAAACTCAAGGTACAAGCAAGCCCTTCTGGGTGAGAAGACAACTGATAGAAGAGGGAGGCAAGGCTTCTGATGCCCACTGAGAGAAAATTGAAACCAGAGGTCCCAGTCCTTAGCCCAACCCATAAAAAGTATTGCTGCCTCAGGACCTGGAGGCATTAAAATACTCAATGCAACAAGTGATGCAGCTGCTGAAGTAAAATACAGAAGGATGTGCTGCACTGCTTTTGATTTCCTCTCTGAGCAACGTTTGCTCTCTGAGCAAGTTCCAATTTGCTCTCTGAACAACATTTGGAGGGAGAATGTCAAAATACAGCCTTCGGCCAACTACATGTTCTTTCCAGAAGCCAAATATCTCCTGAAGGAAAGAAAATGAGCATTGAGGGTCTTTGTTTTGTGTTGGTAGTGGCAGCTTGTTGGCTGCTTAGCAGCTCTGTAAGAACTGCTGCCCCCTCCTAAGGGGTAGAGAGAGATTTGAGTAATTTCCTCAAGGCTTTAGGAAGAATCAGTTTCAGAGCTGGATCTATCATGCAAAGATAAAGGCACAGTTTTTCTGTTCAGTCTATTAACCCACGTTTCTTTTTCAGGCATTTTCATGTGTGTATTCACATGTTGCGCTAGCTCCAGAACAGAAGGAAAATATGGTAACTCAACATCAGGGGTGCATGGGGGAGTGACGCACATAATGCCAGAGTGGTCAGTGAAAATATGTGCTTAAGGTATTTATGAACAGGAGTAAACTTTGCAGAGTCAAGATCTTGGTGTTATTTTGACATTAGTGTTAATAGTGTTAGCCTTAGTGTTATTGCAACATTTTGACATCATCTCATCTCTACAATTTTGTTTACAAAAAAATTCAGTCTAATGCAGCTCATTTGTTCATGTTCAAAACAGAAAAAGGATTTTTAAATCATTTTGCTTTCATTGCATAAAGGATTTTGACTGGAAACAATGTAAAGATATGCCCCACTGCTGAATCCAAACCTTCAGTTAAAATATTTTCTATGAAAATGTTTTTTTCAAAAAACCCCCCAAACAGCTTTTCATTCGTGCACTTTTATTTGAAACAATATCCTGCCAAGGATGAGATGTTTATCAGTGTCTTTTTTCCCTATCAGCTTTACAGAAAGGTGAAGGAAAGGATGATTAAACCAGAAACAAAGTCGGTAATTAGCAGTATAAATCTCTCAGTGATTTCAGTAGGTCACGAAATTAACTGGTACAGGCTTCGGACACATCTGCTCTTTTGGCAAGTGATGCCCTCAGTGAGCCTGCTCATTGGCTCGCACTAACCATACGATGGGTCTCGGGGAACTTATTTGCACTCCCTAAGCTAAACACAGCACAGCAATGAAACCCTACCATTTCTAAAATGCTGCAGCACGTACAAGGGCTGAGCGCTCTTGGTAACTGAGAAGCAGTCTCGCACCGTTTGGAAGCACTGCACTAACGTCCTGGCATCCCTGGAGAAAGGGGGGGTCATGAGAGTTTGTTATGTGTGGCTGAACGCTGCTTTGCAAGGCTCAGATTCAGGAAACTGTTTGGAAGTTTAGGGAAGGGGGATCTGTTTGCCATGCCTTGGGCTGCTATCGGGAAGGGGACTACGCCCACAAGCCACAAGGAGAGCCCCAGCTTCAGAGTTACTGCTTGTCTTTCAACTTGGCCACAGCATCACTCTCCTGATGGCAGGACAGCAGAGAAAGAAGAGCTAAGTGCCAGAAATAAGGAAATGGAGGGCAGGGGATGGGAGGAAACCAACAGTTCTGTCTCAGCCTCAAAATGTAAGGGAGCAATGCAGTGTTGCATTGCATTGTCTTGTCGGCTGCTGAGTCAGGCCAGAAGCCAAGGACAAGTGCCTGCTGCAAGCATTTCTCTGGGTTGCTTGTCTCAGGTAAAGCATTCACTTCTGTGCCTGTGGGCAGGCAGGTAAAAGCAGCCACAAAAGCTGCCAGTCAGATGTGTGCTTGCCTTTCTGTAGCTATCGTTACAGAAGTAACTCTTAAGTTCTGAATTGACTACTCAGCCCACTTTGGAAGATGGACATTGAGCTGCTGTTCCAAGGCACAACATGTGGGACCCTGGTGCCTTTTCTCACTGTTTCATTAGAAGTTAGAATTATGACTGGGCTGGGCTGCAGCACTCAGAAGCATCAGTGCTGTCTGCAACCATTCGAGCAGGAAGGGCTGGCTCTGCCTGGGCTGACTCCTAATTCATAAAGAAAATTCAGCTGCTAACTTGGACATTCTCAAATTTGTGTAGAAATCCCTGAAATACATCAATTGTGGAATTTGTAGCGGTATTTCTAAATACATGTGCTTCATATGCAGCCACCTGAGACCTAGGCTGGGCTCCTGTACCTTGGGCAGACTTCCAGGGAAGATAGTGTAGCAATAAGTGGGCATGTTAGGCTCTCAGAAAGCCAGAAATGTTTGCTCCCTTCCTAGTTCCATTGCAAACCTCTAAAGTGCTCTTTTTCTCTCTTTCTTTCTCTCTTTTTCTTTCTTTCTTTCACTCTTCCTCTTTCTTTCTCTCTCTCTTTCTTTCCCTCTCTCTCTGTTTCTTTCTCTCTCTTCCTTTCCTCCTTTCTTCCTTCCATCGAAATTCGCTTTGTGCATTTTTGCATGTAAATGTCTCCTACTTTTCAGATTTCTCTTTGAACTGTATCAATACAAAGTAGTTGGTGATAGCCTTTTGATTCCAGGTTAGCATTTGATTCTGCAGCTTCCTGTTGACTTCATCAGTCTGAGGCACTGGATGCTGTATTCTATGCTGTGAGAATAGTACATAGTGACCATGTGGTCACCAAACTCACCATTTTTCTAACAATTCTGGTTGTTACTGCACCAGTGGAAGGTAATTGACGGATGTGGGTGAACTTTATTGAATTTCAGCTGTCCAGGGCACAGGGCAGCTAAGCCACAGTGAGCTGGAAGGATTAGTAAGCTGGAGCAGATGAGAGCTTTCATCAGTGCCATGGTGAGGAGTCATTAATTCAATATCTTGGCTTGAAGTATACTGAGATGCTCAGTTACGTTTGGGGACTGCATTGTACCATACAGTATCACTGCCTTAACAATCCCACACTGACTCAGCAGTAGGCTGCTAGCTGGAATATCATCCAGTTCCCTTTTATAGCCCTGTAATACTTTTCAGGCTCCTCCAAGGGCCTTAAAAGAGTAAGAAAGTCCTGGGGAATCCTGTTCAGCTGGCAAGCTGTACAGCTGTATTCTTTTGGTCTTGCCAGAAATCTCAAAAATCACTTGATCAATAAAGAGACACAAGTAGGACCACTGGAAGTGGGTTAGAGAGCTCTGCGATAAAACGTATTTAGATTATTTTTCTCTCTTGGAGCTCTGGTAAATGAGATCTTAATGGATCAATTGTACCAAAGCACAGCATTTGTTTCCCAAGGCCATTAGGCACTTTACAGATTTCATCCCCTGGGGAGAAAAGCTGGCTACTTCACCATCTGCAGAGCTGCTGAGGCACTCGCTCCTGCTTCTACTGGGCTTGAGGACAGAGCCCAGAGGGCTGCCAGCTCCCACTTAGGTGCCCGCTCACCACTGCAATCAAGTTGCTTTGACAGCGAATGTGGGTCCCTAACCAGCCTCTGGGAACACACAATTTTAGGGATACAGGCTGCAAACTCCATCTTGTCGCTGCACCCCTGGGATGTTTGCACCCTGTGCTTGAGCCAGCTCTCCTGGCTCATGCCAGTGGAAAAGTAGGAGCCAGATTGTGTTTTCACAGCACCTTACAGTGCCTGCAGCCCACCTGTGCCCCCACAGGTGCAAAGTACCCTCTCCCACTCTGCCTTTCGGTTCACAAGACCTGGACGTGAAGATGGCGATGGGCTGGACACACTCTGCACGGTTCAAAGGCAGGCAGTTCGCAGGGGAGGCGATTCGCTTTCCCTTGCACCACAGCCATTGTGCAAGTGTCAAAGGAGCATCCCTCTCATCTCTCAGATTGATGGCATCGTCTAGGACTTCCAGCATAGACAAGATAAGCTAAAGGCTTCTGCAGACAGGTATGTAACTGTGGAGACAGCAGCACTACAGAAGAGGCCTCCGATCAGGGGAGTGTTTGTCCCACAGCCGACTCTCTGGCATAGCAGTCACCTTTGACATGACTTGCTGAATAGGAGTTTGTTTTCTAATTTCCATGGTTCAGCTGTAGGCCATGCAAAGTAAATACAAGTAAACGGGCAACAGTGGGTTCAAAGGAACATAAGACAAGTATTTGGCCCCTTGGAAGACAGTTTGGGTAGTGTTCACATGTGAATCAATCTGGTTTGGGTCTTTGAAGTGATTTTGTTTAAGAAGGGTGGGGAAGAGTACTGAAAACTGATGGGGTCAACAAAAGATTGCCCACCTTTTGGGGCACAGTCTGGAGGGAAACCACTGGCGCACTGGTGCAGAGTTGCTGTGTAGATGCGAACTCCTGAATCATTTGATAAGCGAGGCTAGAGGCCTCCCCTGGCACCAGCACTGCACTCAGACAGCCCGGGAGAGGGATGCTGTCAGGTCAGCACTTGCTGTCATGTTCTTTTCAGGGCTCTTCCCTCATGCTGACTGGCCTTGCAGGCACTTCTCTGAGCATAACAGTGCTGTATCATCAGGCATAGGTCAGATCAGTGGATTTAAGTAACTCCAAGGTGTTTTTAATACATAAAGAGCTTCAATCCCTGCTTGAATGCACTGATACATGCTGTAAATCTCTTCCACACAATTCAGGATCAAACCAAACTTACGAGGCAGAAGCGGAGACTTGTGGATTTGGAAGATGTCCTTTTGCAGGTTGCTTGAGTTGCAGTTTTCCAGGGACTGTTTCTAGCTCTGCATAACCCCCAGACTGGCTGTCCTATGAAGGGCTATTTGTCTTCATTTGTTTGTAGTTGTCCTGACCTTATTTTTCTGCTGTTGGCTTTGAAGGAAAGAAAATATGAAGTGCCGTATTTAATATTTCTTAGAGTGTTGAAGAAATACCAGCATGCACTTACTATCAAAATGCTGTGTGATAGGAAGCCTGTCTTGTGGAGGGTCTGCCTTTCCCTGGCATCTTAATGCTTTCACCATCATCCATAACTTTCAGCAAGTGCATAGCATACCCCCTTCAGGGAGATATCTGATAAGCAACTTTTCTTCTGATTGATTTGGTCACTGAAATTAAGAGTCTGCTAATTCTATACAAAAGGTGATCAGTGAAAATGCGTGACACATGTGGGATCAGACAAAATGTGGGTCCCAAGAGTGGCTGGTCAGTCATCATTCCACAAAAGATTTCACAGTGCAACATGAAGAGCGACTTCAGCAAAGACAAGGGGTAAACTTATCTCTAACTTGTTTGTCTATAGCGGTTATTTATTTCCAGTGTTTAGCAGCAATAGCTAAGTGGAGACTGTGCATAACATTACAGATTTTAAAAGGGTTTTAATATCTTTGAGAATAAAAGCAATTGCTTGAACAAAATTAATCCTTGCTTTAAAACAGGCAAATTCTTTTGAAAAGCTACAGGTGAGAAGTTTCCATAGCTGTTCATCATTGTGTCTTGCAGAGTCATAGGAAAAGTAAAAGCTGGTCAAGAAGAGGATGTGCTGGTTTGTTACAATGCAGGGAAATTCTGTGTGCAAATGAGCAGGCAGCTGCAGGAAATTTCACAGTGAAGCCCCTGAAATCCTGCTGAAAAAGCCTCGATGTAGCCATTTGCTTGTTCATAGTTAGCTTCACTACTGAAAAGCTGCTTCTGAGATGGGGGAAATTCACTGAGTTGATTTTTTAATTTTTTTTTTGTTTTAATTTGGCCATTTTAAAGATGAACATAAAGCTGGTGATGCCAATCTTGAAACACAGATGACATCTGAAACCTTGGTAGTGCCTGACTGAGCTTGAAAAAAGAGGGCAGTAACTGGCATAGGTACATCCCTGTAGCTGCTGAGACCAGAGCTCTGATTCCCACGTATGAGTCTAGCCTTCAGTGTATGAGCAGAAAACAGGGTAGAGATAAGCCAGGGGGAGAGCTGAACTTCCGTGAGGCTTATCCTGGTGAAAATGCAGAGCTTTCTCCAAGACTATTGCACCCTGCAAAACTCCCAGAAAGGCTGTCTCTCAAGGTCTGAGCTTATCAAACCTGTTCACATATGTGTACACATACAGACACACCTGTATACACACACACCGCTGCCCAAGGCTCTTCTTGCTGCTCAGTAAGTGTGTGTGTGATAATGCATTGACAAAGGCAGCTGCAATCAGGGGAAAAAAGACGAGCAGGAACAACCCAAATTTCCTTGTGCTGCCTTCTCAGTGGCCAGGGCACAGATGTGCTCCGTCTGTTGTCTCATCCTTTGTTAACTCCATCTCCCACCCCTTTGAACCTCATTATTTGGTTACGAAAAAGAGGGCACTGATTATTACCCCAAGTGATAATCCAGTTTCTTGGGATAATAAAGTGCCTGTGTCGTTATACAGCAGGGTTTGAGCAACCACAGTTGGTTGGAAAAGGAGTGAAAAAATTGTGAAATCACCTTGTACAGTTTTTCTTCTCCTCCAACCCATGGGATTGGTTTCCATCCAGCCCCGTCTTTTGAAAATTAAATTACATGTTCAAGAAAATAAAAGAGGGTTGATGGGAGGGGCTGAGTCCAGTTCTGAGCCAGTTCAGTCTTCAGGTTTGAGTGTGTGACTGGTTGAAGTTCAGCAATTGAGTTACTGTGGTGGAGGGGAAGAGCTGCACCATGAAGGGCACTCTTGGTTTCTGTGGGTCTCTGGTGGAGCTTCTGTCCTGAAGCCATAGTCATCTATGAAGCAGTGCTGGTGCTGTCAGTCACCCTTCTGTCCCTCTGGTACCCACAGTGCAGCGTAACCAGGGTTGGCAGCCTGCACCCACCAGTGCTCTGACTCTCAGAGCAGCTTAGCTAGGCTCAGGTGGCTGCCTGTGGGGACACCAGCCCTTGGGCTGCACCAGTGAAAGAGGCTGAATCAGGTTTTGTGTTTGCAAAAACAAACAAAAAAAAAAGCTTTGAGTTTTTTATCAGTAACTATGCAACTGGCTTTTTGGTTGCTTGTAAGGAAGCTTTTGGTGGTGATTTACTTTGTAAAGCACATTTGATCCCTGGAATGGAGCAATGAAGCATTGGGCAAGAAGACCATACTGAAGCCTGGAGTCCTGCCTTAATAACCAGGCCGACTGGTAACAACTGGTGTAAAGCAGCACGGGGAGGACAATCCTCCAGTGACCAATTTACATCAGCCGAGGATCCAGGCTTTCGTGTCATTAAAGACATAGTAGAAAAAAATCTGTTGTGAATGAAGGAAGCTTTGCCTAGAAAGTCCCAACAAGTTAGCTCTTTATTCTTTATCAGTGAAGTCTGCACACAATGAAAACGTGGACAAGGGAAATTTGCACAGCATTTAACTTAGGTCAAAAAAACAAGTAATTTGTTAAGTGGCAAGGGCACCAACGCGTGCCATGTCACGCTGGATTTTCTTTAAAAATAAAAAAAAATAAAAAAGTTAAACTTTCAGTCAACCTGAAAATATTTGCTTTTTATGGGGGCAGTGCGGAACGAATGGGACAGCAAATCTTTCTTCAGTTGCTCCTTTACAGAGACTGAAAAGCTCTATGGAGACAGTGGGAAAAGAAGGAAAAAGGAGGGGTTGCAGAGAGGGAGGAAAAAAGAAAGAAAAAGAAAAAGAAAAACAAAAAGGAAAAGAAAAGAAAAGAAAAGAAAAGAAAAGAAAA
>JAWMRA010000113.1:51106542-51141202 GCA_035584735.1 Pseudotriccus pelzelni
AAAGAAAAGAAAAGAAAAGAAAAGAAAAGAAAAGAAAAGAAAAGAAAAGAAAAGAAAAGAAAAGAAAAGAAAGAAAGGAAAGAGAAAGAAGAGAGAAAGAAAAAGAAAAAAGGAAAGAGAGAAGGTGGAAGGATATGAGGATGAGTGAAAGGATATGCATGTGAGCTCTGAGGTTTTTTGCTAATACAATATTATCAAAGGTGGTTAGAAAATACATCTGAGACTGAGAAAACAAAGTCCTTGGACTACTTGATGCATATCTTATAATGACTAGAGAGAAATCTCTTACAAAAACAGAGACTGCAAGAAAAGACTGATCAGGACATCAGACAGAAGAGGAAAAATGAAATCTTCCCAGGGAGGAAAGTAGGTGCTGCAGGAAACCGTGATGCCCATGTAACATTAAAGTATACAGGTATAAATTCAGGCTTTGAAGTGCCAGACATTCATTCTCTCTAATTCTTCCAATTTAGCTGATTTGCTGTTGTCTGAAAAATATTACAAATGAACAACTAGTGAAGTCTCAGAGAGACTGATGACTGGTTATTGCAAATGTGCCATTTTACTGAACTTCTCTGACCTAATGTAAAAGGTGAAACCATCAGAACAGATATTGCCATGTTTTGCTACTCTCTTCCCCCATTCTGGTACTATTCCAGAGAGCTGAAAACTTTCCCTTCCCCTTTCAAATATAAGTTCCCTGGTCCTTGTAATTAAAAATCTTGTTTCTGTGCTTACTTTGGATTTCTTCTCTAGTTTCTCAGATCTTTTTCATCTCATCTCCCTCACTGACAACAGATCCATATTCACCCAGCAGAGATTTATATTTGTTTACATTCTTTATTTCATTGTTCCCCTTTCCTTTCTGAATGCAAATTCAGAAAGCCAAACAGCTCTTACTACCTGCTTATCAGAACTTAAAATCCCATTTAACCTGCACTTGTGCAGAATCACTGTACTTTAGGCTAGCAAGAGTGTATCTCTACTTCAATCTCTGTGTCCATCTCTATCGTCTCTGTTTCCAGATATAACATACACATACACATTTCCAGTGCTTTTGAAATATGTTTCATCCTGTGCATTACTGTGTAAAATGAGGAAGTAAAAAAACACGGTGGTGTAGCCTTGCACTGCCTTCTTGTTCACCCTCTGGCGCACACGGGAGCACACACACACATACAGACAGACACAACTGCGCAGGGAAAGCAGGAATGCAGGCAAGTTTTGACCTTCGGTGTCCGCACAATGAGCCGCGGACGATGCAGAAGGTTGGCTGCTTCTATACAGACCTGCTTTTGTGCTCTTGTCGAGGGCTTGATCCTTAGAGCCCTGTGTGCTCAGTAGACGCCAGGGAGATAGATGTGATCTGTTAGCCTCATCCAGTGCTGGCAGCTGAGCCATTTTCACACAGGCAGGCAGGTATGGCAAAGCCTGGGTAACAGATGAGAACCCATGGGGAGCTCTTGACTATGGAGAATGAAAAATCAAAAGAAACCATATTGGACACAGATACAAAAGGAGTCCCCTGTTCCTTTTCTATCCCTCCTTGTTTCTTTTCTCCTTTTCCTTACCAGGCTGTAATGAATGTGGAAAGAACAGCTTCCCCCTCCAAAGTATTTGAGAACATATAGATTCCAGATGCTATTCTATGCAAATACTTCCACTCTTCCCTGCCCAGCAGCATCCTGAGTTAACCCGTCTTCCCAGCTCTTTGCTGCCTGTTTTTTTTCCACACTGCAGTAGAAAAGAAAAAATACCTTTAAAAAACCCCTTAATCATTATTCTCAAAGAAGAGATTTATACCCTAAGTAGTGCATTTGAGCTCAGCACAGCTGGAGGCACAAAGCAGCATTTCGGGCACTGAGGTTAGTTTTCTGTTTTAATCACGTAGCATCATGAAAAAAAGAGGTTAATTCTTAACATTAACACTGAGTTCTTTCTTGAAATCACTATTACTAGCAAGACTGGTGTCAGACATTTGTCTCAGTGAAAACAGACTGTAGAATTCTTTCAGCATAAATTAATACAACTTAGAGGAAACTAAAAGAACCTTGCCTTTCTTTGCCTCACCTTTCCTTTTCCCTTTCCATTTCCCTTTCTGTTTCCCTTTCTGTTTCCCTTTCCCTTTCCCTTTCCCTTTCCCTTTCCCTTTCCCTTTCCCTTTCCCTTTCCCTTTCCCTTTCCCTTTCCCTCTGTTTTGAAAAGAAATCACTGAAACAAGACAATGTGCTAAGCAATTGAATGAGTTTTGTGTTGAAATACTTTCCCTTTCCCTAAATGACCTGCAGGAGGACTAAGGATGCTCACCAAATTTTCCAAACAAGTTTGTTCTTTCCTGTTACAAGCAATCAGATGAATTGCAGTGAAGAACACATTTCTATTTATTTACACACATATTTTAACTCACAGGAATTTTTAAACTCTTACAACTCTCAAGTTTCTTAAAGTGGAGCTCTGGTATCTACTTACCTGATACAGATGGTGTGACACTAGGTTAAGAACTTTATATGACGGTGAGAGGTGGCAAAACATTTAATTTATTCACAGTTATACTGCTTTTATTTAAGAAGCAGCTGATAGGAGTCCCCTTTAGGATGAGAAACTTGAAGATTAACTCAAAGCAGTGAAGATTAACTGAGAGGGTCACACCACCAAGGTCGCAGGTTCAATCACTGTATGGGCGATTCATGTAAGAGTTGGACTCAGTGATCATTGTGCGTCCTTTCTAACTCAGAATATTCTGTGATTCTATGAAATAAAAAATCCCACAGTTAGGCTACATGACTATGTGTAACAACTTTCAGTTTGTGCTGCACTTATTCCATACCAGAATTTTACTGATTTTGCCAATTTACAATTTTTGCTAAACTGATGTGTGCCTTAGAGCCCATGTCTTTCCACTGACACCAGCACCACACTGTGAGAAAAAGTTATGTCCCTTCCCTCAGACATTTGTTCTCTATGATCTTTATTTCTGTGGTGATTTACCAGGCTCCTGTCTTACTGGTCTTCTTGATGCCAGCCAACAAACAGAAGAGTGTTAGCAGCAGAAGCATAGCAATGCTGTTCTCTCTGCTGTCTGTCTGAATGCCTCATCCACATTGCTGTGCCAGTCTGGCTTTAGTTTTTGCTCTGCTGGCCATGAAAAGGGCATTAGAAACAAATTGTGAAGACCAATAATAGTGTCCTTTGTTACCTGAATTTGTTTGGGAGCTATGAAAAAGGTGAGAGTTCTCACATAATTCCTCAAGAAACAACCGTCTTCACAGTTCATGAAAGCAGAACAGAACCACCCCAATCACAGGTATGACCAGGCAAAAACATCAGGGGCAAATAGGCACTTCTAGCAAGAAGTTGTGGAAGAGTCACCCCATGTTTCTTTCCTCCAAACAAGTCCTTCTTTTTTGATATTTTTATGGTAAAAGACATGCATTCAGAGGTGGGGTAGGTTTTTATACATGTGACTTCACCTCTTGTATGTGGTGATATATACTAGAGTTAGCGAGCATTTTAATTTCCTCTAGGGACCTTGTTTTAACATGAGGTATTTCTCTGTGTACCGTGTCTTTTTCTCATCTCCACTTTGAATGCTACGATGAGAGCATATTATTGTACTACCCAGTAGTCTCAGTGCTTGCCATGCTAAGGCTTCTGTATCTCAAACCTTTACCGAAGAGTATGAGTTAGAGGTTCCCAAGCCTGGCAGTGGTCCAATGCACAGGTATTCCGTGTGCCTAAAAGGCAGTGTTGTTCCACTGAAATGAAATCTGTTGGCCACAAACACAAAGTAGCATGTATGAGAAGCTTTACTGGGAGCTTGTGTATGGAAGAAGTTTCTTGAAACCTTCTGCTTTTCAGAGTGCTTCAGATTTTATGACTTAGCAATTCACAGATACAAAACCAGTCCAAGGCATACCATCATCTGAGTGTGTTAACATCATAAAAGATAATGGAGAGCTCCTTGATCTAATATAGTCAGAATTTCCATATGGCCCAGCACAAAATGTTATGAAAGAATCTGAGAATTAGGAATAAAAAATATTGCTACACAGGAAATAAAGAATAAAAGCAATTTTGTTATTCTGACACAAGCTAATGATGATGCCTTTCAAGGTTAATGCACATTATGTTTCTTGTTGCAAAGCCTGTTGGAGAAACACTGGTGGTGGGATTAAACAGCTCCTGCAAATAACATATCTGACAAGATCTGATAAATTCAACTAGGAAAAAATCTGACAAAGATAAGTTCTGTCAATGTTTCATTTGAATGACTGGGAAATAAAATATCCATCTTGCATTTGAAAATATTCTCTTTTAAAAAATAAAGCTTTGTCTTCAAATGTTATGTTGTGCTATGTTATACCTTATCATTAGAAAAAAATCTGAAATTGAAACATAATTTGTGTAGATAAAGTATTTTAGGTAAACCAAATGATTCTTCTCCTGTAGTTTTCCTTTGTAGATGATTTCAAAATAAAAACTCATGCAAGACAACGTATTGCATAATGGCAAAAGAACTGTGGTGCCAAGAATTGACAAGTTCAGTAAAAGGGAAAATATAAGACATACTAGAAGAAAAATAACAATGTGTTACTGCAGTCAAAAAAACAAAATTAAGGAGCAATGAAAAATTGACAGGAGTAGTATCAAGGCCAATGTTGGATCTGGTTTTTATAACAAAACAGATGACAAGGAGCTAAAAAAGTCTGGATTTCTTTTTTTAGAAAGGAAATTGATAAAGGAAAAGGAAAAGTAGGCAATCCCAATCACCAATAATAGACTAGATGGAGCTGGTGTGTAATCTGGCATGGCGTTTCCACACTGGCAAAGTCAAAGCAAGTAGCTCTTGTGAAATCTACTTTAGAGGTATAGCATGACATGACTTTGAACCATGGCTGTGATTTGAGGATTTGTGTACTAGAAACTCCAAGTGTTAGTTTTGCAAGCTGCTGAGAGGGGCAGGTCTGACGGAGGGAGAAACTGGTTTATGAAGAAGTGAGATTGATTCCCCAATGTAAGGCTTATCAGAAGACGGAGGAGGACATTACTGACTTCTTCAGATGCCAACCTGTTTGCCCAACCATCTCAGCTCCTTTGGTCCCTGGCCCTGTCTAAGTCCAGCTCTGCCTGCCAGTGCTGCCATCCCGATGGCTTTGATGAGTGTTAAGTTCACTCCAAAACAAAAAGCAGTACTGGCAGGTTTAAAACAAGTGATTAGTTTACATGTTTTACTATTGACAGCTCTCTTTTTTCTCTTCCTTTCCTGTCTGTAATTTCTCTGCGGAATTTTTTCGTTGTAAATTGTCATATCAACCTCCACATATAAAATACAGGAAATGTCCTTCTTCATGATGTTGTGGCTAAAAAGAACTGTAGCTTCAGCTTAGATTCACCTGCTGAGCAAATTCCCTTTCTAAATCTACAGAACAGAAGCAACAAAAAGGTCTTGGAACTCATCAGCATAGGGGGCAGTTTAATTATAGTCTTGGGAGTAATTAAAAGTAAGACAATTAAAATGTTCCATATAGAAAGCATGAGGCCTCTCTTTGGGATTTATATGAGAGTTTCAAGTGTTTAGGAAGGGTTATGATTTAACGCCAAGCCATAAGGGGTTCGTTTGTCAGTGTTGTGCTGTCACATAAAGGGTTGCTTCCTTCAGTAGTCCAGCAGTAGCCCAACCAAAGTGCATTGAGAGCTTGATATAAGCTCTGTGTAAGATTGATAAGATTTTCCTGATTTTCCATGCTTTATTCAGAGCAAGCTGGAGTCCCGTGCATGCAGGTTAACTCATCCCATGAGTTAAAGGAGGGAAAAAGAAATTACAGGGGATTATTGTTCCCAGCTCTGCAGAACACACATGGAAAATCATGTCCTGAGCAGTGTAACTCATGTCCTGAATCTGTGGGCTGGGCAAAGTAATTTAATTTCACTCAGACCCTCAACACTGCAGTTACTATTTATGGCATTTTGATCTGTGCTTCCCCACCAGTCTATCAGCATTAAATAAATGGTTTCTTATCATAATGGTGCCTTGTGACAGCAAGGATGGCGCTAAAGTGACTGACATCACCTTTCCTTGCTCTGAAGCATAGGTCATTTGCCCATGATATGCATTCTCCTGGAAAAAAAATATAACCAGCAGGTCCCATTCCAGCTTGTTTGGGGAGTTTTTCCTTACCCAGGTTGTATTCTGAACATGAACTGGATAAACTCAATCAATGCAAAAAAGGCTCATTGATGTCAGATTGGTGGTTCCTAATCCCAGATGTGTCATGCTCAGTTAGTGAATAACAGAGTGTCAAATAAAGCAATAAATCTTCTTACTTGCTGACTGCTGTGCAGAGCTGTCATGTGAACACGCTCACATGCTCACTAATTCTGTGTGATGAGTGAGGTTGGCTGCTTCTCCATCATTTCCAGAGGCCAGCAGAGAGGTGCAAACATATTGAGTTGGGATGAATGCTGGATCAGTATCCCTTTCTCAGCACCTTGAGGCCATTGTTGGAAATTTGACAGCAATGTGCCATGGAAACACTGTCAATTTTAAGCTTGATTTCAGCAAGGCTGTTCATGGTGCAAGGTGGCGCCTAGAGCAAGAAGGAATAGTACAGATGGGCTGTGTGTTTGCTAAATAATTGACATTGTTCTCACTTCTTAGCAAGCATTCATGCTGGGGGACACTCTGCAGTGCTGTGGGCAGAGGGTAGTGATGGATAGGGCTCAGAGAGGAACTCCAGTATGCACCACAATGAGTCTCTCATCCATGTCTGGATGAACCCTTCTGAAATAAAAGTGAATCCAGTATTTGAGGCCAACCAATCTTTGAGGACTGTTGAATCCTGGATGAAAGCTAAGAAAGCTAAGGCAGCCTATAGGGATGTTAGGAAAAAGACACTGATTCACTGCAGAAAAAAGGTTGCCAGAGAGGTCTCTGGGTAAAAGTATGAGAGCAAGGAATCTTAAATACCTTAGGGGACATTTCAGTGGGAAGGCAAAATCAAGGGATCAAATCCCAACAGGCTGTTGCATATTTCGTATTGCTGTTGACCCCCAGTGTATAGTGGACTGCCTAGATTCAAAATGATGTAAACCTCTGCTATCCAAACTCCAAGGCTGGTTGTGTTAGAGCTGTCAATTAAGAGACTTCACAAAACCTTCTTACAGTATGCAAGGATGCTGGGTGTCAGAGCTGAAAGCCACTAAAAAATTAGACCAAACTTTTTTCTGCTGTAATGTGTAGGCAGACGTTCATGTAGATAAATCCATATGAGTCATCATCAAGAGATAAAACTTAAGTTTTAACAACTGCTGTCTGCTTAAGCCCCTGGTTGCACTGGGTTTTGCCTGTGTTGATGCCTGTGTGTGGTAGCTGGGCTATACTCCATGCATTTCTGTGAAGGATGTTGGACTTGCCACACATGATACCTTGCTCCTCGGTTCAGTTTGGGCAAATTATACTGCAGACTCTCCGTCTCCCTTTTTCTGTTCTCCATGCCCTGAGTCGACTTAACCTAGAGTGCACAAGGATTTTGTTTTCAAATAGCGACTGTAGCTACCATTCAGAAAAGCACTCGACTCCGTGCCTCATTTTAAACCTTCGTTTTAAAAATTGCTGCACCAAGACGTCGATGCATGCATCTAAACTGGAACAGAAGAGGGAACCCTGCTGGGAGGGGTTTGGCACAACTGCACTCTTTGGCCAGCATCAGCGGTGTTGGAGAGCTTGAGCTCCCTGATGGTCAAGCCTTGTGATGTGTCTGGTAGATAGTGGGTGGTTTCCGCTGTTAATGATGGCACAAGGAAAAGAGGCAGCAAGGTAACCCTGCAAGACCTATGTCTGTCCCTGGAAGCATTTACAACTTGGCTGTCTCCCCTAACTCAAATATTCTGTCACTTTAAAGGAGGTAAAGAGGGAAAATAGAAGGTGAAAATGAGGAAGTGCAGCAAAGGCTTTGATTGGTCTGTGGCATAAAACTGGATTATAATGTCATTTACTAACTGACAGATCATTTAGTGTCCTGGAAGAGTCTGTTTTCACACCGCTGAAGCTCTCACAGGGGAATTCTGTGTGGGCTCCTTATTGTCAGAGCTATTTTTCACCCAATTTGTTTCCAAATGATGTCTAACCTGAGGTCTTCCCACTGAGAGGGCTTTAAGCAATGATTAATGAGAAGTGTTTTGCCAGACCCACCTGGGGAATGGCCCATCTGCGAACTCAGGTAAGGATAGAACTGCCTACAAGGCACTGGTTTGTGAATGGCAGGCAGCTTCCCATGGCTTGAGGCACAGCTCGCAGCAAAAGCAAGGTGTTCACTGTTTGCACCTCAGTGATTCATAAAAGGACTGGAGATAAATGTCACTCTCTCTATGATTAACATTTAGTTTCAAGAAACAATCACCCCCTCTGGGGACTGATCCTCTTTCTGTTACATATTCCATTATATTATGCATTCAGCATATGTACAGCACCTACCTGGGATGCATTTGAAGTGGCCTAAGATCACCGGGCATGCTAAGTCTATTTAAAGATGGCAAGTTAAAGCAGGCACATCTCCACCTGGCTCTCAAATTCTTTCTATTTGAACTACAAGTTCTTGCTTGTATGATCATCACCCTTGTTGAATCATCACCCTTCCTTTCAGTGATGATTCTGTATCCAGCTATACATTCACCCCTACCTGTATTGGCAGCATTGTAAATCAATTGGGAAAAGAGTGTTTTTTAGCCTACATTCATTTTGGTGATTGGACAGTTTGGTTCTGCCAGAAAATCCAATTATTCCTGACCTCCAAAATGGAGACCTTTTCAGACTTCAGCCTCTTACTTACATGTAGATAGGAAAACCTTATCTTTTGCTTTCCTGAGAGATTTCTCTTGTGCATAGCATTGCTAATAGTAAGCGTGAATTTCTTGGTAGCTGCCTAAAATGATCATTAAAATGCTCACATAAAAGTGAAGAAGCCCTGAAAATTTGGTACCTATCTGTATTTATGAGGCTGAAATCTGAACATATTTCTTACAGAATAATTTCTCTCCCCTGATTTATGTGGAAGCTCCAGGCTCAGTCATCATCTGGAAATACATTCCTATACAGTCTGTGTCATTTAAATGCAGCATCCTACTGTCCCGTCTGTCAAGACGAAAACATAATGGGTCCAACTGTCTATGAATAAAACAGACTGTTTGTAGGGAATATTTATAGCCGATAAAGAGCAAGAGTTTATATTGGCAAAAGCCATCCTTCTTGTAAATAGCTAGAGGCTCCCGACATCCCCTGACTTTCAGCAGCGCTTATTCTGTTGAATGTGGATCAAAAACATTCCTCACTCATGGCTTGGCAAGATGAGTTTGACAACGGTTTTCTAACCAACTGTTGTGACACCAGCAGTGCATTTTGCCTGAAATTTCACCTGCAAAGCAATCTCCCACTTTCTTTAACTACTTCTCATGCCAACAACATGTTTACCATGATTTAGATGTCTATTATACACATGAATGACTTGTCTGCTTAATTTCATCAAAAAAATGAACCCTCGTAAGTGGCACAGATGCTGGTATGATGGTAATCAAATTAGTTTTTGGACAGGTTTATGGCCACTTGCTGTCAGTTAAGCTCTCTTTGGCTATCTTCACTCCTAATATAGTTTTGATGGTGATTAATGGCTCCATTAATACACTGTTTGTGCTGTGATAGACACCACATTATGGTCTTGTTTGCTGACCACAGCTGAGCATGTATTTTTGTAAACTCAGTTCTGGAGAAAATATTAGTCATATTTAATATGTCACTGTTATGTATTGCCATGCAGAGGTCACACGGAGAGACTTGCCCTTCTACTTTCCTTACCATGGATGAGCTTCTGGGCTGCTAAGAGAGGCAGAAGACCCATGAAGAATGTGTTTGGATTAAATGTTCATCAAGTTTCCTCATGCTGGGAACAAGCCAACGGTCTCGCTGCAATGATTTTTCCTGCCGTGCTACTCATCCTCCTATTCTCTCTCACATACTCCAAACTTAATTTCTTTGTCTCGAAATCCAGGAATAGTGGCTCTTTTTTCCTTTTTTTTTTTTTTTTGGTGGGGTGGGTGGTGAGAGGGAGGATGGGAAATGGGGTTGGTTTGTTGGGGGGTTTTTTCTTGTTTGGGTTTTTTTGCCCTTTTCTAGATCTTACTCTACTCATTTTAACATCCTCTTCTCAATTCTTTCCCTTTCACAGGCTTTTCTGAGCTCTTCACAATCAACAAGTGAGTCTGGCCAAACCATTTTAAAGTAATTTTCATGTATTTCCACTCTACCACTAACTCTATGGAAATAAGATAGAAACTGATACTTTGCTTGGAGGATATAACATAACTAACTGTTGGTCACATTAATGATGGACAAATTACACCTGGAAGGAGACTGTGAGAGGTAAAAACTGCTACTGAATTTTTCACAATACGTACATGAATGCAGTGCAAGAGCAATATCTGGGTGAAGTTCTGATTTTAAAAAAAGCTGTATCTTTTTTTTTAACCTAAGTGTCATTGTGGAACAGACATTGCTTGGAAACAGTGCTGTAGACCCTGGCATTTTGCCATCTATCCTCACATCTCTGTATACCCACAGAAGCACACATGTATACTTTCAAACTATTTGCTTGCAAATGAAATAGTGCATAGCACTGGAACAAACCCACAAGCTTCTTTTTTTTTTCAGTCAGTGAGAAACAGAAAGAAAATTATGACCCTGGAAAGGGACAAATGGACATATTTGCACTAATTTTTTTAAGTATTTGGAGTAATATGGGGGGGGGGGGGTTTGTTTGTTTTGTTTTCCTCCTGTAATTAAGCCTAGTTTCTTTCCAGCCATATTTGATTTTTATGTTCATCTGTGCACTTGCCTAAACCCCACCCACTTGCTCCTCTGCAAATATTTATTATGCAAATGGTTTGTTTTGAATTGGGTGAACTGAGCAGCTGCCCATTTCTGCATAACTGTTCTTTAGGAAAATTGCAGACTAGCTGGGTAACATATTATTGAACTAGTTAAATAGTTATGATTGGTGTTGAATTGCTATAAATGCTCCTTGTAGAGTTCTATTTTCCAACAGTGATGTTTAGACTTTTTCTGCCTACAGTTGTCTTTAACCGTATCCCCCTGTCAGGCCAGCACCTGTGAGTCCTGTAAGCAATGGCTCTCCTCACTTTCGTTAAATCCAATAAATTTCCCATAATATACATTTGCACAGTCAACCAGGGTCCCACTGACCACTAAAATTGTTTTGAACTTCTATTGACTTCTTCTTCTGATAATGAAAATCTTTATTAAAAGATGTTAGTAAATGTCCCTTACACTACAGACTCTGAATCCTGTCTGGTCTACCTTAAAATATATGCTTCGTCTCCTGATGAGTCCAAGAGAAAAAAACATGGAAAAAATTGCAAAACTTCTATGTTTGGAAGAGACAGAATCAAGGAGTGCAATGAGATAGCTTTCACAAATGAAGCACAGCAAAGGCTCCAGATAAGGCAGTCAAGAAGGCAGAAATATTGAAGTAGTGCAGAGATGACTCATTTTGCCCACTTATATTAAAGGTAACCTAAGAGATTATTGAATCTCTTCTGCATCCAAACACACAGATCAGCACATACTCAAACATGCATAGACACACATGTGCTTGTGTGCATATGTACTTACATATATACACATTGAGTTTCTACTGGACAACTCCTTCATGGACTTTTTTGGGCCATTCTGCCATCTCATTCCCACTTTTCTTCCCTTGGCCCTGTAATAGATATTATTGGTGTATTGTAAAATCACTTCTCTTGCACAAGAACAAAATTTTTCATTCTATCACAGTCCCAGCTATGAAAATCAATGTTGCTTCAATGCGATAACACATATTGCAATATTATTTGGGAGTTAAATCTAAACAGGTCATATGTGTATGACTATAACAGAAAAAAAGGCTTTTGTGACATTTTAATGAAGTGATTAAATACAACCAACATTTCTGAATGATTCCCTTTGGGTTGCATTCTACATATAACAAATAACAAAAACACCAATAGTTCAGAATTCACAGTTCCTGTGTGAATATGTAAGTTATCTTACCTTACTTGACCTGATTAGAATATTTTTGGTCACTATATTTACTTCTCTCAGGTTTTCAGTGAAGAACTTACACATGTTACACATACACACATGCAGTGCAGACATAGATGCGCACAGATATTTACAAATATATTTACATACTTCTACTCATAAACTCCTTCATTAAAAAAATCAGTAAACTCATATTTGCTTTTGTCACTCCATATAAAAAGACTGGCTGATGGGATGGAATATTCCAGTGTAATCCGATATTTAAGAATTTGCTGATACTTAAAATGTAGCTAAAACCATACAGAGATACATACCCACATTTACAGGTAGGTATATGCATGTCTGGAGAAAAAGAAGCCCGATTGTTTCCTGACACACATGCATGTAATATGAACATGGAAAAATCTGCAACCCCCTTCTACCTTGCTTGTCCAAGGTGAGAGTGTAAAGAATTCCTGACACTGATACCATTTCTGAAAGCCGGTGAGATGGCTTGTTTGAAGCAGTTCAGAATCCGCCTGATGTCTCCACATCTTTCTGCATTACACAGGCACATTCACATGCACACACAACATAGCTTCATGGAAAGGGGTGTTTTAGGGTTATTTTAGGAGAGTGAGATGAGGAAAAAAAAAAAAAAAAAAGGCAACAAATCATACCACATCATAACCAACTGTGGATGTTTTGAGCCTACAGAGAAAATGCTGTTTCTCCCCAAAGACACCCAAATCCAGTGGTCTTGTGTGTGAGTGTGCTGGAAATTGGCATTTCTGGCAGGCACACCAGCTATTCCCTTGCAGGCTTAACTGGTGAGCTCTGCAATCCTGCATTCTGAAACCCAGACGGAGCACCTCCACCTGGCACAGCACACACATCTGTGGTCTCACTGTGGGCAGCTTCCAGATTCACGCAATAGAAGATGGAATAGAAGCATTAGATGGGTTTAGTTTGACCCCTGCCCCCATGACCTCGTATTTCACATGGTTATTGTCCTACCCAACGAAATGACTGTGCCTGAGCTGAGTTCAGCTTATGTTTGGCTATAGCTTAGTTGTTGTCCAATGTCATGGAGTACCACTTAAAATCTGAGACAAAAACCTTCTTGTTTGGGATACAGATTCAGCAATACAACGGGAAACAGGTATCCAAATTACCAGTGGTAGCTGTCACTTTAAAATCAGACCTTTCTGAGCATACTAAGTGGTCAATAAAGACACACAGACAAAAACTCACAGATTCTTTGAAGTGTGTATTTCAATAATGGGGGAAATATAATAGGTGAGCATGTCATGAACATGTCAATTAAATTCATTTAGAGACTGGTCAATTTTTCCCACATTTTAACACAGCTTTTCAATGGAAAACCTCTGGGTTTGACTATACATTTATGAAAAGTGTTTTATTTCTCTAGATTTTGTCCAGTTTTTAATAAAACCTTTTATATGAGCACAGACTAATTTTTAGGCCTCAATATTCAGTTTTGCAAAGGAGAAGAAATCAAAATCAATTCTGTGACATTCAATGAATAAATTATTTATACGAAGTTGTTTTATTAACATTGGTCTTTCCTTCACCTGGAACTATGTGAACTAAATGGAGTCCATTTAAAAGCAGAATAATTCAGTAATTCTTTTGACTTCCCAGGATCTTTGCTGTTATTCTGATGCACCCTTTGATCACCTTTTTGTGGAATGGAAGAGACAGAAAATACTGTGACATAACCCTCTATCTCTCCCTTCTCACATCCTAACTCCAGTGTTTGCCAGAGGCTATTCCAGTACCTTGATGTCATTTTGGCATGAGTTGCACTACTGCTCTCTGTTATTTTTCTTAATTGTACTCATCTTCCTTGCACAGGAAATCCTCCATCTCACTGAAGTTCCTATCTCACAGGGTCTGTGTGAGGTCAACAGGCTTCGTGGAACAGCACAGCTCACAAGATTTCACAAGAGGTAGTGGGGACACATTTAGTCTTTTTGCCATTCACTCTACTACCGCCTACCCCAGAGGAGCAGTGCAGCCTTACCACGGACTTCAATGCAGGCTGGAAATAGCACACCTAGAACAGGGCACCAGCTTCAGCTTCTGCTTGAAAACAAGACATGGCTAGTCTATTGCTATGAATGTTATGGAAAAAAATAGGCCTGCAGCTTTCTTTTCTTCATTTTTCCTGATTCATAGGCTGTGGCAGGTTGTGATTCTTCTGTTCTTCACAGCAGCACTAGCTAGATTTTCTTGTTTTGAAAGGGGGGAAAATCATTATTATAAGTCTTCAGAAGTCAAGAATAACCTTGAAAGAGTTAAAGCACCATCATGTTTACTGGAGAGGGTGGTGATATTGTTTGTGTGGCCATTTCAAACCATATATTTTTTCAGATTTTGTAGAAGTAAAATAATTTTCTATGATGAAACAGGTTGTAAATGGATGGTGGGGCTGGGGGGGGTGGAAGAGAGGGGAATCAAACTACATTTGGAAACAAAAGCTTTAACTTCTGGCAACTAGACAATTAGTTTTTGCTTCTTCTGTTGTTGATCCTCGTGGTTTCATCTGTAATATGTATGGTGATTGTTTGCAGCCTGGCAACAGTGTGAAGTTGTGTGGGGGAGGGAAATCTCTAGCCCTTGTTAGCTGCGATCCAAACTTCAAAGGCTTTGGGGACATTGAGCAGACAGGTTTCAGCCGCCGTTAAGGCAGACATGGGAACAAAAGGGCTCCTTCCATTGCTGAGGAGCAGAGGTGACTTTTTGGCCCATTTTTGTTGTTGTTTTAATTTTGTCGGGGAGCAGGGGGGGAATGGAGAGGGGAAGGAAAGCTCCTGGCACCAGGGATGAAGCTTTCTGCCCATGACTGTGTGCCCTTCTCCTTTCCGCATCAGAAGCAGATATGGGCATTTATGGCCCCATAAATCACGGGCTAAACCATACATGAGCAGCTGGTACATGTGCTAATAACTATAATTATTAATCATGTCGATTTCACACCCTTCAAATTTCCGTGCAGGGCTTTCTGCCGGAGAGGCAGCCCCGGCGCCTTGAGCTGCTTATGGTATGAAAATATGATGAGCTGATGGTCTTTGATGATTGTCCTATGACAGTATTGATCTCCCTACAATTGGGTTTGTGGGGTATCGCTACCCAACAAAAGTGGCTCTCCTCGCCTCCTGGTATATATCATTGTCACACATGCCCCATTGTTATGGAGGGGAGTGAATTACTTTCAGTATCCGTCCCAGTCTTTAGCTACTAGGTCACCATTATTCTAGCCTTATGTCAGTGTGGGGACATTTACTTTGATGTTTTCTTTTGTATCTTTCTTAGGGTGAAAGCATTTGACCATATAGAGCGGCCCAAAAAAAAAAAAAAAAAAAAAAAAGTCAACAGTTCAGGTTGGGGTGCCTGATGGGAGCCAGGAAAATATTCCTTGCCAGCTAGGGCCCTGGTTGGCGACTCTTTAGCCTCCAAGAAGGACAGAAAGTAAAGCACTCTCCTCCAAACCTCGCTGCAATGTCTTACGCTTCCCACTGCAGGGCTTTTTCCTTGCTAACACTTGGCTGCTTAGCAGAAGCACAGACAGAGAGATGCAACAGTGCACCAGAAACAGCTTTATGAGTGACACTGCTGGAGGACTGAAAACAGTAGTAACAAAAATAACCTCACTTGAAGCCAAATAACCCTTTTGAGGCCAGAGGGAGCACCTCTCGGGCTAATCGGCTTGATAACGTGACACCGTGGTGGCCAATCATCTCCCACTGGCCTGAACAAGGGCATGGGACTCTCCCCACTTGTTCTGAAATCTGCATGGCCCCCATCAGGCAGCTTCTAAATTGCTCCTGCTGTCTTTACAGCTGCTTCATTCCACTGACCCCTGGAAGGGCCCAGGGATTGTCAGGAAAAATTTCTATTAATCAGGCCCAAACAGACTGTTAACAATTTCACACTTTTTTTCCTGTCATTTCACACATTTAATGAATTTTGGGGTCTGTTACTTTCAAAACAGTTACACTCATGGCCACAAAAAAAAATTAATTACAATTATGTACAAAAATAAAATGCTGAGAAAAACAAATACACATCCACACACCCACCCCTGACTGACAGCACCTATTCCAAAGCATTACTTAAATACACCCAGAAAGGGGCTGAAGAGGAATGCGGTGCAATCCAGGCAGCAGATTCCTGCCTCCTCTGAGCCTGATCTTGCCATGTGTTTTACAAGAGGAATTTTACGTTTCACATCAGCGTGAACTAAAAAGGTCAGGAGTCAGTTAGGGACAAAATACACAAACTTTGTTTGCTTCAGCCCTAATGCCCACTTGCAATTACCCAGGATTAAATAAAAGCCCAGTATGTCATAGGACTTCATGATCCCACGACTGGTTAGTGTAAGGCCTCTGCTCTTTTTCCTGGAAGACAAACAGCTCATGGATGCCGGTGATCAGGGTAGCTGAGGCTGGACTGCAAGTCTCACCCCCTAGACCATCACTTCTACTCCATCCAGTGATGCTGGATTCTGCTATGAGGTGATGGCTGGGGAAGAAGGAAAGCAATGTGAGAGCATGGCGGACTTTGCAGACATGTCTGATTTGAGCTTTCTGACTGTGAGGTTACAAATGTATTTTCGCCTTGAGGCTGAATTTCACAATCCTTATGTTCTGCCTTGGTTGTGCTACACAGGTCACTGACCTCCATCTCCATGTCTCTAAATCTATTGTAAGAGTTTACTTTTACAAAGTTCCTCGGAGAGGCTGAGAAAGTGAGTGGAGTACTCACACCTCTGGACTGAGGACAAGAGAAGCATCTCCCCTGACTTTGACATCTTCTCTAACCATACGAGACACAGTGCTCTTGAGCACTCCCCATGACATTCTGCACATCTTCTTTTTCCATTTTCCCCTACAAGTTCAATGCAGTGCAGGAAAGAAGCGGCAGGAAGGAGTATCAGCATTAAACCACAAGAATTAGTAATTTAGGTTACAAAACAGTATAAATTGGTCAAACCTCTAACAAGAAAGACTATAACGCCTCTCACTGGACTTCCATTAGCAACTGCAGCCCTCCAACATCACCATCTATGTGTCCATGTGTTCCATTCTCCATGGTCTCTGTCTGCTGCTCTCTCCTTGTTGCACAGGCACCACAAGGCCAGCATACACTACCAGAGAAACAAGCATAGCAGTGAGTGGCCACACTGAGTGTGGGACATGATATCACAAAGCCTTTACCAGTTGCTACAGAGTGTTGAATTTGCCATGTCATTTGCCATGTTGTTTAGCAGGCAAATGAACTTGACAGCTAACCAGTGTAACCTGTGCAGTAAGGCCTCAACTCAATGCACTTGGCAGGTATGAGCAGATCAAGGTGCTCTGTCTGGAACCACTGGATCTAATCTCATCATTGAGACAGCATGCAAGAGTATAGCTCAGGTTAAGAAATGCAGACCAGCAATGAGAGAAAACACTTTCTTTCCCATGGAGTACCAGGGACTATCAGGATTTTATTTTGTGTTGTGTTGATCAGTGTTCATTACCTTAGACTCTACCCAATACCTCTGGATTTCCATTGTGTGAATACATGCTTTTTGAGATTTGTCATATCTCAGGGCAGCATTTCTTACTTCTGCTTGAAAAAAGTGAGCATCCCTCTCAAACATCCAGCCCTTCACTAAACAGTGTCTTGTCAGGGCTGGAATCAGCAGAGGCTTAAATCCCTGCTTTGAATCAGCTACATGATCTCACACCTGTATTACTGCTCAATTCATGCTCCAGCTCCTCTGGGCTACTGACAGTCTGAGCAAGGAACCTGTATGGTCACTCTAACCCTAACCAGTGTGTCATGTGCTAAATCTGTGCTTTCCAGTATCAATGCTGAGATCATTTTTATTTTAGCTTGACTAAATTATTTGCCATCTCCTTATTCTTGGCATATTGGCATGACAGTCTTCTCTTGGTCAGCCACCAGTTGTAATCCGTTCATGTCTCTACATGGGTACCCTTTATTTTACTTCCTGCATGATTGCTGTCTCTGTCAGAGACTGGATGGCCATGACTAAACTAGTAACTATTTTGGCTCAGGCACCCTCTCATGGTCACCCCCAACTGGTCAGTAGTTAGTACATGTCTCAGCAAAGCTCTGTTTGAGCCAGGCAGTCCTTACCTAGGCAACGTTTAGAGGATAGTGTGAAGAACAGTTTGTCCCTGGTGGGTGCTGTGGAATAGGTCATGCAGGTCTGGGGAGAAAAGAGTTTAGTCATATGGACATGAGCATCACTGTGTCACTTAGTCTTGGAGCCAGAAAACGCAGTGATGATGCGTTTCATTTGATATAGATGTCATCTGCAGTCCTCATATGAGCATATCCTACACCTGCTACATGTAAACAACCTAGATCTCAGTTTCAACCTGAGGAGTCATAGGAATTGCCCAGATGTTCAATGTCTCAGAGAAATTATTCCACCTAGCCTATCTTCTTATTGCAAATGGATGGCCATATGGATACTTGCCCCAGACAGCAACTCCAATACACTCCCTGCTCCCTAATTTTCACCAGCTGGACAGAATAAGGGACCCTCTGGAAATCCCCTAGCACACAAAGAACAAGTGGGCGCAAAGAACAAATGGTGATGAGCTGAGAGCACAACCCAAATATCTGCACGGCTCAAGTTAGCAAAGATCGGCATCTCCCCATCAAGGCATGTCCTGCTCAGCTTGATGGACACCCACTTCTACACCACCCCTAATTTCTTAAATTCCTGTTGCAGGCCAAGGTAGTGGAGGTCTTTGCTTTGTGTTTCTTTTCGAGCTTCATCATCACATTCAGCCCAATGCTCCCATCTTTGCCCCTCCAAAGCCCTCACTTTCTGAGTATCTCAAATACCCCTGTGCTTGCTGATTACTAGTTTTGCCATAAGTGACTCTTTCTAGAAGAATGCTCAGTATCCTTGACTAAGCTTTTGAAATGTGATGCTGAGAGATGGAAGAGGTTAACTAAGTTTACAATAGCCTGAAGTTAAGATAGTCATCCTAGTCCCTATTCATTTAGGCAGTGGAGAAAGCCAGAGCTCTCTGGAGGGCTAAATAATGGTTCTCAGAGTGCCTAAAATTAAATGCAGTATATTTGGGCACTTTTGAACATTTATCCAAGCTACAGTGAATCCCCATTTGCTGAACATAACTTTATTGCCAATGTCTATAGCAAACATGCCCCGTAGTTGATTTTTTGAAGAGAAAAGGCATCTATACATTATTCTTGCATGGATGACGGTATTCCTGGAATGTGTTACAGATTTGCCTAGCGCTCTTTGTCTCACAGACTGCAGTCTACTTCACGTTCCCACCAACCCAGATTTCTGATGCTGGTGTCTCTGTGCTACCACATACAGCAGTGGGGATTCAGATTTATCTGGCAGAAAACTGCATATACTGCATTTGCACCAGTGGTCTGCCTGGTGCTCTTCCCTGGCAGCTCGCCTTCCAGGCTGAAGGAATTAAAGTGGGTTCATTTGTTCATTTGCTGTACTTCTGCAAAGACTTCTTGGTGCTGTATTACAGCAGAGCGGGGTGACAGTGAGGTGCCAGCATTTAATGTGTTACACAGATGAGACTAAATTTTTGTATCAGGAATCTTTTGGGGATTGCTGGCTTGTGGGGGGTTTTTGGGGAGAAGGAGGGTTATTAGGTTTTTGTTTGGTTGTGGTTTTTTGTGTTTTTGGGGTTTTTTTTAAATTTTGTTTTGTTTTCTTTTGGGTGTTTTTGGTTGTGGTTTGTTTTTTCTTAAATCAAACCCATTGTCTGAAAAGGGAAATTATTACATGCAGTTTTGTATGGGAGGGAAGTTTCTGAGTTGTAACTATGTAATTTCAGGACTTTCAGTTCTTGGTTCTCAGCCTTTTCCTATTCCCACAGACTTGTTTGCTTTCTGTCTCTTCTCCACCCTACTAATTTTTTCTAATATTTGTGGTGTTGCAAGGAAGGAAAGGAAGGAAAAATGGAAAAGAAATACTGGGGAGAAAAATAAAGCCAAGATTTTGGAACACAAACTTTGTCAGGCTTTCGCTGTAGACGTTTAAGAAGATGAAATCTACTGACTTCAGAAACCCAGTCACTTCTTTCACTAGCTTTGAGGAGGTGAATCAAGATGTTTGTGCATGAGATGGGTCCCTCATTGCCACTCTTCATCTCCACAGTGCCTAACTGTTCAGGTTCCTTAATAGCATTCATCTGTGTGTTATCCCAGCAGTGACAGTCACAGTGTCGATGCTGCTCTCTTCTCACTTCTGTCCTCCTAAATCTGCTTTTTTAACTTTCAGCACACAAATAAACAGAGAGGGCAGTTAGACAGCAGTCATTTTCTATTTTTGATGGCTTTCCACTCTCCCCCCTAAAAAATGAGCCGGCTCCACTTGCCTGGGAGCACAGTTTCAGAAACGCTTGCATGGGAGCTGAGGCTCACAAACCGGGGCTGTCATTTTTATTTGCCCACTGCTTCCGTGGTGTAGGAAACAACAAAACCCTGGGAGAAGGAGCAGGGCCGAGTGAATGGGTTTCCTAGAGGCTGGCTGGCCCCAGGGTGCAGTAGGTGTATAAAATGCCATTCAAGCGATTCAGGCCAAGAGGGTGCGGCGGACGGGCAAGGCTGCTCCCTTTGAAGATGCTTCTGTCGGGTTGGAAATACAGGAGAAAAGCACAGCTTCTTTCAGCTGTCCCCTTTTGTGTGCTTTCCCATACGAAACTATGTTGCCACCGCTGCTCTGCACTTTGTTATTATGACAGGAAAAAATGAATTTCTAATGAGCTATCTGTGCCAGCTGCAAGCACCTTGTGGATCTCCATGGCCCAGGAGCTTTTTCAGCCGCCCCTTGCTAAATGCTAACCAGCCTGGGGGAGGACAAGACTGTCAAAGCACAGCCCCTGTGAAAAACCCTTTTCTGTACAAATCTGAACAAACAGAAACACCCTGGTTTCCCTAATAAGCTATGCTGTGACATATCCTCATTTCACAGTGATCGACTCCAGGGACAGAAAGGGCTAGGGAAGGCTTTGACAATGTGCAAGGAGCCTTGATTTTTAAAGGCAAGGAATGGTACATTTAAAATTGATTGATATCCTCTGATTCCCAGAAGGCTTTTCATATGCAATGCAGAAAATGTTTTGCTCAGCCCCTAAAATGCAGCTGCATCTCCCAAGGCCTGCCTGTGTCAGCTCTCAGGAAAGCCACAGGAACACAACCACTTTGGAAAAGTGTGGAGAGAGGCTACCACGTCCACCATCTGCTTCAAGCTGCTGGGCAGGCTGAGGGAGCTCAAGGCCAGCTCGGGACTGAAGTTTTAGAAGGTGTTCAGATGTTAGCACTGGCTTAGCCAAGCAGTACAGAAGTGTCTTTGCTCCTCTGTGGCTTGGCCCACATAAGTAGCTCCCCATCACTGCTCCTCACTGTACTTTTGGCAGTGCAGGGCCACTAAGGCACTGCTCACCGAGCAGGGCTTTCTCCAGCAGTGGTGGGGCAGCACTGCACCTGCTGATCAGGCACTTTCAGCCAGTGGTGTAGTGAGTGATTCACTCCAGGCAGGGGAAACTGAAGGGTTCTGTAGGACACCTAAGGGTGAGTTTGAGATGGGTCTTCAAAGGAAACTGCTGAATTTCTCTTCTCATAACAACCTAAAAAGCCAAAACAGTTGGTGGTAAGACTCTGCTGAAACACACTTTTCTGTCTTTCTCCAGGCAAAGGCACTGTATTTTTGCACAGATTAATCAGCAGTAGCTTGGGGCATTTGCACAGTGAGTATCAACACTGTACCTGACCTCATGAGGGCTTCCTCATGCTGAGAAACTAAGCTCAGAGTGCAGCTTCCCTGTCACCACATGGTCTTCAGTATCTCCATTGCCTTAAACAAACCTCAAGAATCTTATCAGGTCTGATACTGACTACTCATATCCTCTCCTTCTGCTCATGATGATGGACAGTAATAAATGAGCAAGTGAGTGACTGACTAGGGGTAATGCCTCTGCAGGTGGTGGTGACATTGATGGAGTGTGATGGATGAGGGTGACAGGGCCCCACCCCACCCACTTGCTCATGTGCATGACAGAAGGTCCTTCGAGCCAGCCCCTCAATCTCTGAACAATGCCTCCAAGTACGTATTTGGAAGTGTAAAAACAATGGGTTTGGCTCCAGCAGTGATTGTGTTACAAGTTTGGGGCCATTTAATGAGTTGCTAATGTGAAAATAATTTTCTTTTCTGACTTCAGAATGGAAGGAGTAAAGACAGATGGCCCCCAATGCAGGGAAATGCAGCCATAGAATTGGTAATGGCTCTGCCAAGACTTGAAAGGCAGCTCATCAGGAAAAGAGGATGTTTCTGCCACTGTCAGAAATTGACAGAAACCCTCTGATTTTTTTCCCTTCTCACCTCTCTGGTTGGGGCATTCCTGCCATTCTTCACCAGGCATCATCAAACTGGTGATTGCTATTGCAAAGGCTAAGCTGCTGTTTCAAGTTGAAATGCATCCTGTAGATGGGAGGGGAAGATGTTCCTGGCACATGCCAGAGATTGCTAATCCAGTTACAGGGGGAAGTATCCAGTGATAGATCTTTGGATCTCAAGTGTCGAAAGAAAAAAACTGCAACTCTCGGGTGACCAGAGGGATAGCAAAAATGACAGCAAGGAATGTGTATGTATTGCAGAGTTTTTTTGTTTTAGATGCAGATGGAAGTTAAGAGAGACATTTGGTATTTAAATGGGAACTGTCAGTTCTGTCTCCACCATTTCATCTTTTCTAAGCCCTCCCACACAGACAAAAATTGCTAAAAAAATTCCCAGGAAAAAAAATCTCATATTTTTATAAAGAAACACCACTGAAATCTTAATTCAGGGAAGAAAAGATAATGTAGTTTAGTGTTAAATGTGGTGGTAAAAAGTAAACACATTGTTGGGGAGCAGTGAGCTGTGTATCCAAGTTCATCTGGTTCTAATGACTGTAATAACAAATCTGGTAACATCCAATTTCCATGAGATACCAGGTCCTTGCCAGATGTGAATGAGCAGAGCCACATGACAAATACTTTTCATTATCAGTGTCCCTTTCAGGGGAGCACTTTTTGGGCTACCATTCCTCTTAAAACCAAGGGGCTGGATTTCAAAAATATTGAGTAGTTTCCAGTGCCCAGTCTGACCTGGCACAAGCAAAATGTGAAGTTGTAGTCATTTCAGAGAAGAAGTGCTTAATGTTTTCTGAAACCCAAGTGTCAGCATAAAAAGTGAGGTATCCAGAACAGCTGAAGGACTGGCAAACCTTGCCAATGCCAAGGGCTAAAGAAACAAGCTCTGAAGTCCTGCTTCTCAGTCCAGGAGAATTAACAGTTGCCACCGACCCTCAAAAACTTCAAGCACTATCCTCTCACTTTTGTTTGCAGAAGCTCTTAGAGAAGAAATGAGGTCCCTTCTGCAGGGACAGGACAGCAGTGCCTCCACTTTCTCCATTCCCATCCAAAAGCACTATAGTCACACAGACCCTAAGCACAAATATGCATTGATATCTATGAACTATGTGGTATATATTTCTATTAAAAATATCTAAGATTGTTATTGTAGTTCTGTCATTATTATATAATTAATAGTGTATGAGTTATCACTATAGGTCTTCCTCATCAGAGCACGTTTCTTCTCAGCCAAGGAGGGCATGGGTAAACAGAGACAGGACTACCTGCACCTCTGCTTTTGGACACATTGGTCAGGATCTGTAAGATGTTTTAGCTGAGAAGTAGATTGATACTTGCTGAATATCCTCAGAGGCCATTCACGTTATAACCCTCTGCAGAGATGGGTCTTTGCCCATGAAAAAAGCTCAAGAAGTCCTGTGCTGGGAGATGAAGAGGTCACATAGGAGAGACAACTCCCATCTGCTGGAACTGAAACCACGGTTGGTCAGCGTTGGAAAGGAGAAAGAGCAGAGCTGGTGTGGCAGTGCTGGAGACAGGGCAGGAGGAGTCCTCCGCTCTGTGGCTGACGCTGGCAGTGGTGGGGCCCATTCTACAGACATGACTGCCTTAGAACAACCCACAGCAAACATGGCTCACAGACATATTCATCTTATTTTAAATAGCAGTTATAGTTAACTCTGTGACTGTCTTCTGTGCCACTTCTGACTTACTTTAAGCAAGGTCCCTAACCCTCTTTACCCATCCACCAGACTGATCACCTAGCCAGGTTTGATTCATGCACAAAACCTATTCCACAGCCATGTTGTCCCTCTGAGCCATGGCATGGCACAGAATGCTGCAGCTGGCAGCAGTGCTGGTGGCAGTACTCTCAGTGGAGACTTAGCTGCAAATCTCTGTCTTGTCAAGTGAGCTTAGTATAAACAATTAGAGAGTTATTAGATAATCCTATAAGGCTAGATCGTAGCCAGACTGGTCTGGGAACACAACACGTAAGAGCAGGAGAAGAGTGTGCTTTGCTCCCTCTCTGGATTTGCAGCTCCTGGACTCTGGAGAGCAGTTTAAGACTTTCTCTGCAAAGCTCCTGGGATAAACATTCCCACCCCATTCCCTCCTATCCACTATGACAGTAAAATCTTTGCTGCTGTAGAAGTCTGCAGGGAAATACTCAGTACTTTGCAGAGCATCATCCTTATTAAAGATCCCTGTGGAGACAACCACCAGTAATTTGATCCACTGCATGACTAGTTTTCACTCACTCATTCATACCTTAACAAAACAAAGTGCCATGAATCTAAGGCATACCAGTCATGGAAATGCTCCTCATGAATGTAAATATTCCTTAAGCTGAGGAAAGGGGCTTTAGCATCACCAATTAGATATGTGGAATAGGCACTGACCAGCAGCCTCCTGTCCTACTAACAGATGAGAGATCCATGCTCCTGCTCCTGGGGAGCTCACTTGGCGGAGCTGGTCTCCAGAGAGCCAACGTCTACAAAGCGCTAACATCTGGTGCCCATTATTTCACCAGCTCTGTTGTGATTAGTCCATATGATAAGTCTGGCCAATTGCTACTGGTAAGGGATTGCTCCACTCCCTCCATCAGACTCCTTGAGCTGTCACTTCTGGTCTGTGGCCCCTGCTAATTTGCCACCGCAATTTCCAATATTTGCTCAAATCCCACGAGGAAATCTCTCCGCCTTTCAGACAGAAGGGTAGCACTGATAATAAAAAGAGAAGGTTTATCAATTAACTCAAACTGCTCTATTGAATCAGGTTCAAACCCCCTCCTATTTCAATTATGTGAGACTCAAAAAATGTGTTGGAGAAACTTTTGCTCAAGCAAGCGTTTCATGAGGGACCTGGTGGGATTTACCCGGACTTTAACAAGTTAGATAAGAGGTTAAAAAAAGAAATCTTCCTGCTTCCCAAAGGCTTTTTCAGCCACTGTGATAGCTGGATTGTGTCCACCTGACAGAAAAGCTGCTCCTCAGAGGTGTAGGAGTGGGAATTGGGGCCTTCAGACAGAAGCTTCCCCATAATTTTTCTATTCCTTTCTCTTTTGTTCCTTTGCCTGTTCAATCTCTCATGCATCCTTTCCTTCTTTCCTTCTTCTTTTGTTTTCCAAATGCTACCTGCCTTGCTAAAACACTTGCATTACTGCAGGAAATTTTCATTACACCCATTTCACATTAGTGGAGGTGGGATTAAATGAGTAAGTCACTTGGGACCAGAATGGGAATTGCTGATTTACACAGACTTCTGCCCAAATACTTGAAACTATTCAATAAATGAATCAGAGGGCTTCACATGTTATGAAGGCTCCTGGAGAAGATATGAAACAAAAAACCTATCACAAGCAGGCCTAAATAACTCACAACTATACAAGGATCAAATTTTGAGATTTGTTAACCAACATGTAATATTTGTTTGATTAAATAATTCCCATTCTTTCTCACTTTTTATTTAGGTTTTTTTTTATAATTTCCTTTTTAAAGCAATTTTCTGGCAAGGACAGAGTTCTACAAGGAGAGCTCCAGAAGTGACTTCACCAAAAGCATTAACTCTAGGCAGTGTCTTGTCTTTGCAGTTTTATTACACATATAACACACTTCACTCCTGAAATGTTCAGTTCTGGACACGCGTTTACCATCTTTATGTTCCATCATAAACTCACGCCTTTCAACACTGCATGATGTTTAAGCATAAGTCAGGTGTAAAATGAGACAACACTCCCTGCTTTTGTAGAGATGGCAGCACTCCATTTTTCTTCTGCTGAAGTCCTTGCAGTGTGAAGGTGGTAAGTGCCACTCAGCTGGAAGGGAAAGCAGCTAACACGCTTCCTAAATGAGTCACAAAAGCAGAAGATACAAAACCCCTAAGATTTGTACAATCTTCCTGGACGCTTTCAACACATGATTTGGTCTGTACTATCCAGCTCTCATTAACAAAGGATTTGACCTATGCCAGATCCTGTGCTCTGTCACCAATGGTCATGGTGAACGTGGCATTTCCTTCTAATAGTGCTCTGAGGTAACAAGGGTAATCCTGTTTAGTAGGTGTAGAAATTGAGGGACAGAAGAGTTAAGTGAAATGGCCAGCCTTGAATGGGAAGTCACTGACCATATTACAGCCTCAGATTTCTCACTCTTGGTTTTGTGATCAAAATGTAGAGCTTGCATGATCAAACACAACAGGTATGTGCACCCATGAATGTACACAGATGTGCATATTATACACATACACCAAATTCTTGTGATGTTTAGAGGCCAGTGAAACTAAAAAAGAGGCTTAACCACCGAGCGTGCCATATTCCAGATAATGACCCCCAGAAAAACTTCTATTACCACTAGCTGGTCTTGCAGGGATAGCAGGTTTCCTCCCCTTGCTCCTAATGACACTCAACATGAGGCAGAGCAGTCTCGAGGAGAACCAAGACAAAGGGATGTGCTCAAAATCCCTTGTTAAACCGCTTGTGTCTCACATTTGTCATGCTAGAAATTCTAATCTATAAACTGAGGCAGATGCAAAACTAGAGAAGAATCTTGAATACAGTTTCACAAATTTAAGATGCATTTAGCTGTGCTCCATTTACAAGCAAGGCACTTTAGCTTTCCTGTGTCAGTGCAACAACAGCTGCTCGTGAAAGATCTGGTGAAGGTCACAGAGAACTTCTTTCACTTTCCTGAAGGGTTTGGTCTCCAATTCATGTTTATAAAGTCTTTCATCAGACTTTACAACATACTCAAACATTTTAATCTTCCCTTGGAAGAGGGCTAGACATGTGAACCTTGGAGAACACAGGAAGAGACAATGAAGAGATATGGTTGTTTTAGAGAAGATAGGAGAAGGGTGCAGAGGAAGGGGTAATCAGAAAATGCAGAAAAGCTTCACATTAATCTTACTCAGGGCATAAGAAAATGGAGATGTGTGTTTGCTGGGAAAGTCACTCCACAGTGCAGCAAGAACCTCCTGCCCCAGAAGATGGTCTGTGGCCTCAGGTTTGTCTGACATCTCAGTGCTCAGCCTGGCCAATTCCAGGGCCCACGTTGCAGGATGAACACGTTCAGCTGATCGCTTTGCACTATCATTTTCTTTGTATGCAAAATACTGATGGTAATTCGTATTTACGTAACCCCCAAGAAGCTGAAAAAGTGACTTTATTTTTACAAAGGACCGATTAGAAAATTGTAATAAGCTAAGGTGGCATAGTCTGAACTTTTGTATCTGCCTTCTTGGCCACAGAAGTAGACCTTTCTGGTATCACTAATGATTCTTTATGCTTCTTTAGGAATGTTCCTTGCCATCTTGCAAGAAAAGTGGCTAGGCCCCTTTAAGAAGTCAGGAACAGAGGCCTACAGAAGGTCCGTTTTACCATTTTACTAGAGTTTGGGCAGCTCTCACCTACTCTGAGCTCAGCTGCACCAAGCTAATTTCCATAAGCATCATGTGGTGTTACAGAAACCACATTTTGCCAAGCTGTCAACTGTACAGCCTTCTCTTTGCTAAACAGACTCCCATTAAAACTGTCTGCACAATTTGTCAGTTAAATGAGGTACAAGAGGGACGCTCTATTTGCCCCTAATTAGCTGTGCAGACTACCTTTGTCTGTTTGATTAAGTATTCACATTATCAATTTTGTTTAATCTGATTCATTTCACACACCTCCCCAGGGACTCAGCCCATACGGTTAACTAATCTCTGATATCATCTCTCATATCAGCCTGTGGTAGTCTCCCATGGCATGCTCTACCCACACGCACACACTGCTCACCAAAATCTTTGCTGGGGAAGATGCTTACTCAACCCAAAAAAACAACACTGTCTCCCTGGAGCGGAGGGCTTCTGCCTTTAAGGGAAAACAGAAAAAGCCAGGATTGTGCTAGCTCCTGAGCACCTCTGCAATGACTTGTTTAATCTCAGAAGCTTTTCAGCTGCAACTAGCTGACTCTGAAGAGATGTGATGTGTGTCCTGCACTGGCTCCCCACAGATGCCTGCAGTGCAACCCGCTCAGCTCTTCAGCATGTCTCTGACTTTTGACAGGAGGCAACACCAGTGTCCCTATTACACAGTGAAATAATCCATAGTAATGGGGGATGGACTTTAACTGGAAGGACCTGCCCAGTGCAATGCCATTTAAGAGAGAAAAGAAGCTACATATATTAAATCATAATCCCTTTACAAGTCTGCAAGGTTGCAACCAACTGCACCTTTGAGAGAACACAGCCCGTTTTAGGAGGCAGAAAGATTTGCCTGAAAAGACATGGACCAAAAAGATGCTCTCAAAGCCACTTTTGTGGTTTTTCTCAAAACACCACTGCAAATCCTGAGGAGAAGCAAAGAGACCTGGGCACAGACCAGACAATGGCTAAGGATGAAGAAGTATTGCCTCGTCTTCAGTGGATGGGTTATTTCACCTCAAAATTTGATGCCCATATGCATGGAAACTGAATACATTCCCATGCACATGCCTGACTACACACATATATACGCTTGCATGCATATTAGCATGAGTACTGTAGAAAATATTTCCAGCAAAATTTTTAAATCTTCTTAATTTGAGGTTTTGTTACTCTGGCTTCTGTTAAAATTTTTCTTAGAAGATTGATAGTCCAAGTGTTGCTACTGATCACACTTCTGATGAAAATAAAGCTTTCATAATTTTGCAGTGACAAGTTTTACCTGAACAAAAAACAATTTTTAGACAGCATACAAACCCTGCCCCGCTCTTCACATGCTTTTTGTTTGTTTCAGTGTGGAAGAGTATTACTGCTAATATTTTCCAGAATTATAATTTCTTATTTCTCTGTTTTAAATGAAGAGTGGGATGCAACTTGGATTTCAGCAAGTCTACTATCCCTAGATTTCTTTCCCTGTGCTACTAAAATTGCATACATGGCAAGAGTATAAAAGCAAGGAGATTTACTCAACAGTAAGTGCCATCCTTCTTTCGGTCAGATTTTCTCAAGGCAGTAAATGGAAAAGACCTTTGCAACCTCTGATCTGGCTCCTGCCTTGAGGTAAACACCGCCAGGCAGATACAAGTAGACAAACACTGCTGTTGCTGTTCCACTGCCCAGAACTCCCAATGCTCCATGTACTGACACTGGCATTAGAAAATAATTTTAAATGGAGGCTGCAATATGAAAATCTGTAAAATAACATAGATTGGAAAAGCAATGTAATTGAGTTTTGTTAATATAATTCAAAGAAGTTTATTTTACGAATCCCCAACTGCCTCTGAGAGAGTGGTTTATAGCTGAAAGACTCCTCAAAATGCTTTGCAGAATATCTTGCCCTTTACTGTTCAAATATTTATTTTCAAGAGGATGAACTGTTTTACAATTAATGCAAAAACTTAACACCAAGATTAAACCTGGTGAATTACTTGACTGTTCTTCCCTGCATTAAGCTTCAGTGAACAGATACAGCTCACTGTACTTTAGACAAGCAAAGAGCATCTGGCTTTTGGTGCTAATAAAATAAGACTTAATTTTTCTTTTTTAATTTGGAAAGAAGAAAGGCTTACAAAATATTTTGGCTTTGTTATTCCTATTTCTACAGATCTTCAAAGAAACAGAACAAGGTTTGAGCAGTAACTGTGACGTGTTCCATATTTGTTTTTGCAATTCTGAGATTAGCTCAGTTGGTTAGAGCATGGTGCTAACAACAGCAAGGTCATGGATTTGATCCACAGATGGGCTATTCACTTAAGATTTGGACTTGATGATCCTTGTGGGTCCCTTCCAACTCAGAACATTCTTTGAACCTGAGATTCTCTGAAGAGAAAAAATGGCACAAAATGTAAATTGAAAGCTCAAATTGAGAAAGCATCCATATTTGGAAGACTATTTCACCATATGTTTGAAGTTCAATGCAGACATAAATACTGTCCTGAACTGCAATGATAATGAGCGAGTATTTAGTTCAGTGTGTAAACAGGCCCAAAGCTGAAGAAACTATATGGTGAAGGAGTAATATTTAATCTTTTAATTAATATTTAAATTAATTTGTCCCCAGCATCTACACCCATAAACTGAGGAAGTAACTATTTCTGTTGTATGTTAGGATTCCCCTACACTCATTAATTTCTGTTCTGTGATGCCATTCAGTATCAATGCTTATGCTCATTGGCATTGGCATAAATTTTGTACCAATCTAAAGAGTAATTCTGCATAGACAGAGCGTTAATTAAAAGTGGCATTGAGTATGAGAGAGTGTAGTTTTGCTCCTACTTGTACCAGTCAGCTTAAGAATTACAACCAGTTACGAAAGAGTGACTGGACAGGAGCATTCAAGGAATCTGTGCACCAAGGAGGAAACATAAAAAGCATTTTCAAAGAAAGAAAGAAGATACATGTTCTTACATTGGTGGAGGATTGAGTTTGAGAAGTAAAAATTTTTAGATGAAAATGGATGAATGGAAGTTACAAAAACAGATTCCTTAACTGTGACCTGCCCTGTGCAAGCATCTTTGCATACATCTGATGAAAGACTTCCATTTTCTTGAAGAATTAACAGTAGCATAACAGTAATTTTCACCATGATTATTCAACAGTAATGACAATTATAAAGGAGGAGCACTGAGGAGATTGAATCATGGTCCACAAATCTTTGGCATCTATGTTGTAGAAATACAAGGCTGTGGGTGAATCAATGCATCAAGGAGAGCACATCTCCTGCTTAGAGCCACCTAACTCATTGTCACATCAAGTGACACCTTGGCTTAATTAGGCTGAGTATCAATAACTGGATTTACTATGGGGTTGTTTTGAGCTCTGTGCTCACTAAAATACGTGTTTTCTGTTTTTTTGATGAATGGAGCAGGAAACTTCCTGAGACAGACAAGTGGGAGATACTGAAATGCATAATCTATGGCATGGTCAGTCAACAAGCAAGAGCACTTGTGACAGAAGAAGCAGTCTGGGACTGTAAAATATTAACAGTCCCAAATAATCTTGAACCTTATGCTGTTGTCAAGAAAAGGAAAGATTGCGAGTGCTATGTTAAGATCACATCTGGAGCTTCACTTTCGCAGGTAAGTACTCAGACATGTACAGAACCCTCCACAAGTGCTGCCCTCAGATTAGTCAGTGAAATGTGAGATGTGAAGGAGAATATTTCCATGAAAACACAAAAAACAGCCAAGCAATCCCTGAAACACACTTTAAAATTAATTGAAAGCACCAGACCTTGTTTTATTACAGTCAAATACTTGGATAACAATAATGCCCATATCCAGAAAATTACTGCAAAACTCAGGTTCTGGAAAGAACTTATGTCACTTTCGTCCTTATCCAAGTCATACTGCGGACATAGCAAAGGAGAGTGCTACTTTCCTTTCTCAGTGCCCTTAGACTGTTGTTGAGCATGATTTCCCTGCAGCAGTCTTTCCATACAAATACTTGCAGAATGAGACTGATAATTTCCTAAACTTCCTTCAGGTTCCCTTTCTACTGCTGCTGCTCTCAGTTGGACAGATGAAAGTGGGGCAAGCTGCCATAAATCTGTGTACAGGAGGTTATCTGTTCAGTTACAATATGAGTCTGGACATACACATCAGGTAGCACTGAAGGAAGATATGTCAAGTTAAAAGCTCAGGGCATCATTAACTACCATCCTGTAACTGAACTGATGAAAGCAGAGGGTAAGACATGCACATAATGGGACATGTTTCTTAGGCTTAATCATACAAGGCCAAACCTTGCTGAACATGTGGAGCTGGTTAAAATATAGCTGCAATAGTAACTTGAACATCCTCATTTCTGTAAACAGTGTCATGACTAAAGATGACAAGCAGTGGGTATTTCTGGTTCATGTCTCTTCTGCAAAGTGCCATTCTTTGGAAAAACTGGTGCTGCTGTCAACCACATCCTTTGGACTTTCCTAAGTTTAGTTTATCTTGTTGAGAAAAATACCTGTATTTTTTAAAAGAAACATGACACTCATCTGCTATCCTGGAAATATCAATAGGCCCTGGCTGGCAAACGATTGACAATACATTATACTGAGACTAATGGATTTTCAAGAGGTAAGTTATCACTATTCTATGTTGTAAAGTACAAATTTTCACTCCAATGATTTTCAACACATTGAAAATTCAAATAGGATTATTGGTATGAGGTATTTTGACTGCTTGATGACTTTTGAGGGGGTTTGGGTCAAATTTTAGGGAAGGCAAGAGGTATCAGACCTGGTTTGCTATGAAATTCATGAGTTGCTCTGCTGCTTTTACTATTTCCAAGAAATGGTGGTAACTCTGGGGGAATGCACTCATGGTTACTTAGCACAGTCAGAGCCTTTCACTGGCATGTTGCTGTCTCCGAAGCTTTGTCAAAAGTCTGAAGGGTCCAGTGATGATCACCAAGTGTCTGACAGGCCTTGGCAAGTTCCCCTAATTAACTTCAAGGCCCTTGCAAAGCTTCTATGCCTCATAATGAGTCCAGTCAACATTTAATGCCATGTTGTGAGGCAGATCTCCTAAGTCCCCAAAGGGGTTCCTGTTAATCTCCTCAGTCCCGCTAAGATCTTCAGCTGGAAAGACTCAGACAGAGGGCAAATGCTGTGAGGAATTTCTAACCTTAAGTGGGACTCTTGCAGGGACCTGAGGCAGATCTGGTTGGCTTAACAGGGTTTGTGAAGGCCCAAAGTGTAGCTTGGGGGGGAAAAAAAAAAAAGGGAAAAAAAATCAAACTTTGGATCCAGTTTTAGCAAGCGGGAGCCCAAGATATGCTAATTAACACAGCTGCTATCAAGGATGTAATCTAATTTACATACTTGGTAGTGAATAAATGCTCCCATATGGCAAAGTACCAGCATTTTTCCTTGACAACTTTATCAAAAAGCTAATGGAATTTACATGCAAAAGAAAACTTTTTCCATCTTGACTAGAGAAAACGAACAGTAAAGGAAGTGAGAGAAATGCAGGGGGAAAAGATCACACTCAATCAAAGCAAATATTAGCAAGCAAGTTTTAAATATTTTGCTAACAGAGTCATAGGAAAACTCAGAAATATTCCCCAACTAACTTTAGTTGTTTCCTTATCTTCTTGTCCAAACCAAATCCATGAAATGGCCTTACGCTTGTTCATCCTGTACATCTGCCACTGCCAACTTGAGGCAGATGCTCAAATGCTCAGGTGCCCAAAATGAGCCAGATGCTCAGATGCTGTACTACTGGACTTCCTGATGCGTGTAAGCCCACAAATCCATCCCTGCCTTCAGAGTCCTGGACTAGCACATGATTCACTGTGTGTGGCAGCAGAGCTCCCCATAGTGCATGAGAGCATCGCAGACTGCCTCCACAGTCATGTCATCTTCCTGGTGCAGGGCATCTCTCTTAATCAAATTGGTGACTTCCAAACCCCTGTGCATACCGCCCATTCAGGTAGAGGAACCAACTTTATTGACCATTGCAGCTGTTGAAGATGGCCTCAATGATGGGCCACACAATGGACCACACTGCTCTGAAGCAGCTCCTTTTTTTTTTTTTTTATTTGGGCTAAACTGGACCTTTGTGTTGGAAATGTTTATCTGATCAATCACAGGCTGACCACTGAAGTGGCCACATCAGAGGTCTTAGCCAAAATCAACAAGGTAACTTAAGAGTGAAGACAGTGATTCAGGGAAGAACTTTTCCCTAAGCATGAGTGCTTTTCACACTGAAACAGAAAGTGGTAGTTTGGAAAGATATAGAGTCACCTGACCATGTATCTTCTCCAGCCTTTCAGGCATATGTTGTACTTCCTGAAGAGAAAACAGAAAATATTAGTTTTATGTTCTGAAAACGTCCACAAAGCAAATTCTGCCCCCATGGACTTTCCCAAAAGAGGATGCCCTCTGTTAGGGAGATGCTGAGCTCTCAGGGATGTTCAACAGCCTTTTCTTTTGGGATCCTTGCCTGAAACAGGGCTGCCTGGGAAATGACTTCTCTATTAGTTGTGTAAGGCTGATGGCGGGGGAGCTTCCGGGTACACACTTGCACATAGACAAATCAATATGATTTACGCAGTGGTCCACTTTTATTTACATTACCCGGTCTTTTATACACTTTCACTACCCTCGGCGTGTGATCACTCTAGTATTATTGGTTACAGATAAGAAACCATGAGTTAAACATGCATTACTAACACGCT
>JAWMRA010000113.1:51141484-51162302 GCA_035584735.1 Pseudotriccus pelzelni
AGTGATGAGGTCACCTCTAAGCCTTCTCTTCTCCAGACTAAACAACCCCAGCTCCCTCAGCCTCTCTTCATAGGACTCGTTGTAGATTCCATCTTCAACAGTCTTTGACAATTCTCTCAAATTTCCTTACTAGTATGACTTCAGTCAAGCAAAATTTTTGTGTCCTTTTTGTTCTGATTGATTGTTGTCATTGGTGTTGGGCAGTTACTGTGTGAATTCGGTTTTGTTTATGAATATTCCAGAAAGTAGCTCAAAATGTTCACTAGAAATCAAAATTTGCACTGGAAGGAGCAGATTAACGGAGAAGTACAATGCTTCATGAAATTCATTTACAGCAATGTGTCATTTTTAGAAGACTGGAAGGTTTCATTTCAACAAGATTCAAGCTCTTAATTTTGACTTTCAACTATTGACTAATTTAGTACTTTTCATTTTTAACATCAGTTCGGTGATAAAAATATGGAAGTCGAAACAAAGCAATCCTGCATTTTTAGGATATTTCATTCCAGATGGATCATTGTGATGTCTTCCAAAGCAGTTATGCTTTCTCTTTTGCAGCACTTAAATTTTTGTTTTATCTATCTTTTTCTCACATTTAGGATTTTAGGATACATTTAGGATGAAAATGAATTCTGCAATATTAGAAATTCCCTGTGAAAGGGAAATTCTGAAAATGAGTTTTCTTTAAAACTCTTCTAGCATGTCAGAATTAGAGCAGCAAAATTACTGTCTGCAGTAACTGGCACTGATATAATCTGGCTTTCCACTGACAATGCAGGATTTTTTTCTACATAGGGTTAATACACATATCAGCTTCCTGAAATATGTGAAAACTGGAGTGCTGGAATGCACTCTGTCACCAGATCCCTTTGACAGCAGTGCCATGCAGTCATGAGTAACACACATCCTCTCTGACAGGCAGTTGATGTGCCTGGGAAGGACCCTTGGCCTGGCTAAGGTAGGGGGAATATGAGGCCAGTCAAGCTTACCAGCCCAGATCCTACTTACAGTTTTAAACATAAGTTGCTCTATGGGCAGGAAGACCCTGAGATAACTGCTATGGAGAGCTTTCAGCTCTGCTCTGTGTACTCATCTTTCAGATTTCTGTTGAAATATATCACTTGGGGTTGTAGTTGTGTGTTATTGAAGTGTGGATGTGCACCAAGAAGGTAATGACTGCCTCCACAAGTTGCTACAAAGCTTCCAGAACTGTTTTCTGCCTAAAGTGGTGGGGACAGAAGTATTTGGTCTCTGTAACCATTGTTTCCCTCCCCTTTCCTGCTTCTGGGACAAGACTGTGGTCACAGTGGACTCGAGGCTGCCTGGCTGCCTTCCCATGCACGTGACGTCAGCAGCAAACCTGGCTGGTGCACTGGGACCTTTACCCGGTCAAAAGCTTTTTCCTGCTACAGAGCAATGTCACTAACAGTCATCTCCTCCTCGTTGCTGGCACTGGCCAAGAGAATGGAACTTGGGAAATGTGTAAATGACATGCAAAACTCTGACAGGAGACAGCTGCACTCATATCCACATCTTTCACCAGAGGTCAATATTCACTCTGGTAAAGGCTGCTTCTGCTCCATAGCCAGCACTTGCTGTCTCAAACCAGAGCTGAAGAAACATCATCTGAGACAGCACGGCCCTTATTTCTTTCATATCCCCCTTGTCAACAGTTTGAAAATGAGATGGCTAATTTTGTGCCTGACAAGAAAGGACGGATCATTTTCTCAGATGCTGCTATCAGCAGAGTCAGTGCTGGTACACTCTCCGAGGGAGTCCCCAAACTACAGGTTACTGGCAGGCAGACAAACGCTCGCTGACAGCCATTTGTGACCAACTATGAAACACCATCTGCTGTAGTTGGAGGGAAGGAACATATCCAGCAAGTGATACCACTGTGAGAAATGATTTTGTGTGTTGACACACAGCAGTCTTTAGACAGCCCCAAAGAATAAGCCTACTCTGTTTTTCCAGATTCGTATATGGGGAAAAGAAACATTTTCTCTTCTTGGGGGGTCCATGGGTGAGACTTTCTCGTTCTTTTTGTGTTGAAGCCAGAAAAACAAAGGGTTTGATACACCCATATTAACAGGTGTACTAAATACAACTGTGAACTGAATCAAATGCATCTTTAGCGATGTCGTGTTGGGAGGGGGTGAAGCACTATCTGATGGCTAAAACACCCACTCAGGTGTGAATCTGCCACTGACTTGCTGGTGACATTGGGCAAGCCCCATCCCTTTGTTTTGGAATTGGCTCTCAGTTTTGAGGAACAACAATGACATTTTTCTTCAGGTGAGTGCAGCACGGATTAGTTAGTTCTTGTTGAGCCCTTTGAAATCTCTGGAGAAACGGGATAAATAAATTTTATTAAAGTTTAGAGGCTGGTGTCTGGTTCTGAGGTTAAGCAGACAAACACAAAGCCTTTAACTTCAGCATATGGGGGTAAAAGCAAAGCAAACAAAATACTACAAAACAAAAGACATTTTCAGGCTCAAAAAGACATTTTTGAAACATGAAGGTCATCTAAGTGGTTCAAGTGCACAAAAGTACTCATGTGTGTCCAAAGTGCTGACGAAAAGCCGAATTTCCCTTTGTAACTAACGCAGACAGCAGATCCCAAAAGTTTCAGGAGAAGGGATGTTCAGCTCCCTCACAGGGGAAGAAATCTTACTTGCTCATTAACATAAATAAGGCATGCAGCCAAAGGCATATGCCAACTCTTCCCTCTCTGGTCAGAGAACAAGGCTTTCAATTTTAAGAGTCTTAATAGTCCTATGTCTCATGATTAAGTAATGAGAGCTGGCATCCAAAGTATCTGAAGTTCAGCTGATCTTGCATTATTCTAGTAGGCCCTGACAGACTATAAACCAAAATATTTTCAAGCTAAATGTGCAGATGAAAAAACAAAAAAGATACATCTTAAAACTGTAGTTCAATCTTAAAGCAGAGAAATATCAAATTATCATGGCAGATTATCACCTTATTTCTTTGAATTCAAGAAAAAATTTTAAACACTGCTATATGTTTAGGTGTTTTCATATTTTTATATGTGGTTTAGTATATATATATGCACACATAGATACATGTATATGTTTCACTTCTTTCGGACACAGCCTGAATTTCTGTGAAATCACAGTGATAGTGATGTTTGTCATCAGCTCACAAGGATTAAATACTCTTTACTGTAGAATCTTTCTGAAGGTTAACATAGGATATCTGGATTCAATCTCTTTAGGCCTGTATACATAACATATTATTGGCTATGGGAGGGCTTGATCCAGACCTGTTGAAGTCAGAAACACACAGCTGTGTGCAGTGTCACCCAAAAAGGAGCAGAAGGGTTTGCGATTTCCTCTGGTTCAGGGCTGAGCCTATGGAAGCTCGAATCCTGCATGCTTCCATGGCAGACAGGAACAGGGACCAGAAGAGGGGCTGTAGCAGGGGCAGCGAAGGGGAGGCAAACCCACCTCCAGCATCCAGAGGGCAAGGCGATGGGAGAGCGGCCAGCCAGCGACAGGGGAGAGAGAGAGAGTGGGATAGATGAGGGCTTTCAGGAAACTTTATTTATGATTTAAATATGCTGTCACTTGTCCCCGTGCAATATGAAAACCAAATCTAAACATTTGTCTGTAGAATCAGGTGATGACTGGCCCTCTACTGTCTCAAGGGGGGCAGGAAAATGGTCCATGCACCTGCCACCTAATTCAGTTTAAAACCTGACACATTTACCAAGAGTGGGCTGGCATAATGAACTTCATTCATGCTGTCAGTGGAGTCAATAACTTATCCCCAACTGCTTTTGTCTCCCTGGCGGCAGTGCCTCTGATTGGGCTGAGGTACTTATTCAAGTAAAATTTATTTTCAATTGCAGGCCATAATACTACTGGCACAAGCCTTGCTTTGACAGAAGCTTTTGCTCAAGGCTAAACTATTGTTAAAGTTTGTGCCTATTGTCCGGGGTCTTTGATCTGTCAAAGCTGCTTAACAAGCCGGTTAAAAACTGTTTCAGATAACAGGTGTGTCCTTTGAGGACACAGGGCCATTTTTCAACTTCTTTAAAAGACTAGTTCAGTAGCTGACTAAAATTTACATGCTGGTTGGTGGTGATATATGTAAAGCACTTTTAGAGCAAGAAATTCGATTTAGGGGTTTATTTCCCTGAACTTCCTTGTGGCTTGTTGTTTGTTTTGTTTTGTTTTGTGGTTTAGGTTTTGGGGTTTTTTTTCTCCTCAGGAAGTAAAACAATTTACAAGGTGTTTCTCTGAGGCTCTGAAAGTATTTAGTGAAAAGATGATTGAGATGTTAAATCTACCTGTGGCGCTGCAGCGGCACCCAGTCACAGTAAAGCAGTGTCTGGAGCAGCAAGCACCAGTGAACACAACCAGGAGAAAGCTTATGACGGAGAGAAGCAAAAGTGGGGTCACATGGGGCAGGCTTTGCTGGGGAAGGTTCAGTGTGGGGGAGACATTACCCCTCCAGCCCAAGTCTGCCCTGGTGCAACTGTGCTGCCCCAGCCCACCCCTGCCCCTCCAGCTGGCTCCTGGATCTGCTGCCATTTCTGAGAGCCGGTAGCGTGGTCAGCATGTACAGAAACTGCTTTCATTACCTAGAAAGCCCAATTTCTGGGAGAAGATCCTCATCGTATTTTGAGTACCCAGTGTATGAGCCAGACCATTCATGCATGGCCAATGGCCTGAAAAAAATTTCCTTTGAATGGTCCATATGTCAGCTATATTCTTTAGGACATGCAAAAAATGGTTCCTCCCCTTCACATATGTTTGAAAACACAACTGAGGTCCTAAGAGATTTAACCAGTTTTAAACTAATCTAGTTTGTTGGGTTTTTTTCCCTGAAAAAAACTCCATCAAAAAAAAAAAGACAAGTGTTGCCCACAGTCATTCTGAAATGCATGACCTAAAGATTTAGGGAAAAGGGGGAAGGGAAATTCACTGTATATGCACTGTGTGTGTTCGGAAAATTGTGGAAGGAAGGGAGGATAAACATGTTCAAGGGTGGTTTCTGCCCTCCCCCCCCATCAATACCATCTTAATTGTGGAGCTGCTGGTACTGGGATTTTGGCTCACACAAAGAATTACTGTGCCCTTCCAAGTTCCAGTTGAGCAGATAAGTTAGGCAACAAATCAGTCATAACTTCCAAACCCATGTGTGTCTGAAAAGCATTGTCAAAGGCCAAGGAGTGAGCTGGTGTCAGCGATGTAATTAGAGGTGGCTCATATACCCCCAGACTGCTGACTGCAGGCTGCTGCACAGGTATCCCAACTTGTGCCACAGATGTACAGAGGGTGCAGAGGCACCTGGAGGCTCACTTGCAGCTGTGGCCAGGCAGCTTTGGTTGTACAGTATATTGAGCATCTCTGTATGGACAGTCACTGTGCTCCCCAATGCTGGTGGGCTGCAGGGTCTCCGCAGGAGTGAGCTGTGCAGAGGAGGGACAGACAGTAACCTCACGGGCAGCTCCGCAGACGGGGGGGGGAGCATGAATAAAATGTGGTGTTTAGGAAGCACCTCCCCATCTTTGACCTGCAGAAAAAAGCACCTTCAGCCAGTGAGCGCAAGGCCATCTCTAGTAGAAAAAGAAGAGCTGAAAGTTCTGCTTTTACAGCAGAAAAGCTCTGATACTTGTTCTCCTTGTCCGAAGCTGCACCCAGCAGCTCCCCTTGCTGGAGGAGCTTGAATACCTTGAGAGACAAGCACGATAAACTGAAATAACTTGACTTAAAAAGTGAACCTGTTTCCTAGCCATATTTTTCTTAAATAATCCCACCTGTACCAAAAATTTGTCATCATCTTATTAGTTCAAGGAAGACGATGAATAAAACAAACACTTCGTCAGCTGTAGTAGTTTTGTGAACATTCCTAAACCAAACCAAGAATGAAAGTGAAAAGACAAAGCTTTTCAAATACCACTCAGCTATGCTCACCAATAGGATCATTATAACTGTTCAAGGATTACTTTGGCATGTGTCTCTACCATCAATTAGCTTGGGAGCTATGTTTAGAACAATTCATTTTTGGCATTCAAATGTAGCCAGAAAGATGTGAGATAGAGGACAAATTCCTCTTGCAAGGTTGCAGCTCAGCTACTGGCCTCTAAGCAAAGCTGTCCATGATTTTACTGAATGAAACATCAGGCTGCATCACCTGCAACATGTTTTCAGCACCCCAGTGGCTGAGTCCATGTCTAAGGGCAAATTAAAGGTCTAAATGAGATAAAGATCTGTTACTGATCTGACACATGAAGACAGGTTTTTACTTTCTCTATTATCTAAATTAAAACATTTGCTTCTCCGTGCAGAGGAACAAAGAGAAGTCTGCTATTCTCACTTTTTCCCAGCATTTTTCTGATGTAAAATATTAAATGTGCTTGGTTTGAACAGCTGATTTTCCCTTACCCATTACAATCAGTGTGGTATCCTCAATGCTGTGTTCAAATATAGAATAAGGGCCTACTGTGATCTCTCCAGTGAGAAGAGTATCACAGATGGGAACAAGGGCAGTTGCATAATGGCAAACACTTTTGAGGAAAATATGAAAATGATATATAAAGTAGTCAAAGGACTCCAAACTCCTTTAATATCACCATATAGTTGTGACCTGCAAAGTAAAATAAGAAAATGCTATGAAGCGGCGGATGGCCAGTAAGACCACCAGACTATTACAGGAGGATATCTGTAGCTATTATTTGTCACTAGCTGTTTTTTATATTGCACATGATTCAACAGATGGTCAGGCAGATGCAATGGCAAGGTGAGACAACCACAGCAGTGAAGGCTGGAATAGAAGATGCTGCAGCTGGAGGAAGAGGACTGCCCATGGAGAGAGATGGATGGAGCTGGTGGCCAAGTGAGGGGATGAGCAGGAGATGTTCAGGTGACTGAACCTGACAATCTCTAAGAAACGGTCAGCTGCTAACTGTAGGGCCCTGTGAGATGTGAGACATGTCTTTCTGGGGGCAAGCCAGGTAAAGGAGTCTGTCCCAATATGACTATGAGAGAAGGAGCTGAAATGTTGATATTGTATTTGCAGGGGGACTGTCCTTCTGCTGTATTACTGGGAACAGAGTTAACATCAGAGATCTCGGGTAAAATCCACATGGGCAGAAGTGAAGAAGCAGTCAGTGCTGATTTGATTCAGAGTATTTAGTTAGTGTTGGCTTTGCCTGTAGTCAGAAAGCTTGGACACAAAGACACTATAAAGTAGTGCTGTGATTCAAAAGTGTGAATGGAGTACTGCCAAACTCATGAAATGCACCAGTGGAAAGAAAAAACCCACTACAATTTTTAGGAAACACAATATAAAAGAGAAAAGTGAAGTTTTCTCTTTGGATCATAGCTTAGCATTGATAAGACGAAATATTCTAAAACAAGTGAAGAATTGGAGCATTAAGTGTAGCTTGCCTGATCTCAGCATGTGGAAAAAGAGGGGATAGTCAGGGGAAGGCCCTAAGCTTCACATTCAGTCTATGTCTGAAACCACTTGTCCCATGAAATATACGATCCTTACACAGCAGAGAGCAAAAGCCCTGTGCTTTCACCAGCTGCTTACAAATTTAGGAGTGGAAAAAGCAAGACAGGTAGCATTGTGGATTCATTTTTCTTAGTAGAAATTTGATGATAGGGGACGAAGGACTGTCTTTGTACATATGATGAATTCTGATAGTGAGAACTATTTTATGTCTATGTGTCATATTTATGAACTGATAAAGTTCCTGTGGAATGTGCGTCCTCACTGCCATGGGCGTCTTTTGCCCCATGTTGATGAAAAACCCATGGAAAAAGAATTTCTTGCACATGGCATAAAAGTAGAAATAGTCATTCTTTACAGTTTCATAGGTCAATAAACCAATCATGCACAACTGGGAAAAGCTAAGCAGAGAAAGCCAAAGAGTGATGGAAACAAATCAAATAATGGGGACCTTGATCACTTAATAATTCTGATAAATACTTCACTTCAGAAAGGAAATGTATTCTCCTGGTAATGTGGAAAGACAGACCAAAAGAGATGACAAGAAGGGCAAAAGCTTTCTGTAAGGGAGAAAGACTCTGAGATTACAGCTATACAAAACATGCCTGTGACCATTACCTAGCTCTGAAGCCAACTGGCACAGACTGGCGTATGTCCACATTATTAAATTCTTGCTTTCCAGGCAGTGTGGCTGAACACAAATTGCCTGCTGGGATTGGCCTTTGGCCTGTGCTATCCCCAAATCATGCCTGGGAAATGTTCAGGGGAGTGCTAGCTGTCTGGAGCCAAAACATGCCAGGAACTGTTGTAACAATTTGACTCTAGAAATAATTGAGCTACAGTGCCTGACAATATTATGTGGCACTGGTTAATTTACTAGGAGAGCTGAAGTCTATGATCTTGGCTTGGAATGGAAATCTTGAACATCTTATAGAACCATGAGAAATGGAAAACTCTAGAGCACCCAACAGACACAAAAGTGTGCTGATGTGAGAGAGGCAAGCATCTACAGCTGCACTGAAGTTGCACAAGAAAAGGCTAATATCCTAGAAGAAGTAATGGAAGACATGATGTAGTGGGAATGTACATTTTCACTTCTGGAAAGGGCAAAGAGTCTCTGCTGAAGAGTCTAGGCAATGACAAACCACAGAAAGAAGAGCCTGAAGCTTTGGAAAGACTGTGCTCAAGTGCTTTTGCAGACCACACCTCATCCTGCTTCAAAATTGAACACAACTAAACCTCCCCCCCGCCAAAGGTAATCAGAGAGAAAGAAAAAGGGGTGCATGCACTGCTTACAGATATGGTCTCAAGGGCACAAGGAGCAGGCAGCCTAGAGGTCTGCTATGGGCTGGATCCTGCTCAGAAAGCACTCTCCAAAACAGATGGAGCCCCTCAAACCTGACCATGCCTGAAGGTTGGCTGGGCTACAGGCACCTCAGGAGACCATGGTCACAGCATCACTTAGAGAAACGCACTTAGGGAACGTGAGACAGGGCAGGCAGTACATGCCAGGCTCATCGGGGGTCTGCAGACCACTCCTGCAGAGCAGCAGGGACTCAGCTAGGCTGTCCATAGGCACCAAACAGCTGCCCCACAGTTACTGCTCTCTGATATTCCCAGAGTGGATGCGCAAAGACAGCATGGATATGTCGAGACTTCGGTGACAGAGATCTGGAAACTATTGCATCCACCTCCCATTGAAATGGAGCCTTCAGACCCATCTAGTTTAGGTCCTTTACCGGTTTGTGTGATTCAAAGCTGTTCAGATACTGGTAACAATCTGGGCCTCTGCACGGAGTACAACAGTACACACAAGGCTTCCTTGTTTTCTAGCCCTGGCAGGTCTGTTTCTGATATATCTGTAGCCCATTATAAGTATTAGCATTTAAATGCTGCAGAGTGGTGTCCAAACTCAATTCTCACTGTGCTCAAGCAAACCATCATCCCACCCATGATCACCACAGTTGTGACTTACTTCTGTCACTTGCAGCTTTAGGAGGAAAGCCAAGTGCTGACCCTGGGGATGGAATCTCTCCCAACAGGTGTTTCAAACTGCCTTTCTCCTAGTGCCTGAAAATTCATTTGCTGTGTTAAGACCTGACAGCACAAGCCACAAAATCCAGCATGGCCAATTCCTCTGCAAGGCATGAGGAAGGGGAGAACAACAGACAAAATGCATTTTTAGTTGTCTGCTTCGTATCCATCACTTGACAGATCTTTGTTTATCACCAAAAATAAAAAGACTGGAAACAGAATGTTTTATGTGGTCACTTTATTGTTCTTCCTCTGAACCCATGGACGAGGACTTGAAACAGTCTCACATCAAAGGTCAGATTTTGTAAAAGTAAGTTTTTATTAGTTGTGAAACATTTCTCTGCTTTTTAAAAAATGCAAACAAAATCTCATGTTTTTCAGAGAGCCACTTAACAGTTTGCAGCTGAAACACAGCAAAGAACCACCTGGTGCATGACAGTAGGAGCCACTGGGTAGAAAAAAAAATTAAAACAAAAGTTAAATACATTTAAAAAGGTAGGGAAAAAAAAGATCAAAAAAATAAATATGCAGAAATGTCGTTTAGCATAATCTAAAACAGAATGCATTTTTTATAACACAAACCTCAATTTTACTTTAGTGAATAATTTGTAAAATATTTCCTCTAGTGGTGTGCCTAAAGCACTATCACATCCTCATCTCCATCTCTGACATGGGACAGGGTTTCCTGGAAGTGACACCTGTATTTAGAAACCACAGCTCCTTCCATGTCTTTTTTGGGGATTGACTGGCCTGTATTTAGATCTGCCTTTGAAAACATTGCATGTGACAGTATAATAGGAAGAACTACTTGAAGAACTACCTGTTCTTTACTATAACTGAGTGTCTGTGCGATGATCATGAAACTATATGCACTAATATTTAAACACTAATAAATCTTCCTTTCATCAAGTTGTTCTGCATGATAACTGAGGGGAGTATAATTCCTACCTGCTGTAACCAGGAGCTTTTGTGGTTCAACTCTGCTATCTCTGCCTTAAAAATTGAGTCTTACCTGCTTTTGTTAGCTTACAAGGCACCAGGACCAGTCCCTGTGCAAATCTCTTTTACTGTCAGCACTCTACATGTTTTTCAAGGGATCCATTAGTTTTTGAGTTAGAGGTCTCCGCAAATCATCTTCATCATAAATACTAAATTACTGCATTGCTTGTAGTTTTTTCCCTTGCCCATCTGGCAGACCTAGATGTTCTGCCAGGTATCTTTCAAGATGTACGTGTCAACAGCAACAACACTTTGGGGGATAACAAACAAACACAAAAATATTGAATTCAAATATTGATCTGCAGTTTTGTACTAAGGCTGTATAAAACCCTATCCAGAACCCACAATAGCTTCAGGAGACTTGGGGGCCCTAGGCACAGATTTTGGTCACAGAGCCTTAATTGATGATACTATCTTTTAAGAAGTTTTTCCCATCAGCCATATATTACTGTTCTGCAGCTGCATTGTCCTTACACGGGTGTCTATTTCAACGTCATATCAAGAAAAAGGGTTTTGTTTCAACTTCACAAGAGGGAAATGGATGGCATGAGAAGGAAATTTTGTTGGGATAAGCAAGCTACAGGCAGTTCCATTCACTCTTTTGGTGTCTTCAATTCTGTGTCTCCTACTCAGCAGTTGTTGAGTGCACAAAAGGGAGCACAACTCAAGCTCTAGCTCTATTTAAAACTTTTCACCTCCCTGATGTGATGTAAGATTTGTAATTGCTCTTGCTTTTATTCATTTGACTCTAAGAACTTTTTAATCAACATGATCACTTGAAAAACACAAAATTATCAACACTTAAGCAACAATTAAGCTTCTTTGTTTAAAAAGTGGTTAAGCAACTGGGGAAAGATCCTTCTGTGAATGTTGGAGGGTTTTTGTTTTGTTTTTTCTGTTTGGTCAAAGCGTAGCATTTTAGTCTAAAGGTTTTTTTTTTTGAGACTATTTTGTTCTTATCCTCTTTCCCTATGCAAAATACACTAAGATGGCACTTAAGGACCTAGTTTAGTGATGGACTTGACAGTGCTAGGTTTACGATTGAACACAATGGTCTTAAAGTCTTTTACAACCTAAATGTTTCTATGATTCTGTGATTCTAAGGCTCAGTTCAGCCACCTTAGAGTATTTACTGCCTCCAAGATGCCTTAGGATTTCTCACCTGACCTCTCCTGCTGGTCCAGTAAAATATAAATATTCAGCAGGCTCTGGTCATTTTTTTGGCAGTATGGTGTGGATGTCTCAAGGTATTTCTAATGACACTGAATGTGAAGCAACAAATTCAAATCCTTAGATTTTACAGAACTTCAGCGAAAGATGTCTGTTTACATTTTTGTATTTACCTTGCACTTAGCTACTAGTTTGGTGTTTCCATTTCAGACCTGAGAATGGGTTTTGTGTACCTCCAAAGTGTCCATTTTCCCGAACAATGTTACTGCATCTAGTAAAGGATTCTACTCCCCTTCTCAGTCTTGCCCCTTTGTTTTCCCTGGCAGCAGCATGATGTCATCTTGTGACAGCACTTTCCAGCTCAAATCCATGCCTACCTGCTTCTGCAGGAGGGAAAATAGGACTGCAAAGAATGGAAAATATAAAATAAAAAATTTTGGATAGGAGCAGGTAGAAAAGTACAAAAGAAAGGTAGAGGGAGGCAGAGCAAGACACATGCATTTTAAGAGGAACAAAATCATAATAAACCTCGTGTTAGTTTTGCTTGGAGCGTAGGACCCCAACCAGGGCAGCTGGGCAGTCAGCCTGGGGTCTGGACCTGGGGCAGGAGGTAGCAACCTATTAAAAAAATTACTTTTATCCCTCCCCCCCCCTTCTGTGACTTCAAAGAAAAACGATTTGCTCATTTGGTAATAACTGATAGGGACTGTGAATTACTGAGCAAGGTCCCCAGTCTAGTGTTTATCTCCTCATCAATAAATCTCTAAACTGAAGCAATGAAGCTAAGTACTGCTGCTATATCTGCATTTTATTTCCATATTAATCAAAACACAGGCCCACCCCCAACTCCTTCCTGGTCCCATGTAGCTGGAGAAGAGAAGTCCGTGAAAGGACAGTCTGTGCTGGACTTGTCAGGTGGGGGGTCTAGTGGGATAGAAGAGTGGAGGAAAAAGGAAACCCCACAGAACGTACCAAGCACCCACCACCTAGGGGACTGTTGTCAAAGTTCTGGTGAACCCCTGGAACTGAGGACAGGAAGTCCTCCACCATGGAAGCTAGGAAGCACTGGGAAAGGAGGGAAAGCTGTTTCCCCCTAAGACTAGCAGCAGCATCTGCCTTCTCCATTACATGGTTGTGCCAGAACCAAGTGGACAGCAAGGGGGTACACAAGAGAAAACAAATGGTGTCCATCTACCTCATATATTTATATATTTATATTAATATTTACATTTGTACACATGTATGTATTTTATATATGTGCACACAGACATTACTCACATTTGTGGCAAAAATGAAAGGAATTTCCTGAGAGCACCAAGCTCACACCTATCCCAGGAGAAGTATGCCTAGTCAAGCTGTACCCTGCCATGCAGAGCCATATCTCTGCCCCGCTATGCCCTGATCCTGCAGCCCCATCGTCAGGCAGGGATGAGCCCACAGGATGGGTGCTGCCAGTCTCGGCCACCATCTGATCTTTGTCTGATTTCCTTTTTCTATCACTCAGCCCCTCCTTTATTTATTGATTGTATTTATTTTTTTGTCTGTGTTTGTGGAGGTAAACTCTCCCAGAGAAAACCCCACCGTTCCCCCATGGGAACATCCACGGTTTCTCCAGAAGTTGTTCTGTCATTGGTTTGCTTTTTCCAGGGCAAGGGAAGGGAAAGTTTGGGAAGGGAAGGTTTGGGAAGGGAAGGGACTTGCCAAAGATGCCTCCTCGCCCTCAGCATCATATCTCCAAGTTGCTCAGCGTTTCCCCACCCATCGAACAGGAGAAGGAAACTGCATCTCATCGCGTGCTCTTTCCATTTCGCCTTCTCCACAGGTCAGGACGTGAAAACAGGGAGGCGAGTCTCTGGCGTTTGACTCGCACCTCCTGGAGTACGTCGCTGCCGCGTAGGAGCCAAGGGGACGGGACATTTATCACCCCTTTCCTGGCGACTCAAAATCCTATCTCGGGCTCATGCGGCTGCTTCGCGCTTTTGCTATGGAAAAGCGCGAGGCAGCCTGTGCCCCCCTTCTCCCACCCTTGCTCCGCGGCTGGAAAACAGCCCGGCGCTGCAGGGGAATGCGGGACAGAGCCCGGGACGGTTCTGTGTGGCTGAGTCGGGGTCAAATGTCTCCAAAGAAATCTTTTGTGGAGGCAAGGCTCCCTCCGTTCCCAGGACCGAGAGTTCGAGCGGCAGAGATACTTTAGGGCGAGGCAGCACTGCCGGGGATAGCGAGGGGTACCTGAGCGCCGGCTCTTGGACGCAGGGCCCTCCTCTCGGCTGTTGTTTGCAGCCTAGTCCAGTCTCAGGCTCGGCAAGCTGTTGGCAGACGCAGCTGGAGGACAGAAGCAGAAGAAGCCCCTTCCAATGTTGCCCCGCTCGTCCCACTCCGGGGGAGAGAATGCAGGGCCGAGGAGGAAGCGGGGTCGGAAAGATGGAGGATGCGGGGACGGGGGAATCGTGGCTTTGTGCCCCAGCCGTGTCAGCCCCGCACGGAGGGGTACGTCGGGGACAGTCGGGTCAGTCGAGGAGGAGCCGGCAGCCCCACGTCCGGACTGGCATCCCGCAGCCCGCTCCCCGCGGCTCCCCGCTCCTTTGTCGGATTCCCCCCTCCCCGCTTGTTGTTGCCCTCGGCTCAGGCAGCGCCGCCGGAGAGAAGAGAAAAGTGTGTCTGAGAGTGCCTCTGGCTGCCGGGGGCGAGCAGAGACTCCAGGTCAGCCTGTCCCCTCGGGATGGCGGGGCGGGTGCCCGCGTCCTGCACAGATCTCGGAGCACAGCTCCAACGGCCCCGGGGGGTCAGCCCGCCGGCCCCCTCCTCAACGACAGCCCCTCACGGAGCACAGGTTGCGCCCATCAGTCTCAATACCCACCTCCTGGTCTTGCGCCCCCTCCCCAGCGGCAGGATACCCTCCCTAATCCCTGAGACTGGGGCGGGAGGGGACCGGGCACCGTTCTGACTTGGTCAGAGGCGGAAAAAACTGAAAACAGCTGAAAACAGGAGGGGAAAAAAGGGAGGGAAAAAAGGAAGTAAGGAGGAAAGGAAGGAGGGAAGGAATGGAGGGAGGAAGGGAGGGAACTGCAGCATATCTTGATCATCTTGCTGAATTGCAGTAAGGATTTACTTCAGCCTGAGAGTGATTTCTCACAACATGATTTGTTAGTTCAGTACGTTTTCGAGACAAATATACATTTTTCTTTTTCTTCTTTTCATTTTCAAATGTTTGTGTTTGAGCGCTTATGTCTTAACCCTGAGTTGGGTGCTGCAGTTCATCAGTACTAATCACCCACAGGTGCCCTCCAAAATTGTTTGGCATTTCGGTTTAAATGCTTCGCCCGTCCTTCCTCTCTCACTACTCACCTTGCGGATCAGGGGGAGTCACCTTCTCCGTGTTTCTTCAGGCCCTTTCCGGACATCCCCTTTCCCGTAAGACAGGGGGCTGGGGGCTGGGTGGGGAGTGCAGGACTTCGCTCCCGTGTGCGGAGCCGGAGGGCGCTGGGAGTCTCCAGCCGCGCTCCCCGAGACTGCCGCACCCCATCGCGCGCTGCTCCCCGTGGAACACCGCTTCTCGGCGGGGCAGAGATGCCTATCCCAACCCTGTCCATCTTGACATTTCCCTCCTGGAAAAGGGCCGACAGTTGGATTTTTAAAAAAAAGAAAAAAAAAAGTTACTGCCCGTGAACACCCCAGCGCCCCTCCCAGCGGTGCCCGCGGCCCGTCCTCCCGTCGCCTGGCGCTGTCTGCGGGACCGGCTATCGGCTGGTGAATTCCTGCCGGCTCCCAGTCCAGTGGAAAACTGCCGGAAGCTGCCCGGCAGCTCTCACACAGCGGAGCACGTCGGGCTCGTGGCTGCTCCCGAACCGCGCATGGGGATGCGCCGACCTCCTCCTCGCCTGGACCGGAGAAGTCCTGGCGAAACCCACAGCGATCAAACACGGTGCCTTTTCTGAGCGTCTAGTCCCGGCACAAAAGCAAAGCAGTCAGCTTGGAATTAATTTTTTATTTTATTTGGAAATGTCATCCAGAAACACTGGTCAATAATAAATATATCGATAGTTATCAAGAATATATAAAAAATAAAGACACGGTGTTGTCTTTGAGGCCCCAAACGAAAACAAACAAACGAACCAAATTAATAATAACATTATTTGAAGCAAAATCCCAGGAAAACGTACCGAAGAGGAAATAAACAGCAACAAAGCTTCCGATTTAGTTATACAAGTCAGTGATGTGGCAAGAGCTGACCCCGCATGCAAAACTATAGCAATTAAAAAAACAAAACAAAACAACAACAACAAAACAAACAAACAAAAACCCCAAACAAACAAATCCAAACCAAAGCCTTCAGGAGAAATTAGTACCCCAACCATCTGAAGCAGCACACTTCAGCGAGAGCAGGAGATGGGAGATTTGGCAAAACAGATCCGCTGGATGGTTGTGTTGTGTTTTGCACTATTTTCCTCTATTATTTTTTTTTCTTCGCAGAGGGAAGACGAAAAAGTACTGCAAACAAAATCACATCACAACCAAATTTGGGGAAAACAAAGAAAGAAAGAAACAAAATAAACATCAACCACAAACTTCCCAAACTATAAACCTCACTCAAAAACTTCAGTGAATTCTCTCGGAAGTCCCTGTTGCCAGGGGAGCTGCCTATGGCCGGTCCCCACGAATGACAAGCTGGGGTGGGAAGCATGCATGCACTCTCTGGGCTACCTTGGGCCGCCGCTGCGCTGACGCAGCCAGGTTTGGAGCGGGAAATTTCGGAGGTGTCGCCGTGCGAGAGGAAAGAAAGGAAAAGCCAGGAAAAAGAACGGGGGAAAGCCCCAAACTGATCTCATTGTCTCTTAGTAGCTGCGAAAACTACAACGACAACCATGTCTTTTTTTTCTTTTTTTCCTTTTACATACATTTTAAGGAATCATTTACATTTGATTACCATCAGCGGCATTAATATTATTATTATTATCATTATCATTCTTTTTACAACAGGGACTTTTTTTTTTTCAAGTTAGTATAATAACAAAACATCGCCCGAGGAGCCGGGTATAATATTACCTTTGCAAGGTCCTTACTACACTAATCCTGTGTTACAGGGGGGTTGGCAGGGCGGGGGGCAGCGGGGGCAGGTCCGTCGGCGGCCCGAGGGGGTGCCGGCCGCAGCCCCCTCCCCGTCCATGGGAGAGCTTGCTCCGGCGCAGCCCCAGCGGCCGGGGGAGCCCCGCCGAGTCACTTCAGGAGGTCCTTGGTTTCCCCCGAGATCCTGGCCATGTTGGACGCGGTGAGGGCCGAGAGGTGGGGCGGGGGAGGCATCTGGCAGATGGTGCAGGGGCACGGCAAGCCTGCCCAGTGCTGGAAGCCGCTGCCGATCTGCAGGGCGGGAGGTGTCGAGGGGGTCTTGAGCAGGGAGTGTGGGGGCCGGATGGTGCCGATGGCTGGCAGGGAGGCGGAGAGGGAAGAGGATGTGTTGGCGGAGGACAAGGCACCCCCAAGGATGGGGTGCACCTGGTGCACAGTGCCGGTGGCGTGGGGAGGGTGCCCGGTGGAGTGTCCAACCGTGCCGCAGTGAAAGGCCGAGTGGTGCCCCCCGTAGATTTCCCCGACCAGCCTCTTCATCTCCTCCAGGGAGCTAGTGAGCATCAGGATATAGTTTCTGGCTAGCAGTAGGGTGGCGATTTTGGAGAGTTTTCTCACGGAAGGTCCGTGGGCGTAGGGCATCACCTCCCGTAGTCCGTCCATGGCGAGGTTGAGGTCGTGCATCCTCTTACGCTCCCGGCCGTTGATCTTCAGCCGCAGCTGCTGCAGGTCCTGCTCGGAAAGCTGCTTCTTGATTTTGTATTTGCTGCCTTCCCCTCCGGCCTTGGAGACGTTCCTGGTGAGGCCTTCTCCGGACATCTTCTGCACCAGGTCGTTCTGGGTGGAGGAGACAGAGTTGAGCCGGCTGTCTTGGTGGTGGTGATGGTGGTGGTGGTGGTGGTGGTCTCTCAGGTACATCTCATCCATGTCTGGCGAGGAAGCTCTGCTGGAGACAGAGCTGGAGTCAGAATTCATTGTATTCAGGCTTCTGAGCAAGAAACTCTTCCCTGCTCTGGAGGTGGTTCAACAAGACAACTCTCCTTCAAAAACAAACAAAAACGAAACAAAAAAGAAATAAACGGACAGCAGGGTCTGCCAGCGAAGGGCTGGAAATGAAAAAGAAAAAAGCCCCTCAGCCCCCTCTCTCTTCAATCTTTCTCCTCTCTCTCTCTCTGCACACGGTTACTCAGCCTGTTTACAGGATGGCTAGTTAGTGTATGCTTGGACTAACCTCAGCCTGAAAAAGAGGGGCTTTTATAGAGCTGCAGCAGAGAGCAGAGACAAAAGGAGCCCTCCTATGTATAATGGTCTAGTTAGGATGACGTGCCATTATTCAGGGCGGTGCGCTTTGACTGTCCCATTTAGCAAGGACCCCTATTCATATTCATTGTGGTGCCACCCGGGACACCTCAGCCACGGACCATCAGGAGTCAAGGAGACACAAAACCCCTCTGATTGACACCGCACACTCATCGCTCTATGTGCGCTCCTTCTCCTCCCCCTGCCCCCTCATTTCCAATATAAAACCTCATCCCGTCTACAGTAGGAAGGCAGGGGGCTGCGAAGGGCTGCGCAACTGCTCGGGGCCGTCCAGGAAATCCCAGTGGCGGGCGACAGCGGGCAGAAGCCACCCGGGGAAGTCCCCCCGCCATGGCAGGAGGACGGGGACGTTGTTCGCCCCCGTCCTGCAACATGCCTGGCTCCAGCCGGGACTCCCCGCTTTGTTTGCCTTTCCCTCCCCCTTCCCCTGTCCCCGCCACGGCCGGGGTGTGTGGTGCGGCACCGGCTGGCCCTCGCCTGGGCGGGCTAGCCGCGACTGCCTCGTACCTGGGTCCCTGCTTTGTTTAAATGAGCGATGATGACTGGGGCAGCCTCCGCGGGGAGATGCTGGCTGAGAAACCCGCCCCCCCGGGCCAGTGACTCCCTTTAAATAAACAGGCAAAGCCAGGGTGCGGCGGCAGCCCCCAGGGCTCCGCGGCCGCAGGCTCCGTCGGGAGGGCGGAGTGGCCGGAGAGGCCGTCGGCGGGACCGACAGAGCAGGGCCGGGCCGGACGCAGGCGGGAAGGGAGCCAGCTCGGGGGGCAGCGCTGCAAATATACCCAGGCGTTAGCGCCAGTAAGTAGAAGGGGGGCCGGCACCGGGCGCAGCCAGCGGTGGCGCGGGGAAGGGAGGGGGTGCGTGGTAGCTCTGCTGGCAGGGCGGGCGGGGCCCCCGGGGCGTGTGTCAGCTCCCCAGCTCTCGGCTGAGCATCTTCTCTGCCTCTGCCCCGGGTGCGGGCTGAGCCGGCCTGGCCGCCCGCGGCGTGTGCTGGTCTGGGGAGGTGAGAATCCCCCCGCAGGGACGGCGACGGTAGTAGCCTGCGGGGAAGGGCCTGTGGTCCTCCACCGGATCTTTCCATCCCCCGGTGGTGCGTACCGATGCGCAGTGAGGTGCGGGACTGCCAGCCAGGACAGGACCTGAGCCACTGGCGTCGGACGGGCTCTAGAACTCCCGGAGCCGGCCCTGGTGCCCCGCTCTCTCGTGTGAAATCGACGGGCTGAGTGTTCACCTTCAAAAGGCGTTTAGGGCACGGCAGAAATGTCCTTGGCAGCACCTCGCTCCTCCGTAGTGTCCAGGCCCCGAGGAGGGCAAAGAGTAAGAAAAAGAAGAATATTTTCGTCCGACTGAGTCTAATTGTGGTTAATCTGCTGAGCAGAATGAAAGCCTTCTGATGTCTGCACTGTCCGTAAATCCTGTGGGGAGAAAAAAAAGAAAAGAAAAGAAAAGAAAAGAAAAGAAAAGAAAAGAAAAGAAAAGAAAAGAAAAGAAAAGAAAAGAAAAGAAAAATATTTAAGAGAATATATTAGAAGTAACTCCGCGAGACTTCGACTTTATCCCTCTTCCACCGCGAAAGCCAGAAACCCGCTCAGACTTCTCCGCAGCAGACAGGTTTGCCGGACATACATGCAGGAACCGTGGCCCGGCCCGGAGTTCATAGCTCTGTCCGCCCCGCCGAGTCGGGCGCCGCCTGTCTCCGCACCCCGCGGAGCAGCTCTCCGGGTGGCTCCCGGGGGCTACGCGCTGCTCCCTCAGTCCTTTTCTCCTGTAGAGCCGGGGTGAAGCAAATGAACGAAAATTGATGCGGTGAGGGCGGCAGCGGTATAACAACGCGCAGAATCGGGGGGAAAACCCCGGCCTCGGGGCTGGAGGCTGTCACCCCTCATCCCCGCGTCCGCCTCTCCGGAGCAGACACGCAGCTCGGCTTGGGGAAGTTCGGGTCGAACGGGGGCACAGAAGAGGAAGGCGAAAAGATGCCGTCGGGGAAAGCAACAGGAGGGGTCCCATCCTCACCTCCGGCAGGGCGAGCTGCTCCGACGAGCCCCGCTCTACTCCGGTTTCATCGGGATGGGGACGGGGGCGATGCAGGACTACGGAGCCGCCAGTGCATCGCGGAGAGGAGAGGGGAGGGCACTGGGACGGGAAGTAAAGGTCGTCTCGTCACTCGAAGGAATACTACTAAAAATTTTCTCTCTCCTTTCCCGACGATGTCGCTGCTCCCCAATGCCCCCGGCTCGGCTGTGCGGGCCGGTCCCGCCTGCATTGCTGCAACATCGCCCCCCCTCTCCCCTTCCGCGGGACGGGGCGGCTGGGCTCGGCTCCGTTCGGAGTCGCCTTGGGGCAAAGGAAGGATTTGAGAAAGTTACGCGAGGTTAAATCCCGGGCACATGGACTCTCATCAGGGAAGTCGTTTAGGAAATGGGCAGCACTGTTCCAGCTTGATTGCTGGTCGTAACATTGCCTGGCGCGTCCAGCCTCGCCGTGCTTTCCTATGCCACTTTTACTTTGATGATCCTGGAGAGAGATAGATGGAGAAGGAAAGAAAGGAAGAAGGAAATAAGGAAGGAAAGAAGGAAAGGAGGAAAGGAAGGAAGAAAGGATGAAAGGAAAGAAAAGAAAGGAAAGGAAAACAAAAGAAAGAAAGGAAAGGGAAAAAAGAAAGGAAGGAAAAAGAAGGAAGGAAGGAAAGAAAGAAAGAAAGAAAGAAAGAAAGAAAGAAAGAAAGAAAGAAAGAAAGAAAGAAAGAAAG
>JAWMRA010000113.1:51162402-51202463 GCA_035584735.1 Pseudotriccus pelzelni
AAAGAAAGAAAGAAAGAAAGAAAGAAAGAAAGAAAGAAAGAAAGAAAGAAAGAAAGAAAGAAAGAAAAGAAAGAAAGAGAGAGAAAGAGAGATAGAAAAAGAGAAAGAAAGAGAGAGAGAGAAAGAGAGAAAGAAAGAGAAAGAGAAAAAGAAAAAGAAGCATTGAGGGGAAAAAAAGGCAAAAAATCAAGGTCTCAGCTCAGCAGAGCGGTGCGTGGGAAGTGCCACTCGTGGGCGCAGCCACGTGGGAGGAGGTTCACCTGAACACTTTCCGGCTAAGCCGGCGGAGAGCGGTAGGGCCGTCCCGTTCCGGTGGCGGGCGGTGGGTGCCCTTGGCGGGCGGGGGTCCGCACTGCCCCGGGGCAGGGCTGGCTGCGCTCGCCGCCGTCTCTCCTCGCCGGACAAGTGCCCGCCATCCCCCTCGAACAGTGACATTCCTGACAGAGCTGCGGAGAGGCTGCAGGCATGCCGCTATCCCGGTTCAGTCAACAGCGAAACTGCCCCCGACGGCACAGCAACGAAATCAATCCCCAGGAGTCAGAAAACCAAATATTTTCCTATTCGGGGAGTCGGAGAGGGTGAAAAATGAGGCTGAGTGGTAGCTCTATCAAATTAACATGCTCTCCCCCGCCTTTTAATTCCTATTCTTTCAAAAGCAAAGAGATTTGGTGAGGAAGGGAAAGGTATTTTCTCTGGAAAGACAAACTGCTGGGGAGTACCAGGTGCGCGAATGTCCCGTCCCGCACTGCGCCGTCTCCGAGCGGGACCCTGGGAGACCAACCTGCTACTTACCCGGGGGTGGCTCACGGGGCAGATTTTGGTTTCACAGGCTGCTCGGAATGGAAATCACACATTTTCAAATACTGGATTTTAATTAATGGATGCACTTTAAAGCAGTGCCGATTTTGAGTTCTCATAGAGTTTAACATGGAAATTGGGTGGATTTTCTCTTGTTTAGCATTACTATGACAGAATATTAAATCTTGCACTTCCTTTGACTTTATTGACCTGGCCGGCAATGCAGAATATGATTCATGGTATGAAAACTGTTTACACCAGCGTTAGATATTTTTCTTTGGGGTTTATTAGAAGTCTATTTGTTTTTTATGTTTTATTGCTCTTAGTTTTCACTTCTCTGCTTGTTTTTCATTTAATTTCGACATTTGATGACCATGCTTCCCGTATAAAAATAGTTATAACTGTTAAGACTATAATAAGGTAATCATTGATGCTATTGAAGAAGCCCAGTTCAATGTGCTACAAAAAAAGCTCCCGGCCAGCTCTCTGCGAGACAAATACTACTACGAAGGGGTTGTGCTGCACCACACTGGGTCATAAAGCTGAAATCTGGTTGTTTCTAAACGGAGTTCATTTTATTTTAGAGAGGACAGCCGAGATTCCCTAACTGCATGATGATTTTGCTCAAGATGTACTAATGAATTTCATTTAGATTGACAGTATAATTCAGATTGATAGCATCTTGTCACCTGACGTTCTGGCATCGCCAAAGTGTGTAGGCACAAATACTACTTTAGTTTTTGCATTCATTATGAATTTGCTTTCCAATAGTAGTGCAATATGAGGGCAATGACTAGAAAAGGATGTCCTGGGCTGCTATAGTGAAATTCATCAGTCAGACAGACCCAGAGATAATATTCCTCTACCTGGATACAGAAAAATTCTTCTCCATTCATATAATTTTAAATTTGTTGTAATAAGAAGTCAGAACAATTTCTCCCCTTGTTTTCAAGCATGACACTGGAGCCCTTACTCATATTTTTGAAGTAACTGCAGAAGACGATAGGATCGGGTCCATACCAAGCACTGCTTCTGGGGAGAATATAATCTTAAAGGACACAACTGTCAGACATTCCAGTGCAGTTAATTAAAGATGACATTTTATTTTCTGCATTTAAATACTAGTTTGAAAAACTTCTGGAAAAAAAATTGTCACAAAACCTTAGTAATAAAATCTAAAATATCAAAACCTAATTAATTAGATATGTGCAAATCACTAATCCTCTGACAAATGACATTTTCTACCAAAAGCATGAAATTAGTTTCCATAAACAATAAAACACAATCAACATTTTGCATATAATTTCTTTTCCTTTTTTTCCTGTGGTGAATGTACTTAAAACCTGAATTTTATACAGAGAAAAGATTCAAGAAAATCAGTTTGAATGTTTCTACAACTATCAGACATGCCATGGTATTAGTTAACTGTGAAATGTTTTGCTGTGTTTGAAATTTGGGGGAAAAACACCAACCTGTCAGTAACAGGCATCCATTACATAGTTTATTTTTAGGTAATTGGTAAAACTTGCACTACCTCCAAAACACAGCCACAGAGCTGAGACTGTGATACACATTTCCCATATGTAGAGCTCAGGTACTGGGGCACACTTCAGACATGCCGAATGGGCTAAACCTGACATTCCTGGCAAACAAACTTGTCACACACTTGGGGAATCACGGCTGGCTTGTCACAGTGTTGAAGGATGATAGTGCTGCTTAAAGGCCTGTATTTATTTTCTCTTTTGCCTTTATGTTCCTGCCCATATTCATACCTAGAATATTAAAATTCTCAAATGAGCAAGCTTTCTTCTTATTTCTCATCATCCATGTCACTTGCAGTTGTTTGCATTCTTATTACCGTGAACTTTCTTCAATTATTACACTTGATACTGGAATTCACACACTGACTTTTAAGAACTCTCTCCTTCCCTGCTTAGTTGATGGTTGCAATGTTAGTCTTGAAGTCACATAGGCTATTTAAATATCATCTGTAAACAGAGTGGGAGATGGATAGAGAGTACTCCCTACAAGCTCCCACCAAATACTCCCCCATCAGAAATCCCAGAAGGGCTGCTGTTTAATAAGCTTCTCAAATATTTACTGTTATATGAGGTCAGAGTGAAAACATAGGTGTTGTAACAGCTAAAATTTGAAACGTTTTGCCATCTCAGAAACTAATAAGTTTAACGCAATTTACTTTTCATAGCTATAGTGAAAATAAATAAAGTCATAGAAATTATTGAGTAATTCTTCCACTACACATTTGAAAGCATGCAAGACTCATTAAAGAGGAAGGAGCAAAAAAAAATCTTTGTCTCATTTTGTATCTCAATTTTAAACAATACATGTTACCAGTGAATATTTACAGGCTGATAATAGGCTAGTATAAATTCTAGAAGACATAACAAAAATTATCTGCAGTCTATTCACAAATCTTTGCCGTGTCTCAGTGTTTGGCGATGGGCGTATGGACTGCCTTCACCACCCTTGAATAGAAGTCTATTGTGTGGGCTTGTTCCATCGGGATCAATGGGACTACATGTGCAATGATATGCTAATGAATACCAGAAACGATGGTAAAATCTGGCCTGGCTAAAGCATAAGGCTGTTTTTATAAATCACTTCTGAGCCTCTTGCTGTACTTCTTTCAGCTGAGCCGTTGAAACGTCAAATGTTCACGGAGGCTTGACTATATAAAATAAGTTTTTTGCATCATATAAATCACATTTTCCCACCCTTACAGTGTGAATCATTTTCCATTCTCATCTTGTTTAAAGTTGCAGTCCGTTTGCAGTGACTATTGCACTGTTGATGTAAATGTGATTCCAGAAGTGGAAAATAAAATACACTGGAGAAAAATAAAATCAAACACAAGTATAAAAGAGAAGAATGATGGACAGAAAGCAGACACATGGGAAAGGATGGTGCTGGTAGTGTGTAGCCTAATGGTTGTTGCCCCACCACACCTGCAGAACCCCCCCGCCTTCAGAAATGTTCATTTCTCACATAAGGGGGACAGCAGTCTGAGGTCCACCTCAGAAAAAATCCAAGCAACAGTGTAACTGCAGGAGCAGTTGTGCTAGGCAAGCATATAAGGCCAGGCACAGACAGGGCTGCTGTGATGTAAGAGAAGGGTGGTTTTCTTGGTCCTCCCTTCAGCTTGGGTTTGAACATAGGATGTGTTATTTAACTGGAAAACCTACGGATATAACACTGGAAGCCTGTAATTCTCAGCAGCCTGGAGCAGGCTTAGAAGTGCTCAGACACAATAGTAATGAGGATCATAAAAGTCCCACCTCTGCCTCTTAAAAGAGAGAGAGGGAGAGAAGACTAGGTCCACCAACATCATCTTTTCTCACCAGCTTATGGCAAAGGTTAATTATTCACTATCGAAACACTGACGAACTGTGGTGTTTGTTTGCTTATTATAAGGCCTGTCAGGGACAGAACCAAACCTTACTGAAGCTGACTGATGTCTCCTGATTTCAATAGACTCGGAGGTCAGGCCCCTAAAATTCAAATCACCAGTGCTGTTCCTCACAATAAAGAACCAGTGAGCACTTTAAGGAAGCACTTAATTACTCCAGTGAGATCATTTGGTTTTTAAACAAAAATGCTTTAATTGAGGGCAGACCCTTTCATATTTGTTTCCCTAGAAGGAAATCGATTAGCAAAACGTTAATAATGAGATCTTAAGAGAGCCCATGCCAGCTATAGACACCAAGCTCAGCTAAGAGAGCTCACATTTTCTTTTCAGACACCAATGCTAAGCAAAACTGTTTCCAAGGAAGAATCCCTGGGTGAAAAGCAAGTTGTCTTCTCTACTTTGCTAATACCACTTCTGTAATCATTTTGCCTGTTATTCTTTTCCACCTGAACCAAAAGGGAATGTCCAGTAGCAGCAGTTGCATGTATCCAGATGTAGCCTGAAGCCATCATTCTTTTTCTTTTTGTCAGGAAGATGCTTCCTTGCAGGGGTGTTTAGTTGGGTCCCTGGTAAAACACTACCTTTATATCGAACTCAGTGGCTTCAGATACTGCCAGCAAATTTGATTTAGAGAGGAAATACATGGGGCATGAATGATTCCTCAGTGGAAGTTAGTGCCTCTAGTCCTCTATCTGCCTGTCAGAAATACTGCTGACTGGAACCATGGGGTGGGACAGGATCTTCGGAGCTACAGCCTCTTCTCAACCAGTCTGTACGCAACAAAACAAGCAGCTGGCACTGCTCCTATGCTACCCCCTTTTTTCTTTGAGGTATTTTGTATACTTAAGGTTCTTCCATACACAGATAATGTTATTCTGGAGTAGAAATACAAACACTTAATCCACTCTTGCTAACAATTATTGCCTGTAGCTCAGCGAGACTAACAGGGGCAAAAAATATGGATATACTGAGATGTGTAAAACCTTCACTAAGGGGAATACTATGTAAATAGAGAAGATAGATAGATAGATAGATAGATAGATAGATAGATAGATAGATAGATAGATAGATAGATAGACAAAAAATTCAGAACTATAAAAAATAAAGAGAAAGAAAAAGAAATATTTATTTTTCATTTGATAGCTGTATATGACTGATGTTCACATGTACAGTGGGACGTAATTATTCTCACCACTTCTGAAAGCGAAATTCAATTAAAAGTTAAGTTCATAGGTACATAATGTTTTGAGTTATGTTCTCTTCTTATCAACTTCTTTACTAGGTGAACTTCTACTCCACAACTGGCTGGTGTGTTGCAGTCACAGATTCTGCAGGTATTGCTACCTTTTTTCTAAATTGCAGAGGCCTAGTCCTGCATCATTAGTGTATGTGAACTATTCAGAACTCCCTGAAGATTTGTGGAGCATGTACAGACTTGACAACCTCCATGTTTTTCATTATTTTAAGGGTTTCCATCTATCTGAAGTCCTATACAGTCACTTGTATACAGAAAAATTTTGTGACTTATCAAAATCATCAGAATCCACATACTTAATTCCTTTAATCTGGATATCCATAGCAACCTTTCCCATGGATTTTTATTGAAGTAAGACTTGGAGTTGCAAAAATAGCAAGTTAACAAAATATTAGCTCAAACTTGGCACATTTTATTAATGAGAATAAAGAGCCACTGGGCTTTGTAGTGGCTTACTCTAGCACTAGTAGATTAATTCTAAATATATTGATTTCAATTAATACTCACCCAGAACTCCATGCCTTTTAAAGATAAAAATAAATGGGAATAACTAAGAGCCCATCTTTGGTATGTTTACAACATTTCAGTTTTCTTCACCCTATTTCATGTATTTTGACATTTCATTTCTGCCCTAAAAAAATGTAAAACAAATATACACGTACTGGAAAAAAATATATCACTTAGAGGGCATTCTCTGGATACAATAATTTTTTTTCTGTTTTTATGGGCTTTTTATGGGCTTTTTATTCTGGTTATCTATGTTCCTGTCCCTTATAAGTCACAACAAACAAGAGCTTTTATCCTAGTGAGCAGAAAGACTGAACAAAAGAATGAGTGAATTAATTAATCGATGAATGTGTTTTAAAGAGGTTCCACCTGCTCTGCTTCAAAAAATCTTTCACTGTACTACAGAGAGGTTTGTTGCACTAACATTAAAGCCTTCCTCTTAATTTTTGAACACGATTTGTTCACACTTGGAGTGATTGCCAAAATGCAAGCTATGCAACATAGACTCTGCCTTTATTAATGTGTCTAATAATCAGGAAATCACCACCATCACTGCCCTAAAGGCAACAAGGAAGGCAGTCTATCAAAAATGAAAAAGAAAAAAGCAGATTTTCCCATTGCTTTTTCAGAAATGCCTAATACACTTGTTTTATCTTAAGGATTTGCTTTGCCAGAGTGAACAGTTCGCTTACTTGTGAAGAATTTAGCTTAATATGAGTAAAGGCACTCTTTAAGATTTTTCTTTTTTGCTTTTATTTTGTAAACAAGGTGATGCTTCCTTGTCTTGCAGCAACAGACAAGATATATAGTAACAAACTGCACGACAGAGGACCCTGATTTGCCTACCAAACCCCAGTTTGCCAAAAGTTTGCAGAAGGGCTGCTTTAAAGAGAGAAATGGGAAAGCCACGATACTTGTAGCTCCTTGTCAGGGTTATAGCAGAGCTCCACCGGTGGCACTGAAGGAAAGAGTTGGTGGCTAAGGGATGTTGGATTAAAGGGGGGTGTGGGATTTGTGTCCCCCGTCCCAGACAAAGGTCCCTGTCCCCCGCAGGAAGGTGCTGAAATGCAAAGCAAGCTCCCAGCTCCTTTTCTCTCTCTTGGTGGCATTTGGAAGTGTAAAGCTTTGAATACCAATTGCTTGAACTGGACATATGTGAATCTCTTCTAATCCTACTAATCCCGTCCCCAAGTGCTTCTTTGTATGTGGAGGCAACACACATAGATCTAAGTGAAAGTGGACATAATCCTGGAAATGTGGAAAAATGTCCCAGTGTGGGAGTTGGGAGAGGGAAAAGCTCCCCAGCGGAGGAGACCCGCTGGAAGAGCATTGTGTTTGTCGGGTGAGCAAGGGGCGGCGTTGGGGGCAGGGGAGACATGAAGGAGGGCTCTCACCTTCCCTGAGCTGGGAGGAGGAAAGCAAACCCACCCAGCAGGAAAGCTCCCTTGCAAACAGCCATCGCACACTTGAGCAAACCCGCAGAACTGAGACAAAGTTTCCAAACGCTGGGAAATTCACCCACCGGCAGCTTTCAGCAGTGTGAGCTCAGCAGGCTAGGCAGTAATGTGCTGACTTCATTATTTCCCAACCTCGCCCTGCTGAATGGCAGATTTGTGTAGGGAACGGTGGGTTATCGCTCCATCCTTCACTGGCCACAAAGATAGAGAGAGGAGCTGGGATCCCGTACCCATTCAACAGCCCTGGCTCTGTCTTTTGGGGGGACCCTTTACTCTGTGCAGATGTGAGAAGTGGGCCATGTAAGCAGATATTCTTACCAAACAGTAACAGAGCAGCAGAGACCAAGTCAAATTGCAAGTGAACAGATGTATTATTTTTCCTTCAGCCTCTCTGAAAGCTGATTTCAGGCAACAAATCCTCTAAATGTACATATGTAAAAGGATAGAGACAGAAGAACCTTCTATGTCTTTGATTCAATGAAAAACCTCAGCATTTGACCAGACTGTTATTTAAAATTAATATCCACCTGGATACAACAAACCCTATGGGTTTTCCAAATATACAAGTCGTATAATTCAGCCACACGAATTTCCCAAATGTCAGACAGCTAATTTACATTTTCTTGGCTAGTCACTGAATAAAACGTGTTTATACTCCACAGTAGATCGTGTACAAGGAAATTAATCTGGTTTTTGTATGTGCTTTCAAAAGATTTTAAAATATGGAGCAATTGATAACATTATTTGCCAGCCAAATCTTTATTTTGCTCAATAAATCTCCAAATAAAAACATGTTAGGTAAGAAAATCTAAGGCTATATATTCTATGGGAGTTGACTTTTTTATTACCTCACCAGACTTTGGGCTTTCATAAATAAGTGTCAACTGAAATTAACCTGCTGTTTAGAGATAGTATAAACCATCCCAAAATCAGCCTGGGGACTGGAAGTCCTTTTTTTTATTTTTTGCACAAGAATATCACAGGGACAGAAAATGAGGGTAGATCTTTAACTTTGCATGGATAAAGCAATAAGATTGCCTCTTCGAAACATGAAAAGCCAAACCCCACAATGCACCAAAATAACTTCATAAGCAGGAAACAGCTCAGGGAAGAGTTTTGCCCTGTGCATCAGAGAACACACAGGATAAAATGCGATGAGAATAGAACTATAGCTAAGCCTAGTACAGTTGGACTCTGTGGACTTGACCCCACTCCTGACCACAGAAGCACTGCTCATGTGGAGAACTAGTCTTGGCATTCAAGGGATACTGCTGACATCACATGGACAACATCCTTAAACTCCAGCAGAGCTGCCCTACCTGCAGTCTGGCCAGAGTGAGGGGGTCTGGTAGAGTACAGCCCTTCAGGGCAGAGACAAACACCAGGGTCAGGGTACATTGGCACACTTGTTCCCTATTTTAGACTTCTCGGCCTGTAGCCCAAGGGTGCCTGTGGTGTCTGCTCCCTCAGGACACTGTGCGTTTTACTGTCAGTGTTGAGAGCTGTGACGAATCCCAGACTGTCTCCAGGCCCCGAGGCCAGAGGCAGCGAGTGGCCCATGTCCATATTACTGGGGTGTCCCCCAGAAGAAGCTGTCCCCATAGACTCTTCTTGTCAGGTGAAAGCTGCAGCCATGTGGCAGCCAGTTGGCCATTTCCTGCTGTGAACAACAGAGCCCTTGGCCTTACCTGTGCCCCAGCACGCGTGGTGCTGTGGTGACCCTCAGCTGCTGCTGATCCCATTGCCTCCCCCTGGGTTCCAAGGCATTTAGAGCAGGACCCGGTGCTCTCCGCAGACTCAGCTTGTGTGGTGTAAATGGCACTGGGGCCGATAAGAAACTGACGCTGTGGACACGTGAGCACAGGCAATTTTTGGAGGATTGCAGCTGCCCAAAAATTTTTATGCTTCATCCCGTCTTTTGTGGACCCTTCTCCCCAGTCTCCATTTAGTCACTCTGCCTATCTAGCTAAGACATTCCCTGAAAGAGCCACGTGGCTCCTACCAAAGGCCTGTTTGTTATGAGGTGATAGTCGATAACGCTGCAAGCAAGGTCAAAATCTATGTCATGCTGAACCAAGGCAAACCTCTATTGTACCGGGCAGTGGGAATATGGGACGTGGGACACAGCAGACTCGATGTCAGGACAAGACATCTTGAAAGAGAGGGTCTTTCTAGAAGTGCTTCAAATGCTGGTTGGCAAAGGGTCATGCCTGGGTGTGACCCATGGGGTAGGACAGTGACAGTGTTAACTGGGCCACCCTCAGCCTGTCGTGTAGCTGTGCAAGGGCTGCTGACAGTGGAATAGTCCTCATTTGCAAGCAAATCCTGTAGCATAGGCACTGAATTGTGCCACAGTGAAGAAAATCAAGCCTAGATGCTGCTATCTCTGCTTGTCTACAGTCGTCTTGGACATGGACAAACTTTTTTCCCCTAATACTGCCATAAATCAAGGGCATTATATATAGGATACATAAGCTAGGATTCTCACTGTCATTTTGTTCTCTTTGAGGGATTCACATCAGCCAAGGATCTGACCCTATTTCTATAATCTGCCCCAAATGTCAACAGTTGGAGTCTGTTTCAGTTTAAATCAATGAAGCATTAATATCTTTAAAATAATTTGGTTTCAAATGATTGCAAACAAAATGAAGAGATGTGGCACCCTGCAGGCCACTGAAATAATTTGAATGAATTTGGAACTTAATATTTACTGTTGGGATCTACACAAATTCAAGAGCCAAAGGCAAGATTAGTTGGATTAGTGCTTCAGTGGTCCTTCATTATCCACTTCTCCCTCAGTGACATGATTCATGTCTTCAGTTAACTGTGTTTATTAAATGAAAATGATGAAGAATTGAAGTAAAAGTACATATGTAGAAGGAGGATGTTCAGTCTTGCTAATCTTGTTTAGAATGTTATTTTATTTTATTAAATAGGAAATTTCATTGAGGTTTCGTACATTTCTTCCAGTGTTAAGACTAAGAGCCTCATTCAGTCGTTGGAAAACAGACACAGAAATGTGTTACAATTCAGTTACTTGCTACCCAGGAGACAGGCAGAAAACAGAATCTGGTCCACCTGAACATGGGATTTCTGAGCACAGACCACTCTTCGCTTCCTCTAGTTTACATTGCTTTCTAGGCTGTGATAAAAACTGGACAACCACTTGCGTGTTTGAGGATCCCAGTCTGCTTCCTGTGGGGAAAGCACGGGGGGACGTAACCCCACAATAGTATGAATTCAGTTTTGGCTCTGCTGCAGACACTTTCAACACTAGGCCGGTTTTACAGCTGTCTTGCACAAGGACGTCTTGATGCACTGGAGAATCAGGCTGCGCTTCTGGAAGCTGAATTTAATGATCAGCTTGGCATGTGTAGAGGAGAAGTCAGAGGCATATAAATAACTTGAACTGAAAAAGTTTGCCTCTTTATATTGGAGCATCAGCTGACATGATTTATAAGGTTCGATCCAGTCGCAAAGCAAAAAGAGGGAAGGGGATTTGCATATGGCACAGGCAATACAAGGGACATGAATGTAGCACCTACTTCAGTCTTCAGTTAAGTCTGCAGCTGAATCTGAAATCATCCCATTTATTTACTCATCATGCAGGTAGAAACCATTTCCCAGGACGCATTTCAAACAGCCTTTTAAACAGTCTGTTAAACCAAAATAAACACAACTGCATTACTTTTTAATTTTTCACTGCTTCAAACCAGATTTAATTAGGCACACTGCAACCTTGAAAAAAGTCTAAGAAACAGGGAAGTGATATTGATTCTTTATTATCACTTTAATTGTCTATTCTGATGTGCTAGAACTGAAATAATCTTCCAGCTGCAATGTCTAATGAACTCCAAGATCAAACATGATCTTGCTAATTATGGAGTTAATGAGGACAAGTTCACAGGCAGAGTTAAGTTAGTAACTACATGTTTCAAAGCATCTTGAAGCTCAATAAGATCTTTATTTGGTGCTATAATGGTATACATTTTGCATTTCTTCTTTCTGAACATGTTACAGAAGGGCACCCTATGTATGGTATATGCTGCTAATCATGTGCAAACGACACAAAGACAACTTCAATAAATTAGGAGACTGGCTGTTCATAAATCAGCTCAACATGGAAAGCTCATTTACATGACTGCTATCCCATGCAATGTGTTTACACACAAATAATGCCAACATTAGCATGAGAAGGGGATGAATTTAAATTCCACATCATGTTTCTGAAGCCAAACCACCAAGAAATGGCAATCAACATTGTAAATGAGCAAACAGGCATTATTGCAAAAGAAGCACTATTGAATCAGGCCTTTGAACCCACACAGCAAAATGAACTTACAGCTGTCTCTGTTTCAGGGGCATACTTATACTGGGCACAAGTGGGATTAGACAATCACAAAATCACAAAATATGCTGAGTTGGAAGGGATTCGCAAGAAGCATTGAGTCCAAGCCTTAGCCCTACATAGGACCATCCCCAAGAGTCACACTATATGCCTGAGAGTGTCATCCAAACACTTCTTGAACTCTGTCAGGTTTGGAGCTGTGATCACTTCCTTGATGAGCCTGTTCCAGCACACAACCACTCTCTGACTGAAGAACTTTTTTCTAATATCCAACCTAAACCTCCCCTGACACAACTTCAGGCCATTCCCTGGGGTCCTGTCACTGGTCCCCACGGAGAAGAGATCAGTGACTGCCCCTCCTCTTCCCCTCATGAGGAAGTTGTAACTGCAATGAGATCTCCCCTCGGTCTCCTCTCCTTAGGGCTGAACAGACCAAGTGACCTCAGCTGCTCCTCATATGACTTCCCCTCAAGGCCCTTGACCATCTTTGTTGCCCTCCTTTGGAAGCTCTCTAAGAGCTTAATGTCTTTCTTATATTGTAGTGCCCAAAACTGCACACAGTGTTTAAGGTGAGGCCACCCCAGTGCAGAGCAGAGTGGGACAATCCCCTCCCTCAGCTGTTTGGCGATGCTTTGCCTGATGCCCCCCAAGACACAGTTGGCCCTCCTGGCTGCCAGGGCACTGCTGACTCATATTCAACTTGCCATCAACCAGGACCCCCAGGTCCCTTTCCATGGCACTGCTTTCCAGCATCTCATTCCCCAGTCTGTACATACATCCAGGGTTGCCCCATCCCAAGTGCAGAATCTGGCACTTGCACTTGTTAAACTTCATACAGTTGTCCAGTCCTCTAATCAGGTCTCTGCAGAGCCTCGCTGCCTTCCAGGGAGTCAACAGCTTCTCACAGTTTTGTATCATCTGCAAACTTGATCGGTATCCCTTCCTGTCCTGTGTCCAAGTCATTTATGAAGATGTTGAAGAACACAGGGCCTAAGATGGAGCCCTGTGGAACCCCAGTAGTGACAGGTCACCAGTCTGATGTTCCCCCCTTCACTGTTACCCTCTGTGCTCGACCCTGGGCCAATTGCTCACCCATCACATGATGTCCAGCTGTGTGCTGGACACTTTGTCTAGAAGGATCCTGTGAGAGACAGTATTGAAAGCTTTACAGAAATCCAAAAAGATGACATCAACAGGCTTCCCTTGATCAGCTGGGTGGGTTACCTTGGCATAAAAGGAAATCACGTTTGATGAGCACGACCTTTCTGTCATGAACTCATGTTGGCTGTGACCGCTATCTGCATTGTCTTTCAGGTGTTTCTCAATACCACACAGAATAATCTTCCCCATAACTTCTCCATCAACTTCTTGAAAATCCAGACATTGTTCACTGGTTTCCAATCAGCAACCACTCCAGATTTCCAAGACTGTTCAAAAATCATCAAAAGAGGTTTTGTGATGATGAGGATTCTTAGATGAATCCCATCAGACACCACAGATTTTGAGGGATCCAACTGGAGCAGCAGATCCTGCACAATTTCAGGGTCCACTGGGAGTTGATCATTCTTGCAGTTATGGCCCTCCAGCTCAGAGCACTGAAACTTCCTTGGTCTGTCATACCCTTTGAAGGCAAAGAATGTGATAAATACCTGTGCCTTGTCTCTGTCCCTGTTTGTGAGGTGCCCATCCTAATCCTGTAATGGGCCAATGTTATTTTTACACTTTCTATTGCCATTAATATATTTTAAAAACTCTTTTTATGGTCCCCCACATTTCTGGCTTGCTTCAACTTCAGTTGAGCTTTGGCTACACAAATTTTCTCCCTACAGTGGCAAGCAACATGTCTATATTCTTCCCATGTCAACTAACCTTGCTTCCACTGGGCATACGCCTTCCTTTTTTTACCTTATTTCCAAGAGAAGATTACTATTCAGTCAAGCCAGTTTTCTGCCTCTCCTGGTTGACTTCTGACATTTGGGAATTGCTGCTTCTGTGCCCTTAGGAGGTGATGTTTGAAAAGTGACCAGCACTGATGGATCCCAGCAGCTGCAACAACATTTTTCCAAGGGGACTTTACTCCCTAATTCCCTGAGCAACCTAAAGTTTGCTCTCCTCATGTCCAGAGTTGAGGTTTTGCTGGCACTTTTTCTCCTATCAACAGAGATTTTAATCTCAATCTCTTCATGGTCTCCGTGGCTGAGACAGCTACCAATGCCCACTTCAATCATGAGATCCACTCTGTGGACAAGCAGCAGATCAAGGAGGGCATCTTTCTGAGTCAGCTCCCTTGGGGCCTGTTTAATAAAGTTTGCATCTGGGTTTATTTCTTATGGCCTGGATTGTACCAGCTGTGTGATGCTCCCAGTTAATGTCTGACAAGTTGAAATCCCACATAAGGGCAAGGGCGGTTGACTCGGAAGTGCCCCTTAGGTCCTCAAAGAATAATTCACTGATGTCATCATCCTGGATGCGAGGTCTACAGTAGACTCCTACTATGACATCCACATTATTTATTTGCCCCTTGATTCTTACCGAGAGAGTCTCAACTGTGCCATTGCCAGCTGTGAGCTTTATGCAATCTAACTCTTCTATTACATACCCCACCTCTTCTGCCCTGCCTATGCCTCCTAAAGAACTCCTAGAGAATCCAGTTACAGAACTCTCCAGTCACAGGACTCACCCCATCAGATTTCGCTTACGCCAGTGATGTCAGAACTCTGGGACTGGGCCAAAGCTTTGAGCTTATTGCATTTGTCCCTCATGCTGAGTGCATTGGTTTAGAAGCATTGCAGGTGTGGCACTTTCTAGTCGCTATTGTGTGAAGCAGATTGAGGGATCACATTAGTGTTTGTTTCCTCAAGTTTTCTCATGCCATTACATCACTCATCACTGGCAAGCCTGATATTTTCCATTCCCCACCTTCCAAGCTAGTTTAAAGCTCTGTCAATGAGCCTGCTAATTCCTGTGCTAGAACTCTTTTTCCCCTCTGAGAAAGTCTCATCGCCTCAAGTGTCAGTAGATCAAGTGTTACATATATCATTCCATGATCAAAAATCACAAAATTTGTGTTTAAAGCAAGCTGTTCTTCTCAGTCCTGTTAGGAAAGATTGTACCTAAAAATTGTTGTTTCTCCAGTTGTTTTTAGACAGAGTTTGTTCTCTGTTTATCTCCTGCTTTCCCAAGTTTCTCTTCTAAAATTGCTGATAGCCTTGGAGTTGTAGTTGTTCCTTCTCTCCTTGCACAACAGACGGTCCTAGAGGGTTGGCAAGGCTTGTAATTGCAAAAAAACACAAACAACCAGACTGTTGCATCTCCATTATTGCAAGCAGCAGCAGTTCTCACAGTGGCTAAAGTTTGTCTGCATCCAGCAAAAAATTATGCTGGATTAAGTAATCAATTCCATGTGCTTTGCATTAAGTAAATCATGTCATATGGAAATAAAGACCATCTAACAACATACTGTGATTACTTTAGAGCTCACAGTTCTGGACTGAGAACAGCAAAGCAGGAGATATCTGATAAAGGCTAAGGGACACCAGCAATGCCCAGGAATCGCTGAGAGGTCCAGGCAAGCAATGGAGCCTGCAGCAGTGCTGCATAACATGACTACCTCTTGATTTAGAACTGTAAATATATAAATTATTTCAGATTTCTTTTACAAATAAATGGGAGATATTGCTCTATTCAAACAAATGGAGAAGTCTAGATGCACAACACTGAAATGCAATTTTACGTTTTCATCAAATCTGTTTTCATACAATGTAGTTCTTCAGGCTGTGGTTATGTGAACCATCTTTTGGTTCCAGTCTGGATTGACTTGATTCTTTCTCCTGCATGATGTCCTCTGCTATGCTACTACAGTTGTTCTCATAACTCCTACGGCAAACCTTATCAAGGAACTGATCTCACATAAAACATCATGTTTTTTCTGGACTATTTTTCAACCATCTTGGTGTGATTGTTTAGACCTGGCTCCTAGCCAAATGCCCAAACCCACAGTGAAAACCTCCCCCTCCACTTTTCCCAGGGCAAAAGAAGAAAAACTATATAAACTGATCAATCCCGAAGCCAACTGAATTATATCAAAATTGGTTAATGTCCTCATTTACTGCAGTGCAACAAAACTCATTGTCCTGACACAGGAGTGGACAGACTGGGGTGAAAGTAGAGGTGTAAAGAAAACAAGAAGAGGATGGTTAGAGATCGTTTAAACAGCATTGCCACAATATGCATTGCAGATTGAAATCAGTCCTCAGGTCAATTTCCTCTCTTACAGCTGGTTTATGGCCTCCTGTCTGACTGCACTGCATTGGTTCCTTCCTCTGCCCGTACTCGCAAAGGGAGGCAGGACAGCTCTTAGACTTCTCTGTCCCTTGCTACTGCTCCCATTTGCTGCCCAGCACTCAGCTTCCTGTTATTTCTGCTAATGGGTCTTGTAGTGTTTCTCTTGGCCACCCTCACTTCTTCAGGCAAATTTGTTTCCATTTGATGGCTCTGTGTGTGACACTTGGCATGTGAAATATGTATCTCTTCAGACCTCTCTGACCATGGAGGGAGGGTGCAAGGTGCCTAGTTCAGCCTCTCTCAGCATTGCCACAAAGCTACCTCAGACACATTTTTGTTCACGGTGCTGGCTGCTGTTTAGCTTGTGGTGCATGACTCTTCCCCAGGCCTGGTCTGAAGAATTTAGACTTCTAACTGATGGACTATGAATGACATGGTGAGAGAAATCACTGATCCAGCAGTGTAACAGTGCTAAGGGGGAGCACCTTGTTCCTTATGTAGATAAAGCTACATAACATACCCCAAGAAGTCAAAATTGGTTCTTGGAGCAGGAACTAAAAGAGGTTCCTGCATAAACTTCTGTGTCAGGGAAGGGACATAAGAGAGAAGATGGAAATGATGGAAGAACCTTGAGGTCGTACTGCATAGAGTAGCCCTGATTTGTGTTACGTTTGAGTAGTCTGCATGAGCAAAAAGTGGTGCAGCTTGACATCCATCCTTTCTAAGCTAAGGAGAGTGCTGGCCATCTAATAGAGGATAATCTTTAACCTATTATGTCTTCATGGAATAGAAAAAAAACCCTCTCTAAAATAATTTTAACCAGAGTTATCTTTTTCTTTACAACATAAATTCTAACTCATCACTTTGTATGTTGCTGTGTTGTAAGTCCTTTTAAGCAGTCCCTCAATGTTACCAAGTGTTTTCTTATACCTCTTAAAATAAGGAATGTTTTCCCATCCTACATGGTCTTTGGTTTCCACTCCTTTCAGTGTGATTTCTGCTTTGTTCCTTCTCTGTGTTAGGAGATGATAATGAGGTTCACTCACCTTCTGCTCTGGTGCTTGGAAATCTACCCTGGGTTTAGCTCAGCTGCAGTGAGCTGAGAGGCTTCCCCTTGCATGCCGCCAATTTTCGGTGCACTCATATATGGCTGACGCAGTAGGGGGCTAATCCCAACAGCAAACATTATACTCTTTCCATACTTGCACTGTGGAATCAAGGGTAAAAAGTTCTCTTTGAAGCCCCTTTTCTCTGACCGGTCTGGCAAGCTAACATGGACTTCCCAGATTCTGGACAGAATTCAAATGTATCACAGTGCAGCCCGGTGACTGTTGCAATTGTCCCAGGCCCTTCCAACACGCCAGCCTTCCTGTAGCATGTGATCAGCAGGACATGCTTCTTTTACAAGTAGTAGGAAGCCGTTTATTTAAGCATGGCTGCGGCCAACATTCTTGAGCAAAGTTTCCCACTGCAAATGTGCCTGTTTTCATCCATCCACTATCTCCAATGCCTTATGTTGCTGTATGCACTACTGTGAAACAGAAAATAAGTGATTCAGTGAAATTATTTCTGATCACTGGACATAGGTTGAGTTAACAAGTCTGACCAATGGAATAATGTTCAAAAGCTCATTCCCTTTTTAATTTCAATAACAATAGAGACACATTCTGTGCTCAATCTGGAAGTAAATGTTGCCCATATTTGGATCTCAGTGGGAGCTGCACATGTGGAATTTGGCCCAAAGAGTCATGTTGCAAGATGCTTATTTCCCTTGCCCAGCTCCAAATCTTGATTCTCCTATTTGTAGACAAATAACACCTCACTGTGACAGAATCTGTGTTAAAGTAAGTATCTGACTGAAAACAGATTTTTGCTGTATATGTGCACAATGGAACAGAATAATTTTACTGATCTCTTGGGAATTACTCAGAACAGGACTGGCACAAGAACCACATCTGTTGTGTATCACCCTGGAAGGGTATTTTTGTACCAAATTTTTATCAGGTCCGTGAATCATAGGCAGGTCTTCCTTCTAGCTATGATTCCAAATGAGAGAGACAATATTTGCAGCATTACACATTTGCAACTGTTTCCCGTATCAATCTGATTTTATTGGAACACTAGTAAATTTTCAGATTAAGTGTATTGTAGAAGAGTGGATGATGCTTTATGCACTCAGTTTCAGCACTTTGAAACCAGGACAATAAAAAGAATCACATGCAGGCAATCTGGGTAGGAATCTGCTTTCTTCCTCACATGCAGGAAGACATATGTTTCCAATCAGACTAATTCAAACAGGGACCAAAACTTCTTCAGTGTACACTCATATTTAGCTGTGAACATCGCTCATTTAGGCTTCTTTGATACTCACAGATAAAATGCATAGTGGAGACTAAATTTCCTATTCATAGGGAAATTGGACAACTAGGACATGGTCCTGACAACTGTGAAACAAAGGTATGTTTCCCCTAAGTAGAAAGAACACAACTTACCCGTGTAAGAACAATTTACCTTTTCTGGGTGGGCAGGGTCCTTGGATGGGAGGAAGCCCCAATTTGCAAGAGGACGAAGGGATGAGGGAATATTATGATTTACCTCTGAACATTTTCTTCCAGGCAAATCTACTTTCTGATTTTGACCTGAATTTTAAAGTAGATTGGCATGAAACAGATGTCATTCAGAAATGAATTTCTTAGTAAGCAAATTTGCTTTGATATTTTTCTCTCCCTGCTACATCTGCAGCTCAACCTTTAGCTCAAAATGAAACCTTTGGGACCAGTGTTCTCCACTTCCTCTGTAAGAGCCGCAAGAGGCCACACACAGGACATTAAAGGTAACAGATCCACAGCAAGGCAAGCTAAAAAGTGATGGCTTTGCTTCTCCACATGGCTTACATCTCCTGGACTCCACAGGTATTCTACTTTAATTTGTTGCAGGTATAAGTAGTGTGGGCCCACATATTTCTCATTTTGATCTGTTACTTGTCTTTGCCTTGTGTTTTCCCATACTAGGAGGTTTTTACAGCTACTTGCTCACAGTGAAATACTCTCTGGAGCTGCTGCACAAATGTGGCTCTGAAAACTAATCAGAGAGCTGCTGGTGGACCATGATCCATCTGAGTCCATTTTGATCACTTAGGGCCCGTGTATTGTTGCTGAGGCATTATCAGAGTTGAGCAAATGCAGAAGTGCATTTCTCCATTATTCTACATAGTCCTTCATGGTACACTTAGCAAAGATTACACAAATTAATATAAAGCTTATATAAATAAATATGATTGTGAAACATTCATCAGTCACTGTGCAATAGGTAGCCTTAGCCTTGACAGCACGTGGGCATTAGTGTTAAAGCTCTCAGGCACACTCCCAGCCTTTCAAATTCTGCAAATGGAAAAGCAAATGAAGAGGTTATTCCTGTGTAGGAGGATGTAGTACTTTTCTGACACATTATGTGTTAGATTTCAGATATATCGCTCTAATGACAGCAAGAACTTCCCTACTCTTGAAGGCCCTACCTTATAGGGCTTAGAAATCCTTCCTGTGTAACTGCATTTTCAGCTTGCTTGACTACTTACCGAGCTCTTTATTTTTTCTTCCAGGGAAAGGAGGGAGGAGGGGACTTTTTCCCCTAGATCCCTTGTTCTCTCTGTTTTGCTTTGAATGTTGCGGTGTGTTTGGTTCCCCCCTCCCAATGTGCTCGGATGACCCAAAAGAAAGAGAAGTTCTTTCTTTCTTTTTTTTTTTTTTTCATCCCTTTTCCCTGAGGAGACAGAGAGAGAGGGGGGGAGGAAAAAGAAAGATTAAGATGTAAGCTGGCTAGATAAGCCTGCAACTGGGTTTATTACTACTGTTCAATAAGAGTACAAGGATATAAAGGCAAACCTGCTTTACTGGAGCTGGAGCGAGGTTGGTGGGAGACCTACACTGATTGTGTGCCACTCCGAGAAGGGATGTTTCATTAATTACACATTAACTATGTGCACTGAGGAGGAGGCAGAGGATAAAAAATGCAGATGTTTCTGCTGCCCGACAGAATGAAAACCACTCTTGATCCTGTCAAAAGAACATTTTGAATCAAAGGGCTCCACAGAAGTGGAAGAATGAGTTTTGTGGCTGAGTGCAATGGTGAGGCCTTTTAATCATTAAACCCTTTTATAGCGGTAAAATGAACATCCATTGTCATGGCCACTCCAATGGGGCCATCGGAGCTGGTGAAAAGGGAATGCTTTACGAAGGGCACTAAAACAGGACACAACCAGCCCCGCTGCTGGATTTCTAAAGGTAACAACAGCAGTGCATGACAAAGAATGAAAAGATGGCCCAGGTTGGTTTGCTTAAATTACTTTCCTCCCCAGACCCTCCTTACAAGCAAAACATGCACCAGATATAATGAGCATGAGGACTTCACAGGCAGGCAGTTCCCCTCCTTTGTTTTCTCAGAGTTTTACTGTCTTGGTTTAATTTTTTTGTTCTTTAAGTGAAAGCTCCTTACAAAAATGGATAGAAATGTTGTTTTATTCTTAATCACTCTCTACAGTACTCGTAAAGCCATTAGCATTGTGAGAGGAATGATCCTCTCTTCTTGTATCCACTCCACCCCTGGTGCTCCAAGTATGCAGGGACAGCAATGTTGTAAGACTGTTTCAAATAAAACATCTCCAGCCCATTTTTAGAAAACAGACTTAATTTTAATTTGTCAGGCCATGACCCTGGAGTTTTAGTTATACCCTTTCCTTGCTCCTTGCTTCTTCTTCCCTTTAATTTCTCAGTAGAAATGATTCAATAAAGTATTTCTCATATCGGTTGAGGAAGAATTAAAGGATTTATTTCCCAAAGTTCATATAAGCCTTGGAAAACCGTATTGTCAGGTTTTTTGGAGCAGAACTTGTCAGAGAATAGTAACCTCATTTCATGGGGAGTTTCATATCTAGGTTTTGTTCCAACAGGAAACAAAAGGGAATCAAATCTCAACTCCTAGCTAATCCATCTGACAGACACCCTGGTACCATGATTCTTGACATTCTGGACTGTGAAAGAAGCCAGAAAAAGATGAAATCTAAAGATAGCAAGATTTTCTGGCTCCCAGCCAATCATCCAAATGAACTGCTGAGGATCTGAGCACTTTGGGAGCTCTGGCTTTGGAGGAAGATCAGCTAGTCAGACTTTCATATGATCAGCAGTTTTTTGAATTTGAATGCTGAACTCTGAACAAACTAAAAAAATATCAATGCAGCTGAATCAGCAGAATGGGATGAAAAATATTTTTATGAACTCCATTAAACCAATTCTTTACAGATAATTTCTAGGATACAGCTTATAGTGAGAGCTTTATAGTTATTATGGCATTTGGGATGCAAATATATTTTAAATACTGTAGATATTAATTCTTATATCAAATACAAAAAGAACTGAATAACATAATTTGTCAGGTGCCCTTGAGGATATTTTTGTACTAACTGTACTGTTTACTGTGAATCCCATTTTATTTTTAGTTAAAGAAAGAAAGGTAAAAGCACTACTCTTATGATGCTTGATTACTATATAATCTGAGCTACGTGCTTATGTAAGGGCAGAAGCCTGGAGAAACTCATTAGGAATTTCTAAATGAAGAAAAGAGCTTTATGGCTCCTCATCTGTGAGGAGATTTGATGAGATAATTTTCTGGGAATATGGTGCAGGAATTGTCATCACACTTCAGATGGAGTCAGTTCTTCAAAGCCCTGGAGGAGTTTAAACTATGCAGGAAAAGTGCTTCTTTCCAGATCTCCCAACCTTTCTGTCAACTAAAAAAGTTTCTAAAAGACACATTTTCACTTTTGAAGGAACTCAAATGGTGGTCCTTATTTATTTAGTTAACTCCAGAAGAGGCCATTTGACTGACTTAGTGCTTTGCTGGAGAGAAAATTCAAACTCTGCATAAGAAAGTAGCAGAGTGGCAAAGAAAGCACTTCATACAGAAGCAGCAAAGAAAACAAGTGCTATAAAAATGCTTCCTCCCTGGCAGCAGTCCAAAGGGATTGACAGATAATTCTGGGTGCAGCTCTGAGGCGCAGTGAGAATCCAGATGAAAACAGGTCATTACAGCAGGCTGGCCAGGATGACAGGGTGATAACCAAACTGCTGGGAGCAGTGACCTGCAGGAAGCATTGAAAAGAGCTGTTCAGAGACTTTCACTGGAATTACAGGTAACTCAGACATGCAGAAGACTGTCTTCTGTGCCTGCTATGAATGGCTACTTATACAGTTCAGGGAAGGGCTCAGACAGCTAAAGTCACTGCTAAAAATTGATTCAGGATCAAATATGTGTGTAGGATGATAATGAGACAGAAGAAGATGATGGCCAGCCCAGTTCTTATTGGAAATACTAAAGGCACATCTGGGCAACCTCTGCTCTTGCACTACCTACAAAGGTAATGATGCTACAGTGGACTGAGCATAATAAAATCCATCCTCTGACATGGGCTTCATAAGGACAGAGTGCTAAGCAGCAACAGCTCAGGCTATGTACCCTGAAATTCTGCACTGATGCTGGCCTAGACTCATGCTTGTAGAAGTTCTATCAGTTTAAAGTATTTCTAGCTTTTCTTGGATTCCCCTGATAAAAAACAGTGTTGCAATTATTAGCTTTCTGATTTCCCTTCTCAGTGCTACCTGTAAGCTTTTATCTGCATTTTCCAAAAAATGTTTAAAATAAAAATGACAACTTTCAATTATTTTAGTATTAGTGGTTCCTTGCTTCAGAAGTATCTGGGGCATATCAAGATGGAAATAGAGCTAACACAAGCATGGTTCAAATGAAATTAATTCAGAACTGTTATTCTGCGACCTCCAAGGAGCAAAGACGCTTTCCCTGTTCTGGCTGAGGTAATATTCCCACCTTTACTGAATCACACCAAACTAGCCTTCTGCAGCTATTAACAAGGAGACATACACCAATGCTTTGTTTTGGCCGTGGTCCACCTACCAAGCAGGCTGGTGCTTCAGTCTCCTTCATCCTGACACCTCCTTGGGCAGATGGCAAAACACCTGATGACGGTGGAAGGCTCGGACAAGTGGATTTCCTCAGCTGGAGCTGAAAAAGAAATACTGTATCTGCCAAATAATTACAGGTAAAGTAAACCAAAAAAATAAAGAAAACAAGGCAAAGAATGACATAACAAATGATTTCTACTCTGCATTCAGAATCCTAAAATTATTTCCAATATTTCCAAGAAATTTTTGAAAAGAAAATTTAGATGCTCGGTATAGGTCAGGTTAAGGCACCCTGTTTTTCAGTAATCTTCAGTAATCTGAATTTTGGGTACTTCGGTTTGGTCACCTAACCAACAGAAGGCACCCCCAGGTCCTGCTGGCTATAAAAAACACCCTCCCGAGGCTTTGTCACAGATGTAACAAGTGAGCGTGTTGAGAAAGTCACTTGTTTGTAAACAAAGCATTTTACAATGCCTTGTGAGATGTTTTAAGTGAGCCTATGTCTCATAAAGCTCCTCAGGGATCTGTCCCAGCAGCAGCAGCAGTGCACAAAACAAAGTCACTTCTTCTGTTGCACTTTATTCTGTTGTCATGTTAAAAGCAATGAATTTATTTCCCCCTCTCAGCCCTCCCTCAACTACTGCAGCCCTGCAGTAAATCAAAAAAGTAAACTCTCATTCTCATTGTGCAGGGCTTACTTCCAGGCCTCTACAGTTTCCACAGTAACTAATTAGAAATTTGCATCTCTAAGAAAGAATTATTTAATACTGATGTAAGCTCTTTTATTCTTTGGAGCTTGGCCTTTTGCTACTCAACTTCTGGTAGATGTTGGGCCTTAAGGTCATACTGTACAAACTCTGAATGTAGGTGGCCCTAGTCTTGCTTTTTTTATTTTGGATGATTCATATCCTGTGAAGAAAATGTCTTGCCAGGTTTTTGTTGAATGGCAAAGATTTGAAAGGCAGCACCCAATTCATTTAGTAGCCATTTGTTTTAAACTGTAACATCTTCCCCATTCCTCATTAGCTAACTCTTGTGTAATTGAGTCATGCATTTTTAGCCTTGTTAAACCAGTGGAGTTAGGTCACACTGATGCACCTTTCCCATTAGTTCCATTTGCTGCCCCTGGCTTTCCGCCTCTAAGCAGGCCTTTTATTTCACATGGCAGGAAAGAAAGCCTCGGATACTCCAAGCGCACAGATATGTGTTTTATAGCTTAGCCATAGGTACTGTAAATCCAAGACACTGTCCCACAGTCTCAGAGAAGATATAAATACTGAGAGAGGAGGAAGTGGAGGCTGCAAAGTGAACAAAAGCCTTCCTTCATGTTCATGTTAGAAAATGGCTTGGAACAGTTTTTGTCCTAGACCAGCAAGTGCCCTTCCCAAAGCTGTGCTAGCTCAAACTACAGCTGACTCCAACAGGCTTTGCATCAGGCTCGCAGTCAGTTTGCCAGCTCAGGCTCAGCAATTTTTCAGCTGTTGTACTTTTCTACAAATGAGCTGTCAAGAAAGAAGCATATCCATTACCATCTCTTCCTACCATGAAATGGATCGTGCCCATCCTCTTCTGTCCACAATCTGTACTGCTGTACCTAAAAGGACTTCACTAGGACTCTTTTCATAGCCTTGTAATATTATAATTTTATAATCTTACAATTTAATATTATAGGTATTCTCTTTAAAACATCACATATATAAACTAGTGACGTGCACATATATATAAACATATGCATATACATATATATATGATTATATAAGCTTATAATGGAAAAAAAAACAGGTATGCTGGTTTCTTCTTGCTTGCCATCATTTCCAGAGAAGACATCACAATTGAAGAGGAGTGACTGCATCAACATAATTTTCTGATTCTGGAGTTGCAAATGATCAATTATTATAACTATATATATTATATATATATAAAAAACATATAATATATATTATATATATAACTAGTATTATTATAATGTAAGTTAAATTAATTGAGATAAAAATAAACACAACTTCAAGACCGCTTCCATTTGTAATGCTGTCTGTAGCAGAGGTATTTGAGAGACATAATGGTTCTGCAGATGTGTAAATGAACCACATCCCAGATCCCATTTTTTTTGAGTTCTTCGGTCAAAGGAATTTGAATTTAGAAACAAGTCTCAAATACTGCATACACAACGTGATCTAATATGATCCAAGCATTGTGAAAGGCAGCCCAAAAAGATAATATGGGCATCCTGGATGAGACCCCAAATCTGTCTATGTCAGTATAAGAGTCACCAAGAGCTGAGGCATAGAGAAGGGTTAAAGAGCAGGAATGCTATACTCCGTTCAGTGCACAGTTCTGTGCTGCTGGAGGGGATTTTGAACAAAAGTAACTTTCTTGTGTTTCCTAGTATAATGGTAGAATAGCCTTTGATGGTTTCTTCTTCCATGAGTTTGTCCAGCTGCTTTTTGAACTCAAGTAAAATCCTAGCACCCACACCATCCTGTAGCAAGTGGTTCTCAGCTAAATACAATTAAAGAAGTCTTCTTTGAAGATATTTTCCTATGGCGAGTATTAAGAGATAATATTTATCTGTTATTTATTCCAGTTCATTTCTCCTTACATTGGAAAAACATGTATAGAGCTTTTGTCTTAAAGATGCTCTTCGAGTGTGATTTAGCCCCATTGTTTTACTGTCTGTTGTCAAAGACTGAGTCTGCATTTTATATTAATAGGTTAAGCTCAGGATGTGTAGCCCTGGTTCTCGCAGTCTCATGACTCTTGCTGTGACTAAAGGATGCAATGCTATTGCCTACACACAAGCATCTAATCCATTTAAGAGGCTTTAGGGCATCCTGTCTGGTTGCCAACTACTTCTCCAGAAGGTCCACTGTCTTCTTTAGGCCTATGTTGATCTGCTACCCCTTTGTCAAACTACTTAAGTGCACCTTTAGGAAAGAACATCTCTGATGATGTTTTCAAGAGATTACCAAGATAGGATATTTCTCAGTGGGATTTGAAAAGCCTTTGCCTCTTGCAGTCTAGCATTCTGTTCCCTCTTCTACCTCTTACTGTTGAAGGAAAAAAACCCACACAGACAACACTAAGGAAATGTCAAAAGAGGAGAAGGATGGAACTGGTAGAAGTTTGCCAGCCTTCTGATAATAACTGTCTTCTTGGAGTCAATTATGACAAAAGTAAACAAATAAGGATAGAGAGAGTTTTTCGAGGTTCCTGTGCCTCATCCTGTCATGCTAACAAGCCATGTATGAAGAGACATCTTGAAAATGTCTGTTATTGCAGGTTAGATGCTAACCAGGTAAAAACTCAGCACTATATACAGGCAGGAAGTTCACTGGGTAAAATAAGAGCTTGAAGAAACAGAGAAGTTTTTAATAAAATTTGTGACATTTTAAACTGTCTGTGAGAAAATAATCTTATTTTGAATGACCAGCATCTTTCCTGGTCAAAAACAAAGATGTGGGTTTAATAAGAGTGCTTAAGTTCATGCTGAGAACTCCTGTCAGTTATGTAATTGTGTGAACAGCCAGAACACCTCAGTGCTAGTTTAGCTGCCCCAAAAATCTGACTTCATACTTAAAAATGGGAAAAGAACAGTTACAGATACATAAGTAAGTATGGAAGAAGACAGGTATATTCACATATAAACCCACCCATGTCCGCAAACTTCCTTCTGGCTTGGCTTGATAAGTGTTCAATAAATGTCTCTGACTTTTTCAAAGTCAAACAAAAGGGCATCTTTAGGATGAAGCAAGGCAACTAAAAAGCTTTTTCGGAAAAGTTATGATTCCAGTCGAACAAATACGGGAGCAATTATTTCTGTTTGAGTGGATGCTGAACAGCCTGGTTCACTTCCTTTTTCACTTTCCTGAGAACATATACTGAAATGTGCGTTTTCACATGTGCATGTGAACAAGTAGTTATTTACTTGCATTTCCAAATGAAAACAAGGCCCCCCAAAACCCCCTTTATTTTGTCATACTTTCTAAAAATCCTCCTTTCCTTCTAAAATGCTTGCTCATAGGTTTGCACAAACAAATCGTAGCTACAAAACTGGCAAAACCCATCAGATGAAACTATGCTCCATGAACCTTTCAGACTGTGCTCACCAAGTGAGAACAGGGAGAACCAGGAAATTTCAGTTGTGACATCATCCAAATCTCAACCACTGCATCCAAATCACAGCCAAAGTGGAAGAGGCCCTCTGACCTGAGCGAAGGGGCTATCTGTCAGTCACTTTAGCTGGAAACCTTAGTCACAGAGAGGCAGTAAAATGGGAATTTCCCATTAAGAACAACCCACCTCCACACCATTGGACATCTCCTTCCCTGGAGACACTTTCATTCAAGCCACCTCATTAGCACCTACTTGTTGAGAGCAATTAGGGAGTCAGGTAGATGAGTGGGATGGGAAAGTCCACCCAGCAGTTAGGTGGCTTGCATTGTGGAGCAGGGTTCTTAGCGTAAAGCTTGGCAGTGCAGGCACCTGCACACCAGAGCTGGAAACTGGATTTACAATAAAGGGAGAAGAAAATGCATAACCAAGGGCATCTAATCGGATTAATAGGGGGTTTGTGCTTTGGATGTTCTATAATTCAATCAATTAAAGTATGTTTTAATAGCAGGGTCTTTCATGGCATGTATCCCAAGGCACTATACAAAATAATAAAATTAACAGCTCATGTAATTGTCAAGGGGAGAGCACTACTACTTTCTAGGTAAGATTTTATGCTTTCCACCATGAGCCTGGTGCCAGCCTTGCTGCCATTAGATCTGTCACAAGAAATTGTACTGTCCCAGAGTCACAGAACCACAGAATGGGTAAGACTGAAAGGGACCACAGTGGATCATCTGGTCCAACCTCACTGCTCAAGCAGGGTCAGAATTATGTCCAGACAGTCCTTGAATATCTCCAGTGAGGGAGACTCCACAACTTCTCTGGACAATGTGTCCCAGTGCATAGTTACCTATCCAGTAAAGAAGTTCTTCCTCATATTCAGGTAGAACTTCCTGTGCATTACTTTCTGCCCATTGCCTCTTGCCCTACTGTTTGGCACGACAGAGAAGAGCCTGGCTCCACATCTACAGCGGTAAAATACGGAATTCTCTATGCTCTTGAAAATACTTCAAGGCACATGGATGGTCAGAAAACAGTTCATCACTGCAGAAGTTGACCAGCTAGATGCAGGTCATCTTGGCACTTGCAGACAGTCCAGCATCAATCTCCACAGTCAGGACAGCAGTTTCTTGTCTGTGATGTGGTACTGACTTCCACCCATCACTTCATAGGCCAGTGAAACACGGTCAGTGGGTTTTAATCAGGACAGTACTGGACTTGTTTACAGACTGAGTGCTTTATCTCCTCAAACATTCTCCTAATTGTAGCTATATGCCATGAATTAGTATGCTGCCAAGGAGATCTGGCAACTGATGCTGTGTTCCAGGACGTTTTCATACTGGGATAATATGGGATGGGATCTTTAGTGACTTTAACCTGGGAAAACTCTGGTGTAGACCAGCAGAGCCAAAGACCAATGAGAATTCAGATGTGCCAATGATACTACTCCATATATTTCTAAATATTTCACGAGGTACCAGCTGACATAAGGAGGCTGTTATGCAAATTTTCGTTATTACATTACAGTTCTGCATTTCAGACAGTTCAAGTTGTTGCTCTTATTTAAATCCGCAGTATGGTTTGCATACATTGTAGGAGGAGATGTCGGACTGAAAAAAGCCCCACAACCAAACAGAAAATGTAAAACCAAAACCAATTATCCCCTCTTTCCATTTTCTTCGTATGAACAACAAATATTTAAGTTGATTTTCTTTGAAGCCAACATGGCATGCTGCTCTGCTGCAATATAATACGCCAAGTGTTCCTCCCCAACCCCATGTTTTCAGCTGAGCCACGAGCCCTTTAACTGATGTTAGGATGTGACCAGCTGCTCCACCTTAGCTGTCCTTACCAGTGTCCTTACCAGAGGCAACTAAAACGTGCTGTACTGCAGGGCTGGGAAGTAATTCTCTCTAGTTCAGAGCCTGGACAGATGACTTCTGTAACTTGGAATTATTTCTTATCAAAAGGATCTGTGTGCTTCCTACGCCACAGCTGTGGCAAACCTTCCTAAGTCTGCTGTGCATCACTGCGAGACCTTTAAAGTTCACAGCAATGCCTCTATAAATTTCAAGATTAAAATAATAATTAAAAGAAAGCAAACAAACATCATAATCAGGAGAAAAAAAACCCAAACCAACCACCTCCTACTCGCCACTGCATCCCAAAGAAATTATGCTGTTCCTCCTTATAAATAATAGGGGTGTGCAATGTGTCATTCCTATTCAGTGTTTGTGGGTTTTTTGGTGCTTATTGATGCTGCATCTGTTTTGTCAGTGCGTCAGCTAATGGAGAAAGTTAATTGTGTTGGTTGTAAGGCCACCTGTCACACACATGCCTCATTTCCATACTAATAGCCCAACAGTGGCAGGCAGTGTACTCCTCTGCAGTAACACACACAGCCTCTTTGGCAACCTGGGCCAAATGTGCCTATGCAGCAACTGCAGCCCTCTTCTCTGAATGCCTCCAGTGTTGTAGCTCTGCATTAACCCCCCGTGGACCTCCCCAACCCAGAGGGGTTTTTTTAAACCCTTGCAGACACGCTGGGTATCACGTTTTAGTCTGGGAGGGTGGCAGGCACAGCTCTGCTTCCCTGGCAGGTTGAGTGCCTCGTATTCTCCCTGACCAGCAGAATATTTTGCTCCCTTTGCATTGTTGTATCAGGCACCTATCGCCAGCAAAACCTGGCGAGCACTCTCAGTAATGATGTTCACATCAGTGGTGAGGACCAGTTGAAAGTCCATCCCTTTTGTCCCTTCTGTTAGCATTTCGAATGAGGAAGACGATGCAGATTGGAGCCAGGGAGAGAAAATGTGCCTGCAGCTGAGGCAGTCACAACCATGCTGGGTTGCAGTGGGTCTCAGAGAGATGTAAATAATTTTCACTTTAGTGATAGAACCAATGCCAGAAAAGCTATAATTGATGAATATTTTATTTTAACATTTGGGAAGCTATTCTATTAACCAAAATGGACAGAGGTTTTCCTTCCTTCTTCCTTTCCTCCTCCTTTCTTCTTATAGAAGATTGTGTGAGTAAAGGGATTTATTTTGAACTATCTAGCCTGCTCTTGATCAGAGTCCATGACCCTTCCTTAAGTTTTTCTACAGCCTGCAAAAATCCCCAATAAAACTCTGATGGAGTTTACACTAAAGGCATGCCTCATGAAGTAATACCTGGCATCTTGATGGCTTCAGGGGAAACTGGTCTTTGTGCTTTTTTAATCGCTGTAGCTGAAATTAGAAATACCATATGTGACTATTGAGTTTGCAAAGGAATTCACATAAGCTAAAAGACCAGCAGTGAGTGAGCTGCTACTCCTTTGCACTTTCTATCTGCAAGCATTTTAAAGAAAATACTCCAGATGTAAAGTACCTTCTAATGGTGTAAGCCAGTGACGCTGAGATTACTGTGCATGCATCATGATCAGGAAAGGAAACATCTGTATCTATCATGCATGAAGGAATATTCACTGCTTAGCTCATCTTATGATTAATGGCCCAGAGAAGATGCAGAGTTACAGCAGCACCAGCCGTCAGGCTTTCCCCAGGCTAAAAGCAAATTGGTTTCATCTACAAAGCTACACAGTTGTAGGAATTTCTCATTTCTCTATCGAGTCTCTTCAGCCTGCAAGCATCTGTTTGGCAGCTGCTGTGGGTGTCCAGCTCACCCTGAGACTGAGGTGGGGATGGGCATCTCTAGCCAGCCTCTGTGGAGGGTTCTGCAGAAAGACCTGGGAAAGCACTCAGCCAAAGTGAAAGAACTCTTGTCATTGGGACTGGAGGGTTACCAAGAAGCTCATCCCAGGTCTCAGGCCAGACTGGCCCAGTATCAGCACATAACACTGGCGTAAAAGACGGTCCATTGAACATCACACCAGATGTTGACACATTCTTTTCACTCTCTTTTGGTCCTTCAGTTGTTCATGTTTCCTAATTCCCCACAGCAGGCCAGAAGCCTTCTCTTACTGAAACAGAGAGTTTCACAGACACATAATCTTTCAGATAAAATGGAAGAAAAACAGCAGCTAGGAGGAAAGTTGACTAAACTACTTTGTTCACACACAAAAAAAGAACCTATTCTAGGAAATAAAAAAATGTGACCGCTTTTAGACATTCTGTACAAGAAAATTGTTTTACAAAAAAAAAAATAAAGCATGTAAAATCCATGAATATATGTCTGTAATTTTTCCTTTCTGGCTTCTCTTACATACTCTGCAGTAAGGTTGCCCTGCTTGCTAGTCAGTCCTGCATCCTTTTAGAGAAGATGTGCTGATTAGTTTGAAGGAGCATGCAGTGGGCCACAAAATGAGCAGTCTTTCAGGCTAGTGTGTCCCATTCTCACTATGGCTGCTTTTGTGGAGAACAGTATTTCAAAAAATTTTGGTATTGAAGTGTGTTTATTTGTTTTATGGGGATTGGCCAAGTTAAAACATCAGCTAAACATTTAAAATTGCTAAAGCTTTATAACCTACTATTTGTGGGACAAAGGCTGCTTCTTCAGACTGTGTACAGACTGCTAGTTTCTACTTGGCTGAAGTAAGAGGTTTATTCTATAAAAAAGATACTGCCAGTACCTCACAGCTTGCTATTATGAGAAATACACATGTGCCCAGCTTACTTTGGTGTGTAGGTGGATGCTTGGAGCCATGTTGCTGAGGAGGTGAGCTTCCCCTTTCCCCTGCTCTGGAAGAGCAGACTACTCTATCTCCTGAGTAGGTCTGAGGAAAATACCTTCTAAGTCTTCTACCTTCTCCCTATGTGACTGTTATTCTCTTCCCCATGGAAAGGGCATAAAATTACCTGCAAAAAGGCAGCACAGAGTGTGTGGGACAAAAGAGTGTTTATCCAGGCACATGCATCTACCACCCTCCAGCTGAACAGGGAGATGAAGAATTGATGCACACTGTAATGGCACCATCCATGTTCCGGTTTCCAAGAGACGAATGAAGGGTAGCACAAGGCAAGAGCACACAGTAATTTTTAACATGTCCCCAGCCTCCCCACACCCTATCTGCTCTACAACCTGGATAAGCCATGAAGGTTATCAGAGTTTCAAAGCCAGAGACGCAAGAATCTTTTAACATGAATACAACTTCAGTTTTCTACCACCTCTAGCAGATTGAAGTTTTCTGAGAATTTTTTCCAGCATGGCACAATCTTAGACATGGACATCCTCAGATCCTGACATGAAGTTACAGATTAAAAATGAGGCTGACAGTACTGCTAGTCTTTCTGTGATACTGGGACTTAAACTTTGTGGCTCTTAATACCACAGTGATAGCACTTTTATCAAATGAGGGGGTACAGTTTCTGACTCAGGTTCTCCTGTCTTTTGCATGAAAAGTTTTCCAAGGTGAAGTCTGCCTCCTTCTAGATATGTGCATAAATCTGAGAAATGGTTTTATTTTATACACATGTGCCTAAGTATTTGTGTATATACATACATGTGAAAGCAATTTATCCATGCTTTTAAAGACAGTTAATAAATATGTAGTATATTTAGAAATACTGAAAACAAATATGATTTCTAAAAATGGCAAAGGAGTTATTTTTACAAAAAGTAGCGGTTCTAACAAAATCAACACACTTTGTTTTTCTTTCAGTTCCTTTTTTTTCATGTTCTTGTGTTTTCTTGAGTGTAAATCCAGAGTTGAAAACCTGAATTTGGGCTTAATAAAAGTTGTCCCTACATTCTCTCTCCTCCCACCAAATAATAGCATTTTACTTCTGGTGTTTGGTTTTGGGGTTTTTTTTCCAGAGAAATATTTACATAGTTCTGAGAGAACACAATAGGTGATACTGTGCTTACACACCCATCCACTATACTGCATGCTGTGTTTTCTCCATGGACCTCCTGAGACTGTGTGATCGCATATATAACCTGGCTCCACACAGTGTCACTATTGTTCTGGCCCTTTTTTTTAACCCGCGTGAGTTTTTATGCTCAGCATATCTTGGCATTGTGAATTCAAGGCCTGCTAAAGAAGGGTTCAATTTACCCCTGATTTACCCCTATAAATCAGCTAATAAACCATTGTAAGTACCGGTGTTGTTAACTTTCATAGTGACAATGGGGACAAAATATGCTGGTACAGAGAGAGGCACTCCAGCAGTGAGCATTAAAATGAGCAGGAACTTCATATTTTGAGGATACATGAGGGTAGATTAAAGGAGAAAATATACATGAGAACTTCTCCATGCATGATTTCCAATGATGTTTCACTTTAATGCCTGCTACCAGTGACCAGCTAGGGAAGCTAAAGGAAAGAACTTACTTGTAATACGAGTACTCCACCTCCACTTGCTTATCTATCTTTAAACTGCCTTCCTCTCTCTGGGTGTTCACTCCTTTGCATTGCTGTTTCCACACGTCAGTATGTCAGTCAAAAGTCGCTTGAAGCCACCATTGTGGCCCAGGTAAATACAAAATCTATCTTTTCTGGCATGAAATACCTGCAACAGAGATTAGATTGAAGGTAGTCCAGTGATGTGATTTTCCCTCTGTACTATGGCAGCAAGTGGAGCCTCAAACCTACTCGCTGCCACCAAACCACCTCTCTCCCATCCAGCCTCCTCTGAGTGACATTTGCATAGAAGGAGAAGCCATCTCTGACAGGAGAGAGCAAAGTGGAGCCCAGGCCTTCAGGAAAATCAGGAGTGCAATTAGGATTTTCTCCTTACTCTGATACTGCTGTGGTCATTTGGGGGGCATCCCGCTCAGACACTGTGCCTCAACCAGGCCTCATAGTCATGATACCATGGGGTCCTTAATGATGATAAAGAGCTCCTTTCATCTGCTTTTAATGATGAAAGGAAGCAAAAACTATTCAGCCAATGTCTGAGCCCTTGGTTATGTCTTTTCTCACTTCAACTCTTCACAAAGGGGAATTTCTTAGTGGCACAGAAGTCAAACAAAACCAAAGTCTGTGATTAACATTTGAGGTATTCATTTTTCTCCTTGGGAATCCTTATCTAGAAATGTTACAGTCCCTTTGGATAAACCTGGTAATAAAGCACTCATCTAAGTCCTCAGCCAGCTGTACCAGGGAGGACCTGCTAGGTGGTCCATGGAGCTGGGTCATTAGCAGTCAAACAAGAGGAACCAGTCTGGTACTTCCTCCTCTTTAAGCTGAGGGGGGAAGGCTCAGTCAGGAAAGATGTCTCAGCCAAAGGAAGTGTCAGTCTCTTTTAACACTACATAATGCAGCTCGGGCGCCTGCCAAATTGTAATACACTGGAACAGACGGAGACAGAGTACTGGGGGAAGTGCAGTGCGAACTGCCTAAGGGTGCAGCACCTAGATGAGAAATTTTCCTCTGCTGTCAGGAAATTCTTCCTTTTTCACAGGTACGAGAATGTTTTGCTCATCTTTTGTCGTTTGGTGTTTTTTTCTTTTTCCCTTCACTTTACAAGGCCTTGTCTCTTGGCAGTCAGCCTAGCCCGAGGAAGCATCATGGGGTCCTGATGTTACAATACTGTTTTTGTTCAGTGAGTAGCAGAAGGAAGGTAACTGTGTTCCTGTGTGTACATAAGTGTAACACATTGTGTTAAAATGATTTTTTTTAAAAGGTGGTGATAATAATACTGTGAAAAATTCCTGAAGTCATTAACAGTAAATGCCTAGAGCAGCATGATTGGGGTATTCAACCTCATGCATCAGACCTTAAGGAAATCACTGATTTCTGAGTGTCAGGGTGAGTCCTACTCTGAAGGCAGCAGGTACACTGTGGAGCTGTTTGTGTAATACTCTGCACCATGCCCAGACACTTTCATAGGTAAGAAGAGTTGAGATTTCATAATACCATCAGTGAGTCACAAGGCTGTCATTTTATCTGTGTTGCACTAGTGTCATAATAGTGGAAGACCTCCACAGATAAGCAGACAGGTTCATTACATTTTGGGGCATGGAATACACGTGGACTATGCCCCATTTCAGAATGGTGATTTCTTCCTGATGGACATACAGCCAATACTACAACCATAGTGATATTATGCAATGCTGTTATTACTGTCATTACCTGACTGAATGAGACAGAGATTTATTTCTGAGACAAAGCATTTCTGACAGTCACAGAACCATAGAATAGTTTGGACTGAAAGGGACCTAAGAGATCATCTAGTTCCAACTCCCCTGCAATGGGCAGGGGCACCTTTCACTAGAACAGGTTGTTCAAAGTCCATCCAACCTGGCCTTGAACACTTCCAGAGCTGGAGTATCCCCCACAACTTCTCTGGGCAACCTGTTCCAATATCTCACCACCCTCACTGTAAAGAATTTTATCCTAATACCTAAACTAAACCTACCATCTGACCTAAACCAGTCACATCTGTTGGAGGTCTAAGAGTGCAAGGTATGATGTGAGTAATTCACACAGCACTATGTAGGCCTCAGTTAGGTCTGGCTCTGACATAGCCAGAACTTTCTTACAGTCTGTGGGAAAATACAGAAGCTATGCTGATAACAAGCTCTGTAGCTAAAAACAAAGAGTGTCTTGTGCCAGAATTAAGGAGGAGCTTTAGGAAAAAATAGTGTTCTTGTAGCTCATGGTTACCTGTGTTAATCCAATAGAAAGGGTGTTAGTAATGCATGTTTAACTCATGGTTTCTTATCTGTAACCAATAATACTAAAGTGATCATGCACTGAAGGGTAGTGAAAGTGTATAAAAGACTGGGTAATGTAAATAAAACTGGACCACTGGGTAAATCATATTGATTTGTGTACATGTGTTACCCCGAGCTCCTCCACCATACAAATAGCCATTGTGTTCTGATTTGTGTACTGTGCCTTAAACACCAACAGCAACAACAACAAGAAAAAAAAAGAAACCCAAAAAAATCCCAAAAAACCCCACACATTTCTATTTTTAATTTAAGTTGAATCTTTTCTCAGACTTTTTTACGAAGAATACAATTGTTCTTTCAGGTTTTCTTCAGAAAGATTCTGTGTTTCTGGCCTCAAGCCATCCTAATTGTGACCTGAAGCAAGAATTTCATGTTTTGTGATTTATAATATACAATGTTTACTTCAGCTCTGCTGGGCTTTCTACCTTCAACCAGGTTACATCACCTGGAAAGAGAAAGCTTATACTGCACAAAGCCAAAAAGTGTTCAGAGCAGTGCTGAACAAATTCTCATATAACAATCATGATAGAAGAATTGTTACTTTTGGTTTTGCTATCTGTTCTGATAGAGAAAGAAAGAGAGTTGAGGGTTGGTTTGGGTTTGTTTGTTTGTTTGTTTGCTTTTCCCCTAGGAAATTGAACACCAAATTGCTATATTAGCAGTTGGAATATAAGAACTGTTAATGCTCTAGTCCTGAGTCCCAGCTAGGTCACCTAATGCAGAATGAAAGCATCACCAAATTCGGGAATGTTGTGTTTTGATATCAGATAGTGTGTGAATCTTCAGTTAAGGGCTATACCCACAGAAGACCTTAATGAAATCTGGAGTGGAGTCTGAGGCTTCCTTCTTTATGAACAGCAATGACTATTCAGATAAGTGTTCTCACTGAGAGTGATTGCTTACTCAGATGTGAAGGAGCAGTCTCTTGATTTTACGTATAACTGGTGTCTTTGTGGATTGGGAAAATACTTGGTACATCTGATTTGTAATTTATCAAACTATTTTAGGAACACAATCAAATCTTGTTTGATTTGGATTGCAGAATTAAACCTTTATTAAAATGTGTGTTTTATTCAGAAATAAATAGGCAGGCAACTTTGAAATACTAGGAAAAAAATAAATGAACATGTTAGCCAATCTTTTACCTTTGATGTTGAATACAAAGAAGTGATCTAATCCTTTTTAACCTCGAGGTGTGTTTTCTGAAATGTACTCCATTCATGCATTCCTCTGAAAACTACATACACTTGGTAGCTAATGTAAAATAAATGACCTGAAATTTTAATGCACACAAGGATTGATGTCACCAATATTTCATTTTGTATGTGTAATTTGGTATCATAAATATTTAACAACCTCTTCCTGTAAAAAGATTTATGCAAACTTCGTTTCATGCATATATGTAGACCTGTGGATCATGGCTGTTAGCTGCTATTTTGAAAAAAATAATAAAATCCTGGGAATTTTTTAAAATTATGTTTATTATTGTGACACATACAGCTTTGTATGGATTTTTCATTTTTCAATATTTCTGGCTTTGTAAGAAATTTAGAATAGTGTAGACTACTTCAAGTGGAAGGGATTGTAGGATGCTTTGCCTGGAGTGGGCATAAAACAACTCGAAGAATACCCTATTTGCAAAGCTATCAGTGGTGAATGGGTTGGTGAATCAGTGGTGAAGGTGTTGAATAATGCTGGAACAATCCCTAAGTTAAACACCCTTAGAGCGAGGTGAAGCTGTGGCAGACCTGGTAAACTTCCTGATAAAGGAACCACTAAGTAATAGTGCTGGTAACTTTATCTAAAGCTGCTGAGATGACACTGGTGGCCCAGAAACATATGACTGACAGTCAAACACTTTTTGTATTTGTCCTTTCTGAGAAGGACTTTGAAAAACAAGGGGGTCTTCTCTGGTGGTCGTAACTCAGCACTAGGACTTCTCTAATAAACTTTACCTGAAGCTCCCATTCTGCCTCCAACAGGGACCTGCAATTACCATCCAGTCCAACCATCTGGCCAAGTCATGCCAGACCATATTAAAGCATGTAACTTGTGGGAGAGGTTGAAGTTTATTGGGAAAAAACCTCATCTCATCCCATGAGTGCTTCCTCCAATAATAAAGAAAGTTCAGAGTTGGAGAGAAGGATTTTGGTTACAAACTTTTATTGGACAGGGGTTTTATATATTAAAATTTTATGTTGATAAAGCCTACAAGGTAGCTTTAAGTTACTGCTTATAGCTTCCTAAAATAAAGAAACATTATGATATTATGGCCATTCACAGCTTCTGATGTGAATATTTGGAGGTAAAATGCCTTGTCAAAGCCGAGGACTGGCATGAGTTTCTATTTGCCACATAAATTCTCTGTAGATCATATGAGGGTTGAAGAAAGTGTCTGATGAAAATTTCCTTCACACTGATTTTTAAGTTAAATGGTAGGATGCATAGCATGGGGAGGCAGAAGACATCTAGCAAAAATTGGCTTTTACACTGAGGAAATAATAGGATAGAAGGAGTTCTGTACTCCAGAACAGCGGGTTATGGGACATTTGACTCATACATTTGTATATGTGGACTCTGTCCTGTCAATAGCCAGCTTCCCCACAAAGCTCAAATATTTGAACCTCGACAAGGAAAGAGAAATCAAAATTTCTTAAAAACCAAGCAAACAACCTGACACACACACCCACCACCCCAGGGAAAAACAAAAAATATCAAACCAAAACAAACAAACCTCAAACAAACAAACAAAACCTAAAACCCAAACAAAAACCAACCAAACAAACAAAAAAACAAACCAAAACAGAAAATCCTCCAATAGCCTTCTCCTCCCAAGCCCTACATTCACATTTCCAACTACCCCTCCAACACTGCAAAAAACCCTACAGTTGTTTGTCTATTATTAAGGGATGATTCACTGACTAACTGCCCTCAAAGAGTCAAGGTCATGATAACATTAACGTTTTGTATAGTGTAATGTTGTAAATAGCTGCAGAGATGGAAAAGCAGTGATGTCTCAGTTAGTATAGGAACTTTGCTTTTTTGTGATATTTTGCAATAAACCTGAAAGGCATTATATGTGGTCAACATTGGTTATTTCAAATATTTGGCAGACTTTTTTCTGTATTTTAATGCAACTGCAAAGATGGTAAGTTGTATGACTGAGAATACTCTCATTAATTTCAGTTATAGACTTTCCTTTACATTCAGCAGGCACATGTCAGGCAAACATGTTCAAACCAAACCCTACATTGCCTGAATAAGTCCATGGACTTTTTCCATTCAAACCTCAGTAATTCTACACAGTGTGTCTACTGCTATTTTTAAAGTCGAGCTAAGAATTCATTTTAATCACTGGAAGTGATGTTTTAAAAAGAATGCTTTATATTCTTATGCTCGTGGAATACCAATGTATATATTTTTTCAAAGCCAATGACTCTGGAAAAAAAGCTATTCCAGTGCTCTTGGTGTTATTAATTTACTGATCATTGCCATGGGCAAGAGCGAGCATTTGGCATTTTTGAATTAAAGTTTAAAATCTAATGGCCTAAGTAAAGAACATTTGTAATTGTACATAGCTGCCAATCTTTGAGTACTCTGAACATTCCCTTTCTAACATTAAAAACGAGCCTAAGTTGCTCATCTGAAACACTTGTAGCCTGTCCTTCCATGACTGATTGTTACAGAGTAGAGGAAGCCAGAAGGGAAAACTAAGTGGGCTGTAATATACAGATGTAAATGAATGCCCTAGATTTATCTTGCATCAGCCACATGATGTATAATGCTTCAGTTGTAGATTTTGAAACAAGATAGTTGGGAATACAATTCATTGGACCCATCTAGCAGCTTTGAAAGGTATGATTAGGTTGGAGGCATAGCTTTTAGAAGCTGAAGATGTAGTAGCACTTTGAGTGTTTATGTCATGGGTTTGCCTTGGGCCAATTTCTCTCCCCCCACATACAATTCCTATAAGTTGAGAGAAGGTTTATGCAGACAAAAAAGATCTGACTGGGGAGAATAATATTAGGACTTATTACTAGGAAAATAAAAACTAAACAACTATATTTACAGCAATTCTAATTAGACAAAAGTACTATGTATTTACAGAAATACCCCTCCCCCCTTTGCATCAGTCCAGGAGGAGAAGCAGGTTTTCCAAGCAATTCTGCAGCATTTGAAAGTTCCTCTCTGTTATCCCTAGTATGACAACTCTGACTCGTTGCAGCTGGAACTGTTTCTCTCTCTGTCTCTTTCTCTTCTGTGTCGACCTCAGGGCTGG
>JAWMRA010000113.1:51202563-51254850 GCA_035584735.1 Pseudotriccus pelzelni
TCATGGTTACCTGTGTTAATCCAATAGAAAGTGTGTTAGTAATGCATGTTTAATTCATGGTTTCTTATCTGTAACCAATAATACTAAAGTGATCACACACCAAGGGGTAGTGAAAGTGTATAAAAGACCGGGTAACGTAAATAAAAGTGGACCACTGTGTAAATCATATTGATTTGTCTGTGTGCAAGTGTGTACCCAGAAGCTCCTCTGCCAACACACATCAACTACTTAGAAAAATTAATCTGATTCCTAGCAAACTCTATAACGGTATGATGGGTAAAAGAAGGGGCAAACCAACTTTTCTTTCTTGTATAGCATAATGGTTAGATAGACTCTTAAGTAAGAGGGGACAGCATTGTCTCCTCTTGATGGAAGACAGCTGCAAGAAATTTCCTCCTTTCCCTGAAAACACCAGCCTTTACTAAAAGTGAACTCAGCTGGATACAGTGAACTAAAAGTTCTGATATACCATGGAAGCAATCTGTATTTGTGAGGCCTTCCTCTCAAAACAGATAGAAGTTTTAAAAGACATATTTTAAAGTGTTTAAAACCTAACCTGGACATGCACAGAAATACCTAGTGCCAGACAGAACCAAGCTCAACACGCTGTTTGTCCCCGCACTCTGCTGGGACTAGGCCTTCCCTTCAGCTCGAGACAGGTCATTGTACTTCAGCTTTGTCCATCTTCCTCTCCAACAGTTTGCCCTCTGAAGGTACTGAGGATCAGATTTATCTGTCCACAGTATAGATCCATCTGTCTGTCAAAATACCATCTACTCCCTCAAAACACCAAGGGCCAAATTCTTGTCTTTTCTGTGGCCATACAGCTGAAACAGTGTTCCTGTGAACCAACAGACCGACTTTGCCGCCAGACATGACCCCAGCACACAAACATTTCTGCCCACATGTGGGCATGTCCAACCACTAAGGCTGGACGTGTGGGGCTGAACGCACTGCTATGTCTTACCCAAGCCCAGGCACAACACCATCTTCCTCCACTTCCCAGCTGTGGAACTGCATCAAGTTCCCCAGGCATGAAAGAAGAAGGGGTCGATTTGCTGCTCATCCTGCAGGCTCCAATAAGTGAACATTTTGGGGCACCCCCTGAAGGCAAAATGACATCTGCATGCTCAACGCTATAGAATGAGAGCACAATGCTTTAAAGCCTCTCAGAAAATCTACAGGACAGTTAATATGATTTAAGCCTATATTTAAATTTTATGAGACTCATTTTCAAGGCTAATAACCCAGTTTACTGTGCACAATATCAAATGCAAATTTTATTACTGACTTGGTAAAAACCAAGATGATATTCATTAGCATATCTCAGCACATCACCCTTTTTAGCCAAAAGGTGCACCAGGAGTAACAGTGGGAGTTTTTATATGTGCTGTAAATTACAGTTACTATCTCATTAGATAAACACATTTAAAATCAGGTTATCATTCACTTATATATCAGAAAGTTGTTTGTTCAATTGCAGCTAGTCTCATATTACAACATATGGTGCACGAAATTCTTAGACTAATAAAATTTCAAGGTACAGGGAGCTGGTGTCTTGGAAAAAACTGTTTCTGCTCAATGAATGGCTCGATATAATCTGTAATTGCTTTGAAACAATTATGCAGCAGGCTGTTTTCTACTTAATAGTATTTACATCCTTGGGTTTATTAGCAACAAAATCTAAGTGGAACTAGTGAAAGAGAAATTAATTTTTCTGCTAAAAGATGTAAACTTTTAAGTTAAGGATCCAGCAGACTGTGGAAATCTAAAATATATGCAATAGTCTCTAATTTAACTTATTTCTCATTGAAATGTTTCATTCTTCTTTTAAACACCTGTGGTAGATTATCTTATCCCCACCCAAGTAATTCTTCAGCTGAGTTCATTTGAGCTTTCCCCATGTGGGCAACTTTAGTTTTTTTCTCAGTGGATGCACTCTGGCTTTGCCATGTCCTGGAAATACACAACTAATGTCCACATATATTATTTGAAGTCAAATTGAAACTGGGTTTAATGGTGGTGACTGGAATGTGTGAGTCAGCATTTTGTTCTACTTTGTGTGCCGACAATTAAAAAAGCAGCTCAGTACACAGTGACACAGAAGCATGCTGTATGCAGAGCGACCATTACTCAGATAAGTAACGGTTTTGGATCAGACTTTCCTGTGGTATGGACTGCTGGAGCTTCAGCAGCTTCAGCAAAGCTCAGCCAGTTTGGGGAAGTATTGGGTTATACCTGACTGAAGTACTTCATTTCACCTGCCATACTGGGCCTATCCACATACGCTCCTTCTGATTTCATGATACAGATATACAAATCATCATATACAAAACTTAATGTCAAGTGTATTATTGCGGCATTTTGCCAGCGTTCAGTCAGGAGCAGAGAACTGCACGCTACTGCTTCATTGCATATCTCCTACTGAGCTCAAATCTGTGGGGCAGCTTTAGGGCAATTACACATTTAGGGGTTAAGGTGGTTTTCTCGCCTTTTGCCATTAACTATTTTTTCCTCATTTTATTTGTGATGTCTTGGGTTTGCCTACACTGTGAGATGTCCGCAGTGCTAAAGGAAGCAGGAGAGCTGAGTATTTTATACAGACATACATTCTCCTGCATGCTGACTAACCAACAGCAGCAATACTGGAGCCAAGATTGCAAGGAAGGCCCAGGTATAACAGCTGTTCTCACCCTGCTTAGTACTGCTAACTTCAGGATGACTCCAACCACACATCATTAACACCTTTCAGTTATCTTTGTACTAACACGTTCTTAAATATTGCAACTAAAATCCCTGCTTTTGTGTTCAGCTTTATCTGTGGGTCTCTTGTGCCGCAACTTCACTAATTTTCCCGTTGCTCTAATCTGCAATGAACTGCAGTGAATTTCTTGCCAAAGCCCTCACCGCCTCACACTCATGCCAGCTGTACAGTGGGATGATTAGTGTATACGAAATGCTTGTTATTACCATCATCTAGGAGAGTTTGCTAGAGTACAACATAATAAAACTTTACAAAAAATCCTCACTCCCTCTTGCAAGGGAATATCTTCCATTGCTGATTTCAAAGGATCTGCAACGAAGAGCTGTTATAAGAAAAACCTTATGCAAAACCTTACAACCTACCTGGCTAGTCCCGATGAGAACTGTGTAAGTTGTTATTAAGTAGATCCTTCTGTCTTTAAAAAACACCTTTTAAATTTTGCAACACCAAGAAGCAAGCCTAACCTGAATTCAGCACAGTTGCTGGAATAAAACATGGAATAAACTACAAATTATATTGTGGAGCACACACCAGACCAGCACACACCAGACTGTGTGTGGAAACTAAATCCCAGCACATGACAAATGCAATCTGTTCCTACTCAACTCACTAACAATCCTCCTGCAAAGGTGGCTTTCCCCAGCCAGGGCTGGGACCCCTTTCTAGACCCCCCTGCCTCCCTCCACCATGCCCTGCCTATCACTGTGATTTGGAAAAAGGTCTGGGGCTGTTACAGCATTTCACAATGAAGGAGGGACCAAACGCAGTTGCTAACTGTGCCTTTGGGATTTCAAGCACATTTGGCCTTCTCTGAGTCTGCCTTTGAGCTATTTCCAACATGCAAGTTTTCTTACATTCCTGTAGAGCAGTGACACCTCTTTTCTTTTGTATTCATACAGCAGCAGGCAAAACAAGTGCCATCTCTGACAGGGTCTCCAAGATTCTGCTGCAAAGTTAAGTAATGTTAATACTGTTGAATGAATTTAGTCCCTGGCACAAGTGATTTGTTGAATGGCATTAATAAATTTGCCAATTAATAACATCTACAAATGAGTATAAACAGACTAGAAGCAAGTCTCTGCTGTATTATATATGAATATGGTTTTATCAATCAGTCAGCATCTAAGCAGGATATTTTTTCCAAATTTATTTTGCCTGAATTTTATTCAGTAAATATGGCTTCATCATACTGTGCCTGCCCATATTAATGATGGGAGAAGTGAGGTTTAGAAAATTGCATCTATTAAAAAAAAGACAGTTTTGGCTGTGGTCAACATCGTCACATAAGGATTAGCAGGAGTGGGTGCTGCCGTTGTGAGATAGGGAAAAGGTTCACAGCCATGTGAACTGGGTATAGTACATTGGGCTATGATAATGGAGGTTAAAATCCTTGATTATTTGAGTTAATAATGGAAGTAACATGATATTTGAAGACCCTTTATAGTTTCGTTGGCAACCCCAAATACCTGTTCCAGTCTTACAGGCTTTTTTGCCTTGATAAAGGCAAAGTTCTCTCAAAATAAAAAACCAGTGTGGACCCTCTGCAAATGCTCTATCCATTTTCAGTATCCTGGGTCAGTTCGGGACAGGGACAAGCCTTCTCAAATGGACCAAAGATGTCACATAGACTCAGGGGGGCTATTAACAGCTCACAAGCCCACACACCCACGCCAGCTGCTCTGCTCCTCTGCCCAGCCACCTGACGGCAGTCACAAATCCTGGACCAGCTCTCAGGACGCGTCGGATGCTCCCCACTTCCCAACGGATCAGCTCGAAGGAGTGTAGGAGCCGTTTTCAAACGGGGAGCTGTGATTTTACCTACGCAGTGGAGAGAGGAAGAAAGGAGGATGCCCCTCAGCCTCTTCGAGGTGGGGGAAGGCGGCAGAGTTTTGCTCGTTTGTTTTAATAACAGCTACTTCGGTGAAGTCCGAGCGGGGTAGAGCCGAGCCTGGCTAAGCTGCCAACTCCCGCAGCTTCCCTCCTTTCTCCCCGTTCCCGCAAAGCCGTAACACTAAACTAAGCAGTGCCATCTATTGACAGCAGTGGCTCATGGCCTCGCCGCAGTCACAGCACCCCCGGGTGCCACCTCCCTTCGCAGGGTCCCCCCAGGTGGGAGCGGGGGGTGCGGGAGCAGCGCTCCCCCGCCTTCCCACCCGGAGAGCACCCCCCAGCCCTCTCCCTCACGTCTCTTCCCTGCTATCCATCACCGCCTGCCTCGCTGTCACTCTGCCACCGCGGCTGTCACCCGGCTGTGACTAAGGTAGAGAAAAATGAGCCGCTTAAGCGCGGCAGAGCCCGGGACGTTCAGGAGCATGAGACAAATTAACGAAGTGCGAGAAATTAGAGTGCATAAATCTGAGGGCTTTAAATCATCGGGCGGCCGCTCATACTCAGAATTAAAGCGATCTGTGCGCCATAGTTAAGCCTCTCTTAGGCATCATCCCGCTTTCCTACGGGATGCTGACATCCAATTCAGCTTCCACATCTTGTGGTTAACTCACCTCACTGTGTCTTTTCTGAAAAAAAAACCCTGCTGTATCCTTTTCAGCCCAGTTTACAGGTGATGTTAGTGTAAAAAGTGGGAATTTACCTGAGCTAAAACTCTGTTTTCATATGACTTTTGTCCCTTTTCCCCAGCTAGTTGTCTCCTCCATAATCCTAAGCATAAATTGATTTCCCTCCACTGTGAAGTAGGGAAGTCAGCAGAACTGACTCCAGATACTCAAAGTGATTCGGAGATATCAAGAGATGGATTAAAAATATAATGAAGTTTGTTAGCATGCAATGAAGTTACCCTTCCTGTCTGTAGTTAAAATCCGACAGTAACTTTGTGAATGTAATTACATCATATCCCAAACATAACACCAAAGAAAACCTGATGCAGGTAAGAGGAAACAAGAAAATTATATTTCTGATGCAATGTGGTAGCTGTAATCTCCATGTTTGCAGGATAAGAATCACCATCGACCTGTTTCCTTTTTTCCCAATACATACAGATTGATTCTTTGAGTGATACCACCAGAATCAGATACTTGTAATAGTCTGCCCCAACTCACCGGGATGTTGAAGTTACTGATTTGTTTTTCAGAACAAAATACAGATATGAAAGATGAATACATCCAAATTTGACCAAGATGCACACATAAACCTGGGTAAAATTGCTGAATACTGTGACCCACTATCCCCTCTTATACAACAGCAGGAAAAACACCTGGAAACACAGAGGAATAACCTACTCATTATTTTGCAGTTGCAGTGATACATAGGTTAGTTTATCTTATAAATTAGAAATTCATGAAATTATGTCAATTTTTATTATTGTAATAGGAGATATTGTTTTTATTTGTATCATTATTTTTGCAAGTTTTGAGGCAGATCCCAAGATAATAACATCCATGTGAGGTCAGGTGTCTCTCACAACATTTTGGGAGAACAAACAATTTGGTTAGTGCTAAATTTGCCATCTTTCTTTCATTACAGAAAGAGGTGTTATCAACCCAGACTCATTACAGCTTTCTTCATACTTAGTATTTGCTTATTCTTAAACCAAAACATACCATTTATAACCTCTGGGATCTGGAAAGCCCCGGGCTTTTTGATCTTTGTTCTGGCTTTTCCTTTATCCTTTTTTTATTCTCAGAGTGGGAGCTTGGGCAAAGGTGCAACACTGTAGCCCTTAATGAAAATTAACTGCCCTGAGAAAACAATCTGATTTATGTTTAATCTCTTTTTGTAATAGCCGCCTTCCTTGCCGCCTTAGAAATAGAAGAAGCCAGTGATCAGGATCTAGTCCACATTTGTTGTCCTCAAAAAAAGCACAACACACTTCTGGGATGACCATGTGCCAGCATAGTACTTCAGGCACCGGAATGATGGGTTTGAATGACAGCACTGACATTGTTTTGTGATAACACTTAAAATTACAATTGACATTTAGAATTTAAATTATGTTGCTCATAATTCAAATAGGAAATACTTCGTTTGGCTTGAGGCAATGAAATTGTCTCAGGTCTGATCTGTCTAATCCATTTCACCTATATACCTTTCCATTCTTCAAGATCATGAAAACGGTTTCTCTGCCACCACCATCACGGCAGTTAACTTTCCCAATGTACCAAGTTTTGCCAAGCAATGAAGGAAGAATGGCTTTGTGCACACCTGAGAAAAGGAAGCAGAACAGTGATATTATTATATCTATCAGCTGCTCAAAATGCAAGGATGCAAAATACAAAGCAATGCTAACTGATGGTGCAAGTGTACTCCATCTTGGTAGAAATGCAGTTTGTATGTACATTAAGGTTTATTACATGAAGATTACCAAATTGAGTGATATCCCCTTTCTCTAATGCTGCACATCATCTTGTGACCTGTGACTTGCGGTTGCTGTGACAGTAATTTTCAGAGTACTCTTTGACAATTATTTGGAAATCATTTAATGTCTGGAAATTATTTAATTTAATTTACAGGTGTTTTTCAAGAGAGTTTAATGCAAAGGAAATAGGCAATATCATGTGATGACTTCAGACAATTTACGTGACTGAATTGCTTTAACTTTGAGAACAAAAGCTACTTTGAGAGCTTTTAACTTTAACAAAGTCTTCAGGAAACCTGAGAAGTTGTGACCTTGGGTTTGGGGCTTGAATGTTGATAGCTGTTGCACCTTCTACATAATGGGTTTTCACTCTATGAACAGTCTTGACACTTCAGGCAAAACTGTCAGTTAAATTCATTAAGATGTCTGTTGGTTCCAAATGATCCGTAAGTGGGATCACTCCACTTCTGTTTAGATTCAGGTAAACGATGATTTTTCCTTGAAGATTCACGCATGTTAGCTCACAATTTCACTGCTCTGGGTATTCAAGTGCTAATTCAAAAGTTTCACTGAAGTTACCAAGCAGCGGGAGGCAGCCCAGAAGTTGGACGACATCTGTGCCTTCTTATGGGATTCAGTGTTTCTCTTGCCATTTTGCAATAGGAGATATTACTGTCAAGGCTTCATTTTTGTCACCATCCTTAAAGATATCTCCAAGTTAGTGATGCCTGGGATTCCTGGTTAGTACTGTCAGGTACTTCCATTACTGTAAACAAGTACCAACCATCCTCTCGCATCCCTTACTGCTATAATCATATAAAACCGTGCCACATTGGCAACACAAACATTTGCTTGTGCCTACACATGGATTGCAGTGAGGGGAAGACTTTCCCACAGTGACATGACCTAGGTGCCGATAACTATTTTTACTGACCACCAAATACGCCAAGTTCTTCCACCTCTATTCAGGATGAGAAATTAGTAATGTGTAATTGCTCCCAGCCTTTTCTACTTTACAGTTGCCATTGTGTGGATGCTGAGTTGACAAATAGTAGTGACTGGTGACCCATGCCAGGTGGTCAGTTACCCCTCTTATGAGGAACTGGACACTGGGTAGTAGCAAGTGAGAAAGATGCAGAGGATCATCCTGACTCAGGTGAAGACTAGGTTAGCTATTTGTCAATTAGGAAGTTATCTGGGTTAGCAGATTGAAGAAAACAGCATGGCCAAGATCTCCCTAGGACAAAGCGACTAACCTGCTGAGGGTCCTTTTCCCCACCTGTAGGAACTGCAGTGCGTTGTGAAGGGGCTTTTCCTCACAGGAATGAAAGGGACAAAGTGGAAATTACTACTCAGATGGCTTATGCATCCTTCTCCTGGCACAGTCTATTGTTTGTCCTACAAGGGGTTGCATTTCTGTATATCCTGCCATATTTCAGAACATAAAGATTACAAGAACTGACTCACTTCTTTTATGTCACTCCTTCAAAGCCAGAGAGACCCACTGCTAGGAAATGTTCCTTTTCCTTTGATCATCTCCATCGTGTTGTATAGAGAAATTGACCCCCTCAGGAAATATATTTGTCATCTTGCAGAAAAAAGCAATATTAGAAAGACCACAAAAGCCCGAAGTTTCAAGGACTTCTGATTTATACCTGCCAACTTGTTATCCTCAAACCACCAGCTACACAAGACTTCTATTTTGGCACATCCTGTGTAAAACTCTGATAAAGTTGCTGCATGACACAAGGTCGTGGTTTAAGAATGGTGTTTTCCAATTTAGTACTCCCACTAAAACCACACTGTCACTTGCTCGCCCTACCCCTCCAACTGGAAGCACAAAAGGTAAAGCTCACAAACTGAGATGAGAACAATTTACTGGAAACAGCAGTGCGATACAAAAACATACAGCAACAGCAACCATATTCATAACAAAAGGTATAAGACAAGGAAACTATGTACACAGAAAGCTCTCAGCAGTACTGATCAGCTCTTCCCTGTCATGTTTTCCCTCTACAAAAGGAACTCCTTGTTTTCTGAAGCAAGAGAGAGTCCCTTCCAATCCCCCCCCCCCCAAAACCCCCTAGCCCTGAGGTGGTATAGAATAAGACCTGGGTCCTAGCCATGCCCCCTTCACCCACACCCCCTGTCCATCCTGGCCAAAACCAGGACACACAATGTTTTGTTTCTCTAGTGTGGAATTAGCTCTCTGTGCTGGGTTCAGAAGTGTTTTAGCTTCATTTAGGTTCATTTGGAGATTTGAAGTAGGACAATTCTTGCTGCCTGTTCCAATCTTAACAAAGGACTTGTTTGATGGTTAAAATCCATGCCCATACCTATTTCCCAGCAAAATCTGTCTGTCTGTCTGTCTTTATATCGCTCCATCCAGCTATCTATGCATCTATCCATCTGTCTATCCAGTTGTTTATTTCAGCTGTTGTCCTCAGTACTTTATTCACTGAAATAGTCAGGGAGAGGGCAGAGAAAGCTTAGTGGTTAAGCAACAAAGTGTACCTCTGAGAGCCTAAAAAAGGGGGACACATCATAAGGTTTGTTCAGGGCCCCTCTTAGCCTAATGGCAGGGGTGAGGGTAGACTTCTCTGTGTGAGGGCTGGATATTGTTAGGGAAAGGACCTTAAGAAGAGGTTATGAGAAATCAGAGATAGTGCTGAAACAATTTCTTCCACACAAACTGTTCTGCTTTCTGTAGTTCCTAGGGGTCAATCAGACTTGGTGGAAGGCCCCTGTGTTATCGGAGACATTACATTTGCCCCAGCAAAGCTACTTCTTGTCCCTTTCCCCCTGCCCCCCCCGGTTTCCTAGTTTAAGGATCCCTGCCTGGGAATCCCAGTACTGCTTTTGCTTGCCAGAACTCTACTGCCAAGGGGTTTTCCACAGGAAGGGCAACCAGGTGGGAATTTTTTCTTTCTAAAAATAGTCTTTAATTAACTTTGGCCACAACATATGCTGATGGAATTCCTCCTCACCTAAGAAACACTTTAAATAAACAACTGCATCTGTTTTTCCCGCTCCTTTATTCTCTTCTTCTTAAAAAACAAACAAACAAACAAACATTAAAAAAAACCTGCAGTAGTAGCTTTAACCAAGGGTATAAAAGATCAAGGGGAAAAAAAAAAAGACAAACAACAAGCTTAATTTGACTCTTTAAGACAGTGAACAACAGCAAGACAATGACTTCAAGCTTTAAATTACTTTACTTTGGCACTCCAAACAGCCGTCATAGATGATTTTATTCTTTTAATTTTATAAGCTGCTTTTAAAAACAGAGTTAAAATTCCCAACACTTATCACGTGTCCAAAGCAGATTACTCCCACTTCAGGATCAGCCCTGATCACAGCTCTGTCACCTTGCTTGAAACTGTGCAAATTCTGCACCTGAAGCACACGCTTGTTACAAACATCTCTGTCAGCTCCACAGCAGACTTCAGACAATAGCTGGAAGCAGTGGGGAGAGTGATGGCCAGCCAGAGGCATGTGGAGTAGAAGTGATGTGCCCTTTGTGGCAGGTGGAGGGTGGCCAGACACAAGGACCGCAGCTGCACCCAGTGCCCGGCTGCAGGGGGGGAGGGCAGTGGAGGGACCCACAGACCTGCAGAAAAATACAACCCACCAAAACAGCGGAAGGTGTCTAATTAAGCTCCCCTTTCCTGAAAAGCTGTCTCTAGGTAAGCAAAACTGTTTAAAACATGTTCATCATTAAAGTGTCCCCCGACAGCAGGATGAGGCAGCAGGCTCGGCGACAGAAGGGAGAAGAAGAGAGGCATATGGACCCCAGCCCTGTCCCCTGCTGACAAGCTGCCTCGCTGCAAGCCCCCTTTTCACTGTTGTCCGTGCGCACAGCAGATTGCAATGGCCCAACTTTCCCATCTGTATCCCAGGCCTGTGCCCCTGACAATGTGGTAGCCATGCAGTTTTCATCGGGCGGGGAGCAGGGGAGGGGGAGGCTGTGAGGAGGGGGAGAGCAGGGGAGGAGGGGGAGATATTAACCACCAATAATCATGGTGCTATCCATAATGCATTGTCTCCATGAGACTACATGGTATATTTCCAGTGGGGATTAGCCCATCCATCACAGCCCTTTATTGGCCCTTTTTTTGTTGTATAAAGCCCAAACACTGTCGTAAAATTCTAAACCGCTTAATTGCTGTGCTGTAAAAATTTGCATATAAGAGATATGTCATTCCTTCGTTAAATGGCACTAGGCATTTGTTACAAGGTCCCAACAATTGCAGGAGAGCGCCCCAGAAAAAGGTCACTTCTTGGCATTATGCAAAGTTCTCTGCTGAATCCTAATCTGCAGCAATAACTGTTTGAACGTATTGCAACTTAACGGATTTTGATTTTCTCTGATTTAGACTTCCTGGGCACACAGAGCCCTCATCCTGTCTGATCGGAGAAGGTAAGTAATATGATGGTAATGGCACAGTCCCTCTGCCTGCAAGCTTGACTCCTAAAAGATATCTTCATAAGCCAAACAGTGAACCTTGGTACAAATTTTCCGTGATTGGCATATGTCTTGATTTCTTAGATTAATAGCAAGTTCTGTAGAGAGTACTATAGCCATTGCATTGCCACTTCAAGTATTCATCATTAAAAATAACCTGAAGTTGTTTTTATGCATGTGTACCAACAAAAATGATAATTATAATAATGAGCAGCTTTTAACCCATGGATCTGAAAGGTTCTTTACAAAAGCAAGAACATACCATTGTCCTGATTTTGCATCTTCAGAGGCTGGCTTTAATGAGCTGCTTTGAAGACAGAGGCACCCTGCAACCCCCCAAAATGAGCACTGCTCTCAGCAGCCCTGGCAGCTCCCCTCTGCATCCTCCCACCTGCTTGCCAAGGACTGAAAGTATCAGCAGGTCTTTAACACGAGGTCAGGTCTTCACTCCATGTCTTCTACATTAACTGCAGCAGAGTATTGCCAGACATGCTTTCAATCCACACATTAATTTCTCAGTTTTGTCCATATTTTGAGAGTATGCTTAGTCCAGGCCATTTCACCCCATGTAGCATGATATTAAAAAATGTTGCACAACAGAAGAGATGCAGGTCAGATACTTTTTTCGTGAAACAGAACCTAGAAGATGGATCTTTTTCCTGTGTAAGAGCAGGAAGCATGGTTTCTCATCTTGCCAGGAACACGTAAACCAAGGAGGTGACTGGAGCAATCTAAAGGGTTTTTAAAAGTCATACAGAGATTTGGGGATCCAAGTCCCTGTTACAGGTCCTGGAGAGACCCCTAGAATGACAGAAGAGCCCTTTGCGAGCCCTGATATAAAAAATTAGGAGAGAACGAGGAGAAATTCTGGGCTGTGTATACATGCCACTTTGGCTTGAGTTGGCATGTACTGAAATAGAGTGAGTTAACTTTGAAGACCGTTCAAGTACCTCAAGACACCTCAAGAGAGATGCCAGTCATAGTGAGGATCCAAGACAGGGTTGATCTCCTTTAATTAGCTGGTCTGTTCCTCTTTCATGCAACTCTCTCCCAACCCACAACTGTCCATACCTCTACATGGGGCACAAACTTTTTTGTCTCTAGGTATCTGAGGCATTTGTCATTGCCCATGCTACAAATGTGGCCAAATTCAGCCTATGCATATGTTTTTGGATGTGGATAAGTGATATACATCTTCCTCCAAGGGACTGCCATGCTCACTTTCTGTAGTGACTGAAAATTTCCTCCCAGAAGGAATAAAGCAACTCCAAGAAACATCATGGTGGTGTTAGCACTGATGTGTCTAACACCTGAGAGGGACAATGGCAAGTGGGCTCCTGCAGGTATGTCCCAAACACAGTGGTAAGGTACAACATACTTTCATGCTTTTGAAGGTTTACCGCTACCTTCTAAGAGTTCAAACCTGGCCTCTTTTTCCAAGTCAAGCAGAGAGAGGTGAGAGGGAAGAAAGTGGCCAACAAGAACTTCTACCTTCTGCCTGTGTGCAGGGTGTCAGAGTAAAAATCTGCTTAAGCCTTTCGAACCTCGCCTCAGTACATGCAGCTAGCCCTGTCTTCTGGCCATAATTAATGTCTTATGAATGTTATTCGTCCAGGAGCAAGTGGATGAGCAAGGTTATATGTGCCACAAAACCTGAACCTACTACAGAAGCTCACATGCCTTGTTCAGCAGAGAGCAAGAGGCAGAGCTAATGCACTGCAGGTACCAGGATCAGTGATTGCTTTCCTTCAAGGCATCTTGCTTATCTTTGTAACCCAGCCCCACGACTCCAGGAATCTGGCAACATATCTCGTCACCTCATGAAAATTTCTTCTAATGCTCCTTTTTCAGCAAGCCCATTTATGTTTTATGTTATCTATTCTACATGTTCATTTCCCAGTCATTTTTCTTCCTACTGATAAGTATATTCTCTGGTGTATACCTCTTGCTGGTGTTGCAAAGACTCATATTTAAAATCAACCTTACATTGTATTCAATCATCACATTACCGGAGTTTTATTATTATTACATTTTAATCTGGCAGGTGGTTTATTAACCAGGAAGAATACTAACAAAGCCACCCAAACATTCTAACATAACAAAACCATCTTATTTTTGTTTTTCTTTTTAATTAACAGCTAACATCACTGCAAACTTCTTGTCCTTCGTGTGAACTCAGCCACAATCACTTCACTTTTATCTGAGCTCTTGATTAAGCAGGTCTCCTACAAAGTAGCCCTGTGTACCTTTCCTGAAAGAGATTTCAGCCCTTGCCTCATGCTGTTAAAACCCTCTCCCCTCTGTGGCACCAATGCAACTGCTGGTATGGCTGCAGATCTACAAAATCATCCATGCAGGAAGAAAACACTCCAAAAAACCCCCCCAATTATTTCAGATGTACAATTCACAGGGTTGCCTGGAATCTCTCAAACAAGCCTGTGCCTCTTTCCCACCACTATCTCCTCGTTACAGGAGGAGAAGCAAAGTCTGATCCATCCAAGGATCTCAGCATTGCAGAGCTGGAAATAGGTCTGTAATCCTGCATTGCAGCACCACACATGATCCCAAGGGCCATGTCTTCCCTTTCTCTTCTTACACCCTCCAAAAGCTTCCAACCCTCAGGAGCAAGCTCTCAAAATCATAGGAACAGTCTGCAGAGCTTAGTAGATACTGGAATGGGGTTGTCAAAGGACAGAACTGGAGGTTGGCCTGCCAGCTGTCTTCCCTGTGCCTACTGACATTTATATTTGCCTTGGAAATAGATTTGTCACCATGATCCATCTCCCAGTCAGTCTTCTGCTTCTCTCTCTCTTTCAGATTCTGCCCATACCAGACCTGGAGGAGCATCCCTGCTGCCTTCAGTGGGGATTGAGACAGGGCTAAATAATCTCTAAATGCTATTTATTTTACCCTTATTGAGCATCATGAATGTTTCTGTTAGGATAGAACAAATTATGTAATAATGTGTTCTTTTCTCCTGCTTGATTCATTATTCAAAATTACCCAGACAATAATTTATATGAATTATTCTGCAATTAATTTGCCATTAATTCCTTATAAATACCCACTGAACAGCATCTCAACTCTCTTGATTAGTTCCAAAGGTCTGTTCTACACCTCAGAGTGGGGTCAGACCTGATAACAGTAAATTTTAGGGAATGTCTGCTTAAGAATATGGTCTCTTTCCATTAAATTAGTACACAATCCCATGTGATTTGGTTTTTTATTTTGTTTTCCAGATGTTGGGGGGTTTTTTCTGTGTTTTACCAGAAGTCTGCTTCTAACTGAATTAAGATAGGTGACATCAAAATAATTTCCATGTGCTTTTTGCACTGTTTGAACTAAATCAGTGGAAAGCCACAGCTTTAGTTTAGTAAACAACTGCAAGTAAATAAGCCTTTTGAACCAGGTTTCCAATGCAGTAGTTCCATTTTGCATCATCAGCATGTGTTTCCCATGTCTTCTGTTCATTCTTTTAACATGTGATATCTTGTACCTGTCTCAAAGTCTTTTGAACTCAGTGAAAGTTTCCTCAACATTCATGACATCTGCATCTATTCAGCTTACACTTAAGTGTCTTTTTTGGTTGGTGGACCAGAAGTGTAGCTGGCAGAAGTTGCTTACATGTTACTGACTGCAGGTCCAGTCCGATTTGCAGCACCTGAGGGGCGAGGTCCCAGGTGGAGCAGTATGGCTGACAGGAACGGCTGGAGAACCACTCGATGATGCAAGATATTCCTTCAGAGCCCTCGTATTAATTTGTGAACGGATCCGTGTTTGTTACACTTTAATTAGTTCCTAGTAAATGTGCCTTAATGAGCTCTTTTTAAAGAAATAAAGTAACTGCCATATTAAATGCATCTTGAATAAATACGTGGCAATGGGAACCAGCCCTTTCTTAACTTCCCGGGTCTATAAACATTAACACGCTCATAAATACATTTGCATATAGACACAAGACTCACTAAAAGCCTTTGCGGATACCATTCATCCTTTTTACATAAATATATTCCAGTCATCATTAGCCTTGTAATTAAAATCCTTTTAACAGCACTAATGGAAGGCTTCACCACCATAACTTTGTCATCTCAAAAGCTGCTTCCTCAGTGCATAACTATTGGAAATGCTGGTGAGCGGGTGGGTCAAATGATCCGGGCAAGGCTTCTCATTGCACAAGTGAATAGGAGTCAGCGAGTTAAGAGGCAGCGAAAATGCAAACCCTAGGATACACTAACAGATCAGAGAAAAATCAGCAGGTTACAGGCACTGCTACTTCAACATCAGCACTCTCCAGCAAGGCCCATTAACACTTCATGCTGCAAAGCTGATATTCTCCGTTCCCTCCCCCTGGCCTTTCAGTGGAAAGGTCTTACCACAGAAACCTAGGGCACTTTCACCAATAATTAACTGGAACTGAGTTCATTAGGTAAAACAAGGGGTAGGCAGGCTTGGAAATATCACACCAGACTTGCATACAGAAAGTAAAGCCAATCCATAATCCATTGAAGCACAGGGTGGGGTAAAGACTCACACAGTACAGCAGTCACCAAGGTAGAGAAATATAATAATAAAGTTCCACAACTGTCCTATTAACATACCAGATTTGATTTGGCTCCATTATATTTCATCAAATAGTTTACAAAGCACCCAGCATAAAACATCATCATAATTGTAATCATATATTTGGCGATTTAACGTGTACACCATAATGTACCATTAGTTACACAAATAACTAATAATTTGCTAATGACAATATTATGTTAAGTCAGTTTAGGGGCAATTAAAGTGAGTGATATTTACATATGCCTAATGAATCACAGTCGATGGCAGATTAAGAGATTCTAATGAATATTCATCCAGACATTCGCAACCAGCTTCACAGTTTATAAACTGAATTATGGTTGATTTGCCCTTTTAAAACGGAATATGTGAGTATCTTCTGCATGGGAAGAATGAACAATTGGGGCTGATTGTAAAATTTTTTTTTAAGCAATGTACTGGTCAGGACACAAAACATTTTTATGCACTCTCATACCCTTGGCTTCTCAGCTTTTTTTATATCACATATCAGCATTGATGAACTATCTCCATTTTCATTCCTACCCATGACATGAAATATAGAAAATGTTTTGTGTTGAATTAAATGCAATAGAAGTTTTATGCAGACTCACTAAGGAAATAATTACACAGGTAGCCTGCTTTCCCCAAGCAGAGTAAACAAATTCTCTCTGCCATATGCTAACAACAGTCTCCTTTTACAGGTAGCCTTTATGCATGCCCACTTGAGTGACTGACCAAAATATCATTCATTTAAAAGGATGAGCTCCTCATAAGATGAAATTAGAGTTACTTTGACACATCCTATGTCAGATGTTTCTGTTACTATTAATATCAATAATATTGGTAGCAGTAAAATAAGTGTGTGAGACACAGTTTCATGTCTTGGCTCTCAAATTTTGAAGTGAGCTCAAAGAAATGTGAAGCATTTAAAGTCCACACACAGAGAAGTCCTTGGAAATCCCTGTGAAGTGTTTATGTGACTCTGAAGTAGTCCTTCATGGGTCTAGTCCCTGTGATACAGAATCACAGAATGGCTGAGGTTGGAAGGGACAACAGAGGATCATTTGGTCCAACCTCTCTGCTCAGGCAGGGTTATCCTACAGCACATTGCACAGAATTGCATCCAGATGGTTCTTGTCTGTTTCTAAGGTTTTTCTTCTTCCCTAAAGCAGATCAGATTATGAGGTGCTGAAATGACAGCTTCAGCTACGGTCCTTTCAAAATCTCTGTAGCTTCACCCTAAGAAGCTATTTTAAGTTTACTGACCTTCTATCTGCTAATCTTCCAGAGTCTGCAGCCAGCAGGAATACAGGTTATTTTATCCTTTCCTCCATATTTCCCTCTCGAAAAGAATTAAGCTGGTAATCACTTCCAAGCTCCAAAAGCCCAAATGTCCTTACATTATTGTTTCAGCTTCAGTGCATCTGTTTGCTTTGCCTCTGCAAGTTTGCCTCATCGTTGTGAGTACAGATACAATCTGTGCTACTCGTATGGCTAGCAACGAAACAGTTTCAGAAATCTTCCATCCCTTACCTTTAGCAACCTCAAATACCCTCACCTATTGCAACAATTCATAGAAGTGCCACGAATAGCTTGATCTGCCATTCAAACAGTGATCTCCTGTGAGCTTAAGTAGCTCTATACTTGTTTCAAAAAGCATTTTGCTTTCTTTTCTGTCTGTTATAGAGGTTATCCATCCTTTCATCCCAAAACCATCGGCCTTTTTCTTCAATGATTACTCTCAGAAGCATACTCAAGAAACCAAACCCTATTTTAGGTTTTATTGACATTATTATGTATTTCTGGATTGAGAATAGTCCTAAAATACGAGGACCCAAACTTTTCAAATTAAATACTGCTGTAATTTTTCTGTCACTGCACACAGTGCAGACATGTCTCTTCTTTCCAGTCAAAACCTGTGTTAATATTTGTGAGAACATTCTATTTACCTTCATACACAGAGGGAAATTTTACAGTTAATGACAGGCACAGCTTATAACAAGGGCACTTCTTAACTGCAACAGATTTGGGGTTTCATCCAAGGCCATTAATTGCTATTGCCTCTATTACTACAGCGTTAAAAAGGCACAGGCATCGCACAGGGTTACATTGTTCATAGGCACTGGACACAGAAAAAATGTTTCTCCCTCAGTAGAGGAAGGAAATCACTGCTAAAAAAGCTTTGCTTGTTTGTTTAATTACTTATATATTCAGTGGTACAGAAAGCCTCAGGGCTTTTCTTAACATGTAAATTTTAATAACCATAGGCCAGATTTAAAAGAAACAGTGTAGCCTGTTGAATGAGTTCTGTTGTTTAGTTAAGAGACCAAAAAACAAGGGCCGCTTATTTCATACAAGGACAGCTTAGAAAAGAATCAAAATGGCTCAGCTAGAGTAACACAGGAAACAGAAAGAAAGGCACCTAGGGACTGCACTGTCTTGTCTTATTCAACATCTTCCTTTTAACCTTTAATCTCTAAAGGATCCATGGAGAAGCATTTAGGTATGACAGTAATGACTGAAATTTGCTGTAGTCCTCGAAAAAATGGGGTCAGATCAAAGGTTAAGAACCAAACAAGCAGTGGATAAAATCATACACCTCGTGAGTAATTTTCACCCAGCTTGGAAATGCACAAAATCTTCTTAATTACATTGCTTACCTTGAACTTGCAGGAGAGCTCTGCGTATATCGTGCCCTTTCCTTCACCCACCCTTCAGAGCCCATTGCAAGTCTGGTACCTAATTAGTTTCACATATAAAGAATAGGAACCTGTGAGTGCACTGGCAACACTCCTTCTGCAAACTCCTGATGCAAGGAGACATAAGAAGCAAAGAAACAAACCGGAGAGCTCATTTGGCTTAACACTGGCACTGGGGCTGAGCTCTGCTTCAACAGGTGCAGTCCTACAACCCTCCCTGTCTCCTACAGCAAATGAGAGAACTGATAGGCATTTAATGAACCTCATTCTAACCTGTGTGGAATAATCTTTCCACTAATCTTCTAACTGATTTCCATCCATCTAGCAACAGCGGTGCTTAAATCTCTTGTTTGCACTTTACTAGCTGCAGATTGTAAATGTTTCATGAGCCGCTGAGCTTGCAGCATTACTATTTTATTAGAATGTTGAATATCTTGTGTTCATTGCTGTCTTACCAGCAAATTTTATCTAAACAAAAATTGCACCCATACTTCTTGTGAATGACAATTTGGTAGTGTGATGGATGCTGTTGTTTCATCTTGTTTTGCATCAACAGTTTGAAAATAGCCTCTCTGCCTTACTGAGAAGCAATGGTGCACCTGTGGTAAAGCCAATAAAAATACATTCACATCATTCAAATACATTATATCTGATATATCATATATCATCAAATATCATCAAATAGATTCATATCCAGTTTGCCTCCTGAAGAAGGGATAGAGGTCTTGTCAGCCTCTGGTTCTGGTGTTAAGCACAGATGAAAAATTTTTCTGCCTCTGAAATGCAGAAGAGGTTTTCCTAAGTTGAGTATTCTCCATAGTGTTCTCTTTCCTTAAAACTGGACCATGGCATTACTGAACAGATAAACTGGTTCAGAGTTTACCTATGAGTGGATTGGTGTAACATCAAGCACTGACCTCCAAGGCTTTAGAACCATTCTTTTGGTGCTTTACTCAGTTCTCACAAATCATGTGTACCCTTGGTAAGATCTTGTGATGTAGGTAAGACAGTTGAGAAACAAAAGTGTCTTGGAGTTGTTCATGGACCCTTGTGGGAATTCTCTCTTGCTGACCATGCAGCTGGAACACTCAAGAGGGAAAAAATAAAAGCCACAAGATGTTCAGGGTGCACAGCTTCTGTGCAGCCCCACTGAAAGGTCCCACCAGCCCTCTGGCTGGTGTGGAGAAGCAGAGACTATAAGAGCCAAACAGTTTAGAAAGGGAAAAGGGGCACATAAGAAGTCTTCCCTCCCAGAGGGAATAAATCATGAATTAGCTCTCTTGGTTATTCCTTCTCTGCAGATTTTGCCACGATGAAGTTTGATTTTGCCATGGAACTGAACTGAATTTAATGAAATTGTGTCTTTATCTACATCTAGGTTCTGCCTCAAATAGCTGCTGAAACTCCAGGCCAGCCCAGGTCTGCTTCCGCAGCATGATGAAGGGAGGAGTTTACATCACTTGCTTACTTGATTTTATTTCATGTCTTAGATAGGAGCTCTGGAAACAGCTGATTTGGAAAGCTGAGTTTTCAGGATCAGTGGTTGGATCTACACTCGGACCAGCAAGCCGTAATACGCTCTGGCACTGCACAGGATGCCAGACCATTCTGCCCCATGTCCTTCTCCCACAACCATTCCCACACTGTTACATCTGCAGTGCCTACAACTCACCCACCAACACACAGGAAAACCCTGCTCTGGCCTGGGTGTTTGCAAATGAGGGAGTACTCAGGACTTCCATGTTGAGATACTTAACGAGCGTAATTTCCTTCAGTTCTGCAACAAACAACTGCAATAAAAGACCTGCATAAGCCTAAATATAAAGCTCCAAGAGGATGGCACAGTCAAGTGAATGGTGTGGGCAGTAACACCAACATGCCCAACACCCTATCCACTTACTACAGCAGCCACAGTCACCCTGCCTACCAGTTTCCCCAAACAGCCACAAACTAAGCAGTCCAATATCACCTGCATCCTCCTCCCACTGCCTCCCCCTGCACCCCCAATACCCAGTCCTGCCCATTTAAACCATAACCTCCCCTTCTGCTGCTTCCTTCTGTGAGAGCTGCCCACTCACCCCATATCTCCTGTTATTACATCTTCTGATACCTGATGGATGGATGCTTCCTCCTGACAGTGTACAAGACTGCAACAAACTTACTCATTGGCATTACAGGTACCCACCAATGGCATTCCAGCAGGGGCAGGGCCTGCTTTTGGACAAACAGTTGGACATTAGGGTATATGAACCTCCTAACTCTTATAATTGGCATGAAAGCATCTTTTGCGCACTATCCAGTGACCCAAAAGCCATAGGTGATGTCTACCCTCACAGCTCAGGGCCAGGCCAGACAGTACCAAGAAAAGGAAGGGAACCAGAACTTTTTATGAAGGTTCTTATTCAGCATCAAAAGAAAACAAATGTGAGATTCATTGCCTATTTCATGCAGCTGTTTCCAGTCTAGTTTGCAAGAAGAAATTAAAAATATGCATGCAAGCAATTGGAAGCTTTCTGAAAAGAGTATGTCTGTGATTCACCCATATCTACAGTGAGCACAAGGCACATATTGACCACATTCTCTCCAGTGACTGACTTTGGCAATCCCTGGTGCATGGAGATCCATTGCAGAGCCAGAGTCAGCCTTAAGATTCTAATGCCAAACACCATTCACTGAAGGAAGTTACTGCTTCCTAGGCAGTGTTAGGAGGCAAAGCTGCCACTGACATCCAGGGCTAAGCAACCGTACACCCTGTGAAAAAAATGTCTTTTGTCACTTTTCCAGCTATTCATTGAACTCCTCAAATTGTCCCCGAAACCTCTGTCTTGTCAAACAACTAGTCTGACTTGTTGCCACCTGCCACTCTTAATGTCCTTGATGTCATAATGTGGGGGTATGAGGGCTGTCCTTCCCATATTCATTGTTTCACACTTTGGAGTGATTTTCTCCTATGTGGAAAATAGAACCCTAATTCACCAAATAACTTGAAATTTTCCGAGGGCCGCTACTCCTGCAGCGACTCTGATGCGGGTGGCATTTAGCCGGCCAACCTCTAAAAACCAATGCGGGTTTACCAGAGAAGGCAAATACCTCAGTTTAAGGCAACGCCAAGGAGCAGACTGCCAGGCACCGTGGGAAACCCACGGCTTGGGTCCTCGGCTCCCTTCCCCTCTCATTCCACACCGTGCATCCCTCACCTCGTACCCTGCCTCACCCCCCGCATCCCCCCTGCATTCCCCCCTCTGCACCCCTAATCCCGCATCCCGCATCCCGAGCCCGCCGCGCTCGGCGCTCCGGCAGCGCCCCCTGGCGGCCACATCTGGGAGCCGGTCTGGTTTTTGGGGCGGCGGCGGGGCCCCTGCCCAGGCTGCACCCTGCTCTCATCCCTCGGTAACATTTGTGTGTAAAGAAAAGCATGTATTTACAAAGGAAAGCTGATCTGCTTCTCCTTTTTAACTGAAGGCAGAGGGAGTCAGACCACTGCAGTGCAATAACCAATTGCCACTAAAATATTTATGTTCTGTTAAGCTCAGAAGCTGTATAAAACTAGAAGACCCCTTTAAATCTGCTCAGAAATACCACTCTGTATATGCTTTGTTCTTCTGCAGTAGGGGGAAAACCTTTCCATCCACTCCCCAGACAAAAATCCCCACAAAAGAGAAACTGCTAAGGGCTGTCTTCAAGGAAATGCTTCCAGCTGCTGTTGTCTTTATTAAAAGAAGTAAAGAAAGAAACAAAAAAAGGCCCCTTCAGCTCCTGGGAGAATCTTCAGCTATTAAAACCACATACTCATTTAGGTCCCAAAAGAAGTCTTTCATAATTGCAAGGAAAGCCCACAGCTGAACCAAGCTCTTATTGCTTCTCCCCAGTTAGCCTGGATGTGATTGCTGTAAAACTGATTCCTGAGTGTTACTTTATGGCTGAGGCTACAAAGGAGTTTGGTGAGTGCACTAACTAACTCTGCATCCCACTAGCTCCTGGAATTCCCACAGTCTTCTGCACTCTGAACAGGGAAGTTAAGGACACAACAATTAAGTACTTAGAAATTGCATGGCAAATGAGAGACATTTAGCTGGTATCTAGATATAGGTATGCTAAGATATATAAGGGAGCTCTGTTTACAATACTGAGCCTGAATACAGCTCTCTGACTGTAGCCATGATTTCCTAGAAAGACCTGCTGCTACTTGCTGGATGCTGGAAAGGTCATGCAGAACTGTCTGGTTTGAGGGATGCTCTCTGTAAGCAGCAAATCTGTTGGATCAATCTGGGGAGTGCTGTAGAGCAAGTAGACAAAGACAGGGATGTCAGCTTACCCTTGCCCTTCATGGATTTCCAGGCTTCAGAAAGTCACCAGAACTGGCAATCAGTGTGCTTAAAACAGAGCAGGTGAGAAAGAAACCAGAAGGTTGCCATCCAGTACACAGGCCAGTTACTCCCTGGTCATTGCTAGACACTCCACCTTCTGAGCCTAGCTGCTGTAGAGTTGCAGAGCTCACTAGGCTTGGCACTGGGGACTGACTGCTCTTCCCAGGCTTACAGCTCTTTCCTACACTCAGGATGTGCCAACCACTCACACTCACTTAGGAACTTTCCTACTTAGCTTGGGAGGATGGGTGGATGGGAGGAGGGTCTGTGCTCCCTGAGTCTGGCCAAAGCAGCAACAGATAGTGCATGCATGAATATTGCCACTTTCTTCAAGGTCCCAAGATATTCCTCTCTGTAAGTGGAGGGGATACTGAGGTGAGACACAGGCAGAAGTTGCTCCTGGCTGCCTCGGAAACATGGGCCACTGCCCAAGTCAGGATGGGCCAAGAGGGTCAAGTCTCCTGGGGAGGCTCAGTGCACCAAGATCTGTGTGCATACACATATGTGTGTGTATGTGTGTGTGTGTGTGTGTGTGTGTGTGTGTGTGTGTGCACTTCATCTTCCTAACTTCCCAACACCTTCTGAAATGCTTTATCTGCCTCTGGAACTGCACATATGCAGGACCAAAGGGGCACCAGTCTCCATAGCCCAGGACCACTCTGTAGCAGACCCCTGAGTAATCTGTGCATGGGACGGGTTTAATTGGCCACATATACTCTTAGATGTTCCCTAACAGTTCAGAAAAACTGCAGAGTATCTACCAGGACAGCAGCTCAGCCATCTGTGGGCTTGTTGAAACAAGAGACATGGTGCAGGAAAACAAGTTTCTTTGCTGTGATACCTGCTTCAAATGGGCCTGAGTTTCTAGAGATGCTTACTACATTTCTGTCAAAATAGATCTTAACATTTGCCTGCTTCTGGAACTAGGGACATTTCAGTCTGCTGTGCAGCAAGTCCTGTTGATGGCCCATTGGTTTCTCTGGCAGCTGCCACCGTAGCAGAAAACACTGTTCAAGAACAAGCACAGGGTTTTTTCAGAGGTTGAGACTTCATTATCTTGAAGGTCTCAGGTTCAAGGTAGTTTTCCACAGAGGCTAGGAAGTATTAGGAAATTTCTCACACGTGCCATAGCAACAGCTTCTGCAGTGATACAGTTTATTAATTGCTCTTTGCTCCAACAACAGTTTGGTGCCTACACTGTCATAGTATAGGATATCATATGGCTACAAATCTTATCAATACAAAAGACCCTATTTTCCAGCCTTCCAGTTTCTGGTAGTTCCTCTGATTTTTTTTTTGCTTGAATAACCTAATGTCTATGAATTACTCAAATGATTTCTGGTTTCTCTGCAGATAAACAGACTGGGGGCACTTTGGTGGTTGCAGTGAGGTAATGTGACAATCCACGCTCCTCTCACCGAAGTTTCCACCTAGTGAAAGCTTTGTGTTGTACACATACGCATCCATGTTACATGGTAAATTCAATTTGTTCGTCGGTCACAGGATGTGAGAGTACAATTTTTGCAATGTACAGCACGAGCTCAAATAGGAGTATAGTTTGTACTGGCAAAGTGCTGTACAGTCTGGTTCAATGCTGTGTAAACTTGGTAGACAGTTATGTGCCCTAAGTCTTACCAGGGATTGGAGGAAGCTTTGTTTTTCCCACCACAGAGGCAACGCTAGGATCCCTGGCCGTGTGATGTTCATGCAGGTGTTACAAACATGAGTCCTTACCAGAGACTGCAGACAGATGAGACTCAGGCTTGCTGCCTCTGCGAAGCAAGGTACGACCAGAGGAGGTCAGAGGCGGCCAGGCAGCCTCACAGGCTGCTGAGAGAATCAGAAGAGGAAAGTCACTTGCTATAACACAAGCTCAAACATGTGTAAGATTTGGGATGTACTGTGAAAGCAGTAAGATGACGAGGTCACTCTTTTCACACAAGTACATGTTGAACATGGAACGGACTTTGGGAGAAGTGGGTTTTTTCCCAGTATGGAATATATCCCACTTGTCATTGTCGTAGAGCAGGGACAAGCAGTACCTCCTTCTGGCTCTCTGGACTGCAGAAGTGTCATGGCAGCTCCCTTGGCAAAGGCATTTTCCAGTGCCAGAGGGAGCCTGCAGCTCATCACCAGTTCCTGATAACAAAAAAAACGGACAGGTTAACGCCACAGTATTTGCTATCACGGCAGGGCAGTGCATGTAGCAGGAAAGCTACAGGAGGTGCAGCAGAGGCCGTGTCCTGTGGCGGCTCCCGCGGGTTCTGGCAAACCCCATTTCATAGAATCATAGAATCATGGAATAGTTTGGGTTGAAAAGGACCTTTTTTAAGGTCACCTAGTTCCAACCACCCTGCCATGGGCAGGGACGTCTTCAACTAGACCAGGCTGCTCAGAGCCCTAGGGGTACAGCCTGATTTTGAACACTTTCTGGCATGTGGTACCCACTACCTCTCTGGGCAACCTCACCGGTCTTACTGTAAAAACAAGCTTCTTACAAACATCTAATCTAAAACTACTCTCTTTTATTTTAAAACCATTACCCTTTGTCCTATGGCAGTAGGGAGTTTCTCTTGCATGGATCAGAAAAGGCAAGAGATGAATGGTTACCCTACTTTTATCACTATAAGAAGCCTGTGGGACAAAGATAACATGTTGTAAAACATTTGAACCCATGACAATTGCTGCTCTGGCCTGGCTTTCCTACTCCATGAGGAGTGATGGGAGCAGTAGGTTCCTCTGCCCCACTCCCACCAGCCACTGGAGGGAAGCCACCAGCTACACTTCTGAAGAAGTTCTGGTGAATATGAATTTTCTGCCTTTTTTTTTTTTTTTTTCACTAAAAACCCAAGTCCTGATAAGGTTTAATATTTCACAGAAGCCTTCTGAGCCAGATTCTGACTACATGTTTTGTATTCAAGGGCACAGAATTTTACTGCCTCAGAAACCACATTTCTCTCTCAATTCTCCATTAAGCTAATTAATGCCACATTGCCAGATTTCTGGATTGAATTACAGCTATTCACAAGTATGTTTAGAGCCAACACAAAGAGCCCACATTATCTGGATTTTTGTGAGGTGAACATAGGGATAAGATGGCTGTCACAGGAATTAAATCAATTGAACAAGGATGAAGGGGAGTTGAAGGGTCTGGAAAACAGTTGCTTTTTAGAGTGATAGAATAGTTTTGGTTGGAAGGGACCTTTAAAGGCCGTCTAGTCCAACCCCCCTGCAATGAGCACCTAATCTTTGACTAGATCAGGTTGCTCAGAGTCTCGTCCAGTCTGACCTTGCAGGTTTCCAGGGATGGGGCACCCACCATATCTCTGAACAACCTGTTCCAGTGTTTCAGCACCCTCACTGTAAAAAATTTCGTCCTTACATGTAATCTGTATTGACTCTCTTTTAGTTTAAAAGCATTCCCCCCTTGTCCTATTGCAACAGCTCTGCTAGAAAGGATGCAATTTAACTGAGAACTCAAGTACGTGCTTTAGTCCACCCCTATTCCGGCCCACTTTCAGAAAAGCAATTAGGCACTTAATTAACTTCAAGCACACGGGCTGTTAAGCATGTGTCTAAGTGGTTTGTTGAAAAGGGATAGCATTAAAAGCATGCTTAAAATTAAGTACATACGCTCAGCTAATTTCCTTGCCAGCTAAGCACACTTTCTAATCATAATGGACCAAATTCAGCAATGACACAATGACATCATTCAGAATGACAGCAAGGTCAAACTTGGTCTGTGGATTTCTGTCCTTTGAGAGAAGGAGGAATTAAGCTTCAAGCAAATAAGAAGAAATCAGACAGGTACTGTGAAGTGCCACTGCTGCACATTGAAATGGTATCATGGGTAGGGTATGCACAGGTATTTATGACAGCAGAATGTATCTTTCCTATCTCATTAACATTCCCAATAAATTTAAATTTTTTCTTCTTCAGGACAGAGGGGAGAAGTCCAAATGGGAATGTTTCTTGAAAAATAACCCTCCCAAAAAAGACTGCTTGAATTTCATATTTTTTATGTTTAGAACAGCTTACATTTCAAAGCAAAATTACTCAAAATGAGAAAGAAAGGTTTTTCTAAGAAAAAATATTAAAGGCAATAAAAGAATTTCCATCAAAGCTTGTAATTTCCCTCCAAGTTGTTCTGGGAGAAATTGGTATTATTTTTAACTAAATGGGCATCCCATTAAAAAAAAGTGTCACTAATTTTCCTTAAGTCCTATTTTTCTCTTCCGCTAATTAATAACCAGAAAGGAAAAAAAAACTAAGAGCACTGGAACGCACTGTCCCTTTTGCCTTCTCATCCTAATTTGGGCATTGCAACCCCCGGAAGAGTTTTGAGAAGAAAAAAAAAATCCCAATCCACAAATCAAAATCAGGTCAGTTGAGGCAGAGGATCCTATGTATTTTCTAAAATTACGTGGATACCTCCAGGCGCTGATGAAAAATGATCCTAGTTCCCGAAAATGTAATGAGTGTTAGCGCGGGCATGCAGACTCGCAAGGGAAGTGGAGTGCAACTGCTTCAGTCTCCCTACTCGCTCCTGGGAAATTTTGTCCCATGGCTGCCCTGAGCAGGGGAATGCACAGGCAAGGGCTGTGGAGCCCTTGGCTGCAAAAGCCCAGGCAATTCCACTGCAGTGCTGGGGCTCAGGGCTGCGAGAAGTCCGCCACCACACAAGGGTGTGACTCAGCACAGGGGCAGCATGTGGACAGGAGGGGGCAGGAAGGTCGGGCATTTTCTTGCTTTCAGTTGGTGCCAGGGTCTGACGTGCTGGACCTCACTCCATTGGGCCACTATGGGGTCGGGGGGGGGCTCCATGTTTATTTCTTCCTGCTTGCCTGAAGTCTCCAGAGAAGGAGAAGGAGGTGGCCCTCTGGTCATGGGATGCTCAGCATAAGGGTGCCATCAGGGGAAACAGAGAGAAGATCAGAAGGAGCAGACTGAATGCACGGAAACCCCACCTGGTTCAGGGAGCCACCAAGATGAAAACTGCTCAGTAATGTTCGACATTTTGTTGGCTTTCCTTCTGCCTCCACAGCACACACAGTATTGCATCAGATAGCTACAAGACCTCTTATGTCTGTGGTGAACATCACTTCAAACACAGTGGCCCACCTTGACTATGTCCAGTCATCTGAAATTTAGATCTCACAAATAGCTTTGACAAAAATCATGATTTCTTCTGGCAATTTGAAGTCAGAAGCCACCACTGATATCACAGTTGTCTGTGTCCCCTCCCTGGAGCAGATGCTGCTTCAGCTCCTCAGCATAAAGCTTTAACCTCCACTTAACTTTATATTCATATGCATCTTAAGCAGATGAAAACAATGGATGTACTTTTTAGAATATCAAAACCTAAATGCTGATATATTCATTCTCCTAATCTTTAAAAAACTTCCTACTTTATCCACACAGACTGGTCCAGGTATTTGTTTTAATAAATTCCTTGGTTGTAGGAACACGGGTGCTGCAACTCATAATTTTTAAAGAGCTAGGGAAATTATTTCCCAAAGCTACTGAGATTTGGTTATAGATTTTTATCGTCTTTTATTAATACATTGTGTGATGTTGCAATCAAATGTAACTTGTGGTGTTAATAAACGCCACCTCAATTCTCAAGACATACAATGGCTTTGAAGAAAGGCCATTCTGCTCATACCTGTTAACTGAGACCATGGATAGAACCAAAATCAGTGCCCAGTCTCACCTGCCTTACCACTGCCTGCAGACTCACAAATCTGAATGGGCAGACCAAAACCTGAGTGAGACCTACCACTGTTTCCCGACCCTGTTCTCAGGAACAAGATCAGGCTGATACTGGACTGCCCAGTGCTGCAAATCTCTCTCTGGTGCCACTTCACACAAACACTGTTCATGGGCACACAGGCAAGGTCAAAAGTGCCTGATGCAGTTTTGCACTTGACAGTGGCATTAGCACTCATTAGTAGCATGATTACTTGGGGGACAAAACACAAATATTAATGAGAAGATATCACATGCCATCCCTGTTGGTCTTCAAAGGGAGGAGGCTGCTTTCAAAACACATGGTTTCATGCCCAGGTTGTCCCAGTTGGACACACTTGGGATTCTCTGCAATTGCTCAACAACACCACACAGACATCTGCAAAGCTGGGTAATCCCAGTACTCCTGAGATAAACGGTAATAATACCTTGGCTTCATCTAAGAAAATTTCCAGGCCTGTTGAACATTTCCACAGACTTTTATGAAAGCACAAGGTTCAAAATTGAGTGAACAAACATCATTCTAGTCCAAAAATGACTCAAAAGTATGTTTTCTTTTGTTAATGAGTAGTAACACGGGAAGCTTCTTCTTCTCTGATGGTAACCAAAGAAGTCATAAAGCAAATGAGGTCTAATCATAGCTCTGAACAGTACAAGTGTAAGGTCATTACGACGCCTTCCATTTCCTCTCAGAATTCTCTGGGAAATTCTTAGGATCATCCCCTTGCCTGAAAAGTACCACATTTCTGGTGGCGCCAAAAATGGAAGTTGCATTGTGGTAGGAAAAACACTTTGTGGTTTATTTAATAAAATAGAGGTCACGTCTGTGGCTGGAGCGTAAGGCAACTTTGAGTCAAAAACAGTTTTACGTATTTTTAGTGTGGATCTCAGACATCCTCAAACACACAAAACCCCCACATATATATGCTCCTTCTTGAATTTATTTGTTTTGCAAGGCAGGGGCTGTGGAGAGTTTTTGACTTACACGAAAATACAATCACTTAGTGCTATCAAAATATATTTTTGTTTAGACTAACAAGATGGATTTATAACCAGAACGTGTTTATAAAATATTCTTTACAAGGGAAATTAGTTTCTGACAGGTCTTTAAAACTTCTTGCACGTTAGTCATCTAATGATGATAATGGGGAAATTCATGAGACAAGCAAATGCCTTTTCCTTTTTAAGTACTGAAATTTACTACAAAATTTCAACAACGTGAAAGAAAACCCCAACTATTTCCAAAAGAATTGCAAAAACAGGAGGCAATGTTTTCATCTTCTTGTAAAGCTCGCTGAAAGCATTCAGTATTTAAATAATACCACAGAGCTGAGCCTCAAGATGAAAGGATTGGCACAAAGATACCAGACAAATGCATTTTCTTCCTTTCTGAAAGATGTTTGAATGTGAGGAAGAAAAGGACATTCTCTTTTATAAGTTTTTAAATTTTTTTTCTGTAGGAAAAACAAGAGAAAACATTCAGTTTCTTGGTCTGCTTCTTAGCAGAAATGAGAAAGTATGCAAGTTATGTTAATGGCTTAACCTAAAGGTCATGGAATTTGTGATTATATGGATTGGCTATGCTGAGTCTTAAAACAAATTGCTTGATTCTTCATTACAGTACTACTATACTGAATTACAGCAAAATTAGATGGTATTCATTTTTATCTAACAAAACATATTCATTCCGTTTTTAAATTTTACCTCCTTTAACATTTATGAAGAACTCTGGGAACCTTTTCAGATGTGAGACTTTAAAGATCTCGCTACTTCTTAGTTTGGAGATGTTCAGAGGGCTGTATGTAGAAGCAGAAGGTCTCTACCCGTTCACATGACCTTTTTCATCCCCTGGTCCTTTCTGTCGGTGTGACAGACCACAGAGAGAATGTCCCTGGTGGCTCACGGTGAGTCTAGTGGGTGGTTAAATGTGTGGGAGTTACGCTCTTTTGTTCTCGAGTATCTCCGGGAGAAATCACCCTCAAACTTATGCTGCTATTTTTGTGTGAGTTGTTTGCAATGTAAAGAGGAGTTTACCACGTACTTTTGTGCTCTATTGTAGACATAAAAGGAAGTATCAAACTTCCACTGCTTATTGCCAAACTGAATAGATATATCAAAGGGGAAGTCCAATATGGGGGTTTTCCCTCCCTTCAAAGTCATTACTTTATAGCCCAAACAAACAAATGGCCTTTAGAGAGACAGACAGTGATTTACTCCAGGCTGAAAGCACAGTCTCTCCTCAGTGGGCTCACAGCAAAGTCACAAAAACTGATGGGATTTTGTAGTGGTGCTCTGCAGTACCAGGAGACTTGCCTTTGAACTCCCCAAGCTCCTGCTTTCCAGAGACCCACTCTATAAGAAACACATGGCCCTTCCTACACCTTTTCCAGATTTGATTCCACCAAGAAAACAAACCATGATGTTTGCTTTCCTATACAGCAGAGTGTTTTAAATGAAAACATCATGCCAAGGCCTTTTTATGCAACTGGCTTGGAGCTACATAATATAAACAAATAGCTGTTGCCATGTCCTGAAATCTCTGCAGCTTTAAGCAGGTTCAGTCCTGCCATCCCACATCGAGATCAGTGATCTTCACTCTCTTTGCATACACAGACATGAACAGGAGCAGTGTTATTCACAGGTTATTCAGCCAATGCCGGGCTGAAATGGGTGACAAAACATCCAGGGAGTGCAGCAAGGCAGCATGAAACTCCAAATGCCCTGCAAAATGATATTATCTATGACCATAGGGCAACCATAGCAGTTGGTGGTTATCTCACACAGAGATAAGAACAATTCCCAAGTCTGTAACTGTTCATCCTGATGGCTGAAAAGGAAAAGGAAGTTATTATACACTTGGGGAAAAGCAGAGTGAACCTGGGTGGCCAAAGTGCAGGCACAGAAAATCCTGTGGACCCTGACAAGCAAAGCCAGGGAACCAGTCCCTGCTAGGTGTGCAGGTGTAAGTGTGTATTTACTGCCCTGTTGCCCCAGCTCACAGATGTTTTATTAGCTTTTACCACCTGGCAAACCTGCTTAAGCCAGAAGAGTAGAGACAGAGACATCGGTGCATGTCATAAACCACCACAGCTGGGAGTGTGAGTCAGAGAGCTATGGCCCTTGACAGTCATCTACCTTTGCATGACAGAAAATGGGCTCTGGGTTTAATGCCTCCTCTTCTGATCTGCATACCCAAAATGCAGGCGAAAGGGCAGGGAACAGAAAGCAGTCACATGCAGGCATTAGTCTTCTTGTGGGTCTGCAAACAAAGAAGTTAAGATAATCCACTTTTAGTAGACTGAGGATAAGAATCCCTCTGGTCCACTCCTTTCTTTTTCCCCACAGCCTTTGGGATTACATTGTGCCCAGTGTGCTACCATAGAAAGCCATCTCTTTTCCAGGGTGAGCACATATGTGCCTTTATAGTCAGTGGCTGACTTTGTGCAAAAAAAAAAAACCATTTTACTTAGATAATTAATCACAGAGCACTTTTCAGTGGTTTATGCTGTACCCATGCTGCATCTATTAGTTCTAGTCTTTCTAGGAAAAATCAACCGGCAATAGCAGAAGTCCCAGCACACTGGGAGGCACTCTGTCTCTTTTCCTGAGCAGGGAGGTGAGAGTTCAGCATGGGGAAGGGCTGGGTTGGTTAACTCCTGCAACAAGTTTGGGAGGGGTTATTTATAGGCTTCTGAGGAATTTATGAGTTGTATTTTTTTGGAGGATGGGGGGCAAGTTGAAAGACTTTCAGTTTTCCAAAGCTCTCACAATGATGGGAAGGCTCAAATGCTACAAAAGTCTTCAGAAACCTCCTGGAGGGGCTCTGGGCTTTTTCTGCTGTCACCAAGGAGCTTGCCCTCTAACCGAACCCCTTGATGCTAGGGATGAGTGCAGCCATCTTAACCACTCCCAAGTCAGAATTCAGCATCTGACATAAGAATTTGGCTTTAAAGTGACTTCAGAAACAAACTGGGAACTAGTATGGAGCTTGGAAGTACTGAACACTGATTCTGGAAGCTCTTGCTACAGAGGATGCAGAGGAATAACTAAGGGTGTCCAGTCTGCAATGATAATATTTCCTAGAAAAGAATTACTATCCACAAATAAACTATTGGCAAACTAAAAAGAAAAGTGCCTTTTCTATTTCTGCATCCAATCCAAAGTCATATTGCCGTGTCACAGCCCAGCTTCCTCAGCAAGCTGTTGTTTAGGCACTCACATGCACATGTTTGTGTGGAGGCTTGTATTTGCTGACTTTGCATTTTCCTTATATCTGTTTCTTTCTATATGCTATCCAGACAGAGAAAAAAAGAGCTAAGGGCAGTTTCTAACAGTCAGTCACAGGGTGTTTCTCACAGCTGAAATCTGTTTGATGAGTTGATACTGTGTTCAGTAAGAGATTCCCCAAACTTTCCCAGGCCCTGCTGGCATCTGGTAAAAGTGGACTGTGGCAAATCAGAGCAGCAAATGACCCTGTGGAGGCAGGGACAAGAGTAACAACTGCTGGCCAGGTGCTTGGGAAAGCCACGTTGCAACTGCGGAGCCAGCCAGCACCAGTTTTTCAACTCATGCCGTGGCCCAGGTCTGAGGGACACATTCAAGCCCCAGACATCATGTGCTAAGCCATTCACAGAGAGGCAAAAGCTGAGGAAGAACATGGGGATGAGCAGGAGCTGCCACTTCTCCACAAGAGCAGGGCAGGGGGTAATGCAAGAGCTCTGCAAAACTGGCCCCATCCAACTACTCGGCTTTGGTCCTAGCTGGAAACTCAGGCAGCTGCTCCTTGTGCAGTGTTGGAGCAGCAACAGTCTCACACCCTTGTTTTAATAGGTTGTCAAAAGAGTGGGAATGAAATAATCTCTCCCTTTTTCTCTGAACATCTGGAAAACACTTAATTCACCCATGCTAATTCTTCAGCTGTTATTCCCTGTGGTTACATTCAGCAAAGACATTTTCAGGCTCATTTGAAAACCTGTTGAGTGAAACTGTTTTAAAAATCCTTACAGCTCTTTTCCTAGCCCAGGCTAGGAGGGTGATTGAGGGTGGCACAAACCTGCCTAGAGGAGTGAGTGGGCTGGGTGTGATGATGGCTCTGGCTGCATGTCAGGGCTGCAGGAATCCAGGATGGCTGCTGCTGGCACATGCATGGCATCAAAAAAACAATTTTTCTGCACCATGATGAGAATCTCTGAGCCAGCTTTAAGGTGATCAACTGGTAGCCATTCACCTGGATGCTAGGCCTTTAGTGTCTTTTTTTTTTTACAGTAAGATATTTTCTCTATGTCACATGCAGCCAGAAGGTCAGCTGTGGTGCTAGCACAGGTGAGAGAGCTGATGCAGCTGCCCTTGCATCCTCCACGTCTGAAATCACCTGTGGTCAAAGGTACTCACCTTTGAGTCTGCCCTGCTTCATTACGAGGGGTCATAACTGTAAGAAAACAGTTTTGGTTCGGTAACACATTCTGTTAACAGGATCATGGGGGAGAACCATAAAACATTTTCTTTCCCTTTGATATTTGTGACTGTGGAGCATCACAGCTACAGGCAGTAAAACAATAACAGTCATGTCGAGAATGTGGCAAACAAACGGCAAACCTGAGGTTTCTCACCACAGGCTATGCAGCCTCGCAGACTCAGCCAGATGTGCTTGGCCAGCACCTGCTCACTTGCTTTATTTTTTTTATTGGTATAGACCAAGTTAGTCAAACTTGCAGAGAGCTGGTTTGTAACTGGACCAGGGCTTCAGACGCTTGAGCAAAGAGCACAGTCTCGGGTTACAGGTTACAGCAATCAGGCGTCTCTCCTCAGATATGTTCAAAGCCCTGAGAGTCCTGGACTTTCCCAGCAAATTCCTCTGGAATGTAAATAGTCTTCAGATCCCTCACCAGGTGCCAGCAGGCTTCTTGAGGTTGCTGAAGGGGAAGTCCTCATGACATACTCCAACTAAATAATAATAATAACAATAATAATAATAATTACTATAATAATTATCATAATGATGATTAAGGTGTTTGGGGGTTTTTTTGCCTCTGGGAAGGATGCTAGTTTGGGAAGAAGAAGCAGCTGTCACTAAAGAATGTTATTCAGAAGAGGTCAATTTAAAATAAGATTTGATTAATATTGTTAAGGTATCTGCTCAGAAGTCTGGCCGACAATGCACTGACAAAGCAGAGGAATGTTTTGTTTGGCTCAGAGTGGAAATGTTGAAGAAGATGTTTTAAACAAAGCTCCTGGCTCGTATCCTGCAGATATGAGCACCTCAAAATATACATTTGTATGCACTCTGGAGATATTAAAGAAATTGCAAGCAGTAACTATGGTTCTTTTCTGACCCCATGGGCAGTCAAGGGGACTCTCAACCTCTGGGCTCAGGTCTTGGTTCTGGCACTGCCTTCCCAGATAATCTTGAGCAAGTTATTTCATCTCTTGTGCATCAGTTTTCCCAGACACAAAAGCAAGGTGTCCACCAGAGCCTTCTTCACGAAGGCAGCTGTGGAAAGAGCAGTGCATGATACTCTTTACCAGTGCAGTCAGGCATGGTCAAGAATACGTGAATACTGGCACCATTCATGAGGGATGGGATGACATGCTGGAGGTAACAGGTAGCAGGGGCAGGGCTTACAGAGGGAGTTCTTTCCATCTTGGGTGCCTCCATCCACATGAGGGTAATAGAAGAGCTGCCTGAAAACTACATTGTCTGGTGCTAAAATATTCCTTGGGAAGTTATTTTAATTTCTTTATTCTGAATCTCATCAAGGCTCTGTGTCTTTAAATAATTTCTATGTTGTTCATCTCTTCTGGTTTTTCATTTTCTTTCCTTCTCCAAGTGTTTCCTGCGGGCCCCTTGGCTGCTTTTGCCCTCACCTCTGCCTCTGCACCAACTTCCCCTTTTTCCAGTTCCTTGCAGTTCACTTGTCTGTCCACCAGCAGCCCTTCCAAGACAGACGTCACATTCACAGCACTCCACAGCCACTATAACCAGATGGTTGGGAGTCCCCATCACTGGACAACTGGCCCATGGGGAGCACTCAGGAAGTGTGGGAGCACTGGATGAGCAGATGATGGTCTCACAAATTGAGCCGTTTGGCCAAATGGCCCTGCACATCAGTAAAGCATCCCTGGTGGAAAACTGGAGATGACCCCACTGAAGTGACATGATCTGCCTGGGACCACCTGGCAATAACAGCCCCTCTACTTCTCCTGCCCCCACTAAGGGCTCATAGGGATGTCCAGGCCAGTGGAGTGGTAGCTGGTGCCCTGGTCTGGAGGACAAGAGGGAGTGCAGCCCTGGTAGATCTTCAAAAGATACTCCAGAAAGGCTGCCCAGCGTGGGTGCCCACCTCCAGGCCAGGCAGGGCAGTCACCAGGAAATCTCCCAGCCTGTGCCAAAGGCACTGCTGCTCCCCTGGGGCAGCTGGCTGTTGGGCAGCACCTGCACTGCTGATGAGGTAGGGGTTAAGTGGTGGGGTAGGTGAAGTTTGAAGTGGTGCAAAGAAACCCTCATCAGCACAGAGTGGTCACCACACTTTCTTGGCTGCTGGTGCCAGTGTCCACCTGGATGGGGAGTGCCAGGTGGTTGCAATGCACAAGGCACTGAAAATAATGCTACCAGGGAAGTGGGGTTTTTTTGTTGTGTTTTTTTTTTTTTTCTCTCCTTTTTTTTTTTTTTAGTGTAGTCTAAAGATTGTTGCCAAAGAAAAACATTAACAAGAGAAGCAGGCATGAAACGAGGACACAAGCAGGAAGAATGCGGAAAGCCATGTTGGGCCTTGACACAAATTTTCTATTTTCAAAGTGTCTTCATGTAATCTTGAAAAGAAGGTTTTCATTGTCATGAAATATGTCCTTGCTCTTCTTAAAAATATCCCAGTTTTATGGGCAGCAGAGCAGACTTGTTCTTTGGCACCTAACAACATAATTTTATTACCAGACCTCAGATATATCCTGGCCCTGGGCATAAAGAGTCACTGCCAAGACTGGAGCCTGTCCCTAAGCAAAGCTCCTTCCTCATGTGCTCAAAAAAGCATTTCCTTCTAAAACATAGGCAACTGATGCAAAGGTTTCTATTCAACAGGCAAGTGATATTTCTAGGCATTTAGAATCATGATTTCAAGAGCTGAAGGAAGGAAATTTATATCAGCATGAGGTCCATCCAAGAAATTTATCGGTTATTTAAAAGATAAGAACATGCAGAAAGATCAAAGTCTTTTTCTGGGATGAATAACCATGATTCACAGAGCTGGGAGGTACAAAGAAATTACTCCAGCTAGCTAGCTTTCACTTGTTAGGCAGAAAGAAAGCATTTCTTTACACTTACTTAAAGCTATCCCTTTTGTTCCACAAATGTTTAAAGTACTACCCTGTAGCAATCAAATGGCAGGTGAAGCAGGAAGAGGAACAACGTGTTCTTGACAGAAGAAATAAGTCACAGTTCTCTCCCACCACCAGAAAGGGAAGTCAGCACAGCTGGAATGGCATACAGCACTGGAGGAAATCACCTCTTCATTTTCACCTCCCCCTTCTTCACATCCTATGGTGGCAGGCCCGCGGGCACTGAGGTTGAAGACAAGGAGGCAAAAAACCCCTGTGTGGGATTTCCAGCTTGTTTTGATGCCTCTGGTATTTGGAAAAGCAAAGTGAGATGCCTATGCAGCAACTGCCACCAGGGCATGACGGCCACTTATCACCCTGTACCACCCAGCTCCTTGCCTGAAAGAAAGATGTCTATAAATAAGCCTGATCCCTCAAAAAATGGACCACTCTGCCTTCCAGAACCCCATGACGAGACAGGGTCCTGAGATGTCCACTGGGTGTGGCCACATCCTGGCTGCTTCTGGCGGCAAATCCACTGCTCACTCAGGAAGGAGTTGGGGGTCCCTCCTCCCTACCGCTGGCTTCCCAGATAGGTCGTGTCCTTCTGAGGCTTCTTGGACCTCCTCTCTTCCTCACTACCCCACATCGGCTCTCCATTCCCCCTTGCCTTTCCAGGGACCCATAGCCACTTCTCTCCTTGACACTTCAAATACCCTTCTCCATTTCCTGTGTGCCCTGTTCTCTCCTTTCTACACACTCCCTGCTCCCTTCTGGCTCCTCTGGCCACCATCCAGGCATGACATATTCCTCCCCCCCCCCTCCCACTCCCTCTTCACCCCAGAGTAGGGAAGATGAACAAGTCTGTGCTTTGGGTATCACTGTGTTGGGCAACAGCCATGAATGGTCTTTGCACCACTGAGCAGCAGAGAGAAACAAACAAATGTTAGGACTTCCATGGGTGTTTCAGATCCCTCCTTGATGCAAATTTAATGCCCTTCTACAAGAGAAGGTGTTGCCCCAGTTGAATACCCCCAAGGCCTGGCCAAGTGTCAGGGGCGTCCTGCAGTAGGTGGCCCTAGCACAGACGAACCTCAGGCCTGGGGCACCTTGGCCTCAAATAAAGGTGTTTATTTGATGTTTATTTCATCCTCAGCCACATGTGCACCTGCTCCCACCTTATACTACAAACGAGATGGAGGATTGCTGATATCATTGACTTTCAGGCACCTAAATGACACGGCTGCCCTAAGGTGAGAGCTGAGTGTGTCTCCCCACATAGTCAGAGGAGAAGCTGCGCTAAGCCACGAGTCTCATTTTCTCCCACTAAGTAGTCTCTCTCATTTCAGGCTGCCTACTCTGGCTGGATAACATCAATACCCCTCCCTGCATGGTGTCTACCCCTGCTGGAGAAGGGAAATAGAAAACATCCCCCTTGCTTTCCTTCACTTATAATCTGTATTTCTTTATTGCAGCCCACAGGGCTGTGGGCTGTCTTTCCCTTCATTGTGTGCCATCTACTCATACCCCAGCAGTGGCACACAAGTATGGCCAGAGGCCTTCACGCTGTCGTGACGAGCGTTGGGGGTGAACTGTTCTCCGACACTGTGTGGGTACAGGGCGAGAGACAGGAGCAAAAGCCATTACTGCCCCACCAGCTCACAGACCTAACCCACAAGAGTTGATGCCAGGAACATGCGTGAGCTCTGCATGTCCTCAGAAGGGAACTTGCAGACCTATGCCAGCATGCCTGCCAAATTGCACAGTCAGCCACTGCCTTAGGGGGAGCAGGGTCTGTCCCTGGGTGTAGAAACCAGAAAAGTGCATGCACTCTGGGGTGCAGATTTTGGAAGGAAAGAGCTCTGCTGAGAGAGAGGAGAGAATTCCTCCACGCAGAAGCAGAATGAAGCCATGAGGCAGTTTAGGAAGATCTATACTACCTGACACTGCTTGTAAGACTTTCAGCTTTCAGCCCCAATTTGTTCATGCCCAAGTATTCACTTTGGGATGAGGTTTTTTTAGGAGCATGGAGGAGAATGCAGACAAAACCCTTTGCAAGTGTGAGATTGGGTAATGAACACTGTTTAGCCCAGAATTTTGGCAGACATCTAATTTTGGCAAACCTGCGGTGCCCCGACATGCTGGAGCAAGGCTTTTCATTTAGCAGGGAGATGGCTTTCAGTCAGAGAAAGGTGTTTTATTGTTCTTGGAACAATCTGCCCAAATTTGGTCAAAACGTTGAAGCTTTAGGAGAAATTTCAGTTTGCACATCCTCAGGAAAAAGCTCACTGGATCTTTCCCAAGAATGGTTTCCACTGAGCAGGTTTAGAACCAGGATTTCAGAAAGATCTCCACTAAAGGCTGATGGAGAGCAACACCAGTGAATTTGTGTCTGCCACTCCTTCCCATTTTAGCTTCTATTCAGTATCCCCCCTTCTCCTTCTGCCATCTCCTCTCCCCTTTTCCCAATGCCCTTCCCTGTGTCTTGATTCTCTGCCCTTCTCATAACATCAGTATTTTGCTGCCATCCACTGTAATTGCTTTGCTGTTTACTTCGTTCTCACACTGTCATGGTACCTTTCAGCACAGTCCTGTCCTCCCACATGCCACATATGTCATTCAGGGCATTTGGGTTTCTGGAGGCACTGTGCTCCTTTCAGCTTTGTTGAGTTCTCTCTCTCACCTTCACTCAGTACTGCTAACTAATCCACATTACCTGCTAAGTGGCCTTTGCCTAACTGAGTCCATCAGCACAGGTGTTAACTTAGGTGCTCTCAGTTCTCTCTTCCTGATTCTTGGAGTTACCAGTTCTCTCTAACCCCTCCATGACCTGCCCCTACCTTTTCCCCCAGCAAAGTCCCTCCTTGCTCACCTGGTTTGCTCTTCACTTCTGGCCCTCATGAGAGTGGTCCTCTGGGGCTGAGCACCACTTCCACTGACTCTGCGATCAGCCTGACTTCCTGCAGCCTTACAAATTCATTTGCTTGTTCTTCCTTATTCTTATTGAAACATTTCTGCATCTCTAACTTAATTTATTCCTGCTCCTGCCTCTCAGCAGCACAGAGACAGTCTTTTTGCTCTCAGAAAGTTCTTTTCTGAATTCCTTTCACCTCCTGACTAGTCATTTTCCCCCAGGACCCCAACCTATCTCTTCATCTCCTTTCTTACCTCTTCTGCAGCTTCTCAGGTTGGCATTACACAGGCAAATAGAGCCAACCTCGCCTCTAAGGGTTGTGGGAGGAGACCCTTCTGTTGTCCCATCATTCCCAGCTCCTGCCATTCTCTCACTGAGCCCCAGGAATGCTCGCTCACTGGATATTTCTTTGGGGCAATTCAATTCACTAACCCTGCATAAAATGTCCTTCTGAGGCTTTTAGCTTCGAATTTTTCCCGCAGGTTTTTATTTGGCTGAATTTACAGTAGTGAATTGAAAGCCAGTGGGGCAGGGGAAGAAGATGCAGCATCTGGCCAAGGGTAGAACGGAGGGTGGTGGAGTGGGGCCTTCCTCTTTCAGTGGCCACAAGCTGTGAGAGTGGCTCAGAACACTAACTGTAGCTTCACCCTCACTTTCCTCCAGTTCTTTCCTTCATATTATGAATGTGTCTGTCCGTTATAGAACAATAGCCTTGATTTCTACTGTTTTTACAGTGAAGACCTCCATGTTTCTTTCCCTTTAAGCTCACTGGCAAAAGGGTTCTACATTATGTCCAGTTTAGAACCTCCAAACAGCACTCTGCTGTGTTTCTGACCGTCTCTCTCCTAGCTAAACCTCACAGTCAAATACTCATTAACACGTGTCTTCATCTGTCCACCTCTTTCCCCACAGATGGCAGTGGTCATGAAACCCTTGCTTTCCTGATCCCAGAACTCCAACTTTCTCTGACACTTGCCTCTCAGTCTTCCCTCCTCTCTTCAGTCTCTTTCAACACAGGTAAAGTGGAAGCCCTCTTCATCAGAAAGCTCTCTCTGGGTTTTCCCATTCAAGTGTATGAACATTTGAATAAACTCTTTTGCACCAAAGTGTTGCTGTGAATGTGCCAGTTTACCCAGACAGGAGGGTCTCATAGTAACTTAGACAGAGAGAGCCTTGGCTTTCTATCTAGAAAACAGGCAGCTTTTGCTACCATGTCTTCTTGTAGCCTACTAAAAGACTCCACAAGAGGAACTGTATCTTGTAGTATTCTAGTATTGAAGAGGATCAATTGCTTACTGCATTATGGAAAACAAATCTGAGTAAAAAGCAACTCATACTGGTGTAACTGAATCTGTGCTAGAGCTTTTAGTGGCATAACAGCGTTAGCAAAAAACGTCCATACTTCTAACTGACATGATTTGTTGGAAAGGTGATGTAAAACTCATTTATAAATGAGTCCATAGATTTTTATTTTTTTTTCCTCAGGCATTCCTATCTATGATTCTGGTTGGGTTTTTTTGTTTGCTTGGTTGTGGGTTTTTTTGTATCAAGTCAGGTACACAGCATGCCACAATGTTATGTCACTGACCAGCGTGTACATCTGAGTACTCTGGTAGGGCTGAGCACTCCCAACCACCTGTGCGAGCCCAGGTTTGGAAACCCAAAGTCCTCTCTGCTACTCCTTGGGGTAATGCCTCGTAGAGCATTTTTGCAGGGAAGTATAAGCTTTGCCTGTAAGCAGCTGTAGAATGGCTGCTTTGAGAGGCTTCTTAAAGGCCAGAAGTAATTGCTCAAGTCCGGGCTGAACCTCAGAGGACACCAAATCCCTTCCTGTTATTGCAGAGCACGGGGTATCAGGGGCACAAGCTGAGGCACAGGGGAAGACCTGAGACAGCAGCCAATGCTGAACATGCTGCCTTCTGAATTTCAGCATGAAGCACATGGACAGTTATTAAGATCCTTTGCAGACCTGCTCATCTAACGGAACTCTCAAAATCAACGCTGTGTCCTACATTCCCTTACTTTATGTATGAATGTAAAGAGGCAACAAAAACACTGCACTTTTCTGGACAGCCTGCTTTGGGACAGCAGCACAGCTACAAGCATGGCTAATACAGGAGTTCCATGCAAGCCCATCATTTTAAGCAAAGGGAGCTTGTAAGAATGGTCTCACAAGGGAATATAATAGTAATTTCAAGTAGCCTTGCATCACTCTTGAAGGTTATGGCACTGTACAGAAAGCAGGCACGGTCTGTGGCTCTGGAGCCTGTTGAGCAGCTTATAGAGATGGTCCCTACAGAGCTTTTATAAAAAGTCACACTATTATGGAAGAAGTAGAGTGGCTCTTTTTCAGCATATCAAGTAGAGAATCAAAAAGCATCTTCCAGAAAACAATGTAGAGGTGACACAGACAAAAGGAGGGTTTTGCATATTTGGGCGAGATACTTTGCAAGAATACCAGGAGAAAATCCCACACATTTAAAAGGAAATCAGGCGGGAATGCATTGCAACTGGCTCCCTCTTTGCTTACATTTGCCATAGGGCCAGGCCTTCTGCATTTCAAAGACATCCACTGTCCCCACGAGGTTTGCATGTTTTCTTCATGTCAGCATCTCTGCCCTCCAACTCTTCATTGTGGCCTTCAGAGATTGCTTCCTTGGTTCATGCTGGGTTTCCAATGGCAAAAGTCCATTTACTTGCCTCCTGGGGAAGCTGAACAGCAAACAAAGAGGTTACCAAAACTGTTTGTAGGTTATAAAGAGGGATTAAAGAGCATAGGGAACTATCTTGTCCAGGGCAGATGAAAGCTATGACCAGAGCAATCACTGCTGTATGATGACAAGATCGCGGCTGGACTGCTGTTGGGACAGGCATCAGCCATGTCATCTCTACCCTGGCGCTGTGCTGATAGACAGAGAGGAAGCTGACATTGGTGTTTTCCTGGGGTGTTTTCCATCTGCTGTTAGAAAGATACTGTTTTTCTAGCAGGAATAAAATGTAAAAGTATACACAAAGTATAAATCCTTATGTAAATATGATTTTCCCCAGTTTACAGTGAAGTGGGTTCCGTTTAGATGAGTTCCTCTTGTGATATTAGAGTAAAGCTCTAAAGAGCAGCTGCAGTCACTACCCAGACACAGCTGGAGCCAGAGATGTCGGTCCATGGACAATGCTGAAATCAAATTCTTTAAACTACATTTTATTTTTTCCTTTTTTTTCTCTGTTACGGTCCAGGCAGGACATTGTTCTTAGTGACAAGCTTATTGCATGGTGAATCCTGATGGACAATGTTATTCCTGACTCACTCCAGGAAAAAGGAAACACAAGTATGTCTGTTTGTCCTTATCAAGGCTGGGACCCTTAAGGTGTATCCCTTACACTTATTTCTGAGTATCTACTAGCATCTGAAAGCACCTCTGCAGGCAAGTGACTGCCATTCGGCACTTTCTCACTTGAATTTGTCTTTGTTCATGTTACTTTGTCAGAGGGCATATTACAAAAATTTTCCTTTTAGCCAGTAGCCCAAGGCAAGGCTTGTTAGCTGAAGATTGTTACTGACATAGATGAGGTGCCTGTTGGCCATATTTACACTGACACTAACCAGGCTTCTTGCCTTCCGTCTGGAAATCACTGCAGGTTTATCTAAACAAGGTTAGCCTGACTCTCAAGAAAGTTAAGAAGACTCTGCTAAAGGTGTGAACTCCATTTTAACAAGTAAAAGCACGCTTGGTGCCTTCTGAAGGAGTGGGGTAAAGCTAAGTTGCTTTCATTTCTGAGGACTAAGTTTGCAGTTTTAGTTGAGTCATCCCAGTTTTCCTGCTTGTCCCTGGGAGGTGGGCCAAAAATGGCCAAACTTCCCAAATCCCCCTCACTGCACTTTGCAAATTCCCTGTGCCTGATGGCTACAAGACACCTACCACATACTGAGAGGAGGGGAAATTCCAGGAGCAATGTGGGAGGGAGCAGGACCAGGCATGCAGCTGGGTCCCAGGACAACCCTGCTGGCTCATTTACTCCTGCATCTGAAGTTGGGGGTTCCTCTTCAAAGGGATAGCTTGCCTCTTGCCATCCTGGCAATCTCTAGTAGTTGTATTCTCTTTCTGGCAGTTCTCCAACTCAGTGTCTGGCCACTTGGTCACTAAAGGACCCTAGGAAAGCAGCAGGAAGGTCAGCCAAGGGCAGGGAAGAGCGAGACACCCCCTGTCAATGGCATCCCATGCAGTTATGCTGCACTTGGAGAAACATAAAACTGCTTCTGGGCCTCAGCAAAATGAGAGTCTCTCTGACATCCCCAAGTCAATGAGAATTGGGGTCACGGTGCCATTTCCAGGAAGATCTTGTCTTCTGATGACAAGATAAGATCACTGGCACCTATGACAAAATGGTGAACATGTCATTGACAGGCTAATCGTAGGACTCAGTGATCTTAGAGGTCTTTTCCAACCTTAATAACTCCGTGGTTCTATGGGAGAGGATGCTATTCTGGCTGTGCTGTCATACCCTCATGTAGCATGCAAATTAAATCAGTCCTGCCGTAACTCCCAGCCCCCTGCTGATCCACCCTGGAGACACACCAGTTCATTTCCAAGTCCTTTTGAGATAGGGCAGCTGGTTCCCTTTGAATCATAGAGACATTAAGGTTGGAAAAGAACACCAAGATCATTGAGTCCAAGTGTTAACCAAACTCAGGTGCAATAGGTAAAACAGTTCACCTCAGGATGGCCTGAGGATGTGGTATGGGCAATCTGCAACAGGTTTGTATTCCTTTATTCCATATTGTCCTGCTTGTGCCCCACAGGCACCCTTAGGCACCAGCTTCCCCATGACCTCACCTCACACGTGTGGCATGCGGCAGCCTGGAATCCTTAAGCCTCATGCTATAACAGTACCTTTGCAGTCAGCTTTGCAGGTACCTTTGCAGGCCACACAACCCTCTCATTGCTTCAGACACTTTGAACTGAGAAAACACAAGAAATACTGATCATGTCCTAAAGCTCTTGCTGTACTACATGGAGCAGAGAGGGCTGGGACACGACCTCTGTGACCTCAATGCTGTCACTGTGCTCCAGCCCTGAGCAATACAAGCACAACAATTGGCACTGGCTGGCTGGGACAGCAATCACTCATACATTGGAAAAAGGATGTTTGGCAGAGCATCTCAGTCCATGATGTCCCCAAAGTCTTTCACTACTCTTTAGGAGACAGAGCGAGCAAGAGTGTCAATATTTCATGACTAGTTACAACACTGCTGCCTTCCAAGTATAATTGCTCATTTTTATTACCTATAGGAACATCAAATTGCAATTACTGGCACAACTTAGCAACTAATGAAAAGTCCTTTTTACTTTTACTTTGTTTGCTTTCACAGCCATTTGCTTGCTGTAATTAAAAAATCACAGTGCTACCCTCCATTAAGAGGGAGAACTTTCTCTTTCAAGATGACTTCCTGGAAGGTAAAGCAACACTTGTGCCAATGAATATTGTCAGGGGGCACACCTTCCCTTTTTCAGTGCTTATCACATGGAAACGGGAAGAAGTAGCAATTAAAAATATGGTTTTATGTGGCTTTCCTTTTAAGTAGATACTCTGTCTTTAAAACAATATTTAATGGAGGTTATCTTAAAGTGCCGCATAGAGCTCCTCTTTGTCTGGGCACAAATTCTTCATGAAGAACAAGAGGTTTTTGCATATACATTTGCGATTCAAAAGAAGGTATTGAGAAAAAAAAAGAAAGAAAAAAAAAGAGAGTAACATAAGCCAGCTTATCCTTCTGATCTCTTTGCTTCTTCCTATATCCATATCTTTTTCTATACCCTCCTCATTTGCCATGCTATGAGGAGTTCAATGGGTTCAAATTGAAAAAAGAGTAGGTTTAGATTAGATATTAGAAAAAAATTCTTTACTGTGAGGGTGATGAGGCACTGGAATAGATTGCCCAGGGAAGTTGTGGATGCCCCAAATCTGGAAGTGTTCAATGCCAGGTTGGATGGGGCTCTGAGCAACCTGGTGTAGTTGAATGTGTCCCTGCCCACAGCAGGGGAGTTGGAACTAGTTGATCTTTAAAGTCCCTTCCAACCCAAACCATTCTATGATTCCATGGTGCAGGTCACTCATGTGGAGAGGGAGAAGATTTGGTACAGCTTTGTTCTTGTAGAAGCACCCAGGGGCCCAGGAGACTTCAGTACTGTAGCCTGGCTTCTCTGATACAAAGACATCACCCTGTGTTGAGGTATTGGCCAGATCCTGCACCCAGAGAACAAACTGACATCAGAGAGTCCTCGGCCAGTGCTTCCATGGGCCCTTTTCTAGACATGTACCCCATTTGTCTAAGAGGAAGGGACTACAGCTCTTATCCCCAGCATATGTTTGTGTGTGTGAGGGTACGTAAATACAATAGAGCAATCAGCCCAGAGGGAGGTATGAGCTATGGGTGAAGCCCAGGACCCCTGAAGGCCACAGCACTCAGAGCAAGTGAAAGAAGAAATGCTATGGATCACATGGTCAAAATACCATAACTACCAAACCAAACCACAGCCCTGAAGCTGTATAGCTGGGAGGGACATATGGATTTCCTTTCTGTGAAACCACAGCAGTCTCTGCTATTGCAAAGGAAAAACTCCCAATAGAAAGAAGGTGAGGACCCCTGCTATAGGGCCAGAACAGCATCTGAGGAATTACCTAGGATAACTCACAGAAATTACACTTTTTACAGAGAGAAAGGTCAGCCCAGCATCACCTCAGCAAGTTCCTGTCTGTAGTAATTTGACATGGCAAACTCAGTTCTTGCTCTGTCATATATCCAAATTCTTCTGCCTGGTTAGGCAGCAGTTCATCTCAGTTAACAGAAGGCCTTTATAAATTTTGTCATTAAGATTACAAGATTTTTCTCCTTAATGTTAAGGTCTTTAATCTCCAAGTGAATTCATTGTCTCTCTAGAGTTAAACTAAGAAGCTGGAGCATGATCTTCGGTCACACCACAAAAATTGTGCTTGATTAGAGCTTTCATAGGCCCTTAAAAACAAAGCTTTCATTTCTTGGCTGTTTTTCCCCCCTTTCTCTATACTTAAAAGCCTCTGTTTATCCAGAAGATCAACCGGAAGATCACAATCTAGTTGTTCAAGCTCATTTGAACATTTTCAGTGGAGATATGCTTACTCCAGGTTCTTCATACTTTGCACATACTACTCCTTTGTCACTGCTGTGATTAGTAAAAAATAATACTTTTTGGGGGAGAAAGTCTGTGTAAGCACATGTGCTTATCTTTTTGTTATTAAGTGCCTGTCTCAGAAACTGAATCAAAAATAAAAAATGCATTTGTTTACAGCAGTCGCTTCACAGCCCTCAGTTAATTCAGACACTCACTGCTTAGATCCACCACCAAATTCAGAGCAAGAATTGTGCAGAAGCAAGAGGCTTCCTGCCCCTCTGCAAATGTGGCAGAGCCTCTCTAGACCAGACAGATGAGGGCAGAGGGAATGGTGTCATATCCACAACAGAAAGGTCAGTGAGATGGAAAGGCAGTCACAAGAATTAAGTGGGAATAGGTGGGAAGGATTTGGATGGAGAGAAAGGACAGAAGCGCTCAGGGTCAGCCTAAAGGGAAGGGTGAGAAGGAAGCTAAGGGGCCCAGGCTTTGGGATATGCGTCCAAAAAAAGCCCAGTCAAAACCACCAGGTGCTTTCTGCACTTGCTGCATTGATTCCTGGTTCTGTCTCCTCTCCACGGGCTTCCTCCAGAGCTTAGAGCCTCAGGATCAGTGCTGATGGTGGAGGCAAGTGACTCTGGCCAGCAGTATCACATCACACTTCCGCAGCTGGTCCCCCCCATAAGCACCACATGCACTTGTGCAATATGGCATCAATGTGCTTAATCCTCAGAGAGAACATGATGTAACTGTCTCCTTAAGATATCTGGATCTCATCTGCAACTTGGAGCTCCACATGACAGTGGGTGCTCTCACAGAAACATTTCCGGGTGACAGAGGCTCAGTGATTTGCTGGCAAATTGCCTGTGATTGCCTACAGCAGAGGGGTGCCTGAGAATGCAACCCAGAGCTCACTGGGGCATGCTGACCCACAAGGACGCACATGATGGGTGTCCTGCTCCTGCTCTAACCATTGCTTTGGAGGCAGCGGGATGAAATGTAACAGCACCTCCTTTCCCAGTGAGAGGTATCTGACAACTCATCCCAGTATTGCTGTTATCAGGAAATACAAGTGGTGACTGCAACTCCCTCTTTCACAATCAGGGAAAGAAACATCTCTGACCCTGTCTCTGACTAAAGAACAACATATTTCCCACTTCTGGGTGTGGGATTAAACCGACAAAGTGCAGTTCTTGAAGCCCTGTTTTTTTCTGATTAAATAAAGTGTCCACATGGGAGCATGCTTGATGTCCTTGATGGGATTGCCTCCAATTCACCTCCCTCAGCAACACCGTCTGAAGGACAGGAGGGAAACAGGATCAAAACAGAAGACACTGCACACTCCCAACCTGGATTTTGGGCACTAACAGCGTGTGGTGCTGCAAAAGTGCAGAGCCTTATTCTTGTGCGGATCTGAGGCAAACAGAAGTTGTTGCAGGTTCCGTGCATTTCTCATGGGATGCAAGCCTTACGTGGCCAGTCCTTCTGGCAGACACTTTTACAACAGAGCTGGCAAGCCAGGGTAATCAAAAAAGTACACTGATCCAAGGGGGAGCTCTGGCAATGCTATGACTGCAGGAGTAGGCACCAGTTCTTGTCTTAAAAGGACAGTATGAAATGGTAAAAAGCCAGGCTCTCACCATAGAGCAGAGGGACTGGGTGCTGAAGATGCTGGCATTCCTGCTATGTGACACACAGCACGTTAGACAACTGATTCACTTGTTTCCTACTGACTTCTGTCTGTTTTCTACATTTACACCATAATCTCGCAAGCTGGGAACTTCCAGGCAAACAAGGACAGGAGAGGTGGCCATATAGTTTAGAGTGAGACTGGTCTGACAGAAACACCTCCTATGATGACTCTGAGTTTTAACTACTGCACAAGAGTGAAAAATATGGGTAAAATCCTAAATATCATCATCACCCTGCGGTTGGACTTTACCTGAAAGGTCTAAAAATAAAGATTCCCACTGTAAGCGATTTCCGTTTCACAGTTCTTTCTCTTTCTATTTTGGGAATCAATTCCAGTTACACAGCCTTTAGTTACAGAAGTTTAGAACTGAGACTTTCTTACTCAGAAAGGGGAATTAATCTTTCAATGCACCCAATAGTCATTGTGGAGAGGTATGTCCCATCCCAAGCAGAATTCAGGTTAACAGCCAGTCACACAAATTTTCCTGTCAAGGTGAGGAAAGAAAAAGGAAGGAAGCAGAAAATGAAAGAAGTTAAAGGTGACAAAAAAGATCCCCCCAAAAACTGGTTTTGCTGGGATAGTCTGCCAGGCAGCAGAGAAAGAAAATGCATACTTGCTACTTTTCATGATAAGGCTGTTATCTCCATTGAAAATATTGTCCTTGAAAACAACTACAGATTCCTAGCTCTGCCTCCACTGTTTTAGACAACCAGTTCCCTGAGGATTTCATGCTACCCTAACAAGGACATTTTAGCACAAATCCTCTCCCCCATAATCTTCAGTCAGATATTTAAATGTTCAAAAAGCTTGAGTGTTTTTTGTGCTGATATGGACCCATTTCTACTTTCTACACTTTCTCTAAGAAATTCTGGAAATAAACAGAAAAATTAATAACTATTTTGCCATCCTACTAGTATGCCTCAGCAAGTAATCTGCCTTAAAATCAGTGATGAAACTGAAATCTATCTGAGCAGGCAAGTTGGTCCTTGGTCTAGCAGATAGCAGAGAACTGTGTTTTGTGTATGTGAGAGCATGTGTGAGCCTACACAGATGCTTTTCAAGCATTTGAAACTCCATTTTCAGTTGATAATAATAGCACTCATTTTCCCTCTCTCTGCCAGTGAGAATGTGAGAAGATTTCTCCTGCAGGATTCCTTCAATGTGAACTTTACTGTTTTTCTTTTTCCAGTTTTTTATGTTGTCCCTAGTTGGAGAAACTGTGGTAATGAACGATTCAAGTCTGCTAAACTTTAACTTTTCACTTTTCCCTAGGGCCAGTGTTAAACTGCTGCTTTTAATTTTTTTTCCTGGTCTTTTTTTTTACTTGCTCTCTAGCTTTGTTGAAGCTGAGGAGGATTTGAAAGCTGCAATAGGAAAAAGAAAACGAAACATGACCCGGTGGTGCACTCCCAGAATGAAGTCAGCAAAGTCTGGGAAAGTCATTGAAGACCAATGTGCACAAATCAATGCATGTTACAGCTTTGCTTGGATTGTTGTTGCAGCGTATTGTTCCTCACAACCCCCTAAACTACCCTGATCTAGAATATAAGCATCTCTACTTCCATTTCTAAATCCTGAATACATGTTGTTGCTTGATTCCTCATAACTTTGAAGAATTTTTTTGTAAACAGAAAGCAAATTAAATTCACTTGATATTTCACATTTTACTTTGATGTTTCCCATGTGAAAATGGACTTTTTCCTGGAAATCTCAAATTCCCAAATGCAAGTACTGATTTTGCTAAAACACCATTTGTCAGCAAGGAAATATTTAATTGGAAACATTTTGACTTTTTCATGATGATCTTGGAATCTTTCAGTTTTGGGGAGCACAGTTAATTGAAGGTAATAAAACTTCCCTGAACACTTTTTGAGAGACACGCAGAAGGCAAGGTGATCAGAGCCAGTGTTGTAACTGCAATCCCATGGAAAGATCGATTACCGCAACTCAGTTTCCTCTGAACCACAAGGTTAACCAGTTCAGTTGGTCTGGAACAGATATAAATATTTTGGTTACTGTCAGCACTTCTTCAGTGTTTGCAACCAAGACTGATGGGTGTGGTGGCTACTGCCAGCACCCATAGGTACAGCTTTGTTGCATAAGCAGCCAAAAAAATGCTCATCTTCCTCTTCACGCAGCTTTTGTTCCATGTACACTGAAAATATCTCTGCTTGCTCTGATCTCTGTTTGCGTTTCTATTTCCTCTTTCCTGCATTCTTCTCCTTGCAGATCCTTTCTGAGGTCTCAGAGCTCTCTGCCACTGCTCTGGCTGTGCACCACGTGCCCTCCATCAACCTCCCTTTCCTCTCACCCAGCTGTCATCACCCCACTCTCCCTGAACCCCCCAAGCCACAGCACCCATCAGCGAGGATGCTTTGTTCATGCTCCAGCTGGCCTGAGTTACCTTCCCTGCTCCTGGAACATTAGCTTTTCATATACCAGGTGTGCCTCTGGGAGCTTGACTGGGAATGCACAATGACAGTGACCAGCGTATCTTTCCACAATAGTCCTTTCAGAAAGGACCAGCAGTGCTCTGTTATAAATCAAGTAATTACTTAGACACTTGCAATAGTGGTCTCTTCATTACTGGGTCTTTCTGGTATCTCTAAGCATCCTGAAAATCTCAGCACAGACCAGATTCATTATGAGTCTTTGATGTGGCCTGATGGTGAGAATGCTGAAATAAAATCTGAATTTTTCATCCTTCCTTTCTGCCTAGTGAAAGAAGGGATTGAACTCTCAGAAACTGTACCTGTATGAACTCAGAGATGGGAAAACGTTGTCTGAAATCCACATGTAATTCATCCTTTTTAGAAGAAAACAGACATATTTTCCAGCTCTTCAGGAAAAAAGATAATACAGGGTCCAGGGCCTTGTAAAGACTGGGAGAACTCTAGGCACCTTTTTTCTACTTCCTTTTTAGCTCAATACTATGAGAAATTCTGGCCACATCTATACAGGGAAGTTGTGCCAATTTAACTAAAGTGCCCTTTTTAATCCCTTTTAAGTCTGACAAGCTCTGGGAAATCCACCCAGGACAGATGCTACTTACCCTTCTTACACTAAGAACCAAAGCCAGAGGTTTTCATTCCCATGACAGAGTGGATTGAACGGAATATTTGCCCATGCATCAAAATCTTAACACAAAACTACTGTTCTCTACATTTTTGGTATCTCATTATAAGAAATAGTTACTCTCTAGGTTTCCTAGATTTTCAACTGTGAACCAGGATGCTGTCCTAGTTAGAACAGCTGGGACCAATTCATCACTGGATGGGTGTAACCCAAACCTGTGTATTCTATAGCCTTC
>JAWMRA010000113.1:51254950-51309278 GCA_035584735.1 Pseudotriccus pelzelni
TTTTAATAAATTGTTATTCTGACTTATAATCTCTCTTTTGAGTTGAGTTCATTCCCCCTGCTGGTTAACTTTTAAACTAGCACAGACGCCTAAGGCATAAGCAGGATGCAGATCCACCAGCCCTGCTAAGTGAGGGCAGGGTCTGCTGGAGAAGCAGAAGCAGTGCAGAGAGGTGCCAGTGCTGGAATCTTCACTGTCATGCCAAGCATCACAAAGTCTCAGCTGTTAGAGACTTCCCCTTACATGGAGTCCTTGCTCATTTTCCTTCTACTAGGTTTAGACATGGCCTGTACTAGTTTGGCTTCCAATCATTCCACTGAACAGGAAGCTCACGCACTGCTAACAGCAATTACAGTGACAGTAGTGTCATATGTCATGTAGCTGGTTTTGTCAGTAGGTCTCCAAAAGTTTTGCCATGAAAATAACAGTGGGTAAATTGGTTACAGAAACTCAGGCGTCTGCAAACAGCCCCACTCAAGACCATTTTTTAATTTTTGATGGTTCTTGACATATGACAGGCCTTTTTTGTGAACTACATTTTGAACACTCTCCCACTCTACTAAACGAAACCAGTCAAAGCAATGTCATTTGTGGGGCAGCTCTCCTGAACACAACAGAATTAAATAAAAGGGATGAAAAGGTTTTCTTTACTGATCGTCACGGCAACAACATAGCTTCCCTGAAGGAGTGGAAACCAGGAACTTTGCCGGGTTTCCTTCAGGGTGACGTATTGCCATGCAGTATCACACTGACATGCCGCTGGGAATCACCATTTAGGTAACAGTCCTCCAGTCTCAAGGAAATAAACCAGACCTGATAAGATGACTTTATTGGCCTCCTGCCTCCAGGTGGTTTCCCTGCTCCAGCACTAAAACACACTCGCAGCTCAGCAGGAGAATTTTTTTTTCACCTTTCCTACTCTACGTTTGCTTGGATCTTTCACAAACTCTGAATATATTTACTACAAGCAGGATATACTTCCTTAAACAAAACACTGAGCTTCCCCCAAGACTTCTCCATAGCTTATGCGCCCACAGACATTTTCATATCTCTTTTCTTCTTAAGAAGAAACCATATTCAGCTCACAGTAGCTTATCTGATAGCCCTGTACTACTGTCTTTGCAACAGAGCAAGAAAAAATATTTTAGATCATTGGTTTACACATGCTTACAACTGACAGAGATGGAAATGATGCAATGAATGGAAGTGCAATAACACAGGAGATTACTTAAACTGGCTCCTGCAGCTCAGACACCACTTGAAGGGGAACTCTGGAATCAGTGCGAGGGAGTTTCCTCTGTTTGTGCCTTTGGTTTCCTTGCTCACTTCTTAGGGTTTTGTTTTGGATTAACAGACTGTCATGCCCTTTCAATCCATAGGATTCAATGAAGATGAGGGACTCCAGTTGACATCCTGTATTAGAGAGTTTTAGCAGTTCCCTTTTAATTAGCTGCATACTGTTTAAGGCAATGTCTGAATGTAATTTTTTTTAACCCAATCTTACCTATTGACTATAAGTTATGCCAGGGCTTCTTTATGACTTTTTGAATTATGAAGATCTCCAGAACTATTTTCTTTTCTTATTTTTCAGACATCTACATGATTTTCGTTTATTCTGTCATAAAAAAACATATTATAGGGAAACCAAAAGCTGCATTTTGCAACCTTTGTCCCTTTAATATAGAAAATAGGGGGTGACAAATAATCTTAGAAGTATAAACCTTGACACACTGCCCCATCATTCAAAATTCTGCTGAGACAAGAAGATGTTTTAGTGTTTTAAATGTTTAGTGCAGTGAAGTCTGGGCTGGCTTCACCCATGGCTCAGGCTGGCAAGAGAATTGCAGGTATCACAGTGCAGAGCTGGAAGGCATCCCACTGTACCTGTTGTGTCCAAACAGAGAAGGGCTTGTGGGTGATGTGATGGTTGGAGGCATCTTGGACACAGCAATCACAAAATGGTAGAGTTTTCAATTCTTGGAAAAGTAAGGAGCAGGATCAGCAGAACTGCTACCTTGGACTGCTGCAGCGCAGACTAGGATTCTGGTCCCTTGGTTTCATTTGATCCTTATGGGGTTCTACTTCTACTTTTGTCTTCAAGCTGAATTATCTGTCCCCAGGATGAATTTTCTCAACTTTTGTAAATGTAACTGATGTCCAACCACTGCTGTAAGATTACACCACACAAATAAATATGCATTAGTTAGGCAGAGAATATATATTAGACGGGTTCATGCAAATTTTACCTTATAAAATACATATATTGTTACCCCATGGTGTGCTTGATTTGTGGAAACTTCCACTTTGCACCCTGCACAAAATAAAGAACGTGTCTCTTCTAAACTTCACTCTGTGTTTGTGTTTTACAGACCTCCTAAAATTGGCAATTCTACCATAGAACTCACCTCCTCTCCACCCTCACCTTTAGAAACCAGGAGCTCAGCAGTGGAGGCTGCACAGTGCCTACTGCAAGCTTTGTTGCTCCACATTGGTGTTATCAGCCCTTGATTTTACAAAGTACTAAAGGTTTGCAGAGGTCAGTTGTTTTTAGAGGGTTGCTTTTCAATCTCCTCTTGTATTCATCACAGAAAAGACTTACTCGACAAGTTTTGTAGCTTGAATGGTTGTCAGGTGGCACAAACCACAGAAAGTCTGTGCCTGCACTCTGAAAAACTCCCTTTTTGCAGTTGGAGATCAGTCACTGTTACTGAAAAAAGGAACACTTCATTATTTTCATCCCTAAACACTCGTGTCAGTTCCCTCTTTAGACTCTAGAATTTTATGTCCTGACCATATTAGGACAGCAACTTAAGCGGTGATTCGACAAACTCAGCCTGCACTTCGATTATGTAAACTTTCTCCTTGTAGACTTGTCCCTGAGCATGACTTGCAGGGATCTCGAGGTGTCTACCAGCAAGACTAGCTGTGGTGCTCCGGCAAGTCTCTTCAGCTTGCTCACTGGAAGCAGAAATACCTGCATTCTGACCCCAGAAAGCACCTTGTAGCATTTTCCATGCAATCTGAGTCATGGTATATGAGCTGAAAGGCACTTGTGGATTTTGTTGGCATTTCAATGGACTTCCCTTGCAAAAGCCTTCCACTTTTGACCTTGGGGAAGGAGGAGTGTTCTCGTCCCTCCCAGGATGTGATACTGGTGGAAAACTGCCCTTTCAAGGTAAAAAGAGGTAAAAGCCAAGTTGTCCTTCCCCTTCAGCAGGGGCTTTGAATCAAAACTGAATCACTGTTTGCTCTGTATTGTATCATGCTGAAGCCATGCCCCAGCATTTCCCCAGAGGAAGGTTTTTTCCTGCCTTTTATGAATAACTTCGGTGTCAGTGGGAGCCGGGGCTGGGAGGTGGTGCACACTGAAATGCCAAGGCTCAGCTGCAGCTAGGGACAGGCACCAGTGACTCCTCATTCCTGGCTAATGAGCCTTGGGCATCCAGGGCCAGGAAGGAACCGGCGAGGATTCAGCACTGGGAAACTCCCCAGGAATACGGATAGGATGTCTCATGTGGGTAAGGGTCATGATCAGCACTGGTGAGGGAAACCAATGTCAGACCTGGCCCTGGGATGTCCAGGCAGGGCTATAGTGTAAGCATGTGCTGCTGGTGGACTGCTAACTGCAGCTATATCTAGGCAGGGTTCTGGGGGCAGCAACAAGATCCTACCTGGGGTAACTCCCAGCAGCCATTCACCTCAGCTTTTTCAAAAAGTACCAGGAGTCAGTGTGTGTGTATGTTTTTCTGCCCATCTCTCCCGCCCTTCCTGCCTGCCCCCTCGCTCAGAGACATCCCATCAGGCGGCCCTGAGCCTAGTGGTCAGTGCCAACCACGACATGCAGGGACAAGAGTTTTGAAAAAAGCTAAATCCTGCCAGATCTATGGGAAGAGGCTGTTGCCTCAGTGAGCAGCTGAGGGGGTGAAGGAGAGTACCTGACAGGTACCCTCTGTCAGGAGGGTAACCTTCCTCGAGTACCAGCAAGTCCATGGAGAAGGGACACTTTATAAAGAAGCCCATCACAGGAAGATCTCCAATCAGAGACTGACTGTCACAAAGGCCGAAGGCACCGCTCTGTAGGAAAAAGACTTCATGAACTCCAGGGTGAACATGCAGAACCGGTTATCCTAACGTGCTCTTCAGAGCCCCCAGTGAAGGAGATGAGACTCGGACTATATTTAGACCCCTAGCCCTTTATGACCACGTACATTATTCCTTTGGGTATCTATCACTTGCCTCCCAGAAAGCAGCAAGAGGAGCTTCATATGGGAGTGGGTAGGTTTGATAGAGTAAATTTGACCATGATCCTGAGGGATGCTGAAGTACACTGTACTCATGAAAGGATTTACTACTATGTGTGTCCCAGAAAGTTTGGTATGCCAAGAAAACTGAAGAAAGCCTGGAATAGCTCCTCCCATTTCTATGCGACCATGTGACAATCCCTCTCGCAAGAATAAAGGTGACTTCACAGCACCAAACTCCCATAAATCCTACAAGGAATACAGAGTCACGTTTTTTTCTAGCCTTTTCTAGCCAGACAAGACAGGCAGACAGACACATCGCTGCTTGTCATCTTCTTTTTCTGGCACACAACTGGGATGGCTCTGTACTTTCCAGTTGTGCTGGGGCTGTTGGCCTCCTGCCTGCGTTCAGTCAGCTGCCGGTGAGTCACCCCGGCCTCCCAGCAGGACTTTCTGAGAACACCCACAAAAGCCACCAGTGACTGTGGAACAGGGCTCATCCCCAGAAGACCTGCATCTTTCCTCCCCGCCACTCACAAACTTTCACTGAGCACAAACTTGCTAGCTGCCAGTGACAGCCACTGCCAGATCCCACCACAGCAAAGGCAGAAAAAAGCAACTGGGTTAACAATTTCCAAGAATAACAGAGAAGCATGTTTCTTTTTCAAGCATCATTTTTATGAATGAGTTATTCATTCAGTTGTGGTAATTCCTGCATTCATTAAAAAACCCCACCAACACACAAACACGGTGACTTTTCTTGGCTGCTGCTGCCTACTTAGCACTGGGGTCTACAGTAAGGAGACAGACCCACACTGAGTTTGTGATCTGCAGCAAAGGAAGAAGTATGATCCAGTGGCATCATTGAGCACAGTAACTACCCCACAGGCAGCAGAGGTGCCTCAGTCTCAGTGCTGAATTTGCACACAATTGATTTCAGGTTAGAAAGTGAAATACTGCAAATAACTGCAATTATTTTAATGCTGTGCTACAATATTGATTTTGTCTTCTGCAGAGATTAAAACTGTCAAAATTGGTCAGTGCTACAAGCTTTGTACCTGTGTGTATCAACAGCTTACTTACTGGGGGTATACCACTGGATATAACTGTCTGGGCAAAGCTGAATTTCTGTTCCTACCTTTAACCTAAAAGGCATCCCAAGAGGCTCCGGCATTCCCATTTGATTAAGCCCTGCTTTAGCATTAGAACCTCCTCAGGCAGTGAGTGCATCATCCCCTCTGCCCAGCACCCATGTGCTCTGAGCTCATCTCAAAATATGAGCTGCCAAACCAACATTTACACAAGCCCACTGTCTGATCTTGGTTAGAGAAATCAGAGGAAGTATCATTGCTGCTGGACTAGAGCTAAACCAGTTGGTCAAATGTGGAGAGAGAGGTCAAACTGCATTTTTTTTTACCTTTCAACCCTTCACCCAGTTCTGAAACTTTTCATGATCCTCTGACTGTGGGATACCTAGACATAGGATCACAGGGTATCAGGCTGGAAGGGATGCTGAGAAGTCTCTACTCTAGCCTCCTGTTCAAAGCAGACACAGCTATAAGCACAGACCAGGTCAATCAGGGCTCTGTCTGACCAGTCTTGAAAAGCTCTAAGAACAGAGACTGCACAACCTCACTGGATGACCCAGTCCAATGCTTGACCGTCCTCAGAAGTGTATTCTTATATCCAGCCAGAGACTCTTGTTTCAGCTTCAGTCCCTTGTCTCTTGCCCTCCCAGTGTGTAGTGCTGTGAAGATTCTGGCAACATCTTCTTGCTGACCTTCCTGTAGGTACTGGGAGGTCACACTTAAGTCCTTCCAAAGACCTCTCTGCCTCCGAAGTAGACCCGAGCCCTCAGCCTCTCCTCACAGGGCAAGTGCTCCAGCCTCTAAGATCTTGTGGCCCACTGCTGAACTCGCACCAGCTTTCCTGTATTTAAGGGAAAGAGTATGAATCTGGACATGGTATTCTAGATTTGGTCTGATGAGCCCTGAGCAGAGAAGGATAATCTCTCCCCTCCATCTACTGCCCTCCCTAATACCTCAAAAATAAAATAATGGACAGGCATGACACTTATTTCTGGACTCAGTAATTCTAAGAGAAGTTCCTCACTAGCCCATTGTTATTATCTAGTCTGGCACCAGAAAACAGTGCTCAGCACCTTCAAATGTACTCGGAAAGTTCAGAATAGACAGGACCCCTCCTTGGTGTGGCCATCCAAGAGATGCAATATAGCACCAATGCCAGCAAAAGGGGAGGCAAAGCCTCGGAGCCTGGCAGTGGGAACAGCTGATTTTGCTCTCAGTATTTACCAGAAAGAGGAATGATCTGATTTAGCCATGCTACTGCCCCCTCACCAGTAATCTGTCCAACTCACAGGTCTGTGTTTATTTTTATAACATGCCTATGACCTGATAGGATGCAACCCACTCTTCATCTGAAGGTTTAAGGGTGTTGAGGGCGTGAATAACCACCCAGTGCACATCTTGCATGTTACCAGAAACTGTCTGAAACCTGTTCCCTCTCCTTCCCACACACACCTACCTCACCCACACTGCTGCCACTGAAAGGGCTGCAGCAGAGGGGACTCTCCCTCCCTGCAGCCACCCCGTGCTGTGATCACAACCAAACGTGTTGGGCTGATAAAACAAAACAAGTCTGAGAAAGTCCAGGTTGTGCCTAGAGCCGAGGATGCAAAGTGCAGTCTCACGGAACAGGAAGCCAAAGGACGTCAGCAGAGTCACACGCCTGTAAAAACAATGTTCATGAGATCAGACTCTGGCCCCAGCACCAGCGAGACGAACAAGCCCTCTGGTGTAGCTGGCAATCACCTAAATCACACCTATGTTTGCTAGGTCAAAAATGGGGTAACCCAAAAAAAGGAGAAAAATCGTTATTTTTTCCTTTAGAGCTGACATCTCTATCAGCAGGACTACATGCCCTTAAAGGTAGAATGCTTTTAGGCAACTGCTAGAAACAGAGGTGAGCAGAAAACAGCCGCACTTCAGAAACTGTGGAGCTTTTGTCAAAACCGTAGAAAATGCAGAAAGTCAGTACAGAGTAAAAATGAGCAAACCAACACACTTGCAAAAACTTTCATTAAAAATTAGTCATTATGTGTCCAGCTGGAACCAGACACTTTTGCAACAAGACTGATGACCTTTATTAGTGGAAATGATCCACTTATGGTAAAAGTCATCAGGAGATCCTGGTAAATGTATCTCCCTTTCAGCTATTACAATAACTAAATTGGTTGTTGTTGGGAAATGAAAAATAATAGTGTTTTTTCCCTGATAATACAGCTAAAAGTCACTTTCAGTGAAGTGGCAGTCAGTTCTTGTGAAATTGCCACATACTTGATACACAAGAAATAGATACATCAAGGAATATTGGTAATTGTGCAATATAAATGATGCAACTGGTTTTCTTTTGTTTTTTCTGCCATTACGCAATTACAACACTTTGGCTAATGCAAAATTCTTGATAAATTAAGCAGAGGCACAGGAATGAATCAATATACAAGTGGATTTATGATATATGGATATGTTTGAAGTTGATACTCGAGGACAGAATTTTGCTGGGTATGGAGAAGACCACCTTCAAGGTGACCACCCTTAAAAGAGCAAATTAAAAAGTGAATTTCTATGCAGGCAGTGGCTGCTGATTATGACCCACAACACCAAAAACTATGGCCAGATTCATGCTGAAACAAGACAAACCAGCCTGGTGACATCTTTAGCAGGATGGGACAGTACAGGAGAGTGAGGACATGCACCATGAACTTATATTCAGGCAGGCAATAAATTAATTTTCAATCTGGGGTCTGTTCCACACAGTGGTACTAAAATAACATAGCTGTGCTATTGACTTCAACTGAGCTGTTTCGATTTATTCAGGATCCAGCTCTTTGCTTAACTATCTGTTTGGTAAAAGTGAAGTAAAGCATAAGTCTATAGGACAGGAGGTGGTGTAGGACTTGTTCTGAAGTTCTTTGAAGGCTTTCAAAAGAGATATTAACCTTGTTTGTGTTGGTTTCTGTGGGAAGTCCTAAAAAGTTTTGCTGGCATCACCATGGCAGGAACGTGGCTTCCTGGCTTGCCTCGTGCTATTTCTCGTCTCGCTGTGCTGCCTTGGCTGTGCCCCAAACCCCACCTGCCATCAGCACCCCACCATGATCACCCACCTGATGTGTGTGGGACATGCTGAATGCCACCGCCCAGCCCAGGTGAAACCACTGACCTCCATTAGGAACTACTGGTTCCTCATGCAATCAAAATGAGAAATACACCCTGATTTCTGCAGTGCTCGTCACCCAGGACACGTGAGAGAATGCTCAGGGATGGGTGGGTGAGAACGAGGTGACCAAACGTGGCCATTGCCCTCCCACCACCCATGGAGTGACTCAGTTGCCCACAGATGCTCTAACCCACCTCCATCGCCATGGCCTCCAGCTTTGCTGGAGACATGTGAAATGCCAAAGCAAAGGCGCTGCCGTGTCTTGCAGCCCTGCTGACTGAACTGGCCCCTGCCAGGACTGGTAGCAGCAGCAGTAACCACATGTGCCGGTGACACGGGATTTAAGGCTTGATGCTGTCACTGGTCCTAACTCTGGGTCAGGGGCACAGGGGCACTTGAGACATCCAGCCTACAGTGGTGGATTCTCTTAGTTGGCTTTTCACTATAAAAATGGAAAGCAAAGTCTGAAACTAGGTATTTGCACTATGAATACCTAACTTCTCCACACTTCTTTAATGGGAAAAAGAATCATTCACTTAATTCCTGCAAAGTGAAAGCGTTTGGTACCAAATGATGTTTATACTGCTTGGCTCCAACTGCAGAGTGCGCAAGTTAGGGAGCAGTAAGGTAAACATGAGGACACATTCCCAATCAGTAAAACTAAGGAATTGCTGGACCAGATTTCCAACAGCAAGTGTGAAAGCCTTATCATTGCAGGTGCATTCGAACAGGTAATAGGGGTATCTGTCAGAGTCAGCTGAGGTCTGTGAGGTCCAGACTCATGGCAGGGGTAGGACAGATCACATATGAATGCCAGGCTGCTTACTTTGTCTATCATGACCCATAAAAAACTCATCTCAACCTGCTACTGCAAAAAGCACTGCAGTCTCTGCTGATCCTAAAAAGTGTCAAAACTTCAGCTTTAAACATCATCAAAAAGATAGTAACTATGCAGCAACACAGTTTGTCAAACAGGCAGAGGTAAATGATCAGCAATGAGTCAGAAAAAAAAAAATAGGGCTGCCTCCTGAGTAATTGCTTCCACTGCTGCCATGTGAGTGCCATCTGAAGGTACCCAGAACTTTCCTTAATCATCTCCCACCCTCCTTCAAGGCCCAAAGCACTTTATCTTCTGATGTGTGGCATGTGTGGCTGTAAGATGACCTAGCTAAAGACAGCTAGAGACAGACTATTTGGTCAAGGTTATTTCTCAGTAACAGGTGCTGTGCTTATCTGTTAGGGAATAAAATTCTCATATGTACCAAAAAGGACTTTCAATTCCTTATGGAATGGTATTTTCTCTCAGATGTCGTCCACATAGATAAAAGTGGTTGCTTCCTCAAGAACATGAGCTAAGTGAGTAAACAGACCATCCCTCTCCTTATCTGACAAGGATTACAGCTGTCACAACGTACCCATAGCACAGTAACACACCGTAGGCTGCAGCAGGCCAGCACTGAGATCAGCCTTTTCACAATTCCTTACCCTTGTGCACTGCTTTCATCCACATCGCTCAACAGATTTCATAAACGAGAGTACCATCCTTATTTGAATAAGTATTCCTTATTCAATGGCTGAGGAAACTGAGTCAGAAAGATACCATAGCAGAAGCAAGAATATAACCCAGGTATTGCACACCAAGAGCTGGTGTGGAGGCAGGTATTTCTCGTGAAGATGTATGCCCATGTCACCATGATTAAACTGTGCCTTTGGTCAGTGAAGCTGAGGAAACTGGTCCTGGAGCAAAAATGACAGACTGCATTTCTTGCCCTGAAGCATTAGCTCAAGAAGCAACACCCTCCTGGCTTTGTACATGCTTTGAACAGGCAGATACCTCAGCCACAGGTTGCTCACTCAAATGTGAAAGGCATCCTCTAGTTGTGAAAGATACTGCCTGCTTTCCTGAGTTTCTCTCTCTGACAGCAATCAGGCCAGGCACACAATGCTCTGCGAGCAATGTGCCAGACAGTGCAGTTATAAGGCAACATCAAACACACACCAAGGCCCCTGCCCCTCTGCAGACTCTTCCACAAAGTCCAGTGGAAACCAACACAACAATTTTCTGCATCTCTCTGCAAGAGACTGGCAGAGGTCCAGGGAAGAGAGCTTGGTACCAACACTTGCTTTTCTGGAAAGGCCATTATGGCAACTAAGTGGCTCTTTAATTCACCAGAACTACTTCACATCCATAAGGCTCCTTTCTATCGCAAAGACTGATGAGAGAAGACAACTTGTAAACAATGGCCTATCTCTCACTTATCATTCTTTCTGCTTTACCCTATCCACTGATGGTATCTTGCTGCTGACTAAGGCCTCAGTCACTGCTCATCTGCTTATCTTTGTGTGAAGTGATTAGCCCCACCAAGGTCACAAAGAAAGTATGCATACAGATCCCAAGTCCAAGGCAGAACAGTCTGGAGATAAAAATTGTCTGCCTCTCAAAAGCTATCTGGCTACAACTGTAGTAAATGCCTACCTTTGAGAAACTGTCAAGTTCCTCTAGGGGGATTGCTTACTTTGCCTTTCAATGATCTATTTTTGCTTCAAAGCCCTTTTAATACTTTTCTTAGAAAAATATTATCCTCAGATAAAAATAAACCAAAAAGATCAGATGGAAACAATGGGACAACACCCTGGGAGAACTGAAAGCCCCCTCACCTTTAGACTTCTTTGTGGTGCTGCACAGTTTTGTGTACCATGCATTTATAGTGACTGAGACACTGTTCAATTTACAACTGAATAAGTTCTCCCAAAACTTCTGTGTAACTGAAATTTGCATAAGAAAGTTTGAACAGTTTTAAAGGCTTTTCCTCCCCACTTGCTAAGTGGAGAGCTAGTGGCTTCCTGTTAAGGAAACATTTAGTCTGCTCTTGACTTTGTTAGTCAAGTCTGGCATTCCCCTTCAAGAGAAAAAAAAAAGAGAAATAGAGAGAGAAAGAAAGAAGATATTGCTTAGAAGAAAGCAGTCAAGCAATGCTAAATTAGCCTGTACCTATAAAAACATTCACGAGCATGGGCAGATCCTCCCACATCTGGTACACAAAGTAGACTGAGAGGACTGACCACTACACTCACCAGTTCCGAAGTCCATCCATTTCTTAGAATATAGTGGCCTTTTCATTCCCTCCAGAACCTTTTCATTCCCACATCCATGTATCTTCAGCACACAGTTTTACTTCAGACCAGAGCAGCAAGGATGGGCTGTTCTGTAGCAGAATACAAAAACACAACATATCATTTAATTCAATCTGTCATCTCTTGAAGCGACTATGCCAGCAAGTGAATCAGATAAATCCCTTTTGGGGTGACACTGATCATGTAACTAAGGTGAAGAAAATCAGTTGGATGTCAACAGCTGTCCCTAAGCAACAGCTGGTCTGTTGTGGCCACTGACAGGTATGAAAGGACTCTACAAAGCTAAGAGAGACTGAAGGTCTGCAGCAGCAGGTTTGTTATTTGCAGAGAAAGTCATAAATGCTGTGGAAACAAAGGGAGGCAATAGGAAAGGATGAAAGTGGTTTGACCTTCTTTCCAGGATCAGCATCTCGCACTTAACTCTTTTAATTCTGTAAACATGTGCCTGCTAGGAGAAAAGCACTGTTGCTTACAGGCACTGTGACAGCACCTTTGCAATCTAGCACACATTGCCTCGATGCAACATCACCGATCTGAGTTCCTGTCCAACTGTTCAAGCATGTAACAGCAGTACGTAGCAGCAGCAAACTCTCCTCCACTGATAAAATAGGAACAGGAGGATCGTGCATGTTCCCCCTCCAGCCATGGCAGCCTTGCCATACTACTGGCCAGAGGCAACTCTCACAGGGTAAAACCACCCATTTCCCCAGGCAGGGAAATGACAACGGCTGGCAGCAGTATTAAACACTTGTGTTTGAAATCCACAGAGATCGTGTTTCAGCAACCCAGTAGTAATGCTTGTCAATGTGCATCTGGAAGTCCACTCCTTTGAGGGGCAGACCATTCAAAGCCGACTAGCCATCTCATTTGCCTTTTTTTGGTGGTGTCTTTCTGAGTGGTACTTAAAGCAATAGATGTTTCTACAATGCTGCATGAGTGCCCTTCCTCGAGTTTCTTTTGGGTGTCCAGAACACAAAAAATAAGACACACCAATACCCAATAACCTTTGAAGATCTGAGTGGCAAAGGTAGCTATTTAAAAATAATTACTAGCCACATTATATTAAAACTGAATCTTCCATATAGCTTCCAAAGGAGGCTACTGCTATTTTTGTATATGCCTCATTCAGTTAAAACATAACTGTACAAGGATGTTCATTACCCAAGTTGACCATTTTTCATTTTCTTGAAAGTGAGCACACCTTTATAATCCGTATGTGCTCTGTAGATACAGTCCCTACAGGGAAGAACTACGCCTTTTCCTTTTTTTGAGTGGGTTAACAAGATGATGTTTCATTCTACATGTGTTTTAAGAGACTGCACGTGTTGATAAAGAGATTTCCTATTTGATGTCTGCACACACAGGTCTGTTTCACCTCAGCTAATCCAATTGCACAATATGTTTGAAATATCCACATTTCAACAGCCCTCTCACTAGAGTCAGTGTCTAAACTAAAAATAAAAAGAAAAAAAAGGAAAAAAGAGTTACTTCACTCCTCAGGCAATCCCAGAACTTTTGGCAAGTAAATTAAATTAGAGATGCGCTTTTTACTGGAACTGTACAATTCTTGCTTCAGACATAGTTTATTAAGGACATAACTTCTATCAGTATAATTTTTTTCTTTTCCTGCAGCACAGAAGCATAGAACACCTTCACAGCTGTATAAACATGTCTTCTCTAGATATTTTTGTCTTCGGTATACATTTTTCTATTTTTGATCAGTACGGATATCCTGATAAGAGAGGTGATTTTCTGCCAACATAGTTGTGCTGGCAAAGATTCTGATAATAGAAAATAATTTTTTCTTTAAATTGCCAGCTGTTGAATTGAAGAAAGTTCCATTGGTATGAAACAATATTTTGTACATATAAATATATTTGTGTTTATTCATTTGTCAACACACAGTGCCCAACGAATACGAATAATATTTTAGTATGAGACAATGCAGTTATTTGCCAGCACCTGCATCCAGCAAGACCAGTATGGAGAGTGATACTTGCATGTGATTATTGTAAACCAAGCTTCATCAGACAGAGACACGTCAGGCTGTAATCTATTGTCTGACTTTCCCTCTTTACCAACTTCACCAGAGTCCCAGAGTCAATGAGGGGAGAAGGCACCTCTGGTGACCACCTGGTAGACGTCACCCAGTTCAGAAGAAGCTCAGCTTGAGCAGGGTGCTCAGCGCTGTGTCCAGTTGAGTTTGGAATTTCTCAAAGAGTGAAGACTCTACAGCCTCTCTCAGCAATAACTTCCAGTGTTTGATCACCTGCACAGTAAAAAATAATTTTTTTATGTTTAAGTGGAGTTTCCTGTATTTCAGTTTGTGCCCATTGCCTCTCATCCTGTCACTGCGCACCACTGAGCTAAGCCTGGCTCCCTCTTCCTCCCATATGGGTATTGGTACGCATTGATGAGATCCTGCTGAACCTTCTCTTCTCCAGGCTAAGCAGTCCCAGCTCGCATGGATTCTCCTCGTATGACAGATGCTCCACTCCCTTCATCATCTTTGTGGCCTTTCACTGCTCTCAACCCAGGAAGTCCATCCATACTGGGGAGCCCAGAACTGGACCAGCACTCCAGGTGTGTCTGCAGTGCTGAGCAGATGGGAAGGATCACCTCCTCCACTGCTGGATCTGATAGACATCTCCTGGGATGGCATCTCCTGACATCTTTGCCACAAGGACACATTGCCAGTTCATACTAGCAATAATCTGAACTTTTCAGTGCAGATGAGACAAAGGACACTTATGAAGGTGGGACCTGGACTTCCAAGTCATTTAGCTATTTCTGACAATATCTTCCAGCCCATTTTCCTCAAAGAAGATGTGTGGGGTTGTGTCTATGGCCCATTTACCTAAACAGTGGGAGGTTTATGTGTTCTTCAACAAAGTCATCACCAACAGCCTCAGGGAGTGACAGGCCAAGAGGGGCAATCCAATCATTTGCCAATCACAGTGTTACATGTCTCCTAGTCACTCCTGCACTGAGCATAATTAGTTCCATTCAGTGATGTCTGACTGATGCTTTCATCCAGAGAGCTCTCCTGTTTTGATTTGACATTCAAGAGATCTTGGCTTTATCTTGTATTTGTTCCCATAATGATTAACTCTAATTTAGCTATGAGAAGCTAACTTCTCATTTGAACTTGTCTAGCTTTGACTTTCAGCTGCTGGAGTTTGTTTGGCTTTTTCTATTATTAGCACCTGGCACTGTCTCTTTTAGAAGATGCCTTCTAAACTGATCTTCTTTCAGCCCAAAGTTTTCTGTTGTGCCCTTTAAATCTCTCAGAGAAAGACATTTTGTCCAACCTATAAATATGCCTTGCCATTTTTGAAAACTGAATCTTCCATTTTAAAGTGGAAGAAGGGCTTATGCATTCAGTTTTTCCTCTATTTTTCCAACTATATCAGCTGCTCAGATAAGATATAACTCTACCTACACTGCACAGCTTCTCCATTTTTTACACTGTTCTTTAAAAAATAGAGTTTAGGGTTTAAGTTCGTGTGTCTGCATGCATTAGGCCACTACAAAAATAGATATGCTATTCCAGATAATACTCCAGATGTTCAAATGGACTGTGTTAGAAATAACATCATAATTAAAATCAGCAGTCCTGCTGCTAAATCCTTAAAAAAAAAAAAAAATGCTGGAGAAGGTATGCCAGGAAGAAAATCTTCCAGAAGTTTAACCAGAAAAGTTACAAGCTCCCTAACAGTATATCTGTGATAAAACCTCATTAATAGGGTTCTTAATAGCTTGAGATTAATCTTAGAACTTTATACCTCCTTGAACTTACTACTTCTGTGTTCTCTTCCAGATCTCCACATACCTCTCAGCAGCTGCTCACAACTATTGTCTCCTCCATGCCACGGGTATAAGCCCTGATTGACAGTGCTTGTTGTGGCCAAATCCTAACATGCCACAACAGCAAATACAGCGGAGAATCAGTTGTCTAAAGGAGATACAGGCTGTGATTGAAGAAAAATGACAGGTCAAGGCCTGCAGCATTTTCTGTTCACAGAATAGCTAATATTAAACATTTTCCAGTAGCTGCTGTTGGGCTCACGATTTCAGCTGTAGGTAGAGCTGCAAAGAGAAGGAAAGAAACAGCACAATCCCTTAAGTTAATGACTACTTTCTTGTGTTTGCCTTGCAAAGGATGTAGATACTTTTATATTGTCCTTTTATTTATTACTTCCACAGTGAAATTAAAGAAAGCTATGGCCTTAGTTTTAAACCACATTGTTAAATATTACAAAAAGTTCAGAAAAAAAGGGGAGAAAAGGCATGCTCTTCCTGCTATGAATACAAAGTATGTAAAGAGAAAACTCATGTCTGAGACCAAGAGAAGCCACTAGTGAGAACAGACACCAGGAAAATGGTATGTATTGAGCTTTAAAATGTTACTAAATATTAATAAATGTCTTATGTGGTGTTGGACTCATTGTTCTGAATCTACACACCGTATTGACATTTGGAATAAATTTCACTCTGATCTTATTTTCAAGGGGGAGAAGAAAACAAAGGTCTGGGTTCTTTTTTGCTCAGAAATTAAATATTTCGGTACCCAAAATAGTGACTAGGGTAAGGACCTACGGTTTGGGGCTTTTATTTTTTCTCCACTGACTTTTCGATAATTATTGACCTACATTGTAGAGGGTTTCTTTTTTTACTCCCCTTGCTCCCAACTGGCCTCACAGATTCCTGTGACTCACAGAAATTTTTAAAAAACAAACCACCAAAAGTGTGACTTAAAAACTATCAGTTACAGTTTCATTATCAGTTATCAGAGGGGATTCCACATACTCTCAGTAAAATCAAAAGGAGTACCCCTTTCCTCATTAATGTACAGGTGAATGTCAGTTCTAGGAAACTGCCTTTAATTTCAAAGCCAGACCCCTCATCCTTGTCCTGGCTTTGAGCTGTTGATACCAGAAGCCCTTTTGATTCCATCAAATCAGACCCAACCAGACCCCACAGATTTTTTGTAAAATCAAAATTTCCTTCAATATCAGGCCTGGATTTTGCCTCTAACATCCTTTTTGTTCCTAAATAATTATTCATCCCAGACCTGACCCTATTTATGTTAAACAGGGAGTCAACCACCAGACTCCAAGGTAAACTGCAGGCCTGTTTATTTATGCAGTGTTTCTAAACCAAGGTGACTGGAACAAAAATGCATGCCTTGTTTGATCTTTGGGGGGAAAGGCAAGATGCAGGAATCCAGGCTTGTTTCCAATTCTCCAATGTTCATTTCAAATCTTGATAGATCTGTAAAATGGTCATGATACTTGCCTCCTTCTCTACAAACCCACTACTATGAATGTCAACATAGTGATTAGGATTGCTGAATTAATATAAAATCTATTCACCAACACAGTATACTACTCTCTGACAAGGAAAGCCTCATTCATCTTGCACTACAAGCAGAGAGAAATGTCCATTTCCCCAAACAGCTTGCTAACAGATGTTTACGCTGCACAAAAAAATGTCCATCAGACATTTACAAATCAAACACTCAGGGTAGGAGACCCCAGAATTTAAGTTACCTTAGGAAAGAGTCCTTTCATGGTCTCACAATAACTTTTTCCACCCCACTGCCATCTCTTTGCATGCACAGGCTGCACAACTAATCATTCGGTAAGCAGCTCTTTGGGCTTTTGTCTCCTCCCCTTTTCTCGATGTCTAGCCTCACACCCTACTCCTCAATAACGGCTCTGAAAATAAAATTACTCAGAGACTCTTGCTCTTGCCTCATCGCTAAAGCATCTGAGTATCTTTGAATGTTAGCTAATCATTGTTCGTAAGCCCTGCAGCATGAGGGGGTAGTACAATCCACATTTTACACAGAGGGAACTGAAGCACAAAGTGACTAAGGTCAAAAGTTTCCACTACTTCTCTGTACTCCCTAGGACCTGATTTCTCAGTTTATTGAATACTCTACTTTCTGTCTCCAAAGCACAGTATGCATTACCTCAGCTTTTGCTGTGAGAACTTCAGCACTCCTTCACGTCAGACCCGAAATCTCCACCCACACATGCGTAATACAAGGAGTACCCAGTTGGTCATCACCTCTGAAAAGGTAGGTTTTAAAAATTTGCCCAGCACCGCACAGAAATTCTGTGGCAAAGAGGAGGATAAAGCACAGTTTCCCAGGCCAGCATGTGACCACCTTCACCACATGCTGTGCTCACTCTTAGTGCAATCCCTTCCTTCTGGAGCCTGCAGCTTCAGAACAAGACACTGAGCAAGGTAAAGGTCCTGGACCCACAGGGAACGTCCTCTTCACTCCGCCTCACATCCCTAACTCCCCCATGACAAATGTATTGTGCACTGTGAAGGAGATGGGAATTCTCCTGTATCACACTTTGTGACTTTAGTGTTAATCTCAGGAAGAGTGATAGGAAGTGTGGGACAGTGGTTATGGACAATCAATCCTTGGTGTAGAAATAGCAAAACTCAAGTTTGAACACCAATTCATGCTCAAGCACAGACTATGCAGTGGGGTACGCATCTCTCTGTCCATTGCCTCACACTTTCCTATTTTCATCCTTCACTCCTCCCTGTTCAGGTCTACTTGTTTCTTCCTATACCTCCAATGTTTTTGTCTTCACCTTTCACTCTCCATTTCACAAGCTTTGCAACAAAGCTCTCATCTCTTTGGTTTACTAAGTTCCAGTCCTCTTCCATCCCTTCTGGCTAAATCTTCATCTCTTCAAAATTCATAATATTTGACATTTTGCTGATAGCCTTCACCTTCCCTGCTCTCTGTTTTCTGACTACTCATCATAGTCTTTTCCCTGTGCTCCTCCTCTTCCTGTCCCACTTGGTTCTTCCTTTACTTGATCTTTTTTTCTCCAGTTTTTTCCTTTTCTCATCCTGTATTTTAGCTCCTAGTAAGATCTAGTGCTTTTTCCATCTCTGATTTCCCCACTCCCAATTTGTTTCTACTATAGTACCATTGATGAATTAATTGATTGAATTGCTTTTCTTAGGCAGCCTCTCAACTCCCAGTTTCCCATATCCCACAGAATCTATTCTGCATCCATAGTCTCCCCAGCTCTGAAGCTGAGTCTTCTTCAACCTTAGTTGCCAAGAATCATCACCAAGTCTCAGCTGCCATTCAAGTAACACCAGGCTCTTCCCAAGTCACAGATATTCCCGTTCTCTACAATGCTTGCCAGCAAGACAAAGCACATTAGAAGTATAAGATAGGGAGAAGTTCTGTTGTTTCATTTACAAAATAACTATATAATTATTGCCTCCCACCTTGATTAGGGCTAGTGGGGAGCTGGAATTGCAGGAGGCTTATCCTTGCCCTACAGGTCTCAGCTGCAGAAAACCTTCTCTGCATCACCCTGCACAGTTGCACCTGGTGGGCAATACTGGATCTGTGAGGGGATGGAATATACTTCACCCACTATGGGGAGCACACAGTTACAGGATGGCAACTTAGTCCATCTCTGGATAAAGCTGTTTTGGTTTAGTGTAAGAACCAAACAAATCAGTAAAAAAAGTAGTTTGATCTGTGGGAAAATGCAAATCTTTCTGTTCCTTTTATTAACCTGAAAAATTATATTCACCTGCATTTTTACTGACTAGAAAACCTTTCATTTCCACTTACAGCATTGAAAACATAAAAAACAAACAGAACAAAATGAAGAACAAGGAGGCGGTGCTCTAGCTTCCTGCCTTTTAACTGAGGAGCCTTTGGTTTTTGGTATGTGACGACTACAGAGAGACCCAGGCTCTTCTTCCACACCTAATATCCCCAGATGGTACAGTCCAGGGTATGGTGCTCCTAGCCTTGCATCTCAAGTCTCCCCTACTCTACTTAGAAATGTTTAACTATTAAATGGAATAACCTCAGTAAGATTTCTCATCATTAGTATATGATGAAAACTATGTCCTTGGTGCTTTCCCTCCTACCCAGAAAAAAAAAATATAAGTGCCACAGTTTGAGCAAGAGGGACTGAAAGATTCCTTCTGCATACTCTGTGCTTCAGCATAGCTGCAAGGTTTCCTTACTTCACCAAGGGAAGCCAGGTTTGCCTCTGTCTTCACTTGGCCTTCCATGATAGAGGCAGACACTAGACTAAGTCAACAACATTCTCTATATGAGCCCTCCCCTGTGCCACTAGGCAACAGGAGGAATTGATGCTTCCACTTGTTTTCACCCTGAAGACAGGTGCAAGTATTTGATCTGACTCTTGATGGTTTGGGGTCAACCAGAGTGTATTTCCTGGATGGCAGGCAAATATGCTATTCATTGAAGCAGCACAGCCAACCCAAGGCCATGGTTCAGAGACACAGCTCCAGCCAGGACTGATGGAGGCACAGTGGCACAGCCACCATGAGAAGCTAAGAGGAATTTACACATGGTAACTCATTACAGGACTACCAGTAGTTTGACTTTCAAGTCTTTACCCACAAGTGTAAATAGCAGTTGACTAATAATAGGCTTAGATTGACATTTCTTTGAGTGGCGAATAGCACATCCCTGATGCGTAAGTCTTTTCACTGCCATAGATCAGGTTTCTGTTCCTAAGACTGGGTCTTTAGAACAATTTAAATAAAAAGTTAGTGATTTTTTTTATACAGACAAAATTATGTACTTTTTTTCCTTAATCTTGTCCCTAGAAAAGATGAGCCATTTTAAGTCAGGCTTTCCCTTTCTCCCCCATGTCACCAAATTATCAGTGGAGACCAATATTAGATACCTCATCCAAAAAAAAAAGTGATTTGACAACCATGGAAAAAACAGGAAACTGGGTTTTAACACCAGCAATGCTGAACACTTCAGTAAACTGGTTTTGCCCAATTCTGCTTATAATGTAGACATAAGACAAAAAACATAATTGAATTTCATTATTCAAAGATCAACTTTCTCTTAATAATAACAGTGATGGCTTAGCATTGAGCAGACACTAGACTAAGGCAAGAAATGGGTAAGTCTGTGTAGATGCCTTTAATCTGCAAAAATGCTCATGCAGTGGTGAATGTTCAGCTAGGGGATTTATCTTTGATGAGCAATTCAGATGTTAAATTAGCTATGCACTGCCACAACACTGCGGGTTTTTATGCACAGTTCAGTGGAAGGAGGTGAACTACTTCAGAGCTACAGCAGCACTGTGCAGGACTTCATTAGAAGGACTCATGCTCTCTGCCCAGGACAGCTCTGGAACCAGGAAGTTTGTCCAGAGCTATAAGACTCCCACTTTGAACTTTGAAATAACAGCAAAGCTCTACTTCGGTCTGTTGTAAACTACACCCATTCTGGTGCCGTCTGTCCTATCTGTAAAGGAACTAATCTCTCTGCAGAACATGAGGCTAGAGATAACCCTGGTTTCACTAATGCCCAGCTAAAGCAACACATGCCAAGCAGCCCAGGGGGGCAGAACAGACCTTCCTTTTGCAATCTCCGCAAGTATCTATCACAAAGGCAGAGGGTGCAGGAATTACTTCCTCCTGGCACCTCTAGGGATTCAATGTATTGTAGAAAGAGAACACAGATAGATCATATAGATACCTGCTCCCACAGCCAATGTAATGTACCTGCAACCAGAAGAAACAGTCACAGGAGCACAGGAACGCCTAGAATGATGCATACATAGAGTAAGGTCCTGCCTGTGACCAGGAATAACTAATGACTGCTGTTTTGGATGGAGGACTTCTGTAAAACAGACATGTCAAAGCTGAGTGTACTTACAGGGACGTGATGAGAGTGACCACGCCAGAGTGTACCTAGTGAGCCACTCAGATGCTGACATACTGTCCTAGGACTGATGATCTTGAAGGATGACTAGAAAAGCCTGAAGTTTATCGCTTGGTTTCATTTTCCATCACGTTGAAGTAAATCAGATTAAGCCCCTCTCAGGACACAGGTTCTGAATCATGGTTACAGCTGATCACAGTGCTGTTGGATACACTAAAAGAGATACTTTCCTGCTCAGATGACCAGGAAGGGTGCTGTTATGGCAGACAGACTTGAGCTTACGCTGCCACGGCTGCCCCAAGAGTCAGGAGCTCAGGGGAGTTCAATGCAGGCAGATTGGAGCAGCAGGGATTGGTTCACCCACAGGTACAGCCAGCAGACTCTCTGTGCAGTATCCTGACATGGTATTCATAAGAACAGAAAAGCACAAAGTTTCAAAGGACTCATGAAGAAGAGCTGAAAAGCTATTACTGAGAGTGTCAAAGAGTAGAAACTCATGGGGAAGCTGTGAGAACCACCCACTCTCTATTCTGTAGATACCATATCACAGTCTTCATTCCTGTTCGCATTCTGTTGCCTCTATTACCTTGTGATTTAGCCTTCTCTGTTTTAAAAATGAACTAATATGGCCAAAATGTATAACCATAAAAGGGAAAATATGGCCAAATAGCAGAAGGAAGAGGCTAAGGAGATCAGGATCAGCTGTGCACTGGACTTCTTATCTTGTTCGACTACTGCTCCACAAACCAGAAGTGACCTAACTAGGATAAAGCTATACGTACTGCACTTAAATTTCTGGCAATGGACTTTCAGTCTTTATCTTGTCTACAACGGGGTATTTCCTTCAATCTATCTTCAGATATCAGGCAAAAGCATCTGCATAGGGTTTGGTCTGGGTTTTTTTCAACATTTATTATTCTGTATGGAAGGGAAGATCCAGATCAGACAGTCCTTAGTTTTAATACTCTAGGATCGTGTGGATGGAAACCATTACTTGGGGTGCTTCATGTACACCAGAGATGAATACATTTCTATAGTATCTGCTACACATGATAAACTACATTTTTCTTTACGATTCCCAAATCAATCTGGGACTACTTTTACTTCTCTCTACCTGAATGAGTAAACTGTAATTTGTAGCAAGCAGCTACAGTTTTCACTTGTGTGGCAGCAAAAATTACAAAAGTGGGGACATATGACATGAAAATACATTCCCTCATGTACATGGCAGAAATCTTACAAAGCTCTCTCTGTAAAGTTAGGAATAAATGACTATGTTAGTCTTACTAACAAGTGCTGTCATTGCAGAAATGGGGATTCCCTCTTTGAAATCAGAGGAAAACAATGTTGAGTTAGAACACATGATCAGAGTCACCTTGTCACCTTGTGAACATTGACTAAACCCATCTTTATAAGGCAAACTCACCATTTCCCTAGTGGGAGATGACTGTTAGTTTTTAGGAAAAAATCTAGGGACTCTTATTTAGTTCAGCATATGCTGGTAAATTCTCGTGCGTAAACAAACATCCTTCTTTGGAAGAATTTTTCTTGGGGAAATTCTGGCACTGCTGATACAGGGCAAATAGATTTTTGCTCCTCTTGGAAAGCTAGCTTGAATTTCTGGCCACTCATAAAGCCTCTCATGTTATTCCCCATGCACAGAATTTGCTCTACACAAAGGAAATGCCTTTCCTCTGCTTTTGAAAGTCCAAGAATGAATTAACTTCCTCATTGTCACTGAAAATGTCTGTGAGCTTTGAACGGACCTAAAATGTAGTTAACCTCTTAACACTCCAGACACTGAAACCTATGAAATGTTTAGCACTTTTGAGGTAAAATCCCAGTTAAACAGTTTGGCTGAGGGCGTGGCCAACTGAGATTAACTCTCACATCTACACACTAGTTACTCTAAAACAGTATTTACAGTAAGCACTGTGGGTATCAGACCCCTTAAACAACTGCTGTTCTCTTTAACAAAATCAAAACGGTTTGTTCCTGAAAGAGATGCTGACATCTGGCAGCAGTTATGGGGCTGACTGTCTGGCAGATTAGACAATTGTGAATATAAAAGCTGGTCAGAAGCATTCACCAAGTAATGTAGAAACTGATATTTCCTGGCTATTTCTCCACATTGCAATGAATTGGGGGAAATAATAAAAATTACATAGGAAAAAGACTGAGAAGCTTCAAGCTCTATGACTTGTGACTAAAGATTACCTTCACATGGTCACTCTTTATTCACTTAGCATCCTCACATAATTCAATCACTAAGAGCTGCTGAGAAGAGGTATTTCCATCTTGAGAGAAAACAGTGTCAGCAGTTTTCCATTTTGGCAAGGAATGATCCAGTCATATATTTGTTCACATATTCACCAGGCACATGGAAATTAAACACAAATTAAAATAGATTTACTGAGTTTAAAGAGTGTAAGGTTGGCTTAATAAATGGAAACATACATAACAAAATACATTACTGGACATATCTAAAAGAAATAAGAACGGGTTGCAGTGAATTTTTTGCCATTCAGATTATACAAACTGCATATATTTTGGGAGCAAGTAAGAACTCCCAGTAACTGGGAAAGGAACACAGAATGCTAAAGATCTGGAACACTGGAGCGTTTGCTGAACAGCAAGTTGTTCTATCTAAGAAAGTTTGACTGACTGCATTACATGTTGAAATTGTTTGATGAATAGAGGAGAGAGGAATAAGGGCTTTAATTACATGAGCAAGCATTTGCTATCTGCATTCCTTGACCCTTCCCATTCACTCCCAGAGGGTATAGCTTTGTGCTAAGTGCTTACTTCATACCTATAATTAGAATAGCTGCTTACGCAATCTCATCAGATGGGAATATAAAATGGAAAACAATAGTAGTCCCTTCTTGATTTCAAACGAGGCATTGTCTTTAGCTATTTATTTGTTAACCAGTTGCTGACTCTCAGATGCTGAACTGTTGGCTGAAAACAAACAGCTCTAAACCCAGACTTTTCTTTAAAATCCCCTGCTGTGCTGTGCAATGGACTGCAATCTTGAGCAGTTGTCTCAAGGTCAAGTTAAGATCAAGTTAAAAGGTAAAAAGAGTAGGCTTGCACTACCTAAACCCATTTCCCCTGTGCAAATCTGCTTTGTGCATTAAAGCAAGCAGTTTTGGAAAGCGAAGATCTTTGCTGTGCAGAATCCATCCCTCCATGGTGTTATTTATGCAATCCTTTACGCCCACAACCCTCAACCTAAAGCAAAGACCATTCCAACAGTCCGAGTTCACATTAAGTGAAGTCTGATACACTTGGATGGCAGCTTTCTGGAAGCAGGGACCACACTGCACAGTAAATAACCACATGTCTAGGTGGCAAGGTACAGCAAATACAAAACAGAAGTCTGTTCTAAAGAGCTGTAGTTAGAATTAAACAAGCAAGATAATGAAAAAGTGTGAGGCATGAAACATCCTCACACTTACTGTACAACTGAGAAACTGAGGTACCAGAATGCTAAGCCACAGCCCCAGACCCCACAAGAAAATTGTGACAAAATTCAGGCTGGAAAAGTATCAGGAACAATTCACCTTGTTTCTACACTCTTTCCTAAGCACCTTCTCAACCTCTGTGAGAAATAGGGTAGTGAGCTCGATGAGCCTTTGGTTTGGCTTACGACTGCTGTTCTTATTTCCTTCAACTTAGGTACAAGCCCTGTCTGAGACTGCTTCAAAACCCACAGAAATCACTTTGCTCTCCTGAGCAGAAATAATGTTGGTCTCCCTCTTACTTCTTGCTGGGGCCTTGCTGGAATTCTCTGTACTATGTACTGCAGAGGGTCAGTAATGCTGGGCTATGCTACACCTCAAATGTAGCTATACATAGCTATGTCTGTAGTTTTTAGGGGCCCTGAGGCTTGTTGCAGTATGTACAGACACCAGAGGAATGCACGACAGATAAAAATCAAGTTAGTAAGATTTTATCGTTGCTGCTTTGACTTTTTCACACATTTCAGGGACAAGCATAAAACAGTGATGAAACTTATTTCCAGACCAGCCGGTAAGTATGGTTAAGGCAAACCTTCAGTATGGTTAATGCCATACTTATCCTCTTCTAGCTAATAAATCTGTTCTTAAAAATGTCCACTGTTTGCCTCCATAGGTCATTTATTGCAGTGTTTCATGAGCCTTAATGGGAAAATAGTCTTTACAGTTTGACCTTCAGCTTAACAAAAGAGGCTAAGGCAAGATTAGAACCTCCAGCCCTTTAGTTCTGACATTTCTATCACACATATTAAAAAAAAGAATAAAAAGGAAAAAGCAGACCAAAAGCAGAAGAAGCCAAGACCCAGTGGCATAAATAAGAATTCCTACTTCCAGTACTGTCACCTGCCACAATACCCTGGTAAAAGTCTCGTTGGGAATCCGTAGTTTCTCTTACTGTATTCAGATGAGTATAATGGAAAAAGAAAAATCACAAAACCAGTTCAGTTCTTGCTATCTAAGTGGCAGAGATGAGTTTGGGGGTTTTTTTGTTTGTTTTTACCGTCATTACTTGGTTCAGTAGTAGGCACCATCTTTCTGTTTGATAGAAGCTTAAGGGATTTTCCCCTCTTTTTCTCCTCTGCACTGCCAACCTTTATCATTTCTCCACCAGGAAAAGAAGCTCCTGGAAGACAGAAGCGCTGAACTCAAGTGTGACCTCAAGCACGGCTATTGCAATAGAAGGGATTTCCCTTCTAGGATCCTTTTCCTCCCTTCTAGGTGAATCACACCTCTTACAGAATTATCTGTTATTAGAAGACCTGGCACATGATTGAGCTATTAAAGTCTGAATGTTACTATCCATAAATATTACCACAGTCATCATCCTATGATAGAATATTATACAAGTATTGTCTTAACTATGAGTATTTCCTAATGCAACCTCTGAAACACTTGGTAATGGTGTTCTGAACACTCTGACATCTTGGTTTAATTCAGTAAGCACGAGCTACTCCTTCCTGAACAGTAAAACAAACAAAGTAATTAAAATAATTTAGAGATACGGAGCTGAATGGGGCCTTGAGAGATTTCTTCTTCTTCCCAAGCACAACAAAGAATTGTTATTGATTGATGTGCATGAAACTGAAACTGATTACTTTCTCAGAAAATGGATATCCTGCAGTTTCCCTAGAAAGAGTCCTCCAGGGTTATATAAACTTCACCACTTAGAAGAGTGGGCTTTTTCACTCTTATGCTTAACCAGAATGTAGGTAGCTGCAATTCAAAGTATTTCTTATCCTGTCCTCAATGGCAAGAAATTCTCCCTTCCCTCAAGAGATATAGATATGTATATATACATAAAAATATGTATATATATATGTGTGTATGTGTGTGTATCTACACACACTTCAAAGAAGAAAATTTTCCTTGACTTTTTACATATGTATATATATTTATATTCCATCAAATATAAGCATTATATCATAAATTACAAGATAAATGATGGGGTATAATTACAAAAAAATTAGAATTAATTCAGAAAAGAGCATTTCATAATTATTGATGCTGTTGATGTTTTTTTAATGTATTCCCATATTGCCTAGGAGTTATGGTTGACAAGAAGTACTTCACTTTGTGCTGTGCAAACTCAGATCAAATGAATTCCTGCCATCCTGCTTAGACCTGTTTGATAAACATCAGCTGTAGCAATGTGCAATCAACTTTCAGTTTATCAAGGTGTAAACAGTAATTATGAATATTCAGATGTGCTTAACATTTAGAAAACAAAATAAGCTGTTGCCTTTTCAGGTTTTCCTGGGTCTCATTATCTCCTTCACGGGCTCACAGCTAATACCTGCATATTTATCAGCCTTCTTATTCACACTGACTTTCCTTTCCTTCTTTTCCTAAACGAAAACCAGAAGGGGCTAGGACCACTTGTTAATCTATTTGCTACAGTTTCATACCCAAAGCAGAGCACAAGTCAGCTCTTTTTTCCCCTACTTTCTTCCTTAGCTCCTCACTCCCACTCCACAGTGAAACCCTCCATCACTTCAAACGCCCTCTGTAAAACTGTCTGGGGATGGGTTTCATATCACATGAAGAATTTTTTTCTTCTCTAATCAGATCACTTTAGCAATCTAGTACCTCAGCCCACATGAGGGGACAGAGAAAAATGTCCAGGAGCAAGCAGGGAATGGCAAGACACTGGCAGAAACAGATACTGGGTAAATCACACCACGATGCTGCTCTAGTTATGCAAGCAATCACTCAGGCCTCGTTCCCTCAGGCATCCAGTCCCCTGGATCTTAGCCACCCCTCAGGCCATCAATCATTAAATGTAGAGTCTTCCTACCCAACTACTACTTCCTGAGGCAGCAGAGAGGCTAGAGAGAAAAAAAAAGAAAGCAAGGGACAAAATAATAGAAAAAAATCCAACACACCCACAAAAATCTTCAAACGAAATCCCTCCAAGGAGGAGGGGGAGGGGGAAATTGGAAGGGATTATTCTTTTTCCAGCCACATCTCTGACCTTTATTTTGAACAAAGGCAAAGAAGAAGGCCAGCTATGCAGAGCCAGCACAGGCCTGGGAAAAAACCCTGGGAAAGATTATGTGTCACATAACCAGCTGTGTGACATGAACACATGAGCTGAGCCAGCTGCTGCTACTGGAGGTGAGGTGAGGGATCTCAAGGTTGAAGTCTTCCAAAACCCACCTATTCTCTGAAGGAGTCAATATTTAAGACCTGATTTCAAGGTGTGGAGCAACCCTAGCTTCTTATCCAGGCAGTGAGAGCGGTGCATGCTCAGGAACAGGCAGGAGCTCACCAGCTGTGACACTGAAGTCTTCTAACACGGCAAGAACCTTTGTTGCACTGTATTTCATTTCTGGGTGCCTTCAGGTTGTAAGGCTGTTGAGCAAGGCACTGCCCCTATTCTAGCACAAATCCCATCCATAAATCATATTAACAGGCTTTACATATTACAGTTTTATTCAGTGAGTTTTTTCATTGCACAGGTATGAGGACACTGTTTAAAGGTGTAAATTAATTGCTTACAATAATTAAATGTAATGATTCCTACAAACTGCTAAGTGCAGTCAAGAGTTTATAAACATATTCAGGCACTAAGCTCTCCCTGGCTCCATAGCTTTAACTCAAGGTTCTGCCCTTTGCCTATGGTGACCTTACCTTGAGCAGGGCTGAATTAAAGCTCATTAACATCTCCTGCCAAAAATGCCAGTATATGGGATTATGTATCAGCCTAACCTCTAATTAAAGAAATGAAGTCACTTATGGTTACTTATAACACAAAGTCAAAACTGTGAAGCAGATGCAAGCTAAATCAAAAATAATAATAATAATAAATAAAGCTAAATAAAAAAAAAATAAGAAAGAAAAAAAACCCAAAACACCACAGTTTGTGAGAGAATAGCTTCCATGGGATAGGCTCCCTTCCAGCGCTGCTGGGATGCTGACGGCAGGGGTGTGAGTACCTACACTCGGGCACCTACACCCCGAGACCGGTGCGCAAGGGCAGGAGGCAAGCAGGCCCTTGTCACGCGTGGACGAGGACGAGGAAAGGGCTCCCGGGGAAGCCGGCGCCTCCCGTGCGGGCGTTCGGAGGGTGCGGGGCACAGCCGGGGCGCTGCTCCGCGCAGGGACACCGACCGGATCCGGACCCAGCGACTTGGCACCGGGCCGGCCCGGCAACGGAGCCAGGCCTGCGGGACGGGCAACCCCCGCTCCCCCCCCCATCCCGTTCTCCCGGGAGGAAAGGAATAACGAAGGAAAACACGCCACCCTGCTCCCTGAAAGCCCGCGGGTGCGTCACGGCGGGCGGAGAGGCGGCGGGGCTGCCCGGCGGCGGCGGCGCCCCCTGGCGGCGGCGGGCGGGGCGGCGGCGGTTGTCACACGCCGGAAAGTCCCTGCCCGGCTGCCGGTGGAAATCCCCGGTGGGGTTTTTGTGTTGTGTATTTTCTCTCTCCCCTCCTTTTTTTTTTTTTTTTTCTTTGCACCCGGGCCCTTAAAAAGAAAGGGTAAAAAAAAAAAAAAAAAAAAACAAACCAAGAGGCTGGGCTCAGCCTTTCATTCCGCAGCGGCGGTGGCGACAGCAGCAGCAGCAGCAGCAACCGCAGCGGCGGCGGCTCCAGCGGGGAGAGGGCGGAGAGAAGGGAAGGAAGGAGCCCGTGCGCGGTGGGAGTTGATGGATCCCGAGCCTGGCTGCGTCCCACCACCGCCCCAGACCGGCTGCTGAGAAGGAGTCGCAGGCAGGATCGGCCGGAGGAGGAGCCCGCCGCGGAGAGGTGAGCGCCGCGCTGCTTGCGGGAGGGGAGGCGGGCCGGGCACGGCGGAGCCCCGAGCCGGCTCCATCGGCCCCGTCCCGGCTCCATCGCCCCCGTCCCGTTTGCAGCAGGACGCCGCGGGGGACCGGGCGGCTCTGGCGGCGGGGTTCGGCCGTATCCCGGCTGGCACCCTGGGGAGCCGTGTGCCGGTTCCCGGTTCGCGTCGGAGCCCCCGCCCGGGCGGTGCCGCTGTGCGCTCTGCTGAGCGGCTCGGCCCGGGCCCGGCGGCACCCGGAGCCCGCCGGCGGCACGGCCGCCAGCCGGGAAATCAGCCCCGCAGCTTGGGGCTCCTTCCCCTGCGAGGCTGGCGGGCGGTATTACGTCCTTTCCACCTTGCGTACCCAGCTTCCAGCAGAGCGGCAGGTCAGGGTACTACGAACGCGGAACACTTACTGTGTCTAAACCAGTCCTGTGGGATATAAAACAGCCTCGGTCCTTATCTTCTTATCTGGTGAAGAGTAATACTATGCTTTGTTTTGTACCGAGCGAAGACTTAGGCAGAGAAATCCGTGGACGCTGAAGAGGTATTAAGCATGTTTATTTTATGAGCCTTAGCAGTTTACGGAGAAGTTTATTACTGACAGTTTTCAGATGGAGGGTAGAAAATAAAAACAACTTTATGAAACCGCTGGCAGATCTCAGAACAGTATTCAGCTTTCTCGAGCCCAGCATCCTCAGTATTATATGTTCAGAAAGGATGCTGTTTCTAATCATTGTTTACAGCTGGGTATTCTTCTGGGAATTCATAGTGATTACTTGTCAAGAGTTTAAAGTAACAGCACACGGTACACTTATACACTATAAACTGATATAACTATAGCTCACTTTTCTGGCTCTTAAATCTGTAGCTATTGAAATCTGGTTTTTTTCATCACATTGATTTTGAAAATAAGGGTTGCTTGGCGTTTACCTTGATTGACATTTAATGACTGTAAATAGCACAGACAGTAATTTCCACGTGGGAAGGGGAAAATATGCCTGTAAAACGTAGTATCAAATAATGTAGTTTCAGTGAATGCCTCTGTAAATTCAGTACTTTTTGTTACTTAAGGCTGGAAATAACCCTTTCAAGGGTCCATGCTGGTAGTGCTTAATCATGTGATTAGTCTTTGTGTAAAAAAATCCCATTGACTCGATGTCTCTACTTACATAAGGAAGCAATTTGGTCATCTCCGGCAAAATATGGCTGTGTTTATTATATTATATTTTCTTTTTAGAATCATCCATACATTTATATACAGAATTAGATAAATAACGTGTAAAACTATATTGGTGAGTGGAGTGGATGAGAAAATATGTTGTTTCTGTTTTAAGGCTGTATGCTGGTGGGGGATTTACAAGAATATGCCATCTTTATTTCCTGAAGGAAAGCTTTTCCTCATGTTGCAAGATGTGACAGTGCTGAGCCCTGTCCCTAATGCTCTTATAGATGCAGAGGAAATGCTATGTGAATAACATTGTCCTGAAGTAGAGAGGAGTTGGTAGCATCACCTGTTTTCACCTGCCTCTGTTTGGGGCTTGACAGGATGTCCACTGTATTTCTCCATCAGCTGGTTCTCAGAGAGGTTATAGAGGTCAGCTCTTGGCACCAGGAGTTTGAGGTCCCCTCTTACCCTGGGAGGGTCTTTTCCAGCACTTTGCTTGGGCAGTTGGAGGTGGATGTTGCCAATGGATGTGTCTGGGAGTAGAGGAGAGATCAACTGTTTCCATGTGGAGAACTATGTGCTGAAGTCCTGTGCAAGAGGGGCCTTCTGCCTCCAAAGATCTGGGAGTGCCTTCCAAGTCAGTCTGTCAGATTCATGTCCTTCTTCCTCTCTCTGGCCCTCCAGACTCCTAGCTCCACGAGAAAATTTCCTAATAGTCGCATAAACAATTTTTAGTTGCTTCTTATCTCCCTTTATTGATGTCCGGATATTAATATACATTTATGGCTTGGTATTTTTCCCTAGGTTCATAATCACAGTGGTGGGTTCTCCTAATGTGACTAGCTGTACTCTAAACATGTTAGGCATGCATACTTTTATTTGTCTTGATACAAATTTGGCTTTGTTTTTAAACAGAGCAATAATGTATGTGGACAGCATGGAGAATCTCTCCATGTACAAGCAGGTGGTTGTTGTTGTTGTAGTTACTGTAGTGCACGGGAGTTTTGAGGGATGTGGTTCTTACATATGGTTCTAGCTAGCCACAAAGTTAGTGTCCTCTGAATAAGTATTTCAGAGAGTGTAGACAGTTTCAGCGTTGTGGGGTCTTTTTTCTATGTTCTTGCTGTAGCCCATGAGGCCAGAGATACTGAAGAAAGGGATACAGGGCAGTAAACTTTATATGTCCTACTGTGGAAAAATATTGGGGGTTTTGAGCCAAATGGAAATGCTTTTTCAGCTGTGTTGACTTATCACTGACTAATAGTGGCACTACAATCTGCACCCCCACACATGGCACAAGCACCTCAGTGCAGTAGCTCTGCCACTCACAAAATATAAACAGCCTCAAGAAAAGTGACATAAATCTACCCTTGAGTGCTCACTCTGCGACAAATTCCTCATTTACCATATTTGGCCACTGTAAGTATGGGACAGATAACTAGCAGAGCTTGCAATTCTTTGGGCTTTTTCTGTACTCTACTGACCATCACTTCTCAGAATGTATGGGCTGACAAAATCTGAAATGGTCATTATCTGCTTTTTTTGGCATGGTATCAAAACAAGAGTTTGAAATGTGCTGAAAGTTCAACAAGTTTGTATGGCATTATACTGTGCAATTGTCAATTAGTCAAGTTTCCACCATAATTTTCCCTTCCCTTGATCTTGCCTTCTTTTATCCTTAAATTTAAATGCTTTTTTTTTGAGTGATGATGCAATTTCCTTGGTTATGAATAATTTGTCTTTAATATCTCAGTAAATTATGGCAGTAACTGAGTGGGATAAGCTGGTCAGTGCCTATACCTGACTAATGCAGAAAAGTTAGTGAATATGAGTTTTAAAAACCATAAAAGGCTCAGTTGGACTGCATCCGCTGTGCTTGTTTTAGGCAAAACTGCAGCCTCTGAAAGTGCCATCTTGGTCTCTGCAGAAGTAGTAGCACTGTTATACAAGGACACTAACGTGCCAATAAAAGGATCCTTTTTCATTTCAGATGTCTTCTAGAAACATGGCTGGCCAACACATCCTTCCTCAAGCTTTGTATCAGAGCAATATGCTGAAGGCTATGAAGATCAGAGAGAGGACACCTGAGGATCTAGTCAAACCTCCCAGTGGAATAATTCACCACTTCAGGACTATGCACAGATACACCATAGAAATGTTCAGAATGTGCCAATTTTGTCCTCAGTTTCGGGAAACGCTTCAGAAGTCCCTGACTGACCAGGCTACCCAGACTTCACTGGAGCGCCAGAGGAAGCTCAACTGGTGCATGGAGGTTCGGAGACTTGTTCCTTTGAAGACTAATGGTAAGTTAGGAGCAGGTCTTTGCACTCACAGTAAAATGGGTAAGATGAATGTAGCATCTTTATTAATAGCATCTGAGTCCACATTACTGAAACAGAAGTGCATAATTTTAAAAATGTGGGACCGTTTAATCTTAGTTTTGTAAACTAATATTCTTTCCACATGATGTACTGTCCTGAGGCTGTAGCAGACCCCTGCCTGTACCACAGTGTTGTGAATAGCATGGAAATTTCACAGGTATTTTCACAATGTCAATAACCTGTGGCACTTCAGAGTCAAGTAAGGTGGAGAAACTTGACTTGCAACCCATTGCCTTTCCATGAATCTGACTGGTATGTGTCGGCTGCCCTGTCAGAAGCGCTGAACATCCCTTAGTGCCAGGCAAGAGGAGACCTCAGATGCTTTGAGTGACTGAGTTGCATTCCTGTGTATATATAGCAAAAGCTAATATCCTTCCATAAGCCCTGCTGTTGTAACTGTCAGGCAAGGTTCGCTTGCTGATCCAGCTTTAACAACAGTGCCAGCAGGAGTGTTCTGAACATGGAGCCTCTGGAACCTGAAAGTGCTGTCCCTGGGGTCAGCACCCCGCACCTGGCCAGCTCCCTCATCCTCAGCTACCTGCTGGAGTTTGCCAGCTCTCACTTTCCCTTAAAGCTCACTAGTACCTCCCATGTGTGTGACGGATAGCCATCCTTGTGCAACACAAAGTTTGCAGTACCCTTTTTTTTTAACAGTCGGCGCTGGTTTGAGCTGGTTTGGTTGGCTTTTGGGTTGCTGCGTGTGTATTGCATCTGGTGCTGTAAGTGAAAAGATACAGCAGTAGTGCAAAGATTTCCTGAGCAGGTTACATTTGTCCACAGTCTTAAGCAGGAAATTTTGGCACATGACTGTAAGAGTCACTGGGCATTTCACATTCAGTGGAGGAAAGATTCAGTAATGCTATGACTTATGGTCACTCAGCTGCAAACTTGGACTCAGGGTTTCTTACAGCACAGGCTGCTCTAAACCAGGAAGGATAGACTGAGACAGTGAGGACTCCAAGAAGATGGAAAATACTTATTCTTTGCTTAAGGAGCAGATCACAGCAGTTACAGAAACACTGCAGCCTTGTTGAAGTCCATGTTGTGTTCTGTGGATACTTCTTTTCATATCTGTTTGTATACACATTGCCCTTATCTTCGTAGTCCACATTGTTCCCATCCCGTACTCTGCCATATTTCTCAGTCTGATTGTACACAGCTGTGTTGTACAGAAGCCATAAAAATAGACCCACTTAGTAGATGTCAGTGCCCCGACCTAGAAGAGCCTGATCGTGATGTACAACTCTGTAACTGTTGTAGAGCCACTGACCTTCTGGTGGCATCTGCGTTGGTGTAAGGTTCTCATGACTGTGATTAAGGTTGTGCACGGAGGTCGTGGAATCTCGAACTTCTGGAAGGACTGGCGTTGCAGGCAGCGCTTTACAGGTACTGAGACAGTAACATCAAGTGTTGCCTCTTCAAAACTTCACCTCAGGAGGTACTCTGTAACAGATTTACTAGGAAAATGGACAATATGCGCAATTATTTTTGCCCGGGGCAAAGAGTAATGGTTTTAGAATCTCTCGTCTTCTGTCGATACAAATCCTGCAGGGGTTAACACTGCCTGGACTGACCCTTGTTGCTAACAAGGTTATATTCAGTCACACTGACCTCTTTCTTTGCCTCATGACAGCAGGCCAGTGTTACACATGGGAACAATGTGGACTTGGATCCCGCCCATCAGCAGGAGTACCAGTATACAAGATGCTGAAGTGCTAGGGCGGGTTGAGGGAAGGCAAAGGAAGGACTTGGTTTGTGGTCTCCCCATACCCTGCGCAGACTATAAACTTGGCTTCAGTTCAGTGTTTCGGGCTCATTAATGGCATGAGTAGAAGGAACGGCTTTGGGAATGTGTGATTTATGCAAAGTAGTCACACTGAAAGAGCTTTGCATGAGAAGGAAGGTAGATTGGACTGAAGGAGAGGATCTCTGAAAGAAGGGCAGAAGCCTGGAGAAGACCTGTATTATCCCAGAAAATAATTTTTTTTTCTCTGATGTGGCATGAAGAGTACTTTCTAAAGCATTTAGCTGCTTAACCCATAGCTGTGGGAGGAATATATTAGTTCTTTCAATCAACAGTGGGCTTTCTTCAGAATATTCTGGGGGTTTTTTCTGCTTAAAGTTGTAGTTGTTGAAAACAGAGAAAGTATCTCCTACAGGATCTTTTGATGTATGTTTTACCTAATATGTTTGTGAGTCTGTGGAGTGGTGGGGTTTTTTGATTAAAAAAACCCTTTTGAATCACCACACATTTCTTCGCAGGCATCTGAAGTGAGGATAGAAGGAGAGCAGTAGGAGGTATAAAAATCGAAACTGTTTGGGTTTTTTTCTTTCTTTTTTTTTTTTTAAATTTAAAAATTCCAGCATCTATTGGCTGTAGTGATTTCACTCGTATAATGAATTGGCATTCATTCCAGCTCACCCAGCCACACCCCCTGGGAAAGTCCGAGGGAGGCTTCACTGCGCAGCTCTGCACGCAGCAGAACAAAAAGTACAACTGTTGCTCAATTGCTAGTCAAACGGTGTTGGGGAATTCCAAGTGCTGTGTAAGGAATTTTGGGCAGTGCTTCTCAATAAAGAACTGAAAGCGAGCTCTCGGAGAGAGAAAAGAATTAATCTTATCTTTGCTCTAGATTTTGCAAAGGGAAAATTTTTATGGGATTAATATGTCATCTTTCTTGGTCAGAAGGAAACCCAGTCAATTTTTCTGTCTTAAACGTTGTTCCCCGATTTTTGAGCTCGAGTAAGCAGCCTGCAGATTGAAGTAAGCTTTGCAAGACAGCATTCAAAAACCAGAAATCAGCTGCAGGAACCTGATATGCACCAATCCCATAACAATTTATGAAGTATTGAATAGATTTCAAATTATATCTTTATCAGGATCTGGGGTCTGTTGTAGGTTTTTCTCTGCAGTTTCACAGAAAAAGTAACAAAAGCATTTGCAAATGGTGTAATTGAACTCATAATGTCTGTGGCAAACTTGGTTTAATTCTTTTGTGGGAGTTCTTTGAGTGTGTGGGGGGGTTTTCCCCACTTGGGAAAAATCTAGTAGCCTTACCAGGGTTGATGTCCTCTATTCCAGGAAAATTACTGTGATTGCTTAGCATTGGGTGAATCTCTTTACCACTGTAGTAAACATCAGACCTAGTTTTGAGTGTGAGGATATGACAGTAATGATTCTTGATGTCTCCCTTTCAGGGGAGACATTCCCTTTTGAAGGTGGCTAGAGATAGAATTTGAAACCCAGCCATAAGCATATTTTGTAGCACCTTTTAATTAAGTTAGTTACCTCCTCTGATTCTCAGTTTCTTCCGCTCTGAAATTGCGGAACATCACTTTCCTTTCTTCTTTTAAAGAGGACTTTATTCCAATGCAAGGAGATTGTATAAATGAAAATCAGATAATTCTTTTTCATTTATTTAGTTTTAATTTTGTGTTTTAAAATAACATCCCTCTAAATAATATGTGTAACATGCCAGCATACTGTCATTTCTGAGAGGAAAGCAAGAGGTGTTCCTATGATTACTTTACATAATCACCTGCTCTTTTCTTTCTTTCTTTTTTTTAATTACAATTCCTCCATCAGTCACAGCCAAATGCCAAGCAGTGTTCATCAGGGAATGTGAGGCTTGGTGTTACTATATTTTCTTAGTGGTTTCCATTATTGCAGCCGTGTGCCATTGGGTGTATATTTGTATAAACACTGATGAGGGAAATTTACACGTTTTTTGTAATTTTAAGATGACTTTGTTGTGTTTAAAAGCTATTTCAACTGTTTGAAATTTGTAGTTGACCCCAAAATTTAGTTCATGATACCAGTCAAAGTTAAGTCAGATAGGTAAAGGGCACTGCTCAGTGACAGCTTAACATTGGCTGGTGCAATGACAAAACCAATAGAGAGAGGACTTTTTTCCTTTCTCTCTCCGAATAGAGATCACAGCTGTGGTCTCCTTGTTAAAACCCTTCTGTCTGAGGCTTAGAGAGAAGTGCACAGGGAGTATTTGTGTGTGCAGTGTGATTCTACATCCCATGCATTTGTGGGGTTTTATTTTAAGTAGCCATTTAAGGCTAATGAACTCTCTTTTTTTACAGGTGATGGGAATTGCCTCATGCATGCTGCATCACAGTACATGTGGGGTATTGAAGATATCGACCTTGTCTTAAGAAAAACATTGTTTAGTGCTCTCAGGGAGATTGACACACGGAACTTCAAGCTCCGCTGGCAGCGGGAGGCTATTAAATCCCAGGAGTTTGTAGAAACAGGACTCCACTACGACACCCGGGTAAGGCGGCCTGAGGGAATGGTGCTGTTTTCCGAGTGCTCGCCAGCATTGCCTTGCTGACTTTGTTTGCTTTTTGGCTTCATGGATTCTGCCATTAGTGGAGAGCAGAAATAGTCTTCCTTTGGAGGAAATGGGAAAATTTGATTATTTGAGCATTGCTGTGCTGCAGCTGGTTCCCAACTTCCATGTCTGAATCATTGCTGATGGCTGTTTCTTTCCTCAGAACTGGGAGGAGGAGTGGGAATACCTAATTGAAATGACCTCTCCAGAAATATCTGGGGCTCAAAACAGGCTTCCATATAATGCACTGGAAGAAATCCACATCTTCATCCTTGCTAACATCCTCAGAAGGCCGGTCATTGTTCTTGCAGGTGCGTTGCCTCACCAGTCATCTCACCATGTTACTCTGTGCTGTGTTAGTAATCTTACTCAATAATTGTTGTTTTCAGGTAGATGCATTTCAGAACAGGGAGTTTTCAGGAATTTTTCTAAAACACCCAGAATATGTTTTCTCTTGCTTGTAGCACACGTTTATTTGTGTTTTCTTTCTGATGCAGATAAAGTGGTGAGAAGTTTAGAATCAGGCTCCAGTTTTGCTCCTCTGAATGTTGGTGGTGTTTACTTGCCTCTCCTTTGGCCACCTGAAGAATGCTACAGATACCCAATTGTGCTCGGCTATGACAACATGCATTTTACACCACTGGTGACTCTGAAGGACAGCGGGCCAGGTATTTTTCAAGTATCTCATTTTGGTATTTATGTCCCTTCTTCAATACCATTGTGCTGATAAAACATTTAAAATATGATCTGTCTTAGATTTGGTTTTTTGAAGTTAAATAAATGGAAAAGATTCCTTTGAAATATGTTCTTAAAATGTGAGCAGGAACAGCTTTGTCTGTAAATCTGAATAGAAACTAAAAGTTGCCTTCAAACTTTTGGTTGAGAGTACAACTCACCTGCTTGCAGGATGGAATTAGTCAAAGAGTGGCCTCTGCTTCATTGTGTTCTGGCCTTCTTTCCACACCACATCATAAGAGAAGAAGCTTCGAAGGATGCAATCTCACAGCACTGTACCACTGCCTGGCAAGGATAATGAAATATATGCTTTGGCTTTTTTAAAGCATCTCTTCTGAGTGGATAGCAGTTCTCTAGGTTCAGGTTACAGCATAATCCCATGGAAGGTATAACAAACTTAGATCTGCAACATTGCTCACATGGAGAAGAAAGTTGCTATGGTGACAATAAAACTACTGTGGGATGGGGCTGAATTTGCAACTTCCCCCAGTGGTACTGTATAGAAACTGATTGCTCTGGCCAGCTGTTCTCCTCTCTCTCACAAATTTGTCAGCAATGGTGTCATCTCCGTTGTGTGTCTTGTCTCCATGTTGCATATTGTGGTTACTCCTATATCTATATATGTGTCTTAATCCATCTTGTTTCCCCACAGAAATCAGGGCTGTACCTCTGGTCACCAATGAACAAGGCAGATTTGAGGATTTAAGTGTGCACTTTCTGACAGACGCAGAAGAGAAGGAGAAAGAGCAGCTGCTAAAAGTCTACTTGATAGTGATAGAAATTCCAGTGCAAGGCTGGGATCATGGTACAACTCATCTAATTAATGCGGCAAAGTGAGTGTCATTCCTGTTTCCTCAAAGTTACCTTGTTTACGGAGGTGGGAGAAGCCAGGCAGCCCAGGGTGTCCTTTTGGTCTTTCCTTCGTTCCACAGTAGCCCACATGTTTACTGTCTGAAACATGAAGCGTTGGCATTACTGTTGACATGTTTTGAGGCTGTATGAGCTAAGACCAGTCTTAAATTTAAAGGCAAAAATGTGTTCAGACTTATTAGACTGAAACCAGTATTTTAGAAGAAAAAATCCATTTGATTAGTTTCAGTGACTTCTCAATTACATGTAGTTACACGCAGGAGCTAGTTAGGCCGAGCTCTTGTGCTTTATGTAAGGGCACATTGCATAACGGGCGGTTGGTGTAATTTTGGCTGCCCTAGGGAAAGTACTTGGCGGTATGTTCTTATCACAGATGCCTCCCCACCCTGGGCTGCTCTGTGTAGCAGTAGGCAGGAAGCAGTGGCCAGTGGAGGAACTGGCATCTCTGCTTATCCCCCTGATGGTTGAGCATCAGAACCATGCAGGGAGCAGCTGGCAGGACCCATCAGCTTCTCATATTTAGTGGACACTGACAGCAGTGTCCAACCAGTCCCTTCATGAGTGTTGGAGGGATGTGACTCCCTATATCATCTGTCTTTGCTTCCGTTACCACACAGGGTGGTATCTTTATAATGTTGGCTGCTTCTGTTCTAGGAGCCTTGAAAATTGAAGCCCTTCTATCCAAAAGATATATGCACACATAGAGTAGCACACAAGCTTCCCTAGTGCCACTGCATAGATATGTTCTGGAGTATTACCAGTGATGTTAGCTCCTCATCCTACTAACTGTGGCATGGTGAATCTCCAGTGTGGGGTTTTCGCAGAGGCAAAGTAAGGATGCTCTGGTGAATGCTAGCATTGCATTCACCACATGGAAGCCCCATAGTTTGTTTGAAGAATTCCACTGGTAGATACAGATCCAATAAGACAGAACCAGAAGCAGATTGAATGATAAACTGTGTCATGAAATGCTGACTCCACTACTGGAAAGGCTTGTTCTTAGTGTGGGCTGGTGAAGAAAGGGGTTTTCTACTCTAAGCTCTCCTCAGCTGAGCTGGTCCTCAGAGATATTCAGGATCTGGGGGACTTTTCACCTGTGAGCTATTACCCATATTCTTTGTGCAAACAGCTGTGAGACAGAAATCCCTCACCTAGAAAATCCTTTTAAGAATACTTCTGTTTAGAATTGTTTCAGAACATTTCTTTAAATGTGAAAGTCTCCACTTGCTTTTAAAAGTATTTCCATTTACAGCAACAGTGTAACATCTCAGATCTTCTATCTGAGTAAAAATGGATGTGCATTAAATCTGCATTTCCTTCCTACATTGCTTGTACTTGCCTCCACCCCCACCATCTGCTCTTTTTGACCACTGATGCAATCTTTCTTTTTTTGGCTCTCAGGTTGGATGAAGGCAACCTACCCAAAGAAATCAACCTCATGGAAGATTACTTTCAGCTGGTACAGCACGAGTACAAGAAGTGGCAGGAGAATGCGGAACCTGCTAGAAGAGAGGCCTGTTCCAGGAACAAACAGGAGCTGTCCCTTTCCCAGCTCTCCCTCTTACAGATGAAATGTGAAACGCTGAATTGCCCTTTTTACATGTCTGTGAACACCCAGCCGTACTGCCACGAGTGCTTTGAGCAGAGGTCCCAATCAAACAAAGGAAGAAAGCAGACCTTCAAAGCAGCACCTGAGAAAATGAAGGCAGCTGGGTCGGGTTCCTCCCGCAGGGATATTTGTGAACCTGGGGCATGGCCATCCGAAGGGCCTGTAACAGAGCCTCGCTCCGCACCTCCGACGGCTCCAAGCCTTTTCCTATATAGCGAAACCACAGCCATGAAATGCAGGACACCAGACTGTCCCTTTACACAGAATGTGCAACACAATGGGCTGTGCGAACGCTGCTACAACTCCAGACAGCTTGGTCCTTGCAACAACTTGGATGACCAGAGACATTTAGACTATGCCACATGCAAAATGTGCAGTCAAAAGGCCAACAGGACCTTCAATGGCATATGCAGCACTTGCTTCAAAAGGTCCACAGAGCAGTCCTCAAATGGCAGCCCTGCTTTCCTGCCCACCTGCCACCAGAGATCAACGTCTGACCCATCCCAGATCTCACAGATCCTGCACCAGTACTCCTGCCATCAGGGTCCCAACAGCCGTGGTGAGGAGCCCCCGCCACCAGCCCTGCCTCCTGGGGAGAACGGGGGAGGTAACCTCTGTAGGAAACCTGGCTGCAAGTTTTTTGGGACATCACAAAATGAGGGCTTTTGCACACTGTGTTTCTTCGAGTACAGAGAAAACCACGGTAAGTGGGCATGTAGTGAGCTTTGGCACACTTTGGCTGCAGATCAGCCTCCTTGAACTGTGAAGCTCTGAGTGGATTGGGTGCTAAAAGGGCAGGGGAAAGCAGTGTGGAGCAGGAGCAGCAGCAGCCATGTGAGGAGAAGGTGCATTTCTAGCCGTTATTATCCCATTGTCGTGGTTTAATCCCAGCTAGCAAGCAAGCCCCACACAACTGCTCGCTCACTCCGTTACCAGCAGGATTGGGGAGAGAATGGAAAGGGTAAAAGCTGGAGAACTCGTGGGTTGAGGTAAAGACAGTTTAATAGGGAAAGCAAAAGCCACACATGCAAAGCAAAGCATAACAAAGAATTAATTCACTGTTTGCCATGGGCAGGCAGGTGTTCAGGCTATGTCTCCTCCCAACCTCCATGCACCCCCCGCTTCCTTGCCAGCATGGCAGTATGAAAAGCAGAAAAGGCCTTGGCTTTGCATGAGCACTGCTCAGCAATAACAAAAACATCTCTATATTGTCAACACTGTGTTCAGCACAAATCCAAAACACAGCCCCATGCTAGCCACTGTGAAGAAAATTAACTATCCCAGCCAAAACCAGCACACCCATAAAGGGTCACGTGGCAACAGTGTGGGAAATCTGTGAAACCTCTTGTAAAACTTCCTTTCAGCTTAAATGGAAGCAAAACTAACTCAAGAGCGGGTGGGTTTTGGTAACTCCCCACCATCCACTGCAGTCATGAATTTTCTTCACAGTTAGACAAGTTGAAGGGGTCAGTGAGGGAAATGCTATTATATTGACAGTACTCAAAACCAGTTATGTTAGCAGGGCATTTAAAAAGCTTGCAAAGAATTTGGAGATCTGTATCTGTTCTGCGTGAAACACTTTAATTGCTCTGGAGTAACCACTGTAGTTGCTTTGATAAGCAGAAGAAACAGAAGTTGACTGTGGATAATGTGCTTGTATTTTGGAGTATCTTAGTAGTGTATAATATAATAATGCTATAATATACTTTGCAATCTTTCTTAGTAATATCATGTGTGTGCATGCACATGTATCTTTGAGGGCTGACCTTCACAAAGGTAATAGTCTGTGAATAAATCACACCATGAAATCTTCGTCTTTCATGCTACTGCCCTTAGGTAAAGAGCCCTTAGGTATAGAGGGTGAAAGGCACACGTAAGAGAGAATTGCGTATCTCTTCAGGCTATTTCCTTGCTGATACGTATGCCAATATAAACACAGAAACATAGAATTGATTGGGTTGTAAGGGACCTCTAAAGATCATCTAATTCAACCCCTCTGCTATTGGCAGGGACATCTTTCACAATTCTGAGCTTTCCACATGCTTTCAGAATAGGGAACTTCTGTGCTGGCTTGCAATAGCTTATTTTCCAGCATTGCTCACAATGAAATTTTTTTTCCTTCTGACTGTGGAATATATAAGATTTCTTCATGAGACTAAAAAGTATTTTTCCCATTAAACACTTTTTCCCATTAAACTCTGTACCACTGTACTTTAATTATCCAATGTGACTGAAATGGGAGAGGCCGAAAGGGTTAGGTCGCAGATGACATGCTGAAATCAAAGGTGAAATCAAAGGGATCTAGGTTTCCCACTTAGGGCAAGTTTTTCCCAAATCATCTGTTTCAACAACTGATATGAAAACCAGGCTGTATTAGCTCCCTTATGTATGTAACATGAAGGAAGGTATGCCAACTGGTAGGTCTCAAGGTTGTCAAAAACCCATGTTTGAGGCTAGTGGATGTTTTAACTTTGTTGTTATTTTTAGACTGCGGAGATTTTTGTAGTTGCTTTGGGTCGCCAGATCGATCGGGCCCATTCAAACTCCTCCTGTGTGTACTTTGCATTACAGATAGCGCTTTGCTACGCCACCAGAGGAGATCTCAGAGGAAGTCTTCGGCAGGGGGTCAGACGGGGACCTCCGCTGCTGGCTTCCGTAACACTGTGTCCTGCCAGCGGAGGGACTGTGGCACCCTGGGCAGCACAATGCTCGAAGGGTACTGCCAGAACTGCTTCATTATAGCCCAGAACCAGCGATTTCAGGAAGCCAGAAGGACAGAAGAACAGCTGGTGAGACAGCCAGAAGTAAGTGTGAGTTCAAAATCTTCCTCTTCTTTAGCGCTGCGTATTTTTCTCTTGTGTGAACAACTCAGGATGCATACTAGAAAATCCTCAAATGACTGCATCCTAAGTATCGTGGAAAGACAAGCATAGGGCATCTCATGATTTTTTTTCTGCTGCAACTGAGCAGCACTCCTGAAAAGTCATTCTCAGTTTAGGGTTGTCATGGCTGTGCACAGTTTTACCTCATCTGGGATTTTGCTAGCTGAGGAAATCCCATTTCAGTTGAAGCAGTTGAACCAACAGTTGGTTTGTTTTGCTGGTTGGAGATGGATTTTCATTCTTATCCTTAGAGGTATACAACTGCATCAAGGGGTTCAGTTCACTTCAAGTTGCCTTTTTGATTGAGCTCATTACAGATTGTCTTTGTTCCAGATAAGTTTTTTCATCTGGTTTGGTTTGGTCCTTTCGGAATTGTTACCAAAGATAAAAACCCGTTTGTTCCTAAGAAATGAAAGAATTTGTGATTTTCTTTGGTAAAACTGAACTTGGCTCTTGGTATTACACTTTGCAGAAGCAGCATGTGCCTGCAAACCACCCCCACGTGGTTACCTGTGCAAACCACCCCCAAGTTGTTACCTATACAAACCATGAGGAGAGTTGAAAGTAAATGAAAAACCATGTGTACTGCCAGCACAGCAACTGACAATGTATTTTAATGTTTTTCAAGAGAACAGGGCAGCATGGAGATGTGCAGCGAGCAGCGTTGAGTAGCCAGAAGAGGCAATGTGCTGTGGCTTCATGTAGAAACAACCGGGCCTGCAGAAGTGATGACTTGTGCCCGGAGTGCCGGCGACTTAGTCAGCTCCCACCATCGGGAAGTGCCAGGGACCCGGCGGCACAGGAGCCCCCAAAGCAGCGCTGCCGAGCCCCAGCCTGTGATCACTATGGCAATGCCAAGTGCAACGGCTACTGCAATGAATGCTACCAGTTCAAACAGATTTATGGCTAGAGGAGGAGCTGGTAAGGAGCAAGAAAGCAATACCAGCTAATTCCTTCACTGAAATGGTGCTATGTCCAAAACACTTAACAGTCCTGGGAATGGGAGAGTGGGGGGAAATATATAAGCTGTCTGCTTGGTTCGTGTTTATTCCCAAGAATGGGAATAAATGTCTGCTTCCTCTAAACACTGCATACAAGGACTGCTGAGAAGATCACGTTGCCTTCTACACAGAGCTCTCATTCATGACTAAGTTCCTACAATACCGTATTTAATTCTTGGACTTCCCAGGAGGAAGTGTGAAGCATTTTGAATCCAAAGGACTTCCCAGTTCTGCCTCTTTCTCAATACCTCCCCTTCTCCCAAGCAAGGAGCTGTGTCTTCTGTCAGAGGTGCAGGAGCTCCTTGTGTTTGCATACATCAGTCAGAGGCAAGTGCTTCCTGGACGGGATTCCCCAGGACAGACTAATGCAACTTCCAGTTGATGTCTGAAGAAACTTTGTCCATGTTCTTGCTGGTGTTCTTACAGAGTTTGCCAAGGTGGGAGCTCCCACAGGTATTTAGGGAGTTCACGGCTAGCAGTTCTGTGTTTGCGGACTGCAAACTGCGGCCAGAAACAAGACCTGAAACAAGGTCTGCTCCTTCAACATGCTTAATCGAACAGCATTTAGATCCTTTCCTAAAACCAAGACAGGTGGAAATATAGGTGATTACAGAAGAAATGCATGTGATGGGAAAAATGTATCCTGCCATTTCCCACTCGTATGGAAGGAATTACCTCCAATGGACAAAAAAAACCCCAAAGCCCTTTGTCTTCAGCTTTAGTTCTGAAACAAGAGTGACTCTTCTTTCTCTTGCATTGCAACTGTAGGGAGTATGTGTGTGCTGTTCGTATCCTCCCTCCCCATTCCTGTCACACTTTCTGTCATCCTTAATGTGATTCTGTCATGCAATCATCTTGGAGCTCAGTAACAGAGCTCTTGAGGGTTGTGATTTTACTCCTGGAGTTTGCGCATCCACTTCTCAATCTGCAATACTTTCTCTAGCAACCTCACCTTTACCACTGTGCCTAGTACCTGCTTCTCTCTTCTCCTTTCACACTTTTTAAGTTTTCATCATCTATTTTGCTGCTATGATTTTGGAGGTGATACCTCTTCTAACTTGCTTCTCAAGTTTAGAATCTTTTTCTAGTTATTAAACGGTTTTAAAAAGAAAAAAATTAACTCATTACTTGTTTTGGTTAGATTTTATATATTTTGTGAACCTTAATGTGAACGTATGTTTTATTAAAGTATTTATATTATTTGAAACAATGCAATTTGAAATTTGCACAGCTAGGATTTTTTTATATATATATTTACTCTTGTGTTGAAGGTTACAAACTTAAATGTATAATTGAGAAGCATTCTCTGATATAAAGAAATAAATTATTTAAGGATTGAACTTGTTATTTTTGTATTGATGAGAAAGAGAGAGCACAGTTGAGGATGGGACACCAACCTCCTAAGGAAGCATTTCTGTTCAGTACTACCATTCACCGTGTTACTGAGTGTTCCCTGGTTCAGATGATGTAGCCAAGTGCTTTGAAGAGGTGATGACTTGCTGTAAGTCAGTGTTCTCTCGGGAAGAGCTCTTGGTACTGTTGAGGGACCTGAGCATAAAGAGGTGCACTCCTGTGGGTGCAGAGAATTTTCAGTCCCTGGAAGTAGGGGTATGAGAGAGTGTGGATGGTACAGGAGCAGGCTGCAAGGAAACCTAAGCTACGCCGACTTGGCTTTCTTTGTTCATGCATCAGTTACGTCAGGGATTCCCAACCAGTGGTGCTTAAATGCCACCCTGGAAGGTGATGATGGCAGCACATGATCCTCACCTCTGCCCAGCCATGTGTGCAGCCCCAGAGGCACAGACCAGCCCTACCACCTCCCCTCTACCAGGGCTGGCAGGGAGGGAGGGAAGTCTCTGCATCAGGGTAACTCCTGAAGAGCAAGTTGCCAACTACTGCTTGAAAAAGGACATGTAAGCTGTGTGTTCTTCATCCCAAGCTCAGCCTAACTGAGCCCTACTGCCAGGGGATTTCTGCACTTCACCTCCTCTACTGGCACTCAGGTGTTTTCAGTCTCTGCCTAGGCAGCCAATATTGTACACTACCATGGCTTCTGGGTGTTGCTCGTGACCTGACAGAAAAAAATGAGTCAGGGCTGAAGAGGTCCCTATGCAGCCATAGACCACCTCCTAAGAGGCTGATCTCTCCAGGCCAGTTGCTGTCTATCCTGATTAACTCTAATCCATAGGCCAGCTCCCTCTTTACTCACATACCTCTCTTTTCAGAGCATACAACCTAGAAGTTGGCCCACCACCCTCAGAGCAGAGCCTGCTGGGCCTACCAACCCCATCTCTATAGCATATTCCTCTTACAAAATCTGACTTTTTGTTGACCAGTGTCCCACTTCCCCCTTCTTTACAACTCATGCAACTCACATGCCCATGCAATTCATTGAACCTTGCATCAGGCAGACACCTCGGTGGTGAAAGAGCAAGACTGGGAGGGATGTCTACAGCCAGGCAGCAGGAGTTGGAGTCAGCTCATGGCATCCAGTCTCAGCAGCCTTCAGCTTCTGATCACTGAAACGACAGAACCTCCATCATGACCCATGAGTGTCAGAAGGCTGAGTTACTCGAGTTTCTGTTAACTGCAACTTCTGCAGAGAGAAAGGATTTCGGATCAAATGCCCCAGATCCCACTGATTTTTCTCTGCTGTTTTCTGGGCCCATTACTCATAACCCTCAAGTCATGTGAGGCTGGTCTCATTCTGAAATTCCCATGTAAATGAGTGCCCAGCCTGCCTCTTGTGATTTGCTTGTGTGGGAACATTAAAGCTAGTGAGGCTTTTTTTTTTTTTAAATACTCCAGTATTTCCCTGATGTCCTTAGGGTACTTTGACCCTTTTGATGCTTTCTGCACCTTGGCCAGACAATTCTTCAAGTTCATATATTTTTTACCTTCTGGTTCTGCAAGAGAGGACTTTTATTTGGAGTTCTCCCTTTTTGTGACCACTTCTGGAAGTCACTTTGCTAAGACACAAATCTTTGATAGCCAGAGATTCATTCTTTTTTTAGCAGAAAGGCAAAACTAATATAGAATCGTTAAGGTTGGAAAAGATCTCCAAGATCACTGAGTCCAGCCATTAACCTAACACTGCCATGTTCACCACTAAACCATGTCTCCAGGTGCCACATCGACACATTTCTGAACACTTCCAGGGATGGTGACTCAACCACTTCCCTGGGCAGCCTGTTCCAATGCCTTAAAACCATTTCAGTGAAGAATGTTTTCCTATTATCCAATCTAAACCTCCCCGGTGAAGTTTGAGGCCATTCCCTCTTGTTCTGTCACTTGTTACCTGGCAGAAGAGACTGACTCCCACACAGCTGCAACCTCCTTTAAGGTAGTTGTAGAGTATGGTAAGGTCTCCCCTCCCGAGAGCTAAGCAGGCTAAGCAATCTCCAGGCTAAGCAATCCCAATATGAAACAATTGGCTAAATTACTACTTGTATTGTACTGGAATTCCTTATAATATAGTGCGGAAGGGATTGCCATGCAGGCTGTGCTTACGTATTCATTTTATTTGGGGAAGGGATACTTTCAGATGAATATGAGATGATCTAAATATTATCTCTGCTTTTTGATTTCTCATGAATCTAACCACTCAGTTCACAGATAACTTATAATATAGAAAAGAAGAAAGCACTTAACTACATTTTCAGTAGTACAGAGAGAACATATATTTATCCTTTGACACTTTGGCGCTCTGCATAGCAAATCTTTGGCATGTTCTGAAGTACTAGGCCACTTAATAGGTCTGGGATCACAAAACAGCACATACTGTGTTAGGTGAAGACACTTGACTTGAACTGCTGACGAAAGTGTGTATCCCAGGAGCCCTAGTCAACAGACACTGTGGTCAGCAGTTTGTCAGTAAAGCGAGAATGGAGAGTCCCTGCTGTTATCAACTCAGGTGCAGGCTGTGATGTACACATGTACACAGAAGGGAATGTGAGCCATCTCCCCAGCCATCCCTTCTGTGCTTGTTCAGCCTCCATCCCCACGCCACACAGGACTCCCCCTCAGCCAGCAGAGTGGAAGAGAAGAGTCACCGGGAGATAGAGGGAACCTGCAGCCTGAAGCACCAGCAGTACTTCTTTGCTGCAGGCAGACTCACAGGCAAACCATCCTTCTCCAAGCTAGTTGCCAAGAAGTGGTTTTTGAAGAAAGGATCTCTGGTTTGATGAAACTTTCATGAGTTGCCTGCCATGCAACTTGGTGTACAGATTCCAGCTGAACCACTGATGGCCTGGAGCAAGTAAGAATGAAATAAATGGAAATGAAAAGCCTGAGAAATGAAAAGACTGAGTTAGTATAAACGTAGGAGTGGCTTCATATCTACTTTTTATGTGCTTGATTAAATCATAAGTGATAGCCATTTTGCCAGTTGTCTTTCATTCTGATGTCCCTGCACTTGCTACAGACTGTCCTAATCTATACCACCCCATTCTTCTAAAGTGTCTAAAGTCAGTTAAACCACACTTATCTGGCAGCTTTGGCCTTTACACTAACAGTGACAGGCATAGGAGAAAAGGCAGTTCAGTCATTAGGATACGCACAGAAAAGTAGAGATCATGAGACCAAAGCTCTTGGGATATGTTAAGGTGTCTGGGACTAGAATACTTGACTCTAAGCTCCTCTTCTGAACAGGCACTGCAGGGACTTTTAAGCAGCTGCATCAAGGAGGTACTACTGGGAAGTAATTATACTCTTACCCTGCTCATCCCAAACTGTGTTTAGGAAGCAATGAGTAGGCAGGAATACCTGATAGAACCAAGCCCTGGTAGTTCATATGCCCACAGTGCTGCTTTATTTGAGTGTTCTGCTGAGACTTTGGCAGCAGGGAGGCCTCTGATCACCTCTGCACTGTGAGAACTGGGACACAGACTCACCACAGACATCCTCAGTACCTGGATATTTTACTGACAGAGGGGATGAAGGACTTTTGGGGCTGAAGGCAATATTTGAGGGGATTTGTGAAGATTTTACTAGTGTCTAGATGCTGGATATGTGTTTTGGGTATAAATCTCAAAAAAATTCATGCTGTGCGTAATTTTGTGCACATAAGTTCGTCATGGTGATATTATGCATGGTTTGTTCAGGTGAGAGCCACAGGGGAGCAGCAGCTGCATAATTTTATCCTGCACTCTTGAGCAGGAGATTTGTAATATGTACACCATTGAAATAGAAACCCACAACACTGAACAGTTATAATTTCAGGTTATATTAAACTGCCAAGGCCCCTTAAAATCATGAGTTAGAAGTGCATCAGAGTGCTCCATTTCCCAGGTGCTCACATTTGACATAAAGTGCAGCAAACCTGTCACTGATGGGAGCAGATTCAATAGGCTAAACTAAACTGGTTCAGTCATTCCTGTGGTGATACTTTCTCCCATACCAGTGATGAATACTGATGGCATCAACCCTTGCCTGGTTCAGAGAAGGGCTGTCCTAGCTGATTAGTAAGAAAGGCAAGTGCTCTAATTGAGCTGCTACATTGTTAACTCCCCTTTCCTTGATCACCCATGGTTATTTTGGAGAAGACTGTCACTAGCTCTCAGACAGGTTATTCATCTATCTGTTCATTGTAGTAGGATACATTTAGATGTACCTCACAGCCCAGTCCTGCACCTGTGCAAATGTTACCACTTTTCAGCCTGTGGTCAAGGCAACTCAGTGAGTCTCCCCAGGTTCCAGCAGCTGCCCACTGCTGATGTCTGGTCAGAACCACGGCTGTCCAGCCCCAGCAAACCAGCACAGTTGTCAAGGGCTCTTGCAGCCCTTTTACTCGAAACAGCTGCTGTAGGAAACCTGGTCAGCCCCAGCATCTCCATTTGTCAAGATGACAAATGCCTGTCGAGAAAAGTCTGTGTGTAGATATACATGTATCTGTACTAAAATAACCAAAAACCCCAATGTACTGTCTGTCAAACAGAAATCTAAAATAAGAGCAGGTAATTTTGCTTGGGAGTTTTGTGATGACTTCTTTTTGTACTAATCTTAATTTTCAAAAAAAATCCCTGTGTCTAATATTGAAAGACAGCCTACGGCATGCTATCCAGACCGCCCCCTCCTCCAGCCTCACTAAAGTGAATATTAGGTATGCAACCTCTCCTCTCTCCTACCACCTCTGATCTCTGACAGCAAGGATTCTTTTCATTTGTTTGTCTATTTTTCTCCAACCACCTTTTTTGGGGGAGTTAAGCTCTACTACCCATATGTGGTATTGGGTAGGAAGTTAGATTTCCCCTGGTAAATTACTTGGAAAGGGGGATCTTAGGTTTTGTCCTCTGTTTGTGGCTTGATGTCAAGGGATTCCTGTGAGCTCATACAAATGCACATCTTAAGCTAGTCCAATTCCCAGCCAGTACTGTTTTTTTAAAAGAGCCACTGTTGGGTGTCATGTCACAAGAAGGGGTCAAAATCCCCTTCTCATTTACAATGTCAAGCAAAGCCAGTGAGCTGGGGATCTGCTGTGAGGAAAACAACTCAGTGTGGTGCTTTGTGCTTTGAAACCAATGCTTTTCTTACTGACTTCTGTCAGACATGCTGCTAAGCACCGTGAGGCAGGATTTGGTCACAGAATGAAGTACAGTGCAGCATGAGATTATCCGGTCAGAAATCTCACTTGTTAACATTATTTGTTGCAGGACTCATTTCATTTCCTGTTGCCTGATACTGGTGGCAGAAGAGTGCGGACTACAGTGACACAGGCTAAGGGTCTTGCTGCAAACTCCAGTAACATTTATATTCATGTAAAGCTTTAACAATATGATTTGCTCTGCAACTTCCCTTCAGGTGTTCTGTAGGATAACTAAAGTGGGCATTTGGCCAGCTATCATATAAAAATAGTCTCTTATTTCCTTTTATTCTTTTTGGAGTGAAAAGATGCACCCTAAATTGCTGCTGTTGGTATCCTCATGCCACAAAGGCATGCCTATCTGAGGAGACTTGGTTGTTAAGTCTCTCTATTCAAACAGATGCGTGTCTTTGTTGTTGGCTACAGTTTAATAAGAATTAGGTGTCTTAGCCTTTGCTGTGGTCCCTAACACACAACTACTTAGAAGGCAAGAAAAGTAGCCAAAATGATATTTAAGCATGATAGATTATAGCTTATTTATCCTGTAACTTATTACCTGCAATGAGGATAAAGCTCATTTTTACTGATGGGAAAAAGTAAGTCACATTATTTTTCATTTATATATTACTGAGGTACAACCTAACAGAAAGGGATGATGTTGCATGGCTTTTTCATAGTCATGTACGTGTTTAGACCAGTCTACATTTGTCTAAAAGAAAAAAGTTATCATTTCTAGAGACTTTAAAAAAAATAAATAGAAGTTTGGGTGGTTGTGATTGAACAATAAATGATGAGCCCTGACAGAGTTCTTCTCTTTGAAGGTTGGTGCCAGGTCAGCTGCTTGGAGGCAAGAAAGGCTCCAATGCTTTCTGGCACTCCTGTGCATTTGAGTCATATCAGAAGTGTTCACCATGAAAGTTCAAAATGCATTACTCACACCAGACATGTAGCTCAGGCCCCATAGGCCCAGCCAAACTTAAGTCTACATGAATGTCAAATTTAACATATTTATCACCAGAATTTTCTTCCTCTCACTTTTGTACTCAGCAGAGAGGACCTGTTAAGGCAGAATTTCTTATCAGTGGGGTTTCATGATTTAATTTAACAACTTGCAGTTCAGCCAGCTTGGTGTTGCATCAGACCTTTATTTTTGCTCATCTCCCCTGCACTGGAGCTGCACCAGCTTTCCACTCTGGGCTCCATGGTGCACTAAGTCCTCCTCAGAGTGGCACAATTTTTTCTGAGATTTGGTTTGTTGATGTGTCTGCGCATTGTAAGTTGACTGCAGCCTCAGTGTTGAGTTACCTCACTGCCATGTGTCTGTCCTCTGATCCAAGCTGACTCTTCCCTCCCAGAAGAGAAACCTGCCGTAAACTGGAACCAAGAACAATATGATCTTTAATGTGCAGAGCTTTGTGGTATTTTCCACATCTGCATGTGCCAAGTAGATGACACAATATTTCCAGCTTTAGCCAACTTTCCAAGGTACCTGTGATTTCATTTTGCAGTGCAATGAAGTTTCTGCTTCACTGTTTTCCCACCATCGTGCTGGGTCTAGGTGCATCTTGGTTTGCTCCCACCATTGAGCCAGCTCCCAGGGCAGTCATGTTCCTCTGCTCCCCAGGGTTTTGGAGAAGGTGAGGGTCACAAACACAGCTTGCTGAAAATTTCTAGCCCCTAAGGCTCGTCCTTTATGCTTGACTTCTTTGTCTCACAGATGGATTTATCTGTAAAAATGCAGAAGTCAGGCCATGCTTTTCGAAGGGCCAGCCTTCCAAATTTCACCGTATTTATTCTTCTGAGTTAATAGCACTTCCTATTTGTAAACAACTTCAAATTAAACTCTCAGTAAAGTCCAGCAGCAAACAGCAGTTACTGGGTAAGTTTTACGTATTTTCGTCTTGTCTGCAGTGAAGTCTCAGCCTGTAATAATAACATCTGCATTACAGCTGCCAGAGCTGTGTTTGCACCTAACCTTTTATCAACATGCTCTTGCTGTTACGTTTCAGGGTGTAATTAAATATTTTCAGTTCCAGGGAAAGTCTAGCTAGATCACACTGTTTGTAACTTACTTTTCCCCCTGTTAAAAAGCCATAAACTATTTAAAATATTTGATAATGCATAAAAGATTTACTAAATCTTTATTTTAATTCTGCATTGCTGAAAAGATCACCAGCAGATGAAATTAATCCAGAGAATCCTATAATAAATGGAAAATAATCACAGGACATCACAGAGGTCATTAAAAGGAGGAAATGATAATGTTCTAGGCAAGTGCAGCCAGAAAATATGTAACCTATAAACTTTTTTGTTTCGAGCTGGATGAAGCAGAGGCAAGTAGACACAAGAAAAAGTACAAATGAATTCTTTATTCTGAAACTATTTAGAACACTCTAAAGATAACATCAAGGATTGGAAATCCCCTGGATATGTTTTGTGGTTTTTTCCAGTGAATCTCAGGATAGCAAGGGTAAGTGGATGACCACATCTGGTGTAGATTGCATTTTGGTATTCCGCTTTTGCGGTGCTGACACAGAAATTGGAATTCGTCTGTGTTATCTTTCCCTTCCTTGACTAAAAGGAGTGTCCAGATGACTAGTCCAGATGTAGGTGTTTACACTGTAAAGGTGACATGTTTGATGAGATGAATATCACAACCCATTTCTAAGGTGATGATTCCTCTTGGAAAAAGTTAGAAAATCAGGGCAATATGCCGATTGCCTGTCTCTGCATAGCTTCTTGACTAATCAGTTTGATGCTGGACAAACCACAGATACACACAAAACTTACAGCCACTAGTACTTGCTGAAATCAATGGGTGTTAGGCATTTAAATGCTTTGTATGTCTGCGTAATTAACCTCTTACTTCTTCCACTTATGTGTTTGTTCTGCATAAAATTGGAGAAATAGCACTCACCTACCTCTCCTCAGTATTTATGAGATTCATCATCATGGCTAGGCTTCGCGAACGAAGATTTGGGAAGGGCACTACCCATACTTGCTGCAAGCGCGCTGATGGCTAAAGAGGCCAATGCGAGACAAACAAGTCTGGTTGCAAAAGGCACAGCAGAAAGACTCCCCAGGTGTTATCGTCGAGACGCGATTCTTTCTGCGCTGTCTATTCTCCTCAAGAGTGATCCTGCGCGT
>JAWMRA010000113.1:51312526-51398893 GCA_035584735.1 Pseudotriccus pelzelni
ATCATTTTGAGGAATTTGGGGGGACATCCTAAACGTTCCAAAATCTGCCACAGACCTTTTCTGCTCACAGTATCAAAAGCTTTGGTGAGATCAACAAAGGTTACATAGAGTCCTTTGTTCTGTTAGGGTAAATAACAATAATTATTTCTATCTGCATTGAGGATGTACTCATTTGGCATTATCAGCATACCTTTGGGATCAACTGAATCTCACTCTTAGTCTCCTCTTCCATTTTTCTGAAGTCACTTTGTCTTTTTTCCTTTCAGGTACCCCATAGGATATAGGGGAATCAAAATGAAACTTTACCAAAAGGAGGATGTAGAACCAGATGTATGTCTCTGCACTGAACAACAGCTAAATACTAATTAATTACCATTCATTACCATTGCTTCATTACCATTTTCCTGGTTATTTTAACAGTGTTCTAGAAATGTGTTGGAATTCTCAAAAAATTCCCAGTTCGGGCCCAGTGTGTTCTCACTGTAGAAAATCAGAGCAAATTGGTAGGGATGTTTGGAAGAAGTATTGATGGCAAGACACGTGGTGTTGTTGCAAAAACAATATATCCTCCACTTGCCTTAATACTACATTCAAGAAAATAGGGGTTTCCTTTATAGCAATGGAATTGCATCAAAGATCTACCTGGCTCCATCATTTGTTCCTTTTTCTGACAAAGAAAAAGATCTTAAATTTTTTCGAACAAGAAAAAGTACTGAGTCACAATTTCCTGTACACCACTGGCTGCTAAATGATATGTTTATCTTCTTCAAATCATAATGCACTTGATATGTACCAGGGAATTTGTATCCTGCTTACACAGTGATTAATGTTATAAATTGGGGCAAATAGATGACCCATTTGTTTACTTTAAGGTTTTCAAGGTTATGAAGGGAGATGAGAATAACTACAGTGGCATGAACAAGGAAGTGAAGTGAGAAGTTAATTTAGCTGGCTTTTATGTATTTATGTATTGACTTGTTGACATAATCAAGGGGTAAACATCCTCTTTGTAGTGGAAAAACCTTCATAATACAGAAAAAATTTTGATTCCAGTGAGACCTGAGAAGAACCAGTAAAACATTATAAAATTACTAAACTCTAAGTATGGAAAAAAAATCTCAGCAATGAAAAATACAGGGGCAAGAAACACGTTTTCTGCTAGCTTGCTTAGACATCTGTGAACTGCGTTATTTCTTTTAACCCTGTAAATTGTGAACCCATAGTGAGCTATTTGCTCACCATTCCTCTTATTTTGTTTGTTGCTCTCAGGATGCAATATCACACTTTGTATTTGCCTGTATTAAAATGTATTTATTTTTGCGGGTCTAGTTTGCTAATCCATCTATTTTACACTGTCTGACTTCTCCTTCTGAGATTCTGTGATTCTGTGAATATTACTGGAAGGCTGGATAAAAGGACAGACTATATTTGAATTGTACCTTGCTTTGTTCCATATTAAACATAAGTTACTTAACCAAAGAACCTGGTGACAGGAAAAGGAAGTTTTACTTACAACATTATTTATCTTGTCACCAGAACTAAGTTTATCATGTAAAGATAATAACTACAATTAAAAAGACATCTTTTCACTGAATAACAGTGAGAAACAGGAAAAGATAAGTCACACCACACTCAGAAACTTCTCTTACAAGTGATTTTTTTTCCAACCTTCAAATAATTTTTGCCTTCCTATTTCTAGCTTAATCAAAGACCATGTGAAAATCTTAATAAAAAAATTCACCTTTAAATACTCATCCAGCCTGGACGAGTCTGCCTCTATGCCCCCCGGCAGTGCAGTGCATGGGGTCATCTCAGCAAAGGGTCTCCCCTTGTCCCATCTCCTCTGCCCCTCCAGGCATGAAGCAGTGGGCAGGACGCTGTACCACCAGGCCGCACGGCAGCTTCTCTACTACTTCTTCTTGAATCCTCTCCAGAGGAATATTAGTACAAAAGCATATTCGATTTCATTTGATCAATACCCATTTGAGTGCAATGAGGGATTACTTCAACAGATGTTCACTACTTTTCCCCCGGGTATTAATTACACATACTCCTCCCCACCTCTTGTCAGTGAGACACAGGGGAAACTAGCCACTGGTGATGGCTTATCTGCACAGATTTCATGTGGTTTCTCATCACAAGACAGGATTTGGTAGATCGTGAAGTTATTTTGCTGAACTAAGTGGTTTATTCTGACTTAAGTCTCACAATTCTTTTTTTGTTCAAAGTGTAGGATTTACACAAATGCGTGTTTTAGAAACAATTTTGGCCAACTTTTAGATGGTATCTCTCCTCTCTAAAACCTCACTACTGTAAAATCTAAGTTGGAAGTATATAATGATTCATGTAGTCTCTTCCTTTCCCATGTGAAAGTAGTTCTAGTTCTTCAGACACTTTATCTAGGTGATTTTCACAAATATCTATGTACCTTAGGTGGAAATGTTCATACATAAGTCTCAGTTGTTTTTTATTTCAGTTCATGATGAGTTGTTTTAAACGTAGCTCTTATCTCCAGCTACATCTCTCCAAGCAACAGGAAAATATTTTTTCAAAATGTCACAGGTACTTTCATACATTTCAAAATTAATTGTGGCTAGAAGACGTCAGATGGGAAGCAGGCTTTTAGCTGGAACAGCACATCCTGCACACTCATCTGACGTCCTCAAAGGATGCCTTCAGTTCCCGCAGCTCCACTGTCTTCCAGGGGCTGGGGGATCTCCACAGCTTCGCTGCATGTTTTGTCCCCCATCCACTCAGGTGTCCCCATGTCTCCATGTCTATGCTTTCCAATGCCAGAGGCTGGGTGCTGCCTACTCATGTCAGGACAGGGCTGGGTGTGACCAGAATGCCAGCTCAGGCATCAGGGCAGTGCTCATGGTCGGCACAGCTGCTGTAATGCAGTGAGAGTGCCGTCACACTGGCAGCTAAAAAAAGTTTCCTTGTGGGCAGATTCTTCTGACCACTTCCTCTACTAGCCATTTTTTGCCTCCCCCTTGCTCGTCACAGCCTCCTCCTGCTTGCTTGGCCACCAGCTGGCCTGCCTGCCTGCCGCATTTCATCTTTCCCTCCGCAAACATGCACACTGCTCCGTGACCATCCACTACCCCAGTCTGCTCCAAATGCCTACCTTTCCAGCATACAATTCGTGCTTGCCCACTCCTCGCACCACTGCCACTCTGGAGAGCCCACAGCACTTCATAGTGGTTGCCCGTCTCTGCTGTCTCTCAGCGCTTCTCTCCCTCCTTAAGGTGTGGCATCAGGAGTGGAGAAGTGTTTGCTTTTGTTCTAGGAGGTTATTTAAGGCTGTCCGCTGCATAATTAAGAAATGTTTCCACCAAGTGATTAGCAGCCTATCCAGCTGGGAGTATCTTCTATTCACCCTATGCTTGGGAGCACACCCAGGCTTTTGCTTTGTGCTAAGCTATTTGCACTTCTTCCCTGAAGTTCTTTTTGGCGGAAAAGGCTGAAGATGTACTCATCTTCTGGGAACAGCCACGGGATGGTCCCAGGAACAGTTGGCCAAAGGTGAGCAGCATCCATTCCCCTCCCCCCACATGGGATAGATAGAAGGGGCTCCACCTCAGCTGGGTAAGGCAGGGCTGGCCCTTGCAGCGTCTGATTGCAGCGTCCGTGTTTCAGAGAACGTGATGTGGGTGCACAGTTTCACCTTGCCTCTTGCTAGCCAGAACCACCACACTGCAGGCTCGCTGGCACAAAATGAGGTTTTATTTGCAATCATAAAGAAAGCATGTGACAATACTACCTCAATGGGCAAGGAAAAACAAAATCTCTAGACTCCCAAGAGAAACAATCTAGTCACCTATAATCCTCTACAGACATGTATACCTACCTCTTCTGAGGCATCACCTTCCCAGAGGCATGCAGGTGCTCTCTCTCCCTCTTCACTCAGACCAGCCGGCAGCCTGCTTGCACATGCCCCATAGAGCCAGCAGCCCACATGTGCCCTGTGCTCCACTTATGGGATCAGGGCTAAAAATGGCACAAGAGCTTGGGAGAATTATTCTCTGAAGAACCACTTCCTGCCATTTAACTATGCTATCTTTTTTTTTTCTTTGCTTTTTTGGCTTAAGAAGTAACATAGCTACTATTTGTAAATATTTCCTCCCTCTTCAATAATTTTCTCCGTGTCTTTCTGGTGTCTGTTGAAGGCAGAGGAAAACACCATAGGCTTCAGTAGCAGTCATGCATTATGAGTTCCACAAAATATTCAAATATCACAGCAAGGAGCAAAATATAGCAATGTGGGCCACAGCTTACTCTTCAGAGCTTTGTGAGAGATTTGACTTGTGGTTTTTTCTAAAGGAAGAAAAGTGGGACGATGCACTTTATATGAATCAGGTAAACAACCCATACTTGCCTGAGCACTTTATTTATGGACTATTGTAGTCAGCTTGAAGGAGGCAGACAGTCAGTGACAGTTTTCCCAGTCAGAGATGTCACTTGGAGATTCTCAGATTCAAACCCATCACTCTGAGGACTGGGTTACCAGCACAGTAGAGGAAGGCATGCTTACCCAAGCATCCTCATTCATTGATTAAAACTGCAAAAGGAGAAGATCAGAGAGGCATCTCTTTTGTTCTTAAACTTCATGCAAATTTCAACGTTGAGACTGAAAGTTACCCAAACAGCCATTAATATTGTTACTGTACTCACAAGCCAGGCAAGATGCTGCCTGTCAAAGCATCTCAGTTCTTCCATCAAGGCCGTAGAAAATCCCACTGCTATATGCTGCCTCTCTACCTGTATTTTTTACAACTTGACATCCTTTTCTGAGGAAGGTGTCATCTTCACCCTCTTAGAGAAAACCATACAGAACTGACCTGGCTTTACTTGCAGCTCGAAGTCTTCTGTTGCCATCTCTTAAAATCTAAGTGTGAGAAGTAGGCCAATGCCTGGGTTAACATCCCAAGCTTTCTAAGAAATCTTCCTCTTCACTTCAGACCTTGATTGTTGGTGGAACAGGATGGTATCAAAGATACAAAATGCTTGAAACTACAGATACAGAGCAGCCAGGGGCACTGTGTGGGGTTGAATAAGGGAAAGTACTTGACCTCGTGGTGCCCTTAGTTCCAGATGAAAAGTCCTGAGCCTTTTGAATCAGTATCAGCAACTTGCTTTTTTGTTCAGTGTTCATCCTTGAGGTTATGTGTCATATTTTTAACAAAATAACAATAACTTCATATAAACATTTGCTGACAGGCATCAATGACAGCTGCTAAAGGAACACAGAACAGACAGAATGTACCCACGAGGAGCACAGTACTGCTGCTGCAGCACATTTAACATGCAGTACTTGCAGCCATATAGAGAAAGAAGGAAAAGGTGAAGAAAGTATTCATTGTATGGAGAAAACAAGCACTGGAGTTCAGTTTCCACTGAACCTAGCATTTCGATTAATCCTTTCTAGAGGTCTGTCTGTGAATAGGATAATTTCGTGAGTTTGGGAGCGGCAATCCTTAAGTCTCCCACGATTTTCCTATATAAATTTAACCTCTCAATGCTTCAGTGTTGGGGTTGGTTTTTTTTAGTAGCACTCCTAGTAACACTGCTCGGCATAACATTTTCATACACTAGATCAGGTGTTTGAGATATTCTATATAAATGTATGACATGTATACCTACCCAATCCTATCTCAGTGCCGGTGCAGCAAACAAAAGTCACCATCATCTCTGGAAGGTACAATGTTTCTGGAACACTGGTGATGGCCAGAGCAAGGCTCATAGCTGACAAGCCCTAAAGAGAGTCTCATAATCACAACTCACTTTCTATTTGGCATCACAATGGGCAGTTTCATCAAGGACTGACTAAACAGGGATGCGAGATTAGGTTTACAGTCTGTTAAGAAATCCATCATTTCCCCATTTTAGAAGGCTGCAACCATGTGTTTTCTCCAAATTTGTGTAAGTCCTGGTCCTGTTACTAGAAACAACAAACAGAACTCAGAAAAATTACCGGCAATTGACAGAAATGGACAAAAAGTTAATAAATAAATCACCACTCAGCATAAGAAAAGTCTCTAGAGTATGCTTGTGTAACTCTTTATTTGCATACTTTGAAATTTATACTAATTTCTATTGGCATGACATTAATAAAAGATGTTTAAAAGGGTTCTGCACAATTTTAATTGTTTGTTAATTTGTAGTTACCAGTTTCACATGATATACCCTGGAGAAAGAGCCTGATGCCATATCCAACAGCTCCCTTGCTCTGTTGGCAATGAGGGATGAACACCCCATCAACTCAGGACCATCACCAGCAAGTAATGGTCAACCAGTAGCTGCAGGGAACCTTCCCATTGGCCTGGACCATGCTTTCTACAAGTTCCACAGCTGGCTCCTGGTGGCATGATGCTTGGAGCTCTGTCTCTGTGTGCCATGACTTTGCCAGGCTTTCACAAGAGCCTAGGGCTGGCAGATTAGCATTTCTGCACACCCTCTCAGAGGCACTGAAGAAAGCCCAAGGCGTACCAAGGATGCTCCCATGGCACTAGAAATGCCAGGCACCCTTTCCAGTGCACCCAAGGGCAGACCCTTCAAAACTGATAATTGAAAGAAGGCTCAAAGCCAATTAGACACACTAGGTATTTCTTTTCCATGATTTGTAGTGGGAGGGAAGACTGAGGAGGAGGTAAAAATGAGGGAGAAGCAGCAGAGGGAACATCAGGATCGGAGAAAGGAGGAAGAGATGTTCCATGTGGGAGGCCATGCAGCTGACCAGCAGCCCATGAGGGACCCACATGGCAGCAGATGAATATTCCTGAAGGACTTCAGATTGTAGAAAGCCCATGTCAAAGCAGACTTTTCCGAACAGCAACTGCAGTTCATGGGCAATTCACAGTGGAGCAGAGGAAGTGTAAGGAGAAAGGATTAGCAGGCAGAAACCACCCATGCCACCCTACTGTACCACCTGGAGTGGGCTAGAAGCACCTGGATTGAAGGAATTAAGTTGAACCTGGAAAGGTGGAGAGGAAGGGTTTTGCTTTAATATTCTTCTTTTACCCAAATCCATTTTAATTGGCAATAAATTACATTGATTTCCCCCAGGGAGGCTGTTTTGCCTATAATAGCAATTGGCAAGCAATGTCCCTGTCTTTATCCTGGCCTATGATCTTTCTCATTCTCTTTTCTCCCTGTGTTGCACAGGAGAAGGAGGGCGGGGAGGAGGGAGTGAGCAGCTGGGTGAGCTTTTGGCTGTTAGCCAGGATTAACCCACCAGAGCTTTCTTTTGGCATCCAAGGAGTTCTTTGTGAGGACGGGCAGAGATGTCCTCTTACGTTTGCCTTACCCTTCCTCTGCCACCCAGAAGTATGGCTGGCACAGCCATTGGCTGACCAGTGCTCCATATCTGGGACTTCTAGCAGCATCTCAGACTGAGTCAGGGGTGCCTCCCCACGGTCCTGGCAGGAAATATCATCCTTGGCCCCTGTTAGAATTAGGCTGGGTCTAGCACTAGAGGAAAGCTCAGGACCTACAATTTCAGGATCCATGCTGACCAAGCTGTCCTGCTTAAGCTGGTTTTGTGAAGAGCTATGACACAAAACTCTGCATGGCACTGGTGTAGTAACCCAGCTACCAACACACAGAATAACCAAGATTGCTAACATAACCAATAACCTTGTCAGGGTGGGTTGGCCTGCCTCTTTGGCTTGTCCACATGAATTCGACCATGAAAAGATTAATTGAACTTATACAAATAATCCCTCATCTTTAATACAAATTATAGAAGGAATAGGGGGTATGTGCAGCCTTTTGTTACTGAATACAGCCATCTAGTGGTTAATTTTTGTTCAGTTTTCAAAAGAGAACAGTGCTGACAAGAGACCAAGAGACTGAGGGTGCACAAGTCAGAAAGTTCCCTTCCTCCTTGCATGTGAAATAGGGTTACCCTTCAGGTCTTGGTCCTCTTGGCTACTTGGCCATCTCAACTTGTTGCTCTTGGTAGGCTTTGTAAAAAGGTCTGGGCATAGAGCACTCAGCACTACCAGATGGGGTAATACCTGACAGAACTGGCAACAGTTCTATTGCTCCTTGCATGAATTTAGTGTTTATGTGATTACATATCTATAAAAATTCCATACCTTAAACAAACACTTAACATCTTGGTGTACTTTTTATCCTTTCCTTCTACACATAACTAGAATATTTTCTAAATAAAATATTTTGTTACTTATTTTCTAAAAAAAAATCCCAGGCTATATTAACATTTCCACTTTGGTTCAGAGAAATGCTGATTCAAGAGTCTTAAAGAAATGCATGAAAACAGAAATAAAACAGAACACAAGTATGTAACAGTTTTATTTCATATAAGTTACTTCACACATCCTAAACACTCTGTGTGGAAATACTTACAATTCAGCTAATAGTCAAATAATGAAATAATAAAAAGGAATTTCAGTAGAAACTGCAGAAATGTCTAACAATAATCTAATTAATATCACCAGCTGAATACTAGAAAAGCTTGCTGGTAGGTCTGAGTATCAGCTTCTAATTCCTATTAAATTACTATCACAAGGTAATAAAATTGAACTAGTTTTCCATATCTTATCACTTCATCTTTCAAGATGGTTAAGCTGGTCCCTGATGTGGGACAGGTACCAACACACACCCCTTTCTCTCTCCTGCATTCAGGAAACATTCACCCACGGATCATGCATAGGATGGCAATATGAGAAATGGGTTTATTGCAGCAGGAGAAAAGAAAAGGAAGTTTTGATCACTTAGGCCCAGCCATAGGTCCCCCAGTGAGACACTGCCTATGTGCTGTATGAGCTATTTAGGGCCCCACATAGCTGTAGCACCTCAAAGCAACGTGTGAAAGGAGGCAAGACTCCCAGCTCTGTCTCTTAATGCTGTTTGCTTTAACCAGGAACATGCATTACAGCCTATAGAGTGTCAATAAGAAATTAAACAATATAACCTTTAGCATCTGTGTTTGTATTCTCATACCAATGGAGCTTGCCCTACTCTGTGTGGCAATCTGTCTACAGAAACAAATCAGGATTTTAATAAGAAATGCATTCAAATGAGTCAAATCCTATTTTAGCAGGTGACAGCCCCATCATGAAGACAAGCCCCTTCAGGCACATGTTATAACACAGGAGAACTGGAATCACATCAGCACTTCATTTCACTGTTAGGCTCTGCTTTGACTGCCATTGAGTGTGAATATTATCCCTGCAGTGGGCTGGTCCTCCTGAGCTCCCCCTCTGAGCTCACATATTCACAGGCCAGGAGTGTTTCTGCCACACATAACCTCACAGCCCAAGGATTCAGCTGCCTGCAAGCCAAGGCCCAGGTTTGCCAGGCATGCTTGAATGCCCTTGGTGCTACTTCAGTGAGGAGCTGTGGGGTAAATAAGCTGTAGGGGATACTTAAGCTAAAGTTGTACCACATAAGAGAAGTAAAAGCAAAGACAGGAGTATAGGTGTTCAGGCAATTTGAAGCAGTATAAACGCCTAAGAAATGGAGAGTCAAAATGGCTCAATAAGACCAAGAATCAGCCTGTTCCAAGGTCCAATGGAGGCTGCTATGTCCCCTTGGCACTGAGAGCTGCCAGCCCAACAGGGACACGTCACATGTCTGCATCCCGAAATACAGTCCAGTAGCACATTAGCCCCAGCAATCTTCTGTGTATTTTAGTCACTAGGTTATCACTGTATACTCATAAAGTTGTGCATTACCTGCTTACATAACTTTTAGGCAAAATAGATGACTAAGAAAAAGCAAACCAGTGAAAAAATAGTTACAAAACATACTGAGCTGAGAACATCCTACCATCCTACTAAGAATGTAATATTGATACAGCATGACCTTTTCATCAGGATTTCCAGTAAGAAGGTTCAGTGCCTTCCTGACGAACATTCTTTTATTTTTGTGCTATTTGGTGTCACTGAGCTTTGGAGAATTATAGGGCTGGCTGGGAGTTGACCCCACAGATTTGTATATGTGTGTGTGCTCAGCACCTGAAAAAAGCTACTCCGCAAAGCAGCAGGAGGGGTCATAGCCCATCACTCCTCTGAGAACAAGGTTCAGCTCCAGTGGGCTTGATGGGCTTCCTTCCGTCAGGTGGAACTCTTCCCATGCAGCCAGCCTACGACATCTTCCTAATCTTAGGCAGAGGTCGCCAATTCATCTGTCTGTTCCCATCTGGGGAAGACCTAGATTTAAATCCCAGGTATTTCTGGGAGCCTGTCCCAGGTTTCGTATGAGTGGTATGTGGCAATCAGAACAGGCAGTTTTCAAGCTGCGTGAGACAAGAAGGCAACCTAAGCTGTTGCCTGGCTGCTGCTAACTCCTTCTTTTAGGCGGATGGGGAAGGTGAAGCCGGGCTAGCCTGCCGAGTCGCTCGGGATCCCTGTGGATGCCAGGAAGGAGGGCGGCTCCGCCCACGCCCATCGTGCCGCAGGGGTGGGAACTGCTTCCCCACGGCCACAGGCTCCGCACCAGGAGCCTCCCGGCCGGTCCCCTCCTGCCCTTTAACACGGCACAGGGAAGCGAAAAGCCCTGCCCGCTCCCCTGCGGCCGTGGGAAAGCCCCAGCCCGGGACGAGCTGTCAAACGGCCGATTGCCCAAAGCGGAAAGGCATCTGTCGGCCTTTGTTCTGCCTTTCCCTCGCGGCTCACGCTCGCCCGGCTGGCGAGGCCCATCCCGGCCCATCCCGGCCCATCCCTGCCCCGCCCGGCCCATCCCTGTGGGCCTCGGGGAGCGCCGGGCCCGGCGCCGGTGCCTGTTCCGCTCCGCTCCCTCCGGGCGCCGCCAGGGGGCGGGCGGGATTGGGAGACGGTCCCGGTGGGAAGAGGAGGGGAATGCCGGCGGAGGGTGCAGCAGCGGCCCGGGGAGCAGCTGCGCTGTGCGCTGAGTGCCTGTAGTAAAGCGGTGCTCCGTCCTCCTGGCAGAGAAACGCAGACGCTCTCCCTCCCTCAGCCTCTCCTCTTGCGCTCCCTTCTTCCCTCTCCATCTCGCTCTCCCCCTCTCCCTCTCCTCCTCTGCTTCTTTCCCGGTGCCACTGCAGCATTTTCTGACCGGCCCTTCCCAGGCCAGCCCTCCTTTCTGCACCGTAGCTCTCTTGTGTCTGGAAGTAAAGGTTTGCTGACTGTCATGACACTGGCCAAAAGAAACAGTCAGACTCTTGTTGGTCTTCGGACAAGACAAAATTTGCCATCACTACATTATTGCGTGGTTTAGTCTCAAAGACACTTGGTCAGCTCAGCCATTTAGGAAAAATTTCTTCATTGAAAGGGCACTCGGGCACTGGAACCGGCTACACAGGGAAGTGCTGGAGTCACTGTCTCTGGAAGTGTTCGAAAAATGGGTAACGTGGTGCTTAGAGACACGGTTGAGTGGTGGACTTGTCAGTGGTAATGGTTGTACTCAATGATCTTGGAGGTTTTTTCCAACCTTAATGATTCTATGATTTTCTAATTTTTCTGGGCAGTCACTCCTGATTTTTTTAGTCCCTGGGATCTCGCTCTTTTAAAAGAAGCACCATGCCTTTATCGCCTAAAAAGAAGCAGGCATGAAACAACATAATTCCAGAGGTACCTTTAGCTTGACATGTGAACCTCATGACATTCAACAACACCAAGTGCAAGGTCCTGAACATGGCTCAGGGTATCCCAAGCACAAGTACATGACGGGAGAAGAATGGATTGAGAGCAGCCCTGAGGAGGATGTCGGTGTGTGGGAGGATGAAAAGCTTGATGTGGCCTGGCAACGTGCACTTGCAGCCCAGAAAGCCAGCCATATCCTGGGTTGCATCAAAAGCAGCATGGCCAGCAGGTCGAGGGTGGTGATTCTGCCCCTTTGCTCTTATGAGACCCCACTTGGAGTACTGCATCCAGCTCTGGGATCCCTAACGTAAGAAGGGCATGGACCTGTTGGAGTGAGTTCAGAGAAGGGGCATAAAGATGATCAGAGGGCTGGAGCCCCTTTCTTATGACAACTGGGTGAGACAGTTAGGGTTGTTCAGCCTGGAGAAGAAAAAGAAGCCTCTGGAGAGACCTTGTAGCAGTTTTCCAGTAGCTAATGGGGACCTAAAAGAGAGCTGGAGAGAGGCTTTTTACAAGGGCATATAGCAACAGGACAAAGGGGAATGGCTTCAAACTGAGAGTAGGTTTAGATTAGATACAAGGAAGAAATTTTTTACTGTGAGGGTGGTGAGGCACTGGCACAGGTTGTCTAGAGAAGCTGTGGATGCCCCATCCCTGGAAATGTTCAACACCAGGTTGGATGGGGCTCTGAGCAACTTGGTCTAGTGGAAGGTGTTCCTTCCACAGGGAGCTTGGAACTAGATGACCATTAAGATCCCTTCCAACCCACACCATTCTATGTTTCTATGATCTCACATCAAAAAAGCATGTCATTTTGCATGGCAAATCTCCCCATGGTGTCAGTCAGAAATTAGTAATTCTTTCAGCAAAAGGTGAAAGTGGCACTTGCTGGAGTCTGTGGCACCTTCAAATAGCAGCTCACCACCTGAATGCCTCACTGCAATGGCTTGGAGTCACCATGGGCTTGCCAGTATCACATATGTTCACAACCCTTCAGTATATTTATACCTGCAGTTTGCTCATAAATATTCTTTCAGCTTTTGCATGAGAAATAACGTCGAGGACTCTGAGCTGGGAGCCTGAAGTAATTATTTCTCTAACAAACATAATCATCAGAATTAAGTCTGGCAAGGACACTGTCCTAAAGTAGACAAAGCCTTGCATGGGAAAAGTAATTCAAATTAATTTGGTGAATGACTGATTTAACCATGTTAGGGATAAAATTACATATTATCATGTAAGCCCTTAGGGTCACCATTTTAAGGAAAAACAAATAATCTAGTTTTTTTGCCAAATTCCACTCTGGGTAACTTCATCCAGTCTACTGGAATTTTCCCTGTGGGTTCAACCACTGTTGTTGCTGCTAATGTGATACACTGTAGATCAGCTCCTTTGTTACAACCTAGGCAGTGTGGAAAGGTAACAAAAAATATTCCTGTACAAAGGGGTGATACTGGATTCCCTTTAAAAGAAAGCTGCTATAGTGAATATATTTCTCTAAGTCTTTTCCAAAGAGATGTGCAGGTACAAAATTAATCCCCAGTGCCAAATCCAGGCTACCCTATTCCTTTCCTGAGTCTAGTCTAACTCCAGAGTTAGGGCAGTGCAGTGTAGCTGTCAGAAAACTGAGATGAGGAAACAGTATTTCAGTGCGGAGTTGCAACTCTTTGTATTAATCCCTTTGATCCCGTTCTCCTTCCTGTACGGGTGAGGCAGCATGCTGTGAGTGTGGCTCCAACAAAAGGAGGCAGAGACTAATCTCAAGTCATCGAGCCACTTTACCTTTTCTTCAGCATGTGAACCTGCCTAACAAATTTGAGGAGATGTTAGCTTCCACCAAGGATAAGATCATGGGTAATTCCCTCAGTGTAGAGGAGCTTAGGAGTTGAAGATGAGGAGCTGGAGAGCTGTACACGATTTCTGCTTTCTGTGCATGAGGGAAGGCAGGATGGACAGATTGAAAGGTGCTTTCTGGCTGAAACCACGTCGATTTGGGTGGAGCAGGCTTCACACAGCTGGCAGTTTCACACTGTCACTAGGCCAAGGGAAGCAAATTAAACTGCCTGCAGTTGCTACAATTAGATATTAATCTCTGCCTTGATTATTATTAACTCCTTTAATGCCACACTGCCTACCAAACAATTTGTTACTCAACCATAAACATGGGTCTCTAACAGCTTACTGCCCCTCCTGCAAGGGGGCAGGGACTCTTCCTCCCAAGTCAATGGCTTTTGTTGTGGGCTTGTCAGAAATGGCACCATCTCCTCACCCCAGGACTAGCACAGAGCTGTCCAGGGCAGAGGCTGGAGAGGACACTTGCTCAAGGAGAAAGGATGCATCCAATAGAGATGGAGATCTCCATCATGGTTCTTAAAGCGCTTTTAGAATAAAGACGGTGCCTGCCAGTGCCTGTCAGTGGTTGTTCACACTTTTTTTGCGCCTTCAGGAGGCCTGAAGCCGATTCCCCAAGCAACAGATAGTCAAAAGAGGGTTATAATATGGTTAAGCTTTCCAGTAACTGGACAGGAGCCAGAATGTATCTATACAAGCTAAATTTGTATGGTTAGACATGATTAATGTTGTTCTTGCATTGGTGGGAAAGGAATCACTTAGGTAACTACTTTATCCCTAACTCAGAGGGATGTCATCACTATCTGTGTGTTTGTACCCTTGCAGGTCACACTCCCCATACATGCACAAGCAGCATGTTCTGTATCAGCAAGTTTGAAAATTGAATCTTCCCTTCTCTAATTTGCTGAATAAAAGTGGATTGTTGAATGGCTTTGTAACTCCACCTACGGCCAAGAGCTTAATAGCTATAAATGTGCCGACAGTGTCATTGTAACGTGACATGAAAGAGGGAAACAATGCTCTCATCTGTTGCAAACGTGTGAACCTTGTAAACAATGCGGACACATGCCCACCAAGTGGCACATGATGACATCTCTTGGCCAGGCCATTAAATGATTCACTGTCAACAACTGAAACCAGAATTGAGAAACTGAGCTTTGGTTTCAATCAGAGGGTTTGAGCAGTATCCTACACTGGAAAATGTGTTAGAGAGTATATGGAGGAGGAGATTTTTGAACATTTCTCTATCTAAATGTTTGATGTATCACACCTCTGTATGTGTGGTCTGCTTCTGGGCTGAATCACCTGAGGTTTTGCTGTGTGCTTGAGTGTGGACAACATGAGACCAAATCTAGACATATTACTCGCAATAGCTGTTTTCAGGTTTTAACCCTCTGGGAACTTTCAACCTTCTTGCTCACCATGTTCACGTTCTAAAAACCCTCCATTCGTAGGACCTGCAACTTGGGCATGAACAGCAAAAACCATCTGCTACCACAGGAGGCAGAGAAGTCAATTCTGTCACTACATTTTCTCCATCCCTTACTATATAGGGGAAGAATTGATTTTGTTTACATACAAGGAATAAATTCTGTTTTACAGAACAACAAAACTGAACTGTTTACCAAATTTATTCTCAAACTTCAAACTTACTAGACCATCTGCACTAATGTTTGCTCTTCCTTACAATAACCAGCACACCTTTGTAGCCACAAGGTTTATTTAACCAGCCTTGTCTGCTGAGGAAACAGAGAGCAGAGTGCTTGTGGTTTCCCAGATAATCCCTGTCAGGGATTACAGCCTCCTTACTAAAAAAAAAAAAAGTCTCTAGAGATGAAATAAAACCAGGTCAATGTAGCCACTAATAATAAAGACAGCTAAGGTTAGCTTTCCAAGTCAATCAACTGAGAAAAATTATAACTTCAGAAATCAACCAGCCACCACATCAAAAAGTAAGTTGTGGTCCTCAACAGAGTTTTATATGGGATGACTCACCAATCAATTTTAAAGTTGTTATAGCCTTACATAACAAATTATTATTTGTCCTACATAATAACTGACTTTTTACTTGCAAAATGCTGTTACAATACTGAAGTCTTCCCTCCTTGCCACAGATACAGAAAGGCTCCAGCTGCTGTCATGGTTTGAAAAAGCAAATCAAGATGTAAAAAAACTCATCAAAATGTCCAAAGCAGATCATTAATACCTCAACATTTACTTTAGAAGCTACTATTCTGGCTGTAGTATTTAACCTAGAAAGCAGACTGCCTCTTCCAGAACAGTTTCAAAAGGATAAGATCCTTGAGATTCTTGTGAGATATTTTTAAGAGAGCCATTGAAAGTCCTAACACTTTTCTACCTGGAAGATAAACTTGCCTCATATAAGAGGATTAATAAATATGAACCCTTTGTGCCTTCTGGTTAAGACCCACACCTATTCACAGCTAATTATTGTTTACTTGGATTTGTTTAGGATAAACTTCAAAGAACTCCAGGGCATGATAAGCTGCAGCTGAACTGGTGACAGTCTTCCTGGTGAAAAGCGCTTCGAAACACTGTCTTTTGCCTGTTTTGTGCCATAGAAGAAAAATCCAGACAAAGTAGAATAGGTTTGCAGGTATGTAATATAGCTGCAGAAGGTTTTCTTATAAGCCTGTTAAATAACAATTTTGCACCTGAAGATTGTTTTTACCAATATCAGGTGATATCTGTGCCATTAGGTAGCCTTTCTGAATGCTACAGTTAATTTTTTCTCTTGTGTGCATTGTCTCCTACTTATTGTAATACACAGGGCAGGGGGGACTGAAGGGGTGTTTGGTTTGTGGGGTGAATGGAAAGCTCCATCCATATGACTGGTTAAGCTTAATGGGGCATAAAGCAAAGAACAAAAGTAAAGAGCTCCTGTGTCTACAGGTTTCACCTCAATTACATTATGGAGCTGTGACTGCAGAAGGCAGGAACATATCATCTCTGGAGAGGGAGATTTTAATGAACCATTGAGCTGCCACCCACCAAATGTAGTCAGAAGGGATTGTACAATTCCCTTTCATTGGAAGCTTCAGGGGACAAAAATACAGAAACATTTACATGCTAACTCACAGGAGTTAGCACTGTTGTGCTTCCTGGCAGCCTGGTTGAAGTAAGTCTTCTTGGCTCAGCTGCTGGGAAGCAGTGTAGAGATGGTTCTGCTGGAATCTAGCAATGTCACCAGCTCTCAGGGATACAAGCCTAGAGATCCAAGCGGGAAGGCTTCAGTTCTTTGCTTTACACCCCAAGGAGTTTAACCTCTACATCTCTTAGAGAAAATATTCATTCTAGTCTTATGGCTTATAACTTGAGGTAACACAGGACAAGTTTTCCCAGTGAAGCCACTGAAAGCAAATATTTTCAGTTCTTGCATTGTTTTACGGGCCTTCTGTTCCTGAGGTCTACTGGAGTCTAATGACTGAACCCATTCCTGTAGAACAAGTGGAGAGTCATCCCTCCTTCCTGACAGTTCCTGGTCCTCAGAGGGTCACCCCCAGCTTGTTTCAGGGGCAGAGATCATTTGCCTATGGAGGCTTCTCTAGGTCAGGAGGTATCAGCAAAGCATTGGGTCATAAAGCCAGGATCTGTATGAGAGCTCAGTCTCAAGCTGACTACAACTTAGCAGTGTGGAAAAAAAGTTGTGAAGTCTGAGCAGCATTTTCTTCCCACCTTAAGATGATCCAGGGATTAGAACAAGCAAAAAGGGTTTGCTAGGGCTTTGGGGTTTTTTCTCCTGTTAATTCTTCAGAAGAGTAAGGATTTAAAAAGTTGAAAAAGTGATCTCGCTCTTCTGACAGGTAAACTATAAAGGCTGAGTTGGCACTATTGACAGTTTACTCATTAAAAAATATTTTGGGTTGTGTCATGCAAGAGGCAAGGCTGTAGTGTCAAGCCCCTTACAGCCTTGAAAGATGAGATCATTAAATACAGGAATCAAGAGAAAATGAGATAAACATATAGATTGGTTGACCACTCCTGGATGTCTACACCACAGTTGCTGAGGTTGGGCTCACCTCCTCCTCAGAGGAGAGCAAGAGGAGATGATTTTCCTCAGACTCTGATGACTGTATTGACTGTCAAAGGAGGCTGCACTGCAGCTGTCTACATTTTTATCTCAGATCCATGTCAAAGGCGTGTTCCTAACTTTTCTCTTTTTTTCATGTTTCCTCACACTTATTTCACATGAAATACACACAGCTGACAGTTGTGGTAGAAGATGCAATCCTGACTTCATTTACCAACAGCTACAGCATAAGAAGCAACAATGAGATCTTCCCCAATGCTGATTTAGTAGTGCTTTCCAACTCCTGATTTAAGTAAGGAGAAAGGTTGCTTCAGCTCAATCAAGTCCTTCCTCCTGATGGCACCGATTAATTAATTCCATTTGTATTTTTGGGACTTGTAGAAAACAATTTTAATTTTGGTGCTCTGCTTCAAATGGGAATTTTTCTTAGAGCAATATCCCAAAAATGAATCCCCAAACCAAATACAGATCTGTGGTACTCAACATATGACTTAGAATATTAACATAGACCGATGGTCTTAGCTTTGCTTAGTTAGTTTGAGTTATCTGTTACGTGTACTGATAAGGTCAGAAGATCCTGAGTTCTTGTAGATATCTTACATGTCCACTTGAAAATATCTTGACCATTTATGTGCTGTTGTATCTTTATTTTTCCCCAGGGTGCAATAGATTTTTCCTCTGAAACCAGAGAAAGCATTAATGAAGAATGAGCTACACATGTGAGCTACAGAGAATGGCTTTATATTGTCACTTTATAGGAGTGTTTCTAAAGGAGGTCCATGGGATTTTGAAGAAAGCAGATGAAGAATTAAGAGTAGCTTGAAAAAGAATAATCACATCCACATACTCCTAAAGAAGGGCTTACTAAAGACCTTGATGAAAACATGGTTGGGCCCAGCTAGAGAAGCTTTCAGAATTTCACTTCATATTGCAAAGACAGGGGTTCTCTTCTGGATCCAGTGACAGCAGAAAAAGTGATTCTCAGCTACTTTTTTCTTTCACAGCTTTCTTTCTGTTAACATCACAATTGCAAAAGCATTTTCTAATTGGTATCACTGATAATCAGCAAAGCTAATTAATATAAATCAGAGGAAATTAAAGACTTGGTGGGAAAAAGTTTGAAATATTTCAACTGACTGTCTGAAACAAGGTAGGGAGCACTAACACAAGTCACTCTGCAGGCAGATCAGTGAAGTATAACCTACGGCAGTAGGCAATGACAACTAACTAAGGGAGTAATAAGAAATTTAATTGTAAGGAAATCCTTCTCTGCACCTTTGAAAGACTGTCACAGCCATTGCCAGATTCTGGGAAAGCAAGAGTTCAAGTCACATCTCATTTTTGTGATGCAAAATTGATCTTTCTAATGTTAGCAAATGAGAAGACCTGAGAATAAGACAGATTCTGATATGAACAGAAATCCTTATGGTTGAAGCAAGCTCAGTTTAGAACAGGGATTTCTAAATGCCTGGGCTCAAACTCAGTCAAGGCTGATTTATGTTTAAAAAGGAACAACAAAATTAGTGGTTTGAGATAAGCCTAGTTGTTACCTGGTATAAAGGACGAGTTTTCAGTCCATTACTTTTACATTCCCACCTGGAGGCTCCCTGATGAAGAGGTTTGCCACAGCTCACATACAACCTAAACCAAACGTATCACTATTTGCACAGCCTCTCATTAGTGAAATTATAGATTTACAGACATATTCACTCAAAAACTGCATTTCATGGGTTAGTTTGCTTGTTTATTTATGAGACTTACCAAGTTGTATAATTAAGACAGACCCACAATTCATTATTTCCTGGTTTATTAGCAGGGAATAGGAAAATTTGCATAATGCTTACTATAGGATATTAAACTCTTATGAATCTGTTAAAAGTTAAAAGAAAAACTGATTACAATAATCCATTCCTTAAGTCTACATATATTTCTAAAATTGGTTCTAAATTTCAAAGCTTCATATTCTGCCAGAAGCCCTAAAATCCATTAAAGACACTTCTTCCAAAAGCTGTTTCCTGTATCTTGTGAGTCTCTCTATTCACCTTCACACACACACACACAAAAAATATATAATTTGGTTTCTGGTCACTACCAGGCTACCTGGCACTCTGGCTGTGAAGCCAGGGGATTTTTCCTGTGACTAGACTGCTGTTTGTTGCACTGGCTAGTCCCTGACCTGGACAGTGGCAACATTAGTGTTTTCCTGGCTTTGTACGAGATTTATTAGATTTCCTCGTTCAGTGCATTCTCCAAGCCAAACCCCGCTGTGCCTGAACAACACCCTCATGATTCATCCTCCTTCCCCCCACCCTTGCAACAGCAACATGTGGCTCAGTTACCAGAACAAACCAGCGTCTGCAATGCGGCATCTTCCAAGGCAGCCAAGATAATCACTGCTGTACCATAAACTGGGAGGGGAATGACAATGCTGGCTCTGCTAATGCCACAGTTATGGTTATCCTGGTGTCCTTGAGGCACTGGAGTAAAAGCAGTACCAGCACCATTGCTGCTGATCACAGTGGGGCAGGCTTCAACCTCTCTAACCTACAAAGCTTGAACTTTTAATTGGTCTGAAGTGTTGCTGATTTCTGCTAGAATATATACAACTCCCAGACAGTTTGCAGGCTGCTCAGAATCAGCCAGAAAAGTTGAAATATTGAAAACATTCTTGGTATGTTGATATACTTCTAATTAAGTTATTTTGTGCTGTCACAATTGATCTCTCTCTAAAACATGGGAAAGGACGCAAAGGGCAATATTGCTTCACCTGCTTCAATCACCACCGTGTCTGACATAAGCAAATTGGGATGTGAGGACACGGAGTACTAAGAGTAAGGAAAGCAACTTCTTCCTTTCTTTTCAGATCAGGGTGTTGGTAGTGTTGCCTTGGGTGTTGCATTTGAGGAGTGGCTGTGTTGGCATCCTGAGGAACAATAGGCTCAGGTTCTTTGCTAGCGTTAGAAATCAGTAACAGTTAAAGTCAAAAACATCCACAGTTTCAGTGTACCTCTCAAATATTAATCTTTTTAACAATTCTACAAAAGGTTGTTATCCCTGTTTTGCATAGAAACAGATGTTCTGAGGAGGTAAGTGACACTGGAGAATTACAGCACTCTGTTACTGCACTCACTGGATTATTGGATATGCTTTCCTATTCATCCCTGATACCCACATGTGTAGGCAAAACTGAGATTCCCACTCAATGAAACAACAGCTAAGATCAATCCCCTGTAGGTTCCCTTTCCTCCTAAACCCTCACCACAACAAACTGCTGAAAGATGATAACTTTCCTGAAGCAAACTATAACATTGAAAGTCCAGTTTGCACATGCAGCTGGCAAAATCTTTCCCTGCAGCACACCCTCATGGGTCACTAGCTGCAGCAGTAACAAGGTGCAATTGAAAAATAACATGAAGAGTAATCCCTTGCAGTACTTGGAATACTGACATTTCATATCAGCATTAGCTGCCATTTCAAACTCTTTTTGAGCTGCTTCCTCACTGACATGTTTTTCTTTAAAAAGACTCTCAGTATGGCCCCCTCAACACCACTTGCTCCTTCTGTGGTGCACTTATTGACATGACCAGTAACTGTCACTCTACATTTCTACATTTCCTGGGGGAAGAAAAGGAAAAATTAAAAAGTAACTCCTGATCCTTTCTATCGTTTCTGTGTGGTTTCAGGGTTTTCTTCACTAGGATACTTAGGGAAAGTTGTCTTTGGAAGGACAAGGTGTTCTGAGTTTCTACTATTAGAGGACTTCAATTGTAAACAGACAAGAGTGAATAAAAATGTGGGTTAATATTAACTCATTGAACTGGAATGCAGACTCTTGTCTTGAGCATGTGCATTTGTCCTTTGCTCCCACCTCATCCTTGATGACTGAAAGATTTCCAATTAGTGCAGCTGCTGATCACTCAGTCAACTTTTTAGTCCAGTGTGGCTTGAAAAACCTTTAACATTAAAGCTCCTGAAGAGCTATGAGCAAAAGTTTAGTCCTACATGAGGTATGGCTCCTTGTTTGTGCTGCTATAAAAGCTCTTACTAAATTAGTAACATTTCAACATAAATCATTTGCTAATTATACAATTAATAGCCTTCCCTTTGCTTGTAATCCATCTTGTACTACACAGTGAGCAAAGGAAATGTCATGGATGCCACCCTGGACTGAAGAAGCAGCCAATACTTTACAACACATTATCTTCAGCAATAGCAACCTCCTTGGTCATGAACTGGTTGTGTTGCAACACCTCCCATTCTGAAGAAAGAGGCAGACACAGAGGCAGCTTAGTCTCTGGATCCATCTGTGTGCCCCCTACAGCCTTGTCCCAAGACTTTTCCTCATACAGACCTAAGTAGACCCATGTGCCAGGTGCTTATGGCTCGAGGTGAGCAGCACAGCCAGTGCTGGGGGGTCAGTCTGAACATGGCTTTGCTTTAGGGCAGCAGCTGTGACCCAGTCCAAGAGGCTGAAGTCCTAGTGACAGAACTTGAGGTTTGGTACTCACTCTTCAAATGGACAGGACATTCACAATGCTCTCCAGAATGGGCATTTCTTCTACCTTCTCATTTCATTATATCTAACTTCAAGAACGTTTTTCCAGTTATTCAGATTTCTTTTTGCCTGTGCAGAAGTTCCTCAGTGTCCTGGTTATTCACCAGAATCAAAACTTTCATAAAACTCATCCCTAAAAATTCAATTTATTGACAGTGGTCAATGAAGAAATTTCTTTTCTACAATTTATGTTTTAATATTTTTATGCTTCTACTTGTGAGATAGACTTAAAAAAATCGACAGGAAAATTTATTTAGAAACATAAACAAAAAATTTACTGAAGTTATTTTCATAAGTCCTTTTGTTTCGATAAGATTAAAAATTTCATCTCGTTAAGCACTGCTTTTGTTGTTCCACAAAAATAAAAAGAAAGAATTAAGTGCCTGAGACTGCAAATTAAATGTTACAGTCTTATTTTGTCCAAATCTCCTTTTTTCCACTGGGAGACGTTTCTATATGAATTTTTTTTCTTATTTTCAGTTTTAATAGCCACACAGGCTCTTATCAGATGCAAAAACAAACAAGAAAACTGCAATGTCTTGAAACAGAAACAGCCTGGTAAAGGGTTCAGTATAAGCCTATAAATCTCTAATTATATAAATTATGTTTGTCACTAATAATACATTCTGCTAGTCACAGATGATGGAATAAGGACTATTAAAGTTTAAAGGAAACTTTTTATTATACAAATAACCTCCTATTGGAGATATTAAATTATAATCATTATGATGGGCAAATTTGTTGCTTTTGAATGACCCTCATGAGGGTCTTTCCTTAATTTAAACCCACATGAAAAGAATGGACGCTGCAGAGTTGTGAAACCCTCCTTCTTCTGCCAGTGAATGAGGAGGAGAGAATGTCAGAGGATAATCTGTGTGTTGGGTAAGTGATGTTTCCTTCATGGTTGCAACCTACCGACCAGGTAATATAACCCATGAGGGGAGGGCTACCTATTCAGATGAGGTAAACCAGTGCCTTTTTAGCAGTTACCTACACCTTTCTTCCTCATTAAAGCGGGTACTGCTGGCTTCCATCACAAGTCTAATATCCTGGTTTCCTCTGTGCCATTTGGCATTCAGAGCAGCGTAGTGATCATTCGAAGCCACCAGGAAATTTCTATTGACAAACTTTTGGAGATGAAACGGTAGGTCTTACGCATTCTGAATTTGAATCAGAAGTTGCCAACACTTGAAAAATACATATATAAAGCTGCAGTAGTTTATGAAAGCTATGAAACTGTTCACAAAACTGAAGTGAAAAAAGATTTTAAAATACTATTAGTTGTACTGCTCTGATGTTCCACCTTCCAAAAGATCATGAGATTACTGAACAACATTGATTTCTCGGTGCAGTATCTGGGTCGTCTAGGATGAGGTAGGGATAAACACAGGAGTTCTGCAGAGAAGAGACTGTCTAACACCTATATACAGTTAGGGAAGCAACCTAGTGAAAGAACATCCCTTGCTGACATGTCCAGCCTAGTATTTCACTTTAGACAGGTCACAGTTGGCTGACAATAGAAGTATCATGGAGGCTGAAGCATTACAGAGTTTTTCCACTGTCTTGCTGCCTTGCTGTCTCATCTCAGTTTCTCCTCTCCTTCCATTCCCACCACATCTCCATTCCACTCGCTGTCCATTTATCCTTTTGGCTTTAAATACACCATCAGTGAGTTTACAAGAGAAAATTCATTAGGTGATGAAGCCGAGAAGGTGCTGGTTTTGGCATAAAGTAATTTCTCGAGGTTGCCGCCTGCTGCTGATCTACAGTAGAATGGTCCTTCCAGGCCTCCTCCTCCTGCTTGCAGGATGTTTGCAATCTCTATTGGGAAGGGTACAATGGTTAATTGGAAATTAGGGCAAGAGGGTGGAGGCTCCTAAAACATAATTATAAAGCACCATGCTCTGTCCCAGCACTGCCATGGGAAAGCAGCTTGTAAATTTAATTTCGATGCTGTAATGGCTTCTCTGTCAACTGTCTCACTGCCCTCGAGCAACTGCAGAGGAGCTGCTCCCCAGCACCAAATGTTGGATGACTGTGCCTCCTGTCGCCTTGCCAAGGAGGTTTGGAGCAGCCCAGCCCTAGCCCGAGGGGCATTTTCTGCCCAAGAACTGATACTGAATATGTCTCATCGCCAGCACCTCAGCCCAGGGTTTTCTGCCGATTCAGCTCCTTACAACTGCACAATGTATTTCTTAATCTGTTGTGACAGTAGAAATATACTGGTGCCCTAAAGCTGGAGCACAGCCTTCCTATTGCTCAGATCAACTGTTTCATGCTGAGCTAAATTTCATGTGAGTAGATGTTCTAGATGCATGCTATTTGCACGTGTACAGCAATTTTCAGTCCCAAAGCTGATGGGAATTGCTATTTGAGGGGTATTTATTCATATCTTTTTGCTTGTAAGAGGTGGACTGTAGCCCTACTTACCGTCGCCATGGGGGACGAAGGAAGCACGATGATAAAGCTCTGTGAGACAAACACAAACACTCCGTTTTTGAATGGCCCCTGCATGTTAGTTTATTCTTTTTTTTAATCACTAGGCCGGCCTACAACTTTATTTTTTTAACACAGGCGAAATGGAGCTCCCTAACACCAGCAAACTAAAATATCTGTGGAGCTGTAGCGAGGCACTAGATGACATGTCAAGTGGCAGGAGCCACTAGTAAGGCAGAGGCAAGGTATTATTTGGCATTCCTCTGCCTTCAAAAGGTTTCTCACAGGCTGTCAACAAGTCTTTATGTTTGTATTTGACTTTCAGAGACTCTCAAAACCAGACAAGTGAGGAGGAGCCCACGTACAAGCCCAGTCATCTGTAACTTGGCTTAGACTTCTGTGATCTCTCATCTGATAACCTTCAAAGCTGGGCCTTTCTCAGCGTTTCACTTGCTGTTTGGATGGTATTGCTGGACAGAAAGACTCTCTTTGGTTTACATTAGCTTTACATTAGCCATACAACTGTTTTTAATAACAAAGCAGGTACTGTATTTACAACAGCAGAACGAGGCCAGTTCTGGAGCAAAAAGATTACTTGCTGAAAAGCAAATCAGATCCCAGGTTGACTTTCAACTCTCAGATTTGTCAGCTGTGAATATTTTCATGCACTATAAAATAAAAATTAAACAACTACAGTGTCATATCTGCATAATTTGGAGGAAAATTTAAAATTTTCACTTTAAAATTTTATAATTTTAAAATCTGGAAAAAAATACACTGGGAAAAGGAAGCTGAAATAAATATTTTGTTTTGGGCTGATGCCCGTGAAAGTAAGCCAAATAAAAAGAAACCATAAAATGTCTCAAATAATCAATTATTTAGGTTAACTTAATACTAAAGTTCTGGGGTTTTTTCCACAGTAAGATACAAATAAACACAGCTCAGATTAAAGCTGTTTTGATTACACAAGGTTGCTGAATATCAAGACCCATTTCCAATATTAATCCAAGCCAGCACCCCACCTGTAACAACCTTCTCTACATTAGAACAAAGCACCCTTTTCCAAAACATACGCTGTATATGGTCTGTGTAATATTCTGTGTAAACTAATATTATATGTAGGAGATGATAATCCACTATGGTGCCTGAAGCCATCTTTCCTCCTCAGATCTACTTTTGTCTGTTTGCTTTGTGTTAGTTACAATCCTGTTGCAGGTTTCAGAACAATCTTGAGTTGCATCACTAGGAAGAGGTGGAAACGTATGTGGAGAGGAAATCTTCCCACTTTCTTTGAACCTTTAGAGGACTAATTCCTGCAAACACCACAGTTCCCAAGTGTCCTCTGGAGCTTGGGAGGTAAAGGCAGAACATGTCACTTCAAGTCCACCACTGCAGAAAAGTTTTTGAGCAAAAGGGTCTTGTGCCCTTATTTGTCTTAACTGTGCAGATGAAGAACCAAAGAAGTTCGCTTTAACCTAGTTCTTCACTTTTTTTTTAATGCTCCCTCATGCTGGCCTAGATGCTCTCTCTGCTACAGAGATGAGCAGTGCTCCCTTCCAGCATGCTCACACAGACAGGGTGAGGAGCGCTCCTCATCTAGCTGCTGCATGGCCATCTCAGAATATTATGCTCCAGTTTTGGTAAGAGAAAGGAAGGACTTGAAGGATGCCCAAGACAGCCCTTGGGATGACAGTAATTCTCTGGAGTGGTAGTCATGGGAAATGAGGCAGCAGCTCGGACAGGAGCACGGATTTAGAAGGCAGTGTGCTACTTGGGGAAGGATGGTTTGAAAGGGATGGAGCAGACAAAATGAAAGTTTTTGCGGTTGAAACACAAAGTTGTCTTGGAGTGAAGTTCAGAGGCCATAATGCTGGCCCTGGGTATTGCCATAAGCAGTGCCAGAAGGAGAGGTACTCTTTTTATCTGGCTAGTGGTGCATGTTGGATGGAACTCAGAAGCTTACTCTCAGATGATATTTCAAGTCAGCCTCCTATGGCAGATGGATGGCAAAGCAAAGATGGAATAAGATAATGAGATGATAATCAATTTTCTCTGATAGCCAGCACATGTCCTCACCTGTGCTGTGACTCAGGGCAAAGTGTAAAGTTTCAGCTGTTTGTTCTCACCCTTCTGTTACTAATTCAAAAAGTATTTCTTGGTGTCAAAGCATCAGGACTAACAGTTATGAAGATAAATAGGTGCATCTGTTCCCTCCCTTCTTCTGTGTATCACACATGGGAGTATCTTAAGGAAGGTTGTAAGTCTTGATGCAGTGAATTTTTGATTTACAAAATTCTTGGGCTAACCACTGGGAGTTTCCAAATCTCTAACCTTCCTCTGCCCCCACACAAAAACATTTCAGATTAATAAAATGGCAGTTTCAACTTGCTAGGAACTTATTTGGAACTGTAGGTTAAACCAAAGGGAAACTTTCACTTGAATGGACAACCATCCTGCCATGAAGACACCAGCCATATCATACAAGAGCCAAATGAGTCCTTCAGGCTTCCTCCCTGAAACTCCCTTCCCTAGGCACTGTAGGAGGCAGAGGTGATGGGCAGCTTTTTCTTCTCCTTACAGGAGGATTCAGAAACCGGTGCCCAGAAGATTTATTAATGTTTGTGAAAAACAGCAAGACAAAAGAGAGTACAAACTCAGGTGAAGGAGGGGATGCAAAGGTAATTTGGCTGCTAATCACCCCAAACCATTTTATTGTTAGGACTGCAAGTACATTTTGGGACACCATTTTTGCACTGGATTTTTCTCTTGAACGTCAGTTCTTGTTTCTTTCTCCTTTTGAGGGTTAATTCTAAAACAGCTTAAGAAAATCTTCCATTCTTCTAATTTTCCTAATGTCCACAAGATATTATTACTTCATATATATATTACATATACATATTACTTCAAACTGTTTTATTTAAGAAACAAAGAGAGAAGGTTAAGGGATAAAAACATAGTTGTATTAATATGAGCGTGGGAAGCACAAATGTGCTTGTCAGGACAGGGTGTGGTAAAACTAGGACAGTTTACCAAAAAAAGCAGTAATGCTCTACAGAAGAAGTGCGGTGAGAAGAATTCCATATGGGTGAAAAGAAAGAAAAACTGGAAATTACAGTGCAGCCCCAACTGTGATTTACACAACTTGGGTCCATCCTCACTCACACTGAGGTCAGCTATAGACTAAATGGTGATACTAAGTATGTGTATATGTATATGCCTTTCTGTACTATGTTACCTTCACTTCTTTTCTTGTTTGCATTTTCACTTATTGTTTGTTGCTATGCTAAGGGCAAGGTTCTAGGACACCAGTTCCTTTGTACGAAATGGGGAGCGGGGCATGGAAGCCGGGTCTACAGTCAATAGTTGAGCGAATTTACTCCTTCTGGGTTTACACTTATCTGTGGAAAAATCCTACAGGCAACATCTGCCTCTCTGTTTGATCTGCATTTGAACAGTCAAGGGCTATTTCAAGTGCTCTGTGATGGATTCTCCATGGATACCTAATACAATTTCTTTTCATTATGATACAGTCGTTAGAGTAGGTTTTCACAAAACTGCTTCTACAGAAGAACAGATGGCTTGGGCAAACAGTGCCAGAAGTAAAAGGATGTATCATAAAAGCTATCCAAGAAAGTACAGTTTGATCTGCTCTCATCACATTAATATTAAATAGTAAAACTATTTCAAAAGTTTTTCCTGTAAATTTTCCCCATGCCTGTCAGTCACGCGCAAAATTCTATGATGCATTCACATTTTCACTCTGATCATGAAAAACGAAAAGCAAAATCAAAAAAAATTTGCTGTGTCAGTTCATATGCAGGAAATCTGTGGAACTAACCAGTGTGTCCAGATGAGCATATGAGCAGTATTTTGACAGTGTGGAAAAACATAAAGGAAGATCCACCTGACTGTCTCTCCCCATTATTATCTATATAGCAGTCTTTTGATTCGCAGGTTTGAATTTCCAATATGACCCAGAAGGAACTCTTTGGCTGTTCAGATCACTGTCCTTCCAGCAAGATGGTTTGATTCCTGCTTTCTGACAGTGTGAAAACAGGCCAATCCTATTTGCCCATTATCACAAGCTTAATCATTTCAGTCTTTTCTTAAATCTACTCATCTTCAGACCACACAGAAATCCACTGGATATAGAAATGTGCAAGGAAGTGTTCCAATAAATTGAATTACAAGAAGTAATGACTGTTGCCCAACTGAGATGTGTTAAAAGAAAGGATGCATCTTTTTACTGTGACCATGTTGTGTGATATACTTAAGACTCACATTCTGCTGATCTTACATACATTGAATTGTCCTTTTTTTCTGGAAATAATGCTGTCTGCTGTAATGCTTGTTTCTTACCTTATACATATCCGTGTCCTACTCCAGAAGTAAACAGCGTTGCTTACTGGGGCATCCCATAGAGACACTATTGATTCTGAACACATGATAAAAAAAGGGTTTGTGCTTCAAGGACGAAATGTCAGCCTCAAGAAAATCAATAAATGTTTTGCAAATGATGTAAATGAGGTCAAACCTTCACTCTTGGCATTACTTCGTACAACAAAATATGCATAATTTAAGTACAGTTGCAAACTAGATTGCATTTGAATTATTGATTAAGCAGGCTGTATTTTAAGACCAAGCACAGGTGCCTGAGAAATGTAAAGTGAAATATAGACATGTTTGCAGACAAAATTGAAGAAAAGAACAAGATGCACATATGTTATACAAGCTCTGACTGAAATGCCAGAAATTAAATTGAACAAATTAACCTGCCTGTAGGAATTTTTCATTATTTCTTTGGTTTCAGCATGTATCTGTAGAGCTGCTTGACACTCCACTTGTTTTCAGCACAATTTTTCCTTTGCTTTTCAGTAGTATAATTGAATTAGATATGTTTACTGGTTTATTGGAGGATGTTTCCCTAATTCTTGATTTGATAGGAACAGTAGCAATGCCTTTGGCAGTCATCTTTGTTGTTGTAGCAAACCTAATGTCCCCAAAAGCTTCAGACATCTGTTCTTCCCTTCTCTTCCTTCAGCACTGCCGTTGGGCACAATGAAACTTTAGGTCTTTTGTTGTGCTGCTCTTAGTGTTTAAGTGCCCTGTTCTCCTATAGGTAAGGCTTGGAGCAAGAACACTGCCAAATGGAGACACAGAACTAAGTGGATGTCTTCTCTTCCTCTAATTTCTCATTTGCTTGAAAATCCAAGATTTCTGATTGTGACATAGCTCAAATTAATTTAGCAATTTTGTTAGTTAATATTGTACTTGACCTTAAATTGTAGACTATTTTAACAGTTTAGTTGTTAACCTAGCAGCTGGCAGCGTAGCTAGTTAATAATCTAATAAGTTGAGGCACGTCCTTGGCTCCTGGATTCAGCTTCCTTTCCTGCCAAAATACAGATTGTATTTTGCATGTTGTTTTTGCCATGCACCCCTGTTGCAGCAGTCACAGAAAACAGCACTGGCATCCGTAAAACACTTCTATACTTCTTCTCACTGTTTTTCTGCTGCAGGGTGTAGGATGTGTTTTTTAGAAATCTGTGGTGAACTGGTCCAGCATGACTGGAAGCAAACTACCCTAAAGGCAGGCACTTGAGCCTTAGTGCCTGTGATGATTCTGCTTGTTGGATACCCACCTGCCTTCCTTGTTTTTTTAAGGGAAAGCCTTTCCCAGGAAGTGCCTGGGGCAGGGAACCAGGCTAGAATCCCTGTTCCTATGCTGGGGTCAGCAAAGTTGCTTCACTCCTCCTCTCTCCCAGGAAGGGAAAAGTGGCAGTGAGGAATGAGGACTGGGGCTGTGTCCTGCAGAGACACTGCCTCCAGTCCTGACACTGCTCAGACACCCTCAGGCAGAAGGAGGAGCAAAAAGAGAAGGAGAGAGAGGACGTGGTAAAGCTGCTGAGAGCAGCAATGGCGAGGAGGAAGGAAGGGGGATGATTGCTGGAGATTATGTTTGCTTTTTAATTATGCTCTGCTCTCTCATCAAGGTTGGAGTAATACTCCTAAACCTTGCTTTGTGCACCTTTACCCACCTCCAGATGTTTTGTCAGTGTCCAGCTAATCTTAAAGAACCTGTAAATACAAACGGTGATTGCTTAAGTTCCCTTTTGCTTCCTCAGGGGGTTGACACATCTGTTGGAGCAAACCTATGGAGCAGGACTGTTCTGGCTTCCTATGTGGTAAACACCAAGTGTGTCACAATCTATGCCAAAACGAGCTGTAGCACATTACAGCACAGAATCATGCATACAGTTACTTGACACCACGTAGCCCGTAAGCAAACAGAGCATGTCCACTATTCTCATGCACTTGTAAAAAAGGCCTCAGGAGACAGCTGGAATAAGACTGAAGAATAACACAAGCTGTTGGGATGCTAGATGTGTAAGTTACTCTCCCCTCTCAAAATCCACCCAGCATACCCAGGCACTCCAATGTGGTGCCTGAGAAGAGGAGGATTTGGAGGATTCCACACTTCCCCAGTCTCAGTAGAGAACAAAAATTAAGACTCATTTTTGAAACAATACATAGATACCATCATTTATTAGGTATAATAAGCATAATGAAAATTTTTATGATTTTTTTCCTGAATGGATAATATTACACAAAGAATTGCAAGTCATTTTATACAAACCGTGTTCTCAACTCTATTCCATTTTGATTTCCTTCCAGCTAAAAAATATCTTCTTAAGGTATTTACAAGTTCCCGTCTAACTATTCCTTGTTGCATTTACTTTCCCCATTGGTCTTATACATCTCTCATGCTTATTGATCAAAGTTAGACACACTCCATAGAAGTGAATGGAGTTAATTGCTTAAACAAACAAACAAAAGCACCAAACAACCCAGGTGAAGCCCTGTGCCTTTATTAATTTCAGCTACCAAGAGGTTTTTACCAAAAATTTTTCTACCTTTTATCTTTTGGAGTAAAGAATACTTGGCAGGGCACTTTTCATAAAGCATTCATAGTTACAATAATTGGAGATGTGTTACAAGCTAATAAGCCTCCATAGCTAAGGATTTAGATGAGACTTCCACATAACAAATTATCCATTTTTTTTCACTTAAGAGAATAAGTGGAACATTATAAAGTTAGGTTTAACAGGGCAGAAACCAGCAGAATCTTGAGTATACTTCATTGCTTGCACTATATCTAGGCTTGAGGCACTGCAGAGTAGAAGATGCTGAAAGGTGTTTTATGATGTGATTTTCTTCATAAGAGCTTTAGTATGAGATGGCAAGGCATATTTATGCATTTTACAGTTACATATGACAGTATGCACTTTCCACTTTTAAAATACTTAAGAACAACAAATGAATGAGAAAAGGGCCTTTTATCAACTGTTTGATACTTACACTCGCACTGCTCCAGCTCAACTCCTCAGATGTAAGGCAATCATACCCAGCCTTTCTACACTGGATAAAAAAGCTGGACCATATTAAAAGCATTTTAAAGTCATAGGTTTTGATACAGCAGAAAGAAGTGTCTGACGCCCAAGAGGAAAACCACACCAGAAGCTTTATCAAACCAGGTCTGTAGTTTGCAAGGGTGGCTTGAAATCCCCTCTGCCTCTGCCCACTCTGTAGTGGCACCAGCAATGGCATGCTAGGATTTTTAAGGGATTACTGATGGTCCTTGCTTACTCTTGCAAATGTTTAGACATAAATAATTCCATATGGATGGGTAAAAATAAAGATGCTGGCTTTAGTAGGTGACTTTAATCCTCTTTTACCCTGTCCTTATAGCTTAAGTGAATGAAAGAAAAATGGAAGCAAAGTTATGAAGTGTTGACTGACTAATTTACCACTTAATTAGTGGATTAAGATATTTTACTTCTTGAAAAATCTGCAAAATCCTTAGGTTAAAGATGATATATACAAAATGGGATTTTTTTGTGAATTGCTTTCCTTCAGGAAGGTGAAACACATTGTCTTGTTAATTGCCAGTTTAAAAAGTTTTTCTGAATTTAATTAAAAATACAAATGTATTTAAGATGCAATGGAATCCACATACATCTCACTCACAGGAATAAATGAGGAAAACCTACATCTTTTAACATTTACAGTTTATCTAACCAACCCACATCATATATAAAGGTCCAAAATAGAGTAAATAACTTTATTGCAGATGCCAGTGCCATTTTTCTACATCTGAAAAGTTTCCAGCCTTTTTTACTAACATTTGATGACAATATTCTGAAAAACTTAGCTAGTCTGTCAGATATCTTTGGAATATGAAAACAGGTTTCCAGGTGCTTATGGGGAAGAGTAAAAATATGTGGGCTTGACATTACCCAAGATCTGATCTTCATAGTTAGGAAGGCAGCAGAAGAAGAATCCCAAGCATATTTCCATAATGGCGGTGGTCCAGCCGAAGCCATAGGCCCAGCTGAACATATTGATTCCTGTCATTTCAATTTCAGATGAGAACTTTACTGGATAAATGACCAGGCCCATGATGGAGAACACAGCTGAAGAAACAGGAGAAAACAAAAGATGTTTTAACATCCAGCCCATTCCCTAAAACCTGTAGCTAAATTCACCCACATTTTGGAGAAGCTAAAAATTCATCCACTGCTGTGACAGACTTTAGTTTTCACAGAGAGCTCAAGTGCACACAAGGCAGAGACTTGGGTATAGAATCAACTGAGGGAAATAATCAGTTCTAGTATGGAAATATCTGTACAAGTTAAGCCTGACTCCTTACCAGCCACAAAAAGTAAGCCTCCAATCCCGCGTATGAAGTTGAATCGAAGTGTGTCAATGGCAAATGCTATGATGGCCAGAGCAAAACAGATGACTAGAAGTAGGAAGCCAACCAGGTATGTGGCAGCAGCAGCTCTTCCCCAGGCTGAAATCAGAAGGAAATACATTAGAAAGCAACAAAAACAATTAAAAAAATTCCTTTGGACTGTTTTTCTCTGGTTCATAATGAAAGGTTAATTTTAAAAGCTGTGAAAAGAAGGTTACCTCCCAAGAAAGAAAGCATGGGAGCTTTCTCTCCTCTTAAAGGTGAACATTTTAGTTCCACCAAAAAAATCATGCATTAAGTGCAGAATGCATAAAAATGCCAGCTTTGTCCTCTCACATGGATTCCAATGGGGCTTGCATGCAAGCTTATTCCTTAGCTTTAACAATGAAGAATATTGACAAAAATGGCTTTAAAATTTAAGAATGGACACCCTCCTTTAATAACAAATGTTACCTCAGCAGATGCCGCAAAATCAGCTTCATTTTGCATGGATAAGGGGAATTAGACTGTCCCTGAAATTAATTTCATTCTTCCTGTAAAATGAAATGTTCATACAAGCACATGCAAGCTTGAAGGTGCGGCAGGAGCCCATAAAATGTCAAAAGTCAGAGATTTCTGCACTTCAGCCTTTGTATAGCTCTGTATCTTAAATGGAGCTAAGGATTTGGAATCTGTTTTGTAAAGAAATTTGACCTCTAATTTTGGTACAAATTAGAACCACTTCATTTTGACAAGCTTGTTCAGGATATTAATTCTTTAATTTTCAAATTATATAACTTTATGTTACAACACGTCAGAGCAAAGTATACTGTGTTGGCATAACAACTGGGAAAATAATATTCATTTAATATTTTAAGACCTGAGGAGCAACTACTGCTCAAAGAGATCAAAGTGTATCTTTTTAAACGTAAAAAACTCACTTTAACATTTCTTAAATTGCATTTTAAATTGAGTAAGCAGTTAAAGTCTGCTAGGCATCTACAGATTTTATCCCCTCACCTATACACTGTGCATTTGTAAGGTTTTGGCTTCTAAGCAAATATATACAGCAGCAATGCCAAAAATTATCATAGCCCAAACAACCCTGATGATAATTACAATTCAACTTAAATGCAGTGCACACAGCTCAGTAGAAGTTGCATCTGAAATTGTGTAAGTTAAGGTTTTTGATATCCAGTAACCTGCCAATTTGTTTGCTTTAAGCATGTAAATAATTGAATGCAAAGTGTCCTGCCTTTCCCATGACCAGAGTCAGGTGTGCATGAAAGCCATTGGCCTGTTTCCAGTGAGTGACAGCTTGGTGCTCAACCTCTCTTCCCCTAGGCCCCATACCACCACTACTATTAGATGAGAAAAATGGATCAGGATTTTCCAGATATCCTTTTCTTCCCATAAGTCCTGAAACAAGAGCAAGGCCTAAAGAATTAACTGAAATATCTTGCTCGGCTGAGAGAAGCCCCTCCACACCTGCTCTGCCTAAATTGCTAAAGAAAAATTTGTTCTGTTCCATTACTTGGACCTAATCTTAAGAAGAATGCTAGAAACATTATACAGTGGGTCTGTAGGCCATAAATTAAGGCAAAGTAAGCCAAGGTAGACATTTGAATAGGAGAAATAGGCCTAAAGCCAAGGCTTTCTCCAAACTTCAGTGACGGGGGCAAAAACAATAGAAAGGTAGAAAGGTCATATTGAGGAAGCCTACGGAAGACCCCAGCCCCACAGGATGTACCACCAAGAATGGGGGCCAAGAAAGGGCTTCAGCTGGACTCCGTCCAGACTCCACCTATTATCAATATGTATGATTTGATGTTGCAATCATATGAATATGTATGTTAAGATGTTGTAATCACAGAAGTTAGACTGTACTAAATTACCCTGTTTTGCACCGATACCTTGGAGCAAGACTTTTGTGGTGCGAACCACCCTTGCTCCCGACACCGACAAATAAATAGCTTTGCTGTTCAAAAGACCCAAAGGCTTCTGAGCGGTTTCTTTAATGGATTTCTCAGATTCAGTCCATCAAAACAAATTTCCCTTTTTCTTGCTTTTCAACATCCCTCCTGATTTATGATCCCTGCTCTATTCTAGCTATTGCACTGTATTTTCAGTTTTATGTCATGTCCATTTTCTTTCTTATGCCAGAAAACTTTCTGTCTGTTTATAGGGCTTTTCAGCTGTATTTTTTTCCTGTAAACAGGCAGCTACCAGAGAAGACTGAAAGGGGCAGCTAGTATGTTCTTCCATTTCATTTTCTAGCCCATTATCTTAGCCCAAAACTCTTCTATCTGGGAGTTTGCAGTGAGTTTGAATGTGGAGGCACAGGTGAGAGGACAGCACTTAGGCAGAGTATTAGAGAAACAGTCAGGAAGAGGAATTTATTATACTGCTTAATATACCTTGTTGAAGATGCTCCTGCTCCCAGCCACTCTATTACCCCTCTAAAAGGCAAAAAAGTGGCACTTGGCCATAAGAGAAATCTCTCAGCAGTTGTGACCTCACTGCTCTTGGATACAGGAGCTATAACTTCTGTCAGAAGGGTGAAATGACAAGGACATGTAGAGGTGATGGGTTTTCTTAGGCACAAAACTCCCAGGCAAAGGAGTGTCCTTTCCCAGAACAGACTCAGAGTACAGCTGCCTGCCCAGCAAGTTCTGAGGCACCAAGAGTCCCAGGCATTCTGTCTCACCCGCTGCCAGTCTGCCAAAGCTCAGCCTTGCTTCCCAAGAGCTGATGGAAGAGTACCAAAGCCCGGGGTGGGAGCATCGCCTGGGCTGGGGGCCCAGGGAGCCGTGGCTGGTGGCTGCAGCCATGTGTGGTGGCACTTTGCCCATGCCAGCATCTCCCTTCTCTGCCAGGCTCACCCAGGTGTTTTTCCTGAAGAAGTGTTACAAATGCTGTGACTGTATGAAAGCAGATTGGGCGCACACCCGGCCTGCTGGGCATTGGCTCTATGGCAAGAAGAGACATGTTTGTTGCAGCATGCTTGCATCACTTGGAGGCATTGCCTGATCATCTAACAGCCAGTTTTGTGACAGTCACTTCTACAAAAGAGAAAAAAAATTAGCTCAGCGTTGGAAGAAAAACAATATGCAGCTCCAAGCAAGGCAATAGGATTGCATGGAAGAGTCTTCATGGGGTATTTTTGAGGAACTGACTTCATCTGTCCTTTACAAAAAGCAGCAGCTATCAGTAGTCTAAGACTACAGTGTGTAAACACCTTACCTTTCTAGGGTAAAAGGTAGCAAAATAGCAGGAATAATTGCAATTGTTTCTATATCCAAAGGTTTACTTTTCCTTGTGCCAGCCAGGAGCACTAAAGTAGCTTAGTGTCTTTACCAACAGAAGTTGAACTTAAAGTTCCTTAAAAATGTCAGAATTAGTAGAATTAAATTGATCAAAAAACACTGACAAACAAGTGGCTAATTTGTTCCCAAATATTTTCCTATCTTTCAACGTTGTGGGTTTTTCTTGTTTTAACATTGAGCAAAAGGATAAATAAATTGTTCTAACTGCAAAGCTTTTTCTTAAAAATGTGTACTCGAGGCCAAGGAATCCTCACTGGTGCAACACCAACTCAAAGTATGCTTGGCTCTAGAGAGAGGGCAGTTGAAAGCTGAAAGGATCCAGTCCAACTGTCATCAAATCAAAAAGAGAAACAGAGGGAGCAGCAGTTACAGGTTATCAAGCTGAGTCTGTGAAAATATTCAGCAATTTTTGAGATCTGCTTTCTCAGCCCCAAAAATGGCAGTGATGTTTTGGCTGTTAAAGAGTTAAAATGTTCTTGTTAGAAAAGAAATGTGTTTATGCAGAAGTGTCCTTGAATACCAGCAGGATCCTGTAACACTTTGGTGCTGGTCCTATTTCTCCCTTTTTCAGTTTCTCTATCAGCTGAAAGAACACCAATTATCGCTTTGAAAGGGTTTGTGGGCAGCTACACACCACCCGTTCTTCAAAACTCCTCCTAACTGGCAATTTTCTGAGCAATTTTGTCTTAAAAGAAGACCTTGTTACCCCAAACAGACAGAAGGAACCCATATTGTCATGCCTATCTCAAGCAGAGCAAGCACAGTGCTTCTGATAACAGTGTTTTGTATGTCAATCAGCAATGATTTGTGCAAGTCTGGGCTATCCACCATGAATACAGTAATATGTGACTACTGGAAAATGAAAATAAATGCCTGCCTTCTAAAACTCCCTCTGGTGTGAGAAGACCCCTGAGCTAATTCAGAGACCAGGAAGAGCCTGCCCAAGCCAGGACAGAACGCATGGTATCTTATGAGCAAGATAGTTAACTGAGACAGAATTCAATAATAACACAGCTTTATTACTCTGCTATTAAAGCTAACTCAGTTTGGAGGCAGCATGACTACCTCTTGGATTGCACCATATAAACACATTCTGAATATTCTGTAGCTGACTGCAGCCATGGGGGAACCTGATGGACTTAATTAGAGATCCAGGACTGAGTGCCTCTAGTTTCCCGCCTTCCTGATTTTACTCACTTGCTTTTACAGTCTGTAAAAGCGTAAACACTGTTTGTGCTTCACACACAAGGAAACGAACTTCCTTGCTCAGCAGTAACTTGAGCCAAAACTTCGAACCACCAGACTTAGTATTTCCTTAGCCTGCCATCTTTCATGCTCCGAATGGTGCTCTCAAAAAAAAAAAGCTGCTGTGCCTTGAAAATAGCATGGGAAGCCTACTTCCCTCAAGACAAATGCAAATGCCTGCTTTTCTGGTATACGTGTTTCAAAACATGAGAAAATATTCGCAATAAAATGCCCCTGTTTTCCTTCATCTGGCACCCTCAAACCACATAAACTACTGAGTCTCTCTTTGGGTAACATTTTCTGAAAGCCACCCCAGAGAATTCAGGAGTACTAGTCCTTGTAGAATCAATAAGAGTATATTTCTCCAAATTTTCTTCCTGGCTTGAAGCTAAATACACAACTAGCACTGGAAAGAAAAACAAAGGTTTGTTGCCACCTCGAAGACACCAAGAACTACCTACAGATTTTTGCTGACTGATCATTTTAATACTTCAGTGAATTGTGCAGCAATTTGAGAAAGGATATCTTTAATTCAGAAGAAACAGGGATTAGGAGGAGAAAATGTTACAGACTAGTATTTTTCTCTGTTATCCTTCATACCATCACAGGAAAGAAAAACAAACACTGCAGTTCTATCTCCAATCTTGCAAAGCAATTCTTACAAGAACTAAAATCTACGATGGTAGCAATTCATTTCTCTACTGTGTGTAATGAGAATGTTTCCAGGCTGAGTTTGTAGAGCTCAACGTGTTTTACACCTCTCTGATTAAAGGGAAATAGTAGTATTTTGGAAACAAAGCTGAACTCACTTGGGTTTCTCAACCTGACATTCTTCCTCAGGGTGTGGTGAACTCTGCAGAGCACATGTTTCACTTTGAAAAGGGACTGCTTTGGCCAAGTTTTACCCATTTCCCTTTGGTTTGTACTCCTCAAGAAAGTTTCAATGGGAAAGTGCCCGTGTTTACGGCAGAACATGCGATCTCTGAATCTTAAAATGGTCCATCTGATTCAAAGAAATTCTTAACAATATGTAAAGCATGCTTTTATTGCAACCAGGGAGATGCAGGGGGTTTTGCCCCCCCACACCCCCCCACACACCCCCATGCATTCCACTGAGAAAAGAAACACAACAGCTTTTTTTGAAGGAGTGAGTTTCACAATTATCTATCATATACACTCTTTACGAAGTCTGCCTTATCTAAATAGACATTTGGTTGCCTAGCTCCTGTTCTTATTACTGTAGAGTATTACATAAAGTTTTATCATTTCAAACAGCTTAGGTTTCCCCCACCCCTCTTTTGTCTCCCTCAAGATGCTACAGGCTAAAAGTCTTTCCCGCTTTCCCTGACAGTCCTTTTTGTTTATGTAAGCTAGCTTTATCTTAATTGCCCACAATTTGGGCAGCAACTTTCTTTCAAGCAGTTACAATTTTGCAAAGTCGCACTAAAATAGCTAAATTTTTATTGTATTTTATCTTTATTTCACATCAAACTCATAAACACACTTCTGTCAGCTGAAGGGTTACAAGCTGCTGGTGTATGTGCAAGCCACTGTCATCAGGACTCTGGATTTGGTGTGTTACCTGTGCAACACTAAACAGTGCAAAGTCCTGTCTCCTGGAAATCCCAACTCCGCAACACACCAACTGTGGGAAATTTCTATGCTCTTTCTGAAAACAAGTGTACATTGAAATCTCTGCAAGTGTTTGGTGATCACATGAGGTGGCACTGAAATGCCCATGTGCATGTGTTTGTATACAGCCAAGATAAATCCAAAACTATTAAAAGCAGCTTATGGATAAAGTGCATGTGCAGACTGAAAGCTATTGACTGAAAATAGTTTCAAAGGAAATCTGTACAAATGAGGAAAAATCACATGTTAGTCATGCATAATTCATGAACAGAATAAAATGAGGAAAAAAATCAAAGGCATGATTGGATGTGCACAATTTTCTGAGTTTCTGTCTTCATTATATCTCGATCATTTTTGAAACAACTTCACCCTCTGTGTATCTTTCCCACAGTAGTCAATACTGGATGATTTCCTTTGAATTTTTTTTTTTGTGTGTCAGTTTATATCTTCTGCAGTGGAATATATAATTTTTAGTCCTTCTGTATGGCTCCTTTTTCGGTAACTCCATTCTTAATTCCCTTAGCATTACTTCTTTAGAGTTCATTGCCAGTTATTATGGATTTCTCATTTAATAACAGAGTATTATCTCATAACATGAAAGCCATTTTTATTTGAGCTGGAACCAGCTTTTAGCCTGCCACTATTTAAGAGACAATCATGGAAACAGAGAATGACCTATTTAAGTTCACAGTAACATAATGTCGTTGCAAAAGTTTCTTGGTGACTAGTAACAGGTCCCATATAAACGAGAAAGGATTAGGACTTTATGACAATTACCCCATAATAATGATTTTAAATGACAACATTAAGGACAAGAACCTTTATGCATATGTCATCTATCAATAAAACATGGTAAATATTCGCAGAAGGCAGTGTCTTGACCACAGCTGAGTGCTAAAGTGATAGTTCAGTGTGACTTGGAGGGCTTTAGTTCCTTTAAAGCAAAAAACCTATTAATTCTTCACCACTGACTTCACTCACAAACAAACACAGGCAAAGCCTGTATATAATCTGCAACCCTCCCCTCTTACTGAGGTAAGCAATTAAACTGAGAAGCTATTCCAACTTGAATTTGAGGGGAGGAGCAGTTACATCTTCAGGGAGTGGTTCAAATTCATCTCATAATAAGCTCAGACATGTACAAGCTTGACTTAGAAGCTAGCTTCTGCAAGTGTTGTATTAATGAGGGCTGCTTCCTGATGCTTACTTGGCGCTAGGAAGTCAGAAGTGGCAGAGGGTGTAGAGCCATCATCAAAGTGAGCACCGAGGGAGTAAGTAAGCTATTAAAAATAATGCACACACAGTGTCTCAAAATTAAAGGTTTGCTCATGAGAGTCAGGGAGTACCCCTATCGCACATTATCTTCAGAAGCAGTTGCATACAATGAGACTATCTCAGGATTAAAACTCAGCCTCATACACTTTAACGCTATAACATTTTTTTCCATCTTATTTTTTCCTATTTATTTTAAACTAAAGCAGGATTACTCCCACTCGTATGTGTATCTGGGGGCTGGGAGGATCAGGTAAATAAAACAGGTAAGGCATTGATTAATCAGTTCATTTACACAAGCTCAGCTAATGAGAATAGCAAGATGTACCTGCTCCCTAACTACTCCTGAGTTAAAGATGGATGAAATACTGAACGTGAATTAAATAGAATCAATTTCCATAATAATAGAGGCTATGAACTAGGACTTTTAATTGAAACAGAAGAGTGGAACCTTTCCAAAAAAGCTCCTTTAAAGTTTTATGTTCCCAGAGATATTTGAGACTAAAGAACACTGAATTTACATCTTATTTCCGTATGCACCAAGTTTTCACTCTTGATCTGCAGTTTTCATGCTGTGAGCAAACTTTGTTCCAAAACCTCACTGAAAGTTGCCTTTTGCACTAGGGAATTTCCCTCTAACAGACAACAGCTGTGAACCTGGATCTGATTTTCTGTTAGAAGCAAAATTTCACCATTTGCAAAATAAAACCCAAAATATAGGGAGAAATGGTGCTTTGTTCTCTTAAAAATACTTCCTATATTCGCGGCCTGATTTGGGCACAGTGTGCATAATAAGTGACATTATGTTGACATATGTCAACATAAGATGTATTAGATGTGTTAAATTGCAGATTTAATACACCTGGAGTGATCTGAAGTGTTAGTACTAGTAGAAGGAAGCTAGCTACCTCTGGGACATGGCCTACTGCCATCATGACATGAACTACCTTGAGTTCCTGGGAATTTTTGACCAATGATAATGTTCAGTGATTTTGTAATGGTACTTAATACTTTTTGTAATTGGTACTTAACCAAGAAGAAACATGGCATTACAACACTCACTGAGTCACTGCCTTTAAAGTTGCTCAGAACAACACAAGCTGCCGGTGAAAAGTGATGTAGAAATGTGAAAAAATGTTTTGAGGGTTTCATTTATTTTCCTACGTAACACCTCTCCACTTAAGCAATCTGACTGTTTAAACCTACAGTGAAATTGTGAGTGCATCTTGCCACCCTTATCACTGTTCAGACTATGGAGAGGTTATTACAGCCCTGCTGTATCAGATTACCTCAATAAGCTAAAGGAAGGGATGAGGTGAAGAGAATTGAGAGCTTGGCCACAAGTTTCCACATGCTTTCAGCAGAGATGACTCCTGTGTGTGTGTGAGTGAATGGAATCCTCTCTCAAGGACTTCAGTTCCCGACAACACAAAGTGTTGAGGATCTTCACAAAGTACTCCCCACCAGCAGTTCATATTTCCTGATGGGGAGATGAGAAGTCTCTACAAAACTGGTTTTCCACTCAATCTAACTGTAATTATTAAAGGGAGGTTTGTAGAGTTAATTGCTCAAGAACATAACTATTACTTAGAAAAAATTCTGATTAAATGAATCTGCCACTAAAATTATAAAAGGACAAACTCTTAAATTACAAGGGAAAGCATGTCAGCAATTGCAGATAAGAAATGAAAATTGGCATGGCAATTAAATGCCCTGCGCTTGATTCCCTTCTCTTGTAACTTGCTAGAAACAATGAAGTCCCCTACCAGCTGGGGAAAAATAGAATTTTTTCTTTCATTTTTGCAGCAGAGTTCCTTAAACACACTGTTGTGATATTTTCATTACTCTATATGTTTAACTGAGACTGTGTTTTCTATCATTCCATGTTTTGAATAATTATTGAATATTCTACATTATTAAGTAACTAATCTTGTAATCTCATTTTTCACTGGTTAGTCCAAGGTAACGCTACACTTTTAGGAGTCTGTGCTTCTCCACACATTGTCATTAAACTACATGCAATCACTCTATACAAATATAACCATTTCATGCTATGATACAGTAGGAACAGCAACAGGCTTTCATTTTCAGTTCACCCTGTGTCAAAGGAGTCAAGGCTTGCCCTGTAATCTGGGACATTTACGGGCCATAGAGCTGGACTCTGTCCTGGGCTCTCCCACAGGCTTCCTTGGATTGGTCAGAAACATCCCCAGCCTTTGTTTCGCAGCTGTAAGGACACTTCCGCAAATCTACTTGGATTTCACCAGTTTCTGAAAGCTGTTAAACACAGAACCTTGACTTCAGGGAAAATCTGCAGCAAAGGCACTGGGACTTTAGCTGGTCCCTGCTTCAAAAGCACAGTTATTTGCTTGCTTCCTTTCTATTCTGATGTACAGACACTCTCAGATGCCGAAGAGCCATTGGGACAGCTTGCTTCTCCTCCCAAGTCCTGCTGTATCCCATTCTGTCCCTCTGGAAATATCCCTGTGTCATTGTGCTCAGGGTGCTTGCTTCACCTTGAGGCTGTTAAGGGTTTCCCCATGCCGGGGATTAGGTGCTGGCCGTCAGATGCTACGGGACTGCAGGGAAAGGCAAAACAGTTTTACGTAGGTAGTGTGGCAATGGTGAAACTTGGTGCCCGGTCTGTCCTGTGCCCCAGGTGTGATGAATCACCAGCCTGATAGAGAAGGCAGTTTTCCAGAGGGAGAGAGCTGTGTGCAAGCCAGCAGTGCAAGGCCAGTGGTAGGTGTAGCACCAAGAGCGAGCCTTTGCTGCTTGGAAACTGATCCCAACCACACCATGAACCTTGCTGTTGTATTATTCCCTGAGGATTGTACCTGCTGTTGTATCATTACCCTTTTAGTAAGTGATTTCCATTTTGTTCCTCCTCCAGAATATTAAAGAGTGCTTCATCACAGCAAAAGATTCTCCAGAAACAAGAGCCTGATACATGCAAAACAGGGAAGAAAATCTATTCATCAAAGGGGATGCAGAATATTTCTTTCCTCACGAGGATTATTACCTTTGCAACATTCCCTTCTTTCACTTATTTTGTAGCCATACTCATCCACTGTCATATAGAAGTAATTTTTGTTCATTATAATCATACTATACCAGCCTTCGTACCTTGTAGTATTGCATTAATATTCATAGATCAAAATAAAACTGGAATTACCTAGAACATAGCTGTCAGTGATTTGCCTGGAAGACAAGCTGCAGGAAGGTGTTCTCTCCACATGGCAAAATCATTCATCCTTCCACTAATCTCCACAGCCACTAAATCCTCCACACATTCTAAAAAAAGGCTACAACTGAATATTACGATGTGAAAATAACTGAGGAACCGGATTCCACTTGCCATGTGGAAAAGCCTTTTCCTAATTTTTTTCCCCAAGATCTCTGTTTGCACTATGCAAATGAGCTGATAACTTCAATCTAAACTTCAAGCTTTAAACTTTCAGTTGTTTTGATGGCAGCATCTGCACATGGGCAGGGCTGGATGGAACATGAGATGGCACAAGTGTAGCCACGAGTTTTTCACCCTATTATGCATCACATTAAGACTAATGAAATCAGTTATTTTCCCACAACCAAACCTACACATTTAAACATCTTCAAAGCCTGCAGTGGAATAAAATTACATATTGAAAAAGTGTCTCAGGTCTGCAAGACACACCTTGTTCAAGAGAAGCAATATAGCCAAAGATCAAGAAAAACAAAGGAGTGCTGTACCAGCTTCATAGTGGGGTTTAATATCTGCATTTTTTTTTTGGTAAACTTAGCTATGTCCCAGACAGATACATTCCATGCTCATTCTCTATCCAAACGTCTTCATCTCTTTATGAAGATAGAACAATGAAGAGCTACTGTTTGTATCTCTCAGCTCTTCATCCTAAACTCCATGCATTCTAAGTGTCCTAAATCTTCCAATCTGACAAACTTCAACGATGTTGGTTTCTTGTCTTCTGACTGTGTACAAACACATCTTAAGCCAAACAGCAGAAATTCAAGGGGAATTATAAACATTGCACGTGCAGCATTTGATTTGAATTTGCACATTATAATTAAAAACTTGCAAGAATGTTACAATTATGTCTAATTACAATATGAAGAAGATGTCTGTAGTGGATTAAGATAACTACACTGTCCAAGTCATGTTGACAATATTTCCTGGCAGCTGCTGGAGTACACATGCACATCACATATATCAGTGAAACCATCCCCGCAGGAATTTCAGCACCTACCCAGCTAGTGGCAGATTAGACAGGGAAGCTGAAAGTAAAGTTCAGAAGAAACGAGATGGAAACTGTGGAATAGAGGGGGGAAGGAGATCTCATCTCAGGAAGGATGTAAAACACTTCTGTCATTTATGTTTACACCATGTCTCTTGTCTCTGCACTCAGGAAGGTGGATAATTACACTTTGTTTAACCAGCACTGTGTTTAGCTTGGCACAAAGTTAAACATCCCACATGATGCTGACTGCTTGTTTTCCAAGGCCTTTCTGGAGCACTGTGGATAAACCCAATCCCAGAATTGTTAAAACCCTCTGTTTAAACACTGAGGCAGGTAGAATTAGGCTCAATACAAGACCTGGATGCTCACAAGTGAGATGCTGTCTCGTGGCCTTGTGTTTTGGTTGGAATCCAAGACCAGCATCAGCCACCTGTGCCCTGCGTAAGAAAAGGCAGGAGTCACAGAATTAAAATCCCAATCCCACACCACTGAGCACAGAAAAAACGGAGACCAGGATTGGATCTGAGCACAACCCACCTCTGGAGAAAAGATGTCTGAGGGAAAGGCCTGGAAAGATCAGGGCAGTGACATGAGATTTCATCTTTAACAGTCAGTCTACAGCCTTCTCATGGGTTAAGAATAACTCACCCCTGCAAAGGACTAGACCCGCATTTAATGGCAGAATCTTACAGAGGCAGAAGTCTGGCAGTGTAATCCACTGTCACCTGGCCTATGCATGCATTTTTTACATAGAGGCCTTACGTATTCTCCCATTGGCTAAGTGACTCCATTATTCCAGACATATTCTTCTCTTCCACCTGAAAATTTTGCCCAGGAGGATTTAGAGGATTTGCTTATGTTTCCTGGGTATTTAGTCACTGTGCAGAGGTCAAATGATGGATGCATGCAGCTCATGAGCAGCATTTCTAATGCTTTCAGAAACCTCAGTTGACTCTCCAACGTACCTGCCATATAATATTCTGCATATGTGTACCAAGTCCAGCATGTCTGTGTTAAAAGTGCTGGACTTACTGTGGATATGATTCATGGCAACCCCAGACACCGCAGGATAGTCCACATAGAGGATGACCTCTCTGGTTTGTCTGTAGATGCTATCCAGTGGGAAACTGCATACAGATGCAGGATTTAAGGCTCTCAGAGTGAGGCAGGATAAGGAAGGAAGTGAAATGCCGAACAACTATATAGGACCAGGAAGCAAGGTGAAAATTCTCTTGTATTATCAAGAGAAAAAAGGTGAAATGTCTTGGTATTTTCTATCCAGTTAAAGCTGGCATTTGTGGTATTCTCTAGGGCCAAACCTGGAGACCAAGAGGAGGGCTGACTCTTCAGGAAGCCTAGGAGGAGAAGCTTAGGGAGAAGCCCTTTGCTAAGCATCATGTTCTCTCTCCTGCTCCCTAGCGCCATGTACCAGAGGCCAATTTGCTGGCCTGACTTATGCCCAGCCACACAGCTGATCGTGGAGCCCTGAGAGCAGGACTGGGTGTGATGCTCAATAGCTCTGGTCTTGCCCTGGAGCCCAGCACACACAGAGGCCTGCTACAATTAACTCATTACAACCAAATTCTGTGCATAGAAGTTAGAGTTTGATGATGTACAATAAACTTTCAGGAACAATTTTGAAAAGCTGTAATAAATGATCCCTGAGATTGCTTCTGCAAGTGTCTTAACGCTCATTTTCAACAACGAAAGCTGAGATTCTTAGCCTTAGAGAAAAGGTTCTTTCTTTTCATATGAATTATCATAAATTTTAAGAACACTTGAACTGTCTTCCCAGCTCAGGCTAACAGCCCTTCACTCACAATTACTTGTTTCAGACCATGGCCAATAGCAGATATACAGGGAAAAAAAAAAAAGAAAAAGGGGGAAAGAAAAGAAACAGGGTACATTTATAATGACCCTTCTCTTGGGTCCCAAGCTCAGTGGTTTACATCTTTTCAAGCTGAAGATTGCACCTGGGTCAACATGTTTAATAGCATACTTAACCAAAACTTAGTGCAAACAAGAAGACCTTTCATCTTTTAAAGCTTTCTTTCATAATCACAAGGAGACTTATTCACACGACCCACCTACCGGAGCAGTTTCAAGGCAGCATTTTGCAGCCTGACACTCCCTGAGAATATCTTCCTACCATCTTACATTTTTACCTCCCCGTTTCTTGCTGGCACTCAGACTTGCTTGTCACAGTAATGCCAGGCTTACCCACACAACCTGCTGTTTGGATATTTGATCAGCAGCAGTCGTTAAGTTTTGAAAAGTAGTGATTAGTGGGAAGAGGTTACCAGCTTCTTCTGAGAGAGGAAGAAAATGCTGCAATATTTTTCTGCAACGGTACATTACCATGTGTGTGGGGGGATTGTATTATGTAACCCATCAGTTTTTTATTTCACAGGGGTGAGGGCATTTTATTTCTTCACCCGTGTAGTCAAAAGCTTTGATGCATTTCAGTGACAGTCCCTATTGCCCGTAACCTCATATATAAATGCCAGATATCGGGCGATACGGTTAGGAGAGCTGAGGGAAGATGAGTTTGGAGACGTGACCCGCTGCTCCAGAGACTGCTCCCCGCCACCCTTGCAGGCGCTTACCGTAACCCATGAGGGACTCGCAGTTCCATTCCCCGCCCTGATCAGGCCTCCTGCAGTTCTGCCATAACGACGCCTGCTGCACGTAGGGCAAGGTCTGCGACTCCAGCCAGCCCCTGCCCGCCAGCGCAATGATGCCGAAGATGACTCCTATGCCTAGGAGCAGGGGTAGGATCCACCTGCACCGCGTGTAGTCGAGGCCGTACTTCACCATCGTTCAGGGCAGGGGTGGCTGGCGGGACGGGAACAGCTGCCTCTGCCACAGACTCAGCGACGCAAAGCAGTGGGTGCTTCTGCAAAGCTCCTGGAAAGCGAGTGCCGGGACCTATGGCCGCATGGACAGATGTCTGAGAAAAGTCAGGAGAGACACAGCAGAGAGGGAGGGAGGAATGGAGGCAGGAAAGGAGCTCCACCTAGATTCAGATGAGTAAGAGCTGCCGCTGAGCAAAAACCAGTTGAGCTGGGGGAAAGCTTCGAGGCTGGGTTTATCTGTGGGATCTTCTCTGCCCTGCTGACTAGGTAACAAATCGGGTGCTGTTTACCCTCAGCATTTAACACTTTTCTTCCTGACATTCCCACCAGCAGCACAGTCTCACAGCTGTGCATACACTTATGTCCTAAGGGATTTGCTCTATGGCAGGTGAAAACAGAGAACAGGGGACTATTTGCATGAGAAGGTGATTGCTTCTGAAACTTGCCACCTGGAGGCTGAAAGCTGCGTTTCTTGGATTCCATTTAAAAATAAAACAAACCTCATTTTTTGCAATTAAAAAAATTCCCGTAGCTGCTATAAAGCTAAGATAGTAAAGAACATGAGACTGTCCTCCCTTCCCCCCTTTGGGGCATAGCTACAGGGGAAAACCCCAACGTTTATCATCAAAAATACAGTATGATCTGGATACAGCTTTAGTGAGAGAAAAAAAAAAAGAATTTTGGTTTGACTGAGCCGTACAAACATTCCCTTGTGCATGGATCTGGCTGTACATTCGCTACCTGGGGCCTGTCAGAGCCTGTCTGTGGTATGCTGAGAGTGATGCAGAGATGAGCTCTCACCTCTCTACGCCCCGGGAGGCCACCCAGCCTACCGGAGGGCAGTTTTCTGTCTGTCAGCTCAGAGGCAGTATAGCTATGCTCCCTGCACTCTCCCTTTGAACTAACAGCTGCTACAACCTAGGATTTTGGTAGGACCCAGATGCATTTACATCTGGAAGTAGCTGCAGCCCTTACAGATCAGAGCTGGTTTGTGTGAAACACAGCTAAGCCCAGAGGATGCAAAGTGTCCCTTGCTCCCATGGTAGATTTTGTCAGGTGTGGCTCCATCCAAGTACTGACTCCATTTAGTCACAGAAATTTGCTATTGTACTGCAGATCGTGGTGCAATGTGACAGCCATACTGAACTGCAAATTCACAGCATTTTCCTGAATTAATATTCATAAATCAATAGTGGCCTAAATAAAAGAAATTAATAATTTACATTTAATTGATACACTGTGCCTAAAGAGGCATGGAGCTTGCACAGAACCAAACTGGAACATTCACAGAAATGAGCTACAGCACAGTGAAGGAGTAGTAACTCCATCACGAACGCAATTTGAACAGCTTAATAAGACACTGTGCGATATCTCTTATCAGAGATATCTTATTAGCCTGGTGGTGGATTAGCTTTATCTCTTATTCTGTCTAGCTGAAGCATCCTGACAGCAGCTGCCCTGTGGCTCAGACACAGTCCAATATCCCTTTGGCTGTGAGAGGTCCATCAAGGGTATCCATCAGGTCTCTGTGACAGCAGGAGCCATTTTTACAGTTTTGGTCATTGAATTTTAATGTCACTAAAAGGTAAAACCAACCATGAAGACATGTCAGCTGCTGTTTTGAATTGGAATTAAGGGACAGTCTCACACATTTTTTTGTAAAGTGAACTTTAAGGAACAGGACAAGCATTTCCTTAGAATAGAATGTAACTTCCATTGTAGTCCACATTTGTGCTATCCACAAATTCAGTTATCATTAACTAATGTTTAAAATGCCATTTTCCAGTTTTATAGCACTGCCATGTATCATTTTAATGCATGATTTAAAAAACATATTTACATTAAAACGAATATCATTTGACGCTCACCCTTAGTGCATTGTGCTGGTAGATGCAAGCTGTCCAAGTCTGTTTACACTTGTTCTTTCTGTTGCCACAGCCAAGGTAGAAATAGGCACAATAGAACCCAAAAGATCGAGAGAACACAGATTTGGACATGAAATGTTTTTTTAAACATGTCTTCAGAAACACTCATGAATGTGTCAGTAGAGTGCAGACAAGCCCTCACTCAGTTATCTATATCCAACCTCTTGCCAAATTTCAATCTTCCACAAAATTACAGCTTTCTAAGGAAATAGCCAAATCAAGTTAAAGCAATTTTGTACTGGAAATCTGCTATGAAATCAGCACTTTCCATCACAAGACAAAACTGATGTCTTGTTTGTCCTCAACAAACAAGAGCCAATATTCGTTAAGGACTAAAATGATCTTCCCTGCATTTAGAATGCTCAGCCATGTTTCAGGTAGGCACTTATGACTGAAGGATTTGTCACCAGTTTCTGCTGTAGCTTACCTGTGGATGAATGCATACAGTCACGAATGTTAGCATTTGCGAGGTGATACCGCAAAGCTCATTGTCACGCTGTGAAAGAAGGTGAGTAGCATTCAGTCACCATGGGTGTTTCTGTGTCTTGCCCATTTTTGTCATCCCTAAGTAACTTAGAACTATAAGCAGTCTTCAAGTTCAGTAAAAGGGTATTTTGTGATACATGGAAGAGCAGAGAGGGTTCGTCATTCAAAGGTGATGAAATGATGTATCTATCTCATGTAATTCTGATACTTCTATGACAAACAGGGGAAAATGACTGGAAACTTTCAGTGATTTGTAGTGATGACGTACCCTCACTATGCTCCATCTTTTGCAATGTACAAGCTGGGTGTTTATATGAAAGCAAATGCTTTTTCTCCTTCTCTGCTATCTGTGGATAGTCCCTCCTGGCTAACAACAGCATCATCTGTTGAAAATTATATATTAGCAGTGTTAAAACTGTTTGTTAGATTGTAGTGCACTTTCTGCAACTAAAATATTGCTAATGAATCTTCATTATTACTTGAAGTAACCATAAGAGCTAAGAGGCATTAGTGCTAAAAATAAAAAAATGCCTTTTTCAGCACAGACACAAATGGTTTTCTTAGTGGAAGGAGAAGCTTAGAAATGATTGGCAGCACATTTTCACTCACCTTTAGTCCCTGACCTGATCAGCTAAGCTATATAAATTACTGGATTATCATAAGATGACCAGCTGTGGTGCCTGTTCATGACTTTTGCAGCAAGCACGTTTCATTCTCTGATGTTCGCACTGCTTACAAACAACAAGTCCCCAGAGTCTGTATTTCAAAAGTTTTGCTAAGTTTATTTTATGATCTGTTCTTTTGTGTGTTATCTTGCATCTAATAAGTCACTCTGGGCAACTGAGAAACATGTTCGTCATGAACTATCATAAATGTCCTAACTATTACTATTATTTTTATTAATCCATTTACAACTGTTGGCCCTTCTTTCTAATAATGCCAATCTGCTATTTTCCTTTGGAAAGGGCTGCACTGCAGTTATTAGTACAACCACAGGGTATACAGTGATGCAACTCAGCCAAATTGTACCTTGTGGTCACTGCCCCGCATCCCCTGGGCAGTAGGGCAATAGCATTCTCAATGTGACTAATATTTCATTCGTAGTAAGCACATGTAGAAAAATACCTTTAGACATCAAAAGCGTTCACAGGGTAATCCAAGGTGCAACTCCTTTATGTTAATTAGAAGGACACTGGAAATGCATTTCGAGCAGGACCTGACTTTACTTCTTTGCAAAATAACAACACCCTCCTAAAAAAATGAGCTCAATTGAGATCTTATAGTCCCCCTCACCAGCCCTTTCTGAGGGACGCTGCCGTGGCGGCCAGACACTGTGACTCCTTCATGACGCTTATGATGACCTGGGAGTGGTCAGTGCTCAGTCCTGCTGCTGTGCGTTTGGGAAAGTCTTCCTCTATCTGCCCCACACAGCACAGGAAAGCTCTGCAGATGCTTGGTATTTCCTCTCTTCACTGACTGCTGAGCTCGGAGGCAAATTCCCACAGGGTTTTGTTAAGATTTTTATCAAGAGTCATCCAGGACCAACTTGCTGTGGAGCCTCCGAAGCCTGACCCATGCGCAGCACTGGCTGGCTGTTGTCAGTACAGGAGGCTTGTCTCAACAGGACAAACTCTTAGGCTTGAAAGGGCTTTCTTCCCTTCCTTACCAAGGCTACATGTGCAAACCAGTAAGTTTTAACACGAGATGCAAACTGGGAGGCACCCAGGATTGTCATTTATGTGAGCAATTCAAGACAGTATTAGGAAAATGCAAAAAAGGAAAACACAGGGTTAGGAAGGTACAAAGACTCTGTGTGCCTGAGCATGGATTTAATTGTCAGCTAGTTTTTGCTAAAGGACATGATAAGCTCTGTACTGGAACAAGGTTTAATCACCAGGTATTTCTTACAGATGCTCTGTAGAAGTTTGATGAATTCAGTCAGCTCCTCCTTCTCCAGGCAAATGGCTGAAATAAATGGGGTCCTGTAAATCTGCTACACAGGTAACAGCTGAGGGGGCCTCTGGACATTTGTTACCCTTGTGGGTGTCTGTATTTTCCTTGTGTGGCTATCAGGATCACAAGCTCTGTGGTGAGCACACAGAATCAAAGAATCATATTAGATACAGGGATTTTATGAAATCCTGAGTAAGCAGTTACAGTGGTACAACACAGTCCTCTTCTACACAGGGGATAATTTTACTTAATCTACTTTCTTTGGGCTCCACAACTTCTCTGTGGCATAGGTAGGCTAACTAATACCTGTCCTATTGTAGTGGATCATAACAGTAAGTCCTTGTAAAGCATATAGCTCAGTTGCCTTAGAAGAGGAATAAAATTAGCTTCACTTAGGTAATTCCCAGGTGCCACTACCTTGCTACTTACAACTCTCTGTCAAAGAAATGGCTTTTATTTGCTGTGCCTTATAGGTCAGTTGGGAACAGCTACTTCTTTAAGCACTCTGAGATTTACAGTTATGACATGCACACCAAGCATATCTTATAAGAGTTTCAGCCAGGAATTTTCACTTTGAGATTCTCCAGCCAAAAGTAGGATTTGCTCAAAGCAATATGTTATATGGAAAAGACCTCTTCAGTTTTAAATGTTTGATATGAAATTGATTTGACAAACAGGTTGAAATGAAACTGGTGGTCTTCTGGCAACACTTTCAACTTATCCTATTGTCTTGATACAGAATGGCAATTATGATTTCCCAAGTTTTGTTTTGAGAGTTGTTTTGTTTTTCTACTCCAAATCAGAGAAAAAAATAATTTTCAAATTGCTTACAACATATTCTGTATTCACAAAGACCTCTGTTAAAAATAGTGTTGTCCACATTCCCATAAATAAATAAAAAGCAGCAGTCATTCTTCTAGTGTTATCCAATCCTGCAAAGATGAACCCATGAGGAATATAATTAATTTCTATTTATTAGATATTTATTTCTATTATTTATATTACACAATCCATAGTTCTTACCATACATTATTATTTATCTTGCTTATAGCTGTAATATTATAAAGCTCTAGGCATGTCTGCATGTTTTCTTCTAAAGTCTTTATTATAAATACAGTCTTATTAAATTTATGAATTCAAAAGTCATAATAAAAAACCTCTTTGGATTTTTCTGAAAACTCACAAGTAATTTAAATATAAGTTTATAGAAGAAAAATTCGAGGGCATTGGATTTTTGCCTGGAATTTCTAGATGTCCAGTTTTGTAATTGGAGCAGCTTGTTTCACACCTTTGGACACCAGGAAATCCCAGACTAAAGGCTGCTTACTGTACTGTGCAGACCTACACCATGGATTTACTGGACCTATTTTATAAATACATTGCATATGCACAGGAAAATCAACACAATCTTGTTTAAAGGGATCTACACATATAAACTGCTGCACTTGTGTTGTGTACCTTGGCATATACCAGGTTCTGTAAACTCATTGCACACAGATTTCACTACTCCTGTACAGACACCTGTTACAGGAATCACATTCAGAAACTCATCATCCCTATTTCTGACAAATATATCCTCCAGATTTGATTAAACTTTATTCTGGTTGTATCATCTCCCAACTTCATTAAAAAACCTGTGCAACTTCACCTACTGGCACAGAATAACCTGGTTTTTCAGGGGGCAGTTCCACACTGGCAGTAACTTCCACTGCTCTGAGTTGTGAGACCAGCTTTCTCAGCTGTTGTGCATCTCCTAAAGCATCTTGGTTTCCATAGGTATATATGCTTGGTTCATCATTAATTCATAAGTGCTCAGTGATCTCAGCAATTCTGTGTGTGACTGTGTGTGCGCAACATTTTCTTTTATGTGGGTGGTTTTGTTTCTAGAGTGCTTATCACCATAACAACCCATCCCTTCCTAATGATCTGTTACTACACTCTTGATTTATGTATGTACTCTAGGTCCAAAAGCCCTTGTATGCAGGATGTACAGGTCAGGTGAATACTCTTTTAGGATTCTTCTTTGACAACGAATTGTCTAAAAAATTAGTCACTTGTTGCGTCGACTAAAAATACAAAATCCCAGTGGGGTGTGGCAGCTGTTTCCCATATCCATGTGATTTAAGCATTAATCATCCTATTCAGGTCGATTAGCCTTCCCTAGCACTCATTTACGCACATTTTTGATTGCTCATTAACTCCCCCTGAGACAAGGGCTGAGCGTGCTCAGATTCTCCTCAACTGTTCTCTTTTCGCCAGGGTTGGATTAGAAGGAGCAACCCTGCAGCCTGAAGCTCGCTGGAACTGCTCAGGGGAGCACAGATTTAGGTTGCAGCTTAATACACACTTGTAGGTAAACAAGAGTATAAATCTTCTTCCTGTCAGAAGAAGGGCACTATAGAAACCCTCCAATTATCTTCAGAGCATTTGGGAAAATCTAAAAGGAACCAAAGTATTTTCCCTATTTGCATATTTAAAATTAAGAGCAGTTAAGTGGGGGGAGGCATGGAACCAACACCCAAAAAGAAATCCATGCAAGGCACCAGAATCCAGGGTAGTAACTGTACTTAAAAATAAAGACATTTAAGGAAGAGAACAGATGAAAAAAAACAAACAGGGGAATGATGAACCTGTCTTTCCAGAAATCAAAAGCCACAGGCTGGTGTATGACAGCAGTGACTGACAGATTTGCTCCCTGTAAAAATGCAGGGGAAAAAATTAGTTGCTTGGGATACAGAATGACACTAGCACAGGGCTATAACATAGGCCTCGCGTAATCTGAGGTTAGAAATGGGAAGGTTTCTAATCACAGGAGAAATGCAGCCTTCCACTGAAAATAGCAGGCCAGTACACCACCTTTTTCTCACTGTTTAACGTTCTTGATCAGTGTAGGAAAGGCACCTAAAACAGACTTCCCACACCCATTTCTCCTGTAGACTGTGGTGTACTTAAAATGTTTAGAGTTCCCCCTTAAACTGTGATGCACTTAAGAGGTTTTGGCTTAGCAAAGAACATTCTATGCCTGGCACTTCCAAAGAAAATGCACACACATGTTTTGCATTGTATACCTAAGCTTATTTGACTGGAAAATGAAGTTGCCGCCTCCTGGACACGAGGTCATTAACTTCATTTTATTAATCCGACACTTTATGGATACCGATAGTCGCGTTATGAGAAGGAAAGAATGACTACTTGTTTGAGTTTGTGAAATTAACCTATGAACCACAAACACCACCAAGTTTCTACAACCGTAAGTTAAAACATTTTTAATTAAGCCACCACATTTGAAAGGAGTGTCACATACATGAGTACCACTTGAAAGTAATTAATGACTATTTGCAATAGCTTTCCCCGGAACATCTTAATTGTGTAACACACTGGTTGTGCTTCTACCCCTCCCAGTACATTTAGAGCCAGGTTTATTTTACATCTGTGCTTTTTTGACAAGTTACAACAATGCTTATAAGAAAGCATACCAGAGATTTTAATTATGCTAAACCCAGTTACCATACCATCCTCCTTCTCATTAAGAAAGGTGTCCATTTTCTTACTTTTTTTTAACCTCCTTTTCAGCTTTAGCTGTACAAGAATTTTCCAGACTTGGGATTCTCTGATGTGTTTTGAATTCGATAGAAGTAATTACTATCATTACTTATGATACAGGTAAGTCTACACAATATTCCCCAACATCCAGTACTGTACAGAAAAGGGAAGAAAAAAATAAAGGGACACATTTGTCACAGAATTCTCTTATTCAGAAAGAATCACAAATACACTTGATTGTATAGGCCACAACTGAGCTCATACAAAATTCTGAAGTCTGAAGACATTTATGCTCTGTAAACTTACAAAATACAGGCCTTGAAGGGACCTTCAGGAGTCACGTGACCTTTCCAAAACAGGATCACATTCAATATATAGTATTATCAAATTAAAAAAGGTGTTACAAAATGGAAAGCTATAAAATATATCTTACAAGAAATACTGAGCATTACAAAATATTTGTTGTAAATGACTTTAGCTTTACAGTATGTTGGTTAATGCTTTTTAAGTTCTATTTTGTACATGTGCATGAATACACATACCCACACACTCTCCCTTAGGTACTGGATTCATGAGAGAAGACATAACAGAGTAACACATAGCCTTTGCTTTCCACCCTCCCTGTACCCCCTTCAGTCTGTCTTCGCTAGAGCTGCTTCTCCCAAAGCTGGAGGAAGAGCTCACAAAGTAAGCTTCTTCCTTCTTCCCCAGATGAAGAAAGCCCTGACAAAGATTATAGAGCATAATTAAATCTGCTGCAAGCTGCTGTAGGTCCATGACCAACACAGACATGGCTCTGCTTTGCTGGAATACTTATTCGGAATTGCTGACTGCAGAAACGCAAACCAGGAGCCAGCCAGATTACTCTGACACAGATGTCTGTATGAAGTTTGCACACATAAATTGCTCACAGAACTGCTTATCTATTTTTGCCTGTTACCCCTAGTGACTCATAAAGCAGCCCTAAGTTTACTAAACTGAGGTACCTACAGTGTTAGAAACGTTTGGAGGTTTTCAGATACCTTACACTAAGATTTCCCTCCAAAGTACGCTGATAATTAGAACACTGGAGTTTTAAAAAGGTAGACAAATAGAACAGTTTATGTTTCTACTCAAAGATATTTTCTAGACCAGCATCCCTAAAATACCATGTAAAAATATATTTTTAATATATAGTTTTAACATCTGAAATTTTATTAATTGTCTCTATGACAACACATATTAAACACATATCTGTGACTCCATCACAAGTCCTGCTGTGGCCACAAACCCACCAATGTTACATTAGCCACTGTTACACACCAGCTCCATGCTTTAGAGAAGATCTCTGTTTAACAGCATCAATTGGTGGAAAATAATTTTTAATTTTATTTTCCTCTTAATTCAAATAGCTTTTAGTCAGTAACAGTACAGTAACAGAATAAGAAAAGATTTTTAGGTGACAGGTGACTGTTACAGTCTCCGGGAAGTTCCTTCTTTGGGACTGACTCTGATGGAAGAAAAAAAATTCTTTGGAAGGCTGCCTTTTTTCTAGTTCCATTTAATACAATTTTGTCAGAGGTGAAAAAAAAAAAATCTTGCAGGACCCACTAATGGATCGTTTAAAATCTATTCTCTTACTTTCTATACTTGAGACACAGTCATCTTCATTCATAAGCAAATGTTTGAATAACTAGTTGGGAGGGGAAGGAACAAGTAAACCACTCAAACAGAATTGACATGAGAATATGTAACTAAACACTTTGGATAAAATTTGCTTCAAGATGCCCGTGTTTTCCCTAATATATTGCCAAGGATAGTAAGAAATACTCTGGTGAAATAAGGTGGGGTTTTTTCAGTCTCCTATAATCACACCACATGTACATCATAGGTACTCTTCTGTTGTTTTGACAGTTGACTGTACTTGGACTTCATCTTTCAATTTAAGTATGGTGCTCTCTCTGGGGAAGAGTAGTAATAGGTAGGCTTGATGTTTCCCAGGACTTCATCTTCCCAGTTGGGGAGGCAGCAGAAGAAGAAAGCACAACCTATAACAACGACAGTGCTGGCCCAGCCAAAACCATAGGCCCAGCTGAACATATTATCTCCTGTCAGTGGAATATCTTCTGTGAATTTCACTGGGTAAATGACCAAGCCAATGATCTGGAATGCAGCTAGAGTGAGAAAAAAAAAAGAACAGCAGGAGTAAGTTACAATGAACATATTACAGTTCCTACTAAGAAAAGGTACTTGGAGATAACTGCATATTAAAGATATGTAAGGATTAGCTGCAGTCCTGCAATCAAATCTGCATTCTTACAGAGGTACGTGACTTCTGGCCAAGGCAGATCCCCACACCTACCTGATTGCAGCAGCTACAGCTGACATTGCCAGATTGCTAAGGCACAAATCTGCATGCCATGACCAGCCCTGTCCCACAGCCAGGCACAGTGAACCCTGCGGAGCCAGTTACCTCCCATAGCCCCGTTGTTCCTCCTCCCATCAGAAAGGTGGGAAGCACCCAGGGCTCTCAGCTCCTAAGTCTTAGCATGTGACACGCAGGGTCAAAGGTGATGGGTGTCCCTGTACAGTGCTTCTGGGAAAGTGCAAACTGACAAAGCCCACTGGAGCTTGCCTAACCACTATTCTCCTAAATCAGCCTTTCCTTGTTTCCCATGAAAATGAGTCATAAACAAGACAAAGAGAGCTAATTTCATAAGGGAGGCTCCATCTAGCATGTTTTTCTGCTCATGCCTGTTTTACATCTCAAATAACCTTGTGTTTGTGCCCAACCTTACCAACAACAAAGAGCAAGCCTCCAATTCCTCGCACAAAGTTGAAGCGAAGTATCTCGATCGAGAACGCGATGACTGCAAGAGCGAAACAGATGACCAGGATCACAAAGCCAACGAGGTATGTGGCAGCTGCTGCTCTCCCCCATCCTTGAAGAGAAAACAAGAAAGATGTTACACGCAGCAGTACACTGCTGTAGGTCATTGCAGTTCTTTGGTTTTCTTTAATCATTTTTTATTGAAATCTTTTACTGTAAGAAGAATGTCCTTATTTCAAAGCAATACTGAATGCCTCCAAAGCACAGAGCTGCAGAGCAGAGAGGCATCACCATTGCTGGAGCAGCACAGAACTCCCTGCCTGCTAACTTGTCTTGCTGAAAAGAGGGACATAGTGCAGCACAGAATAGAGATAACACCATCAAACTCTGTATCTGTAAGACACACAGACACACGGGCAGATAGGGCACACAGCTGCTGACAACGCACTTTATTGTTACAGCTCCTATTCAATAGGCAAGTTTACAAAACCACTTCCATGCACAGGGAAGTGTGAAAGCAGACAAGAGGGTACCACCACAGTCGATAACTGCTGGGTAATAACAGTGCTGTGAGCATACAATTTCTTCCTGTTTGTTTATGAAAAGAATAGTGCACCTGTAGCAAAATTAGCATGACCAAAAAAAAAAAATTGGAATAGCTGAAAAGATGGCAAAAAGAACATTCTTGAAAATAAGTATCTTCAAGCTAAAATGTAGCAGGTGGAAGAAAAACAGACAAATCTGAGCTAAAAGTTGAAGAGTCTCCTTTGAATCATTACGTTGACATTTGATGGAAGAGGGTGGTAGAGATTCTTAGTATCAAGCTACTGCATGCTGGAGAGCCTCAGGCATGAAGCAAGTGGCCGTAATCCAGCAGAGCAGCACTGGCACCCAGAACTCACACACCACAGGCCAGGGCCAAGGCAACAATGGTAAGAAAACTTCCTAGAAAAAACAGCCAGCAATTTCACTTTTGCAGTAATACAGCCTTGCAAAAAGGCCCTCACAGACCCTGTCCATTTCAGAAACCAAGTAATTGAGGTGAGCCCCATACATACAACTATAAGCAAAAGTGTTCCTGCCCTGGAGGCAGGATACCTGCCCACAAGGGCTAAGCCATACTGGCTAATGCTTTATTTTCCACTCAGCTGTCATCACAGTTTAATTCCCACATCTACATAATGTGGGTTTCTCCTTTCACACAGACAGAGGCAGGGCCAGATCCCGAGCTCCCTCTAATGTAGGAATAGAGGGCAGTGAGATCTAGGTCAGAACATTTAAAAAGGGTTTTCTCTTCCCTCTCCCTTCTTGGAGCTACTCAAGACAGCAAAAACTTTTCAAATTGGTTCTCCTTCAGCTAGCTGTGCATGTTTCATATCCCTTCCCTAAGGGAATGGCGAGGGGGAAGGAAGGAGGGAGAGAGGACACCTAATGAGTGTCTGGAGCTTAAAACTATGTCAGCAGTCTGATAAAATCTTTTCATACAAAATATTCTCAGACATACCTAACACAGGCATTGAATATTGTCTCCACAACAGGAGATCTTTAGTGATAACTAATATAAAGGGATATACAGCCACACAGCCAGCCCAGGAAAACCAATTCAGATTAAATGATCTTGGAAAGCTATTTATCAATACTTACCCTATTAAGAAAAAAAAGCAAAACAAGTGGTTAGTTACATACAACAACACTTAGTTACCATAGCACATTCCCTTTCAGATGCATTATATACGCTAGAAAGATATAGGAAGACAGATCTGGCATCTGTTTGATAAAATTTAAGTTGCAAACTCAAATATACCCACAGGTTAGACACCTCGGGGTTTGATGCAACAAAAACACAACTGAAGGAGCACAAGTCAGAATGCCCCCAGTGCACTCTCTGCCAGTTTTGTAACATGTGTGCTTACTTTACAAGCGCAACAAGCTTTTGGATACAGGTCAGCCACAGCTCTGCTTAAAGTGATTTATTTTCTTCTCTCTGGCAATATGGAAATGACAACACATATGACTGCAGAAGATATCTTGTCAGGAAGATTAATATCAAGCTCAACTTTGTTTCAGGTCTTCAGAAACAGGGCAGCAGTAGGCACCATCATTTTCAGTGAGTTTTGTGCTCACTGTGACAGAGTTCAGTGCTGGTGATCCCATAACTCCCTCTCTTTCTCCTGCTGGATTATCTTTTCCAACAGCAGTTAACAGCCAGTTGATACTGACAAGATCTGATAAGACTGAGTCATATGTGCTAGCCACAGCACTAGATGGGTGTGCTCTGGGCTGGACTAGTATAATAGTCAGCCACTGAACAACCAGCCTGCTATTTCATTCCCTGTGAGAATCAGAAGAGCAGCAAAAAGCTCTAGACTTATATACACACATAATATAAGAGAAATCTCAAATTAACCATAAGTCTTCTAATAAGCGACTGACAGGAGAGATTGGGATGGGAGCCTGCACCTTTCCTGAGCACAGGGTGCAGCCCTGGCAGGTTTCTTATCTGCAAGAACTATTGCTACCCCCACCAACATGGAGAGCCTTCAGCAGAGGGGCTGCTGCAGGACTCAGGCTGAAATTGCTGTTTCTGCATGCAGGATTCCCCTCATCCCCATACCTATCAAGTCATGCTTTCCCAGCTCCTTGTCCCTCTAAAGACTTCTGAGAGCTGGTTTAGTCCCCACAGGCACCCAGTTCTCTTATCTGTCTGAAAGCTCTTCCCCCTACACCTCCCAGGAGGAGAGAGGTGCAAGTTTACCCTTTCACCATTTTCTGCCTTAAGGGCTGGAGAGACCTGCTCACACTCAGAGAATGACAGATCAGCCCCAGTTTCTAGCTGGTTTGTACTCAGAAATACCTTGTAATCACAAGGTATTTAGCCAGGATTTAAGTTTTCCATTAAAATAGAAAATTTTCAGTTGCATTCATTGGCAGAGAGAGTATTTCAGAAATAAATATGATGTCTGTTTATGAAATCCACCAATAACACCACAGTAATAAGGAGCTGCATAAAGTGACAGGTAGAAGAATAGGAGAGCAGAAAAATAGTTGGAGATACTAGAGTTCCCAGGTTGGCTTGGCCTCAAAGAATAATCAAGTTCTTTGCATCTAATCAGCAGAAAAGTACGTATCAATTAGGTGGTGTTGAAAGAACATTAAAAAACAACTGTTCAGGAGCTGAAGGTCTATAATTATTAGGAAAGATTAAGAGTTTTGTTACATAGCACTACATTACATTAATGATTACTATGGAAAGGAACTAAGCTGCAAATGTTATCATGCAAATAACTAGGAGGGGTCAGTATTGCTTAATGTTAATGATGAGCACCAGTAATACGATGAAATTAAAAGAAAGCAAGCAACAGAGCCTCAGTATTAGGTGTGTTTCCTGATTTCATTTGGCCATGCCTCAGCCTTACCAGGGAGAAGATGGAGTCTCTACAGGCTTAAGTATTTTAGAAAATAATAAAAGGGCTAGGAAAGTAGTCTAGCAGGAAGATAAACTTCTACAGGATTTGAAGTAACAAGATTTCCTCATCTTCATTTACTTACTTCCAAAAGCAGAAGCTAGTTTGTTAGCTTATGAATAACTGGAATCTTAGCATAGAAGTTTTTATCATGACGTGCATAGATGGGGCATATTTTTACACTGTAGCTTTACTATTTTTCTGTATATAAGTGGCAGTAACAATTCCTGTTTGGCCTTGAGAGCCCATTACATAGAATGTCCAAAAAGATCTGCCTTTGTTAATGTAATAAAGGAGTAGTGGACTCCAAGCAAAAGAGCACTGTCAGTCCATTTTCTTGCTCAGATAACGCGCAAACTTCCATGGTAGCACGACTGGTGACAGGAAGCTATGTGCATACCCATCATGAGCACAGAAGAGCCCAGGATCAAAGGTTTGCTAGGAGGGCTGGTTGGAAAATAATACTGGGAATCACAACTCTGTTTTGGCTTTCACAGTGCAGTAAAAGCAATTGCTATAACACCAAATTATTAAAAACAAGCCCTCTGGTACAAACTTGGCATCAGTTGTCTCTGCCAGGAGCTGAGGAGATGCACAATCCTATACACTTCCAGCTTTTAAAGTCTCTGGGTTGTTAGCAGTGGAAGTGTGCCTGCCCAGGAGCCAGCAAAGCACGCTGGCAGAGACCCAAGCCTCACCTGTTCACTGGGTTCTTTTACTGGGGAGTTGCAGTAAATGTTTTCTGGGCGTAGGCAGGGAAACCAATTGCTACACCTTTCCCATTAGCATTTTCCAAGTGCCTGTGCTTGGATGACACTATAAACGATGTTAGTTTGTCTTGAATATATCCTGGCATTGTAAATCAGACAAAAGCATGCCCAAAAAGAGGTGTACTGAAAAGATAAGCGTACATCTAACATTCCTCCTTTATTTACCTGGTCCCTCAGTGAAGTTGACACATGCACTCAGCTTCAATAACCTCTGGTATCAAAGTCCATGCCTCTAGGGACACAGGTACAGTGGCACGGCTGCAGTGAAATATGATTCACAAAGGCTGGACTCCTACTCCTAGGTTCCACCTCTTTTTTCCTTTCTTTTTTTTTTTTGTGTGTGTGTGTGTGTGTGTGCGCGTGTATGCGGTTTGTTTGTTTTGGGGGGTTTTTTGGCACCTAGTATGAATGTTTCTCTTTTTCTTGGTTGGCTGTTATGTACTTAATGAAGAGTTAACCTAATGGGGTTACCTTTACTGCACACATACACACCCATCTTTTACACTGTTAATTCCAAGCAAAGTCGCTGGGACCAGTCATTCAGAACCAGGAGGATACAGCCACCCACAAATGCTGCTCCTAAATGTACAGCCTCATCACTATAGAGACAATCACCCTCTCCAAGGAACACATTGCAAATAATCCTTGTCACAGCTGATGATTTACTGATATGTTTTAAACACCAAGTCAACAGTTTAATCCTGCAGTGGTCCAAATTGAGTCATCTTGAGTCATATTCTAGTGCAGTGCAGCACCTCTACATTGCAACATTCTGATAACACACAGACGCTGCCAGGCAGAGTACTTCCCAGACACAAACCAGTACAGAACTCTAAACAAAATCCCTTCCCTGCCTCCCTACCAAATGACATCCTACTCTTCTTTTTCCCTTTCACTTTTTCTCTCTCATGTGGCATTTGCAAATGTGTACTAAGAAGCCATGCAGTTCACAGACACTCCTATTTGCAAATCTTTATTTGTCTGTTCCTGCCCCTTTCCTCTCATTTAAAATAAGCAACTCAGCTGCTTTTTCTCTTCCTTTTATTAGTACACATGCCATAGCTCAATTAAGAAGTTGTCTAATAGAACTTTCTGTTAATGGATATCCACTCTGAAGTCTCCATTTCATCAAGAGAGGTGGAGGATGTTTAGTGCCTAGCAGTTACTGTATGCAAAACACAAGTTATGCATCTCAATTAGTTAACTTTAATTTTCCTGCAGCAGTGCTGTAAATGCCTGCTAGGCATTTTTTCCTTTGTAAATGCCTCCCCTATTTTAAGACTAATTGCATTAGCATAAAAAAAAGGAAACCAAATAAATCAAACCTGAACTCATGTGTTACATCCTGTCTCTAGACGTAAATACTGTTTTAGTAGACAGTGGCACTGATGTTATGAGAATTTGAAAAGAAGCAAATTGGTATAAATGAGCCAGGTTTTGGGTTAAATAAGCTCGGACTTAAATAAGCAAAGTCAAGGATACTATTCTTCTCTGTCAGCCTGTTAAATAGAAAAAACAGCAGAACACTACTTTTGCCCCACAATGTTGAGGGCTGACGCAAAGCACACACCCATCAGTACTCAGGGAAGTGAGAAGCAGTGTCATTACAGGAGAAAACAAATTTCAGCAGCTGTTCCGTATTAGCACTTTTCCCTTTTGCAATGCAAATTTCAGCAACTATAATACCTTTTCTTCTCTGTCTAATGGGGGAGATAGATATTTTAATCTCACTAGACGGATTTCTTCCACCTACAGTAAGGCCTGAAGTGATCACCTGGCCAAAGCCACTACTCCCACAATATATTCAGGATTTAGCTTTTAAGCACAAGTGTTGCAATGAAAAGCTTCTGGAAGTCAGTCTGCTTTGCTCAGGCAGCAAGAGATTTGCGCAGGGAAGCAGTCCCAGTTCTCCCAGCTGAAACACACCCTTCCAGCTTCCCAGTCCCTGAAGAACCCTCATCCAGGATCTTAAGGCGGGTCTGCTTATTTGTCCAGAAATATTTTGCTTTAGGGAAAAGTAGATGTAATCATACCCATGTGTTCTAGCAATAAAACAAAAAGTCCCCCAAAAGACCCAGAAACTGAGAGCTTGCAGTAAGAATATTACATTGTTGATGCCAGATACAGAAGCAGCTCAGCCAGTTAAAACAGAGGTGCAATTATCCCTGATTTAGGCCCCAGTGCAACAGAGAGGTATACTAAAGAAAGAGCTTGTTTGGTTTTTTTTTTTTCCCTGCCTGCAAACCCACATCAGGCCATTTTAAGCTGCAGGTCAGAAGAGATTTTAATAGCTGCACTGTCTTGGCCAGGCAGGGTTAAACTGAGGTGCTCTCTTCCTCAAAAGAGTCGGGGAAAGGCCATTTTACTACTGTCCAGGTGTGTTTCTGAATAGGACACCCTCCATGAAGGTTTGCACGTTCACCGTCTGACCAGGGAGGCCACCGGTACAGGGCGGGTGAGTTCACAGGTGCCAGGTAAGGCTGCTGGGACTGCAGCCTGTGGAGAGTTGAGGGAAAGCAAATCCACGGACTTGTAGCCAGTTGGCTATCTTACTTTGGCTGTAAAATAACCTTAGAAAAACCCAAAATATCAACACCCCGGCTTCTCACTGTTGTACTGATTAAAAAAAAGCTCACTCTGAAGCGGTCTAGACCTGTGTTTCTTTGCTGGTTTAAGCCCCGAAACAGCACGGGTACTGGTTCTGCGAAGGGAACTCCATCCCGGAAGGCTCCATCGCAGAGGCAGGGAGGGTCCATGGCCGTGGCACCCACTGCCCCGGGTCCCTCGGAGGGCTTCTCACTCACCGTAGTCCATGAGGGATTCGCAGCTCCAGTTGAGGTCCTCCTCGCCCCGCGTGCAGCTCTCCCACAGCGACGCTTGCTGCACGTAGGGCTCCGACTCGGACTCCAGCCACCCCCGGCCCGCCAGGGCGATGATGCCCATGATGATGGCCAGGCCCAGCAGCAGTGGCAGGAGCCACCTGCACCTCCAGCAGGCGAGGCCGCACACCACCATCCTGCCCGGCCGGCAGGGCGCCCAGCGAGCGCGGGCGTCGCGGGTGCGGGGCTCCGGGTACGCTCCGCCGGGACGGGAGACTGCGGGCGCCCCACGCCGAGCGGGGCTTTAAGGCGCCGGGGAGGAGGGAGTCCCACCCACATTCCTCTGACTAAGCCTGCCCGCCGCCGGCGGCCCAGACCGGTGGGGCCGGCGGAGAGGAGCGGAGGGGAGGGAAGGGAACGCGGGGTCAGCCCGCTCCCTCTCGGCCCCGGCTCCACGCCAGTCCCGAGAAGCCCCGGCCCTTGGCTGGCCCCTCCCGGGCTCACCCTTGCACTTACCCTCTTGCTGTCTGCCACCCTCCCGCACCCCCTCCTCCGTCGTGGCCGCGCCACCGCAGAGCGCAACCACAGCGAAAAAACTTTCCGTTCTCGCGGTTCCACGAGCCCTGCCGTCCTCCCAGGGACGGGAGCTTATCCTCCTCTCTGCTCACTAGGTAGACCGACCAGCATTACCCGACGTTGATAATAGCGATGGTGTTAGCCACTTCAGGCACCAAAAGCTTGCAGTAAGTTCCTGTGCAGTGGGAAAAAACACCTTAAAGAAAGATGTCATATGAGGATGGGAATGTGACATTACTAACAAGGAATCCATCACTTGTCCCACATCGGACTCAGCATGAAACAAATGCATGTTTCCTAATAATCTGTGTTTGATTGCGATTGTGCTCCAGCTTCCATGCAGGCTGTGCTGGACACAGCCCCTCAGTGGTACTCAAGACCCATGCACCCTCATCTTTTCACATTCCATGTCTGGAAATGCATCCCAAGATGCAAGATGACCAAAATGAAGGCTTCCCCATCACATGGCATGAATGAACACCCAAAGTTTTGGTTATGGGAGAAGTGCTTCTCTACAATAAGATCTCTGGGTTTCATGGAGGATGAGGATGAGTTCTTATTGGACTGCATCAACTGGGATTTTGTCACAGCTATGTCACATATGATCAGACTGTCAATCAAATTTGTCAGTTCCTCAAAAGATACTCAGGAGAGGTGTCCTGTGAGGAAGGATGGTCAACCTCATTTGAGTACTAATTACAGACAAATATTAGGGAACACATAGTGATGCTAAAAATCAGAACAATAGTATGATATCACTGTAGACAAGTTGCAAAAATCTCAGGCAGGTTACCTCAAACTATGTGGAGTTTGACCAGCCCTCCCAACATTCTTACGATGGTTCCCAGTCTTCAAATTTCGTTCCAAATTCATAATAGAATAAAGCTCTGAATAAATTTTGCCAGAGCTATTTGGAAGTCTCAGTCATCAGCACAGTTTTTTCATAGAGAAGTAGTGGCAGAACTGGGCACCATGATAATCTCTTTTGTCACTACAGCAGAACTTCATTTGCACAGTGCCAAGCAGTGATTTTCCAACAGTCTCATTATCAGCACTCAAGTCACCTCAGAAGAGGATGCAGAAAATACTTTCTTCAGCAGAAAAAGTGAGAGGTGTTGGAAGAAGTAAGGTTAAATTTCATCCATTTTGCGAGAAGTAGAGGAGGAATGCACTGCTCAGGAAAGTGTTCTCTTCATTACAAGGTCAAAAGTCAGGGAATTCCCCCACTTCAGACAGGAGCATAGACCTGGCTCCTGTTTTTAGTAATTGCATTACTTGATTTCCCAAGGTTGTGCCTGCACCGCAGTGCCCAGACGTTTCAGTAGCATAATGTCAAGCTCTGAGATGAGCATCCAAGCCCACCTCTGGCACTGTGGCCTATTCTGCTTTTTCCACTGATCCCATGAAAAAATAAAGACCATCTTCTCCTTTCTGTTCAAATACCTGGCTTTTAACCAACTAGGAAATCAAGCTGAAGTTAAAAGATAATATACCAAACATTCCATTATGTATGACGGGGTCTACAACACAGTGAATGAAGTTATCTGCCTTCAGTCCCAGTGATACTTAGATTTAGTAATGAAGAAATCTAGCAAACTAATAACTCAGTGCCTCATGCAGCAAAATAGGCAGCTCCATTAACATATGTAGTTTTTCTCACCTCTGGGCTGTATAACCCACATCTTCACAGAGACCAGATGGTAGGAGTCAGCTCTGGGGGGCTGCAATGGTACACACATGAAAAACATGTAGTGCTGTGCTCATGAAGAAAAGATGCCCTTACGCATAACAAAACAAACAGGGGGTTTGCTTTCATAAACATCAAACACACCTGAATGTATCTGGGCATTCTGGATCAAGCTGCTTTGCCAAACATACAATATCTTCAGCCATGAGCACAGCTATGTGTTCTGTAGTTATGAAAATCTAGACACTTTCCCCAATTTTTTCTTTAACTGTGGAAGAAAGAATTATAATCTTCTTTCACCATCACTACCCTTACCTCTATTTATTATGTGAATATTAAAATAATTATATAATCTTTGTGTCTCTATAGAAATATTTTTCTCTGTAGTGTAATGAGGGATACGCCTCTGTAGTAGATGGTGCTTTATGTGGAGTAAATCATTTACCACTGCTGGCAATCATTCACCCAGCTATCGGAGAAAACCAAGTAGCCCTGAGTGAAGGTCAGGGATCAGCCCAGACGGATATGGATGGGCGCTCAAAGGCTTTGAAATATGGCAGTGGGAATCTGCAGGCTAGTTGCCAAGAGTTCATTTTGGGGAGCAGGGGAGAAGGGGGACACATGGTAGGTAGCACAGTACCAAAGGCATCTCTGTACCTTGCAGCAGAGAGTCACCTCAGGGCTGGGGTACCGTTCCTTTATCTGTTTTACCCCACTATGTTTTCTAGCCTTTTTACCTCTCAGCTACAACCATTAGGAAAAAAAACAATGTCCAGAGACTGACTACCTGTTGTAAATCCAATTATTTTGTAATTCATGGGTGTTGTCCTTTAGCAGCGTCTTATGCTCACTTTCCTCCATGTCCAAGTGCCCCAGTTCTACTTAATCTCTCTTCAGGCATCACAGCCATAATACCTAATTAGCATCACCTAAACGAGGTAGTCATTCAATCCATAAAACAGGATAGGGATGGGATGTACTTAGTGTAACCCACAACAAGCACTCAGTCAGTATTTCCAGATCAAACTTCAATTTCTTTGTGTGTGCTCAAGAGCTGCCATTATCTCAATTTATAAGAAAGCAATTTTTCTGACCATCTCTTATCAGTAGCCCTTGGTTGAACTTAGTTTACATTAGAGACTCATCTGGTTCTGGCACAGATGAAATAAGCTGGCTCTCTGCAATTGACGTGATGTTGAGCCTGCTTCAAGAGCCTTATGAAAATACTAGGGCAACAATTTGGCCTGCACAGGTGTGACTAACTCTTTCTCATTCCAGCAAGAGACACCTTGTGTGACTCCATCACCCTAAAATGACCTAAAATCTTAGAAATATAAGGATAGTGAAGAGTCCTCCTTCTGTACACATAGTGCCTACAGTTGCCATACAGACAGTAGGGCTGCACATGGGCTCACTAATCAGTTTTCTATGCTTAGGTTATGCAGTGGACTCTCTACTGTCCTAGAGTTGCATTGGGTGAAATTCTGTTTCTATTAAAGGAAATGGTAGAATCCCAGGTAGCAGGGATTTTACCCCAGAGCTCTCTAGGAGCCTGAAGCTCACTTAGATCATATCTTAGAACAATATCTAGAGTCTTCAGATAACTGAGGTCTATGGACTGGTTGCTGCAACTTTTCCTCCTTTACCTCATCCTCTCATTTGCATTTCCAAAATACAAAAAAAGGAAAATATTAAATAAAGAACCGTGTCATCCTTGATCTCCATAGTGATTTGGGGTTTGTCCATAAGTCTTTTTCCAACATTGACCATGTTCATGTGTGATGTTACAAAATGCCAGGAATTGCCTGGCTAACACTGAACTATTCCTTCAGGAATGTGGGCTTGGTGCAGCTTATGAACATTATTTCCTGGAGTTGCTATTACTTCTTTTTCAACCACCCCTACAAGAAAACCCAAGGCACAGTGTATACTTATTCACAAGGAACTGGAGGGTTTCACTGTTATTTTACTTTGGTTTCATTTAAGATAAACTTCTGTTTATTCAGAAGAACGGGAAAGACTTACTAATTCTTGCAGAGAGCATGCATGTATTTATTCTGACTCGTGTATTCACATCTGATAAATCAAGAGATATGACTTGTAAAAATACCGTATTCGTGCAATATCAGATGCAAAGCTGGAAATGGTTTTTCACACCTTTCTGAATCAGGGTGTCAAGTCTGAAACTCTCCTTGAGACCTGAAATCTCTACTGCCATGACATTTTTTCACAAGCGCCGCAGGTGTCCGGGGGCGGCAGGGTGGGGCCGGGGCCGGCCGTGCCTCTGCCGCCAGAGGGCAGGAGTCACCTCGGGAAAGCTTGGAAGTGGGGGGGATGAGATTCGGGGAGGGCAGCGGCGGCTTCCCACCAGAATCTCCTCGCCGACGAGGTGCTTATCGTGTCCTGGAACCCTCCGCCCGGCACCCCGGAGCCTCCCGAGTGGCTTGGCCAGGCTCGGCGGGGCCCTTTCAGCTGTCCTTGTTTCTCCCCGTATCGCAACGGGGAAATGGCATTCCGGCTGGAAGCGGCGAAAGTGTGGCCAGCAGAACTGGGGAAATGATCGCGCCCCTGTACTCAGCACTGGCGAGGCGACACCTCAAATCCTGTGGTCCGTTCTGGGTCCCTCACTGCAAGCAGGATATTCAAATGCTGGAGCATGTCCAGAGAAGGGACACGGAGCTGGTGAAGGGTCTGGAGCACGTCTTAAGAGGAGAGGCTGAGGGAGCTGAGGATGTTTAGCCAGCAGAAAAGGAGGCTTGGGAGGGACCTAATTGCTCTCTACAACTATGTGAAAGGAGGTTGTAGCCAGGTGGGGTTCGGCCTCTTCTTCCAGATAACAAGTGATAAGACAAGAGGAAAAGGCTTCAAGTTGCATCAGGGGAGGTTCAGATTGGATATTAGGAAAAATTTATTCACTAAAAGGGTGGTCAAGCATTGGAACAGGCTGTTCAGGGAAGTGTTTGAGTCCTCATCACTGAAGGTATTTAAAAGATCTGTAGATGTGGCACTTGGGGACAAGGTTTAGTGGTGGACTTGGTGCTGCTAGGTTAATTGTTGGACTTGATGATCTTACAGGTCTCTTCAAACCTAAATGATTCTAGGATTCTATGGCATGTAGGTGCTTATTCCCCTGAAACCACAGGCCAGCGACCTAAAGAGGAATTCCTCTCACTCGCATGCTTTAGACTGAGGCTGAAGTGAAGAGCAGTGGCCGACTGTCTCCCCACTGATGATGGGGAGTCATCCAGGCCATGGGGTTAGCTCCCACCTAGACACCTGCACCACAGGTGTGTGCAAGGCAGAGCTTAAAACCTGTATGACTTCCAGAGGGAGTTTGGCACTGCCTTCCATCCACGTATTTGAATTAATTTAGGAAGCTGGAGGCTCTTGTACTGCTGTCTGTTCTTAGCACTGGGGCTATATATATTTTACTCAGTATTTTTGAGGAAGGAGTCAAATCAAGAGTTTTTCATTAAATATCTCATGGAAAAGCTGGCCTGATAAATATTTTGATAGATATTTTTTATAAGTTTTCCTTTCTACTAATATTTGCATTTAGTAGCATCAGTCTGTATTTCCTGTCTCAGTTTGTCCTTCCTCTCTATAAACACCATGTGTATCTCAGAGCTGCCCACACAGCATTGTAGAATGATCATCACCATTTTTATTCTTTCCAGCCTCAGCACAGGCAGCTCTTGTAAAACAATGTCTTGGTTCCCAGCAGTGGCATCAGGAGCTTTTGGGAAAACCTTGATCTGCAACTGCACATCCTGAAGCAGACATTTCATTGCACAGCTTCACATTAAAGCCCTTGTTTAGCTTTTATAAATGACTCACCAAATAACTCAGTCCACTGAGGCTTGATTTCTAAGAGACAGCCTGGTACTTAAGCACATGCTCGAATGAAGGATCACTACTCTAAATCAGCAGCACATTTGGGCATGACACTGGATTAACACAGCATGCATGAACGTCAATACTTTCAGTCATTATTTTCAGGGGCAAATTGGGGGTGCTGCTTCTGATGCAATCTCTCCCGAGCCTTGTTCCACCAGGAGCTGACTCCATTTTTCTCCCTGGCAATGACCCACTTTGCTCTATTATAATGAAAAGCAATAGTTATAAATAGTTATAATTCTGAGTTTTCTCTCCCATCATACTGTACAGGTAGGAGAAATTTCCATCTATTTGTCCTGTTGCAGATGACTCACTTACTTCACATCAACTTGATCACATTTGCAGAGTTAGCTTCCCCCTGCAGAAATAGTGCTCTACCTCTTATTTTTAAAAGCATGTCATTCTTGAACACTTTACTGTGAGAGAGAGTTGAGTGCGGAAAGATGAAAGAGGACTTTGCAGAAGATGATGTTGTAAATGCTTAAAAATGTGGGAGAAAAAATAATTTTAAAACTACACATGGGGTTAACACAACCACGCATGACCAAGATTAAGATTTGAGAGCCAGTAGGAAAGGGCTGGGAGAAGGAGGAGGGAGAACAGGGAAACACTGCTTGGGTGCTGACAAGGGTGCTGCAGGGAAGTGTTTTAGCTCATGAAGCGTGACAGTGTCTACCTGTTTCCCTCAAGTGTTTGTGAGCTTATTCTGTATATACTTTTGTGCTTTATGTTAGTAAACACTGAGAAACATTGGATTGGATTCATGTATAAAAGAGTGGAGATGAGGGATTTAATTTAAACACTGTCATCAATAAGAAGTAAGCACTGAAGATATGTGCTTACACAGAAAGAGAGGGATGGTAGGCAGGGGAAAAATATCCTCATATTTTTGCTCCTCTCTTTGTAGTTTACACATCATACAGCAGATAGCAATTAAATTGAAATATAGTCTGTGGTATAGTGTGATCAGTTGGAAAAGTGAGACCACAAGAGACTTTAATTGATCACACAATAACAGATGGGGTAATAAAACCTGGGACAATAAGGAATATTTGTGGAACAAATGAAAGATCAATTCCCCTTCTGTTGTAGAAGCAAGAAAACAGCCAAGTGTTAAAGAACAATCTAAAAGGCAAATTGATGAGGAAAAGAACATATGGCAGAGATGGAAACTGCTAAATACACACAGAGGAGAATGTATGTTTTTAAACTGTCTTTACAGCACACTTGTTTCTAGTCTTTGCATATTTTTTTTCCCGCTACCATTTCTGAAGAAACAATTCCTTGGATCTCAGTAGCAGAAAGCATGAAGAAGCTAGGTACAAAATATAGGTTTGAAGTTTAAAGAAAAGCACAATAGGCAGAGGAAAGATAAAAGGAGGCTTTACCACAGGTAATCTGAACAAAAACTCTACCAAGATTTTTTTTCCCACACATATTATTGTAACAGAGATTATGCCATGTTTAGAAAATGAATGCAATTAGAAATGGATAGGAATCAGCTCTATCTAGCCACTGACACTGTACTTTTCAGTGTAATATCTAAACAGCAACACCAAGTGTATCCTGTACTCCATTCTGCTGGGAGCAGAACAAGCACATTAACCATGGAAAGTACTGATAAACTACTGAAAGACTGGAATCTCTTTCAACTACTTAGAGTCTGTTTGTACAGTCTGATGAATGGCAAGAGGAGTCCAGCAGGTGATATGAAGGCTAGTGTAGAGACTCGGCCTGAAAGGGCAGCTCCGGGCCCAGCCAGAGCTTACTTGTTCTCTGTGGGACATGCAGGGCCTCATATGGCTGGCACCTCAGCAGCCCCAGGTGGTCTTCAGTTCATGGGTGAGGTAGATGTGAGGAGGAGTGGTACCCAGATCAGTGCTTGCTGCCATCCCCAGCCTGGAGCATTGAGAGCAGCCTTGATGTGGGCAGGGGTCCTCATCCAGCAATGACCGCTCCAGGGAGTGTCTGTGAGAAGCTCATTGAACACTCAGCATTGAGCAGCCTCACTTCCAACATGAGCAGGAAGGTTGCCTTTAAACATGTGCTGGAACTGCAGATTTCAGGGAGAACAACAGTCCCTCTTGTTCCCTCACTCTGTTCCCAGTTCTTAGCTAGGAAAGTCTCACAGAGTTCACTGGGACTGTCCTATATTTAAAAGAAAGACCTGCCAGCTATCTGCCAGTTGCAGGGGTGACAGGCCTGTGGCTCACACATGAGCACTGCCCACTCCTGTAGTGGGATATGCAGCAGAGACATATAAACTCTCCCTGAGCCCCATAGCTGGATCTAGCAGTGTGCAATTCTTTGCAAGGTCAAAAGTTCAACTGAACAGAAGTGAGGTCAAAACCCTGAATTTAGAAGCAACACCTTTTTTTCTATATTTTTATGTTTGTTCTAAACAAGTATTTATTTTTCTTTATGCTGCATTTCCTCTTTCTCATGGTGGTATGGAAAAGACAAGAAATTGTGAAGTCCCGACCTATTCCTACCTGCAGTCCCATTTGAATACATCATAGTCAATATTGTCATTCATGGTACTATGAGAAGGACAACATGGAGACAACAGCAACACTGATGCTTATCTCCTGCATTGTACACAAGGATATGCTGCAGAGCAGTGAGCTGTATTCTCAGCAAATTTTTCTGGGTTATGACTCATGCAGAACCCTGTTTTTCTGCTCCTCTCCCACCTACTGTGACAAACAAGAGACTTACAGGTAAATAAATATATAAGCAGCTACTATTACCAACCAAAAGTCAATAAAGAAATGTAATGTATTGCTGCACCTCCTGCATACAGGCACATTGGGATCCTGAATCCAACATCACACTTGTGCAATGACCTGTGCCCTGTCCCCTCCCAGTCTGAAGCCTCAGTTGAAGCTCTCCTGTTTCAGGCCATCTTCTCATTTGCAGTCATTTACCTATAGCAGCAGGCCAGCGAAGAAGGGAGGTTTCTGAGGACTCTACAGCCAAGAAAGAGAGAGTAAGAGTAGGTGGAGACGTTGGAAGGAAGAGATGAAAAGGCCATAGGAGGCAAGTAGTAGGGTAATGCAGAAGCATGCCTGGGCGGTGGGTTAGAGCCTTCTGACAGCAGCTTTGTCACCTTGTTTAAGATCTTTGAAACAATGTAGGTAGAATTTGGAGTTTTAAGGGTTTCAGTTTTCTCTTTTTTATGTGTGGGTATGTTTGCGTGCTTCAGCACAGTTAAAGGCAAACAGATGGAAGTTACAAGAGTGAGCCAGTGTTTGTCTGAGGCTGGTGGAGAGTCCTCTTCTTCCTACCCGCAGTTGCAAAGTTGAGCCTGAGATTCAGAGCCTGAACTTGTGGGACTAGCAAACTTCCACCATCCGGTGACCTTTGACAAAGTGAGTTAACATAGGAGGCACCCACATGTCTGGATGGGAGGGGATATTTGCTGTGAGCCTGCTTTATCTACTCTGTGTTTCATCATTTTGCCAGCTTAATGATGGGGCAAAATCTTGACATAATTGTAAACTCTTGACTACCTGAAAGTAGGGACTACCTTTACAAGGTTCACCAAAGAAAAAGGACGATGGTGTCTGTTTCAGATAGCCAGGCACAACCAGAATTGAAACAATGGTAATGAGTGCTCATGTATGACACGTTAGGATAAAACAAGGATGCAGAGCAAAGAGACTTAATCTTCTATGAAGATATTTTTGTTTGGAACCCTTTAAAAACCTGCTATAAATTCATTATTTTGCCTGAACTGGCATAAGCACTGCAAAACATGGCAACAGCTTCTTGAGTGTTAGGATTTGGGGCTCATTTTTTTTAAACACTTAGCAGTTTCCTCTCATCCAGTAATTTTATATTATTTGCTTTTATTGTGGGGAAGGAAGATATTTTTTGGTGTGCTAATACTGCAACAGTGAAGCTCTTCCCTCGGGCTGGTTTTATTTTGTGGACATCTGAAACATTTGGGATCAGATTACATACTAGCAAGTAGGACAATGGCATTGCCATAATGAGCTGGAGACTAATTTATAGGCTTTGCAGATGTGAGTGCATTAGTATGCAAATCATGAGCAGCCCCTGCCTATAAATAAAAGAACTTACCTTGCCAAGAGATGGCTGCTCCCAAAAATATAATGAGTATTATAAATTATAAGCAACGGTCAGATTTCAGCTTCCTTTGTATTCTTTCTCGTGCTTCTCTAAGGGAACATTTAAAGACAAAATGTATAACACAGTGCATGGCACAGGCAGTTACAATCTTTGCTACCCAGTGCTATTATCACCTTTTGCCAACTGCCACTCCTTCATTTGTTAGAAAAACAGCCAGTCAGACTTGTCAGCAGCTTTGAACAATATGTTCCTACATGGTAGTAGTCTGAAAAGGAAGGATGAACTGTGGTGAACGCAGTTATCAGGAGAAGTTTTCCGTTTACAGCTCTGCCTAAGATGCAGCTCTTCCTCAGACTTTGTGTGTGGCCTTTGGCAAATCTTTTAAGTAGCTCCTGCCATCACTTCTTTAGTTAAAGAATAAGAAACATTAAGGTTTGTTTTACCTGTGTTTTCTGTTCAGATAATGTTTTGGGGTAAAGCATGACTTTACTGTCTATCTGTAGAGGGTTGTATGTGTTGGCACATACTGGGCATTCCTGGCAGCAGAAATAACAGCAGAAATAGCTTCTGAAGTTAGAGCTTCAGAAGACTGTAGGAATTAGCTCAGATCCAATGGGAGCAAAAATCTAAGGTTTGGGTTTTCTCTTTTGGAACTGGATGAGAAGAACTTCATGAGACTGCACTTAATTATGTGATTTGCTGTATCAAGTCATGAGCTCATGCGGTGCTCTCTATGACTTTGCCAGCTTCCTACCACTCCCTACCTCCCCAAAACACCTTTTAATGACAGAAGAGCAGAAACAGCAAAATTGAGGAATTCCTACAAGTTTTGCCAAAACAAATGGCCTTGTGGAGGAGAGAATCCTAAAGTATCACCTTCCACCCCTAAAGGAGAAGCTCTACACTTCTTGAGGTTCTGAGAGAGAATCTCAGAACTGTTAAATTTTGCTGTTCATAGAGCTACTTGTTTCTCCCTGAAGTTGTATTCTTTGAGGTTCACTCCAGTGGAAGAAAAATCCTTCTCAAAGTGAAATAGGCTTGCTGGAGAGACAGGTCACTGACAGCTTTGCTTATTTTATGGACAAGTTACAACAAGCTAAGCCTTTGCCATCTGCTCTGCCCGTGGCTGTAAATGGAAAAAACCCCACACCAATCAAACAAAAAGAACAAATCACAAGAGCACCAAGGAGATACAAGTGGTACACAGCCTGTGTATGCTCCTCCAACAATGCAGCTTCCACTGAAGATGATGCTTCTCACGGTTAAGACACAAATCACAAGGAAAACAGTTCACACGCAACACAGTAAATTTCCTGCTGAGATGGAGTTTTCTTGAAGCAGACCTGACTCCACCACACTGTTCAGCTGTACTCCTATAAAATTATGTAAGCTTTATGTAAAGACTGTCCTCGGTGATTTTTTTAATATTGTTTGCATCTCAGGCAGTAAGGTACAATGGAGTGTGAATTCTTGGAGGAATAATGCCCCTGGTGGGGGAATACATGAGGCAATAAATGGATTTTGCAAGTAGCTAAATACCACAGCAAGGCCATGAGGTATCTGAGAAGCACAGAAGCATTCATTGAAAATATGTTCCCAGTGCCACGTTCAACAAAGTTAAACAAACATAAATGTGAAGACTGTGGATTTCTGGCCATGTGAGAATTTGGGAAACCTATGCAGTTAGTTTGCTAGAGAAACACCATAAGAAAACACTGAGATGAATAGATTAATGGGGAAAATTATTAGGAGGGGGTAAAAGTGATGAGATTCAGCATATGTATTTGTCAATAAAGAGGCATCATCCATAGGAAGTGTATACTTTGCACCCAGTGATAAATCTTCCTGTTGACGTGCAGCTTGTTATATGGTATTCTTGCTGCATTTTTAAGCACAAAGTAAAAATACATGAACCATCCATACAACATATCATAACTCACTGTAATGCACATTTAATGGTTTTCCCCTAAGAAATGAAACTATAATCTAATGTATTGCATTTATCTGTGGAATGTAAATTCCTGTAGAAATGGATTCATTGTGAGCATAATAGAGAACAATCTTTAATGAAAAGATTTACAAGGAGTATATCTATTCCTTGAATTTCTCTTTAAGTTACTTAATAAAATTTGTTTGACATCCAGGCATTTGATTATCTCCTTGGATTATGAAAAAAGAGACTGAATGATAGTGTATATATGTACTTCAGCTTAAAAAATTAGACTCTTCTGCTGGTTTAACTCTATGGGACCATCTTCTTTGACACTAAAGGACCTGTGTCAGGTCACAGTCTTGCAAATACCTACAGTGGCTAACCTCAATATACAGGAACAGCCTTTAAGAAGGAAGGAAGAGAATACAGGAATTGCTGCTGCCCCCCTCAGAGGGTCAAGTACCTGCACATACACTGAACTATCCAACAACTGCATGTAATATGTGAGGTATGTTAACTTGTGTAACATAAGGTGTATCTTCATTCTGTGGACAGTAACAGTAAATTAGCTGACAACATTTTGCACAAGGCTGAATGGAAACAAATGGAACTTCAGAGTTCAATTAAAAATATATAATTATTTATGTTCATATACTTCGTATTTATAAATCCTTAAGCAGCATGACTAAATCCTCTTACTCTGATATCTACATTGCTATTCATTAATGAATCAATGATGCTCTGTTCTTTTGCACCATAAAGATCAGCTTACCCTTGGCATGAGCAACTATTGGACTAATTTGTTCCCAAATGAAGAAATTATTCAAGTTAGACCCTTGGTATTTGATAAGATAACGTTTTCAACTTCCACAAAGATCAGGAAATGCACACTAAATTAAATAAGTGATTTTCTTATTACTAATGATGTGTGACTACATAAAATCAATATTGTATCTGTAATATATATGTTGACTAGCATTACAGGTGGGACTACCTCAAGGTGACCTGGCAAATGTCACAGTATAATCTCATTTTCACTCACTTTGCCAAATACTAACTAGAGCTGAAATCTTCCATCTGGATGGGAGCAGGGGTGATTGCTTTGCATTTTGATCAGATTAGTTTCACTATTTGCAGACAAAAGAGAGGAGATAATGTTTTGCCAATGTTAATACAATCTGATAAACTTTCTTTGAAAATATGTACTGTCCCTGCTTGCTATCATGAAGAATTAAAACAAAATGTAAGAGTGGCTTATGTATCAGAGTTATGCTTTTGGCTGCGTTGTTGAAAACTTCTCCAAGTCTGAACACATTTCAGAAAATAAGCCTACACGTGTTCAGTAAGATGACTAGTTTTTATCAGTTCCTACAGATCAGATCTGAGAGAGCAGATTGCAAAACTAAAGGGCTATGGTAAAAAATCTGCTCTCTTTCCATATCAGTGAGACCTCAAATCACACAGTTCTACTGGTTGCAATTGTGTCAATAAAACATGAGGAAAAAGAGTTGCATAGGACCAATCAGTACTGCTGCACTCAGTGAGACTTACAGAAAGCAAAAGTACTGCTAGGCATATTTAACATCAAGCCAACAAAATACATTCACAATGCATCCCTAAAAATAGTCATTGTTCTTTAAAGGACCATAATTTTAATAAGATCTCAAAATCTTCCGTCTGGTTTTTTTTCTGTCTGCTTACCCTATGGTACACTGAAGGAATCCAGTTTGACTACTAGAAACCAGATGAACTGTGGTTATTAGGTAGCTTTTCACCAGCGGTTTTTCATTTATAGGCTGAGTATATTTGATCTGGAAGCTACTGAAATCTAAACACAGAACTCAGCAATGCCATTCTTTGAAATCTCTTTTCAAAATACATGTTGGGAAACCCTGTCTTTCTGCTAGACTTTCCATTTAATGCAAGAGCAATTTTCAAGACTTGAAACCAACGCATTTGGATAGTGATGCTCTCCCTCAGGCCTACAAGATTATGTGCTCACATGACTATTGCTGTAATAAGAGCTTTTGTGTGGTTCAATATCCACTTAGCACTGGATTTTTACATCATGACTTAGAGGCAATTACTGTCTACTCCTAGCAAGATGGAAGTGGAATGCTATACTCCCTCTGATTATATATCCAGAAAGTATATGCCAGTAGCAAGCTGAGCATTGATTGAGTGTTGATTAATACTAGTAGTGGAATACAAAAGGACATCACTCAATGTACAAGTTCACCAGTCAGTTTATAGCAAACTGGTCTCTCAAAGAACATTCCAAGAAAGCTTCCAAGCATGTGGCTATACCACAGGTCTACTTATAGGTCAAATTTACTGCAAATTTGCAATTTAAGTGTCAAACTCAGGAACCAACTCCTGTGCCAAGTCAGATGACAGAAAGAGATATATAAGTAATTGATAGTCTTTTCTAACCTAATAGATTCTGTGATACCTTTGAGATGAAAAGTAGTATCTGCAAGGACAAAAGCAGATGGGGAGTAACAGATTCTTACTCCCTTTGGAAGAGCTTTTGGAGGCCGGGACTTACTTGCTTTGAAATAAGATCTCACTTATTATTGTGAGGAATAATACTAAATACTAAATTTCTACTAAATAGGAACTAAACTATGCTCTGAAGCTAACTAGCTCTCTTAATTCAGAACATGTTGTCTTTTAAGTCTTCGAAGTTGGTTTTTAATTTTGGCAAAGTAAGCACCATTGACTAACAGAATCAAAATACATCTCAGACAGTTTGTGGACAGCATGGAGAATAAAAAGGAGATTTTTTTTACTTATGTTTAGTCTTTACATGAACGCATAAAAAGAAGGCTCTGAATTGAATGTTACCACCATTGTATTGTAAAGCCAAGAGTATTACCCTGAAACCAGATTCAGATTGATCTATCAGTGGCAGAAGAGAATCTACAAATTAACACAATTAAACTTCTAATTAACCTGTCCCTTTGTGTTTCTCTTTACTTGGCACTATGCTTAACAAATTCAGGGATTTTTCAGAGAGCACTCATACATTAAATTTTGTAATAGTGCATGACAATCTATTTATCTATTTCAAAAAGTGCATAGTAGATTGAAAACATATAGAGTTCTTAACTTTTCTAGGAGTATTTCTAGTTCTTTAACCCATGTATTTATATGCTTAACCAAAGAGGCTATGCAAATCACAGTTCATTTCCTGTCCAGTAGAGATGCATTTAGTTATACCTTGCAGACTTTTCTTGACTTTGCAACACAAGCCTCTGACAGCTGTAAATGCCATGATGTCATTATTTCCTAATAATCAGAGACACCTTTTTTACAGTCAAAGGCCACAGCAGATTCCAAAGCAGATTATGGACACAAATATGTATGATGCGTTTGTAACTTTTGTGACCTACATTTCATACAGCTACATGATGAGTTATCAGTTCAGTCACTTTTCAGAGAGGATTCACAGAGTTTGAGTTTGTGCATTTTGCATATTCCAAATATATGATGGCCAGATGGTACAATCCTGACTTTTGTGTTCAGCTTTTGAATGGACTGCTGTTTTCCTTCCATAGATCAAGACTAGGGGAATCCTCTGGATTACAGGGAGAAAAGTGGGGCACAAGAAGCCCTCTGAAGTTTAGTTTTCTGGCTGACTTAGAACTCTTTTGATATTAATCTTAACTCCACAGTTACTTGTAATTTCCTTGCCCCTTGAAGCCCTATCAATAGAGTCTGATGGAAGAAAGAGAGCTTTTATAGTTCAAACCTTCAGGCTGCTTTTTCCTGTGAACTCACTCTTCTTCACCAATTCTTGTATTGCAAGGTAGAGAAGAACTGGAATTAGTACAGAGAAGGGCAGTCAGTATGACCAAAGATCATTTAGGAAGAAAGATTAAATAGCATAGTCCACTGTAGGCTGGAATAAAACAGCTGAGGGAGGACACGCTCAATGTATAAAGAGTCATGAATTGTGGGGAGAAAATAGGTAATGCTTATGCAATGCTTCTCACAGCACATAAGGCAGGTAGAATCAAAAACTTAAGCAAAAAGAAGCTAAAACTCTAAAAAAAGTATTTTCTTGTGTTTCTGTGCAACTCAGCTGTGGAACTTACTGCCACAGGATGGTTGTGCAGGTCAAAAGCATAAAAAGATTTTAAAGGAATTAAATACAATCCCAGAAGAAAAATCTTTCAGATATTACTGAATACATGAAGATAAAACCACTGTCTCAGGAAGTACCTAGTCTTCAAATTAAAAGAGACAGAGAGAGTTTACCCGAGGAAAGGGCACTATACTTTTTCTATCTTTTCTTTAAGAATGTCCACATAACTTCAGTCAGAAATATGTTACTGTGTAAAAAGAACTTTGATCTGACACAGAATAGCTGTTCTGTGTTCCTGATACCTTCTTCAACTTCCTTTGCAACTCTGTAGGGACATGAGAAGATTATGGTAAATTGAAGGCAGTTATGAGGATTTTTGCTTTTTATCTGTCTTTGCAGAAAGTATATCTCAACAAGGCCAGAAAGTCTTGTCTTGTATTTCTACCCTGACTTGGATCTCAAGACTTTACATTTGCTTCAACTGTTCTTTGCAGAATAAATGATGTGAGGCTGTGTGGAAAAGACAGTTCTGAATATATGCTAGCTTTATTCAAAGCTCCCACTTCAGAGGGCTTTTCTCCCTAGCTCTGTAATGCCTGTCTTCAGCAGCACCTGTGCTCAATGTGCTTTGCAGTGCTTTGTCTTTGCTCAGAAAGGTCATGCTGTGGAGGGTGCAGAAAGCAGTACCAGCTCAGGAAGGATTTCACTGAGCCCTCAGATAGCCTCTGGTAAGTCACTGTGTAGTCAGACAAACAATGACAGATGCCACCCTATCATCAACAGTGTCCTTACAGTCTAGACAACCAAAACTGAAAACAAATCCTGACAAGGGTCTTGCTTGTCTGAGTCTTGCTGCCCTCTGGGAGAGGGAAGGAAGGGTACCTCAGTCTGGTATGGGTGTCACAAAGGTGCTGATGAGCTCATGTTCCACCTATAGCCCCTTTCACTTCAATTTTTTTGAGCAATTTTTTCCTATATAAAGGGATTCGCATGTATAGAACTTCCTGAGCGAAACTGAGCCTAAGCTTCATTTGAAGATCTGGTCAGTCCAGTCATAGGGGTGCTTCTGGGAAGACTAATTTTGAAAAATCTACCTAAGCAATATTTTTGAACCGTGGAACCAGGTGTTTTTCCTGTCATTAGAGGGAATTTCTTAGTATCTTGTAATTAAATTTGAAGGAAGTTCTCAAGGGACACAGCCCACTCTTCAGTGCACACTTTCCAGCATCTGCAGCATACAATGAAATCTTGACCAAATATATTGTTGAAATGGCCAGAGCACAAGAAAAACATGAGTGATAATGACTAATAGAAAATATATGTGATTATCTCACAGTGTAACATGCCTTTGTCTCACACTTTTCCACTGTACATTATAATAATACCTCAATACCTTAATACCTCAAAGACTAGAACGACAGGGCAAGTGTGTGCAATACATCTATGCTATCAGAAGAGATTTAAACAGATTGCCTTCCTCATCTGCTGGAAGGAGCAGACACATAGCAGCACGGAGATCTTTAAGTCAAGTGAATGCTGCTCACTAGCCTAGATAGAGAATTGTACTAATACAGCTCTATTACTTTGGGTATTTTGTGCTTTCACACTTCTTGGCTGTGTTCAGAGCTCTGGGTGTATCCCAGGATATAATTAGCATTCACATAATGCGAAAGATCAGTAGCACTGCCAGGTGAGAGTTACAAAAGCACACTGCATATCGGTAACTGCATCTTAGAGATATATGATCACTAAATCCTGCAGATACCAGATCTGCAGAGGAGCCTTCTGACTTCCAGCTGGACAAGGCTTCAGCTATGTACGGTGAAAAAAAGACAAGATAAAATACAATAAAAATTTAGCTATATTAGTAAAATTTAGCTATTTTAGTGTGACTGCAAAATTTTAACTGCTTGAAAGAAGGTTGCTGTCCAAATTATGGACAATTAAGATAAAGCTAGCTTATGTAAACAAAAAGGACTGTCAGGGAAAGTGGGAAAGACTTTTAGCCTATAGGATCTTGAGGGAGACAAAAGAGGGGTGGGAGAAACCTAAGCTGTTTGAAATGATAAAACTTAATGTAACTACTCTACAGTAATAAGAATAGGAGCTAGGCAACCAAATGTCTATTTAGAAGGCAGACTTCGTAAAGAGTGTATATGATAGATAATTATGAAACTCACTCCTTCAAATGTATAAAAAGCTGTTGTGTTTCTTTTCTCAGTGGAAGGGGGGGGGGGCAAAACCCCCTGCATCTCCCCGGCCATAATAAAAGTGTGCTTTACATATTTTTAAGGATTTCTTTGAATCAAGGGAACCATCAGAACTGACTCCTAGGTAGCCTCTACCACTGTAGAAGGCTGCTGGCTTTCAACAGCCAGGACAACGCAAGGAGGACTTACGAACTCTAAGAGTGACCATATAAAGCTTAGTTGTCTCTTCATGGCAGAAGACAGGAGATTTCTTCACCATCATCCCTACTCCGTACCTGGACTTCCAGATATTGTGACATTCTAGGCTACTTGCCTTGAAAGGGAGTCCAAAGTACATGATTAAACATGACCTCCTCCCTAGGCAAAACGTATTCAGTGACTGACTTCCAGCAGGACATTGTTACTGTGTATTTATGGGATTGCTACAGACAACAGACTCAAGGACTGATGGACTTCTGTTCATATTGAAACGGAGGGCCTCACATTAAAAGTGTCAATAAGCTGACTCATGGTACCCTGACATGCTCAGGAAGAGTCATCATGATTTACCTTTTCCATCTGCATAAATCTTACTGCCTCTAAAGAGCCTGAACATGTCCTTTGTTTCTCTCAATGCGGTGATAGTGGGTGAAATACAAAAAAATGCAAATTTTGGTACAGTAACATCGAACATTTATGAAAACACTGTAGCTCTGGTGAAGATTCCAGCTGCAAAGGCCTTCCTGTAGAGACCACAGAGAAACTAACCAGTGAGTTGATGATGCATACAGTTAGAAAATAATCTGAAATTAAAAATTAATTAAGTTTCATCAGTGGTTCCCTGAAAATAAGCAATTAATTATTTACTACTTATAGATACATATTTATCTTTTAGCATTTCAGAGGTCCATATGAACTCTGGTACATCGTTTCTGCATTAAAAATACCTCAAACACCATCACAGTCCTTTTCTTTTTTTCCCCCAAAGAAAAACAAAAACAAAGCCTTGAAAAGACAGAAACCGACCCTCATGCTAATTTGCTCTAAGCACAACACAGGATAAAGAGGAAGCACACAGGTGGGGAAACAATTCATCACGAATTCAGCTTAAGTGTTGACCTTCAGCATCATAGTGCCCTGACAAACCCAGCCACTATCACCATTTTTTTCATTCCAAGGAAGGTGGCAGGGCATGGTCAGAGAAAAGAAACTTTGGGAACGTACTTTTGGTTTCTTAGAGATTGGTTTATGCCCTGAAATTGGAAGCTTAATGGTACTTCTGTTAGAGATTGAGGTTTTTGGCTTGCGTGGGTTTTTTTGTTTGGGCTGTTTGGTTTTTTTAATCCTGACTACTGTAGCAATAGGCATTCCCTATCCACCTCTAGACCTTTGTGGCATCATTCTAAATCATTTTCTTCAGAGAGGAGTTTTACATTCCAGCCTTAAAAGACAACTATGGATTATGCATTCATTATACTTCTGAACACAGGATGAGCCCTTGTAAGTATTTGGATAACGGACAGCCTTTGAAAGCCCAATATCCTGTGGGAAATGCTATGGCTGATTCACCAGGTGCCAATATTCTGCCTGGTAATTCACAATTGGTACTCTTCCAATTAGCAATAGGAGACATAACCGCTAATACTGCCAGCTGCTACCTGGAATGCCTTTCTTGTTTGGGTTTTTTTTCCTTGTCTGCTTGTCCTCCTGTATCTCTTTAGAGAGGTGCTGCAAGAAGACAACGACATTGTAGCACTCAATTAACAGATGCAGTCACAAAACGGGCAAGTAGGTATAAACTAGAGATAAGGCAAAAGAACAGCTAACTGAAGAAGGCAGGAGGTTTGATGGGTAGGAAACATGCCGAGCGTGAGGAGGACGACCCGAGCTAGCGGCGTGGCTGTTTTCTCCCCTGGGGGATGGCTTGCGGGGGGGCACATGGGTGTGCGTTCTTTCCAAGGTTCCGACAAGCGACAAGTCGTGACCTTCTGCACTTGCCAGCTGGGGAGAGGGGCGCTGATCCCGCAGGGCTCACGGCCATTTATTTGACCCTAGTCATTTCAGGGGATAACCAGTTAGCCGGCACACACGGCGGTGTGTAGGCCTGGCTCCCTGCGTCCGTCCCGGTGCGACAGCGCCCGCGGCTCCGCAGGGATCGCGCTGCGGCAGCGCTGCCGGGAGCGGAGCGCCGGGCTGGCAGGGGGGGCAGCAATCCTGCCCTCAGTCCCGGGCCGCGCTCAGCAGTAGGGCGGCCGGGCGGGACAGGAGCAGCACCGCCGCCCGACCCCGCGTGTGCCCCGCTGGAGCCGCGGAGCCCGCGGCGCAGGCGGCCCCCACCGCGCCGCTCCCGCTGCCCGGGGGCGGGCAGG
>JAWMRA010000113.1:51398993-51494176 GCA_035584735.1 Pseudotriccus pelzelni
CGCTCGCCCGCCCGCGCCGAGCGCCTCCCGCGGGGCTGCTGCCGCCGCAGGGTCCGGCTCCGGCGGCGCCGGCCCTGCTCCAAGGGCTCTCCGCACCCCCGCCGGGAAGCGACTCCCTGTGCTCCCGCGGGCAGGGCCGAGCCCGGCCGCAGCCCCGCTGCGCCACCGGGGCCTGCCCGGGGTGGGAGAGGCGGAGGAGGAGGAGGAGGAGGAGGGACTCCGCAGCGGCAACAACTGACGTGTCCCCGCCATGGAGATCGGCGTGATTCATCAGCGGCGGCGGGGCAGCAGCGGGATGCCGCGCTCCGCTCCCGCGTAGGCACTGCTGCGGTGGGGGCAGCCCCGGCACCGCTCTGCCGCCCGCACCGCCCTCCTCCTCCTCCTCCTCCTCCTCCTCCTGCTCGCCGCCTGCTTCTCTTCCCCCGCGGCTAGGCGAAGATCCCGAGGGAGGCAAGATGGAAGAAATCCTGCGAAAGCTGCAGAAGGAGGCGTCGGGGAGCAAGCACAGGGCCATCAAGGAGAGCTGCACCTGGGCCATCGGTACGGGCGCGGGGGGCGCGGGCTGACCCCGCCGCGGCCGGGCTGCCGCGGGGAGCGGAGCGGGGCAGGAGCCGCCGATGGAGAGGTTTTGTAACGGCGGAGGCAGGGAGACCTCAGCAAACTTGTTCCGCGCTGGCTGCTGAGCCCCCGGCGGGTGGGGAGCGACAGGAGCGCCTCGGGCTCTTCGAAATGCCCGGGAGCTCCGCGCTGCTGGAAGAGACCGTGGCACCTGCTGCCGGTCCCGGAGAGTGTCCGTGTCTCTCCTTCTCCCCACCTCCAGGATCTGTTTCGTGGCGCTTGCCAGGCAGATACGGGTATCGGTAGCTGTCAGTTTCCCTGTATGTTTTGGGGGGGGCTGTCTTTTTCTTAAAAGGCCGCCTCGTTGCTCTAAATCATCGTAAAAAAACATCCGGCGTAGTTTTTACTGCTGGTTTATGTTCGGGAATCTATTTTAAAAGCTAGGAGTTTTGTTTTGCTGGATTCCATGAGCTCTTTTTTCCTTGCTATATAATGGAAATAATGATCAGTATAACGAGTTCATTTTTTAAGGGAATACAAGCTTAGGTACATTTTAGCATCCACCCATTTTGCAAAATTGTTTGTGGCTTGAAGTGTTTTTTGACGCTAAGAACCTGGAGCAGTCGTCAGCAAGACCCCTAACTTACATCATCATAACTGTGATACTTTCAGATACTTTAAATTTTTATTTTTCATCCATACGTAGCTACAGCATTCTGTGATAATTCATACCTGTTGCTGTCTTATTACTGGCCCTGTACTTTCCATGGATTGCTTCATTAATCGTGTGTTACTCTTGCACAGCAGCCATGCAAATATCGCATATACTGTTCCAGTTTTAGTATCTGTGCTGCCGAAGTGCTGATATGTGACAGTGGAAAAGATGGTATTCGATGCCTTCTCATTGGGCATCCAGGCTCCTGACAGATTTCTGCAAAGCTTTGTGGACTTGGAGCAGCAGTGGTTGTTGTTTTGGCAGCTGAAGTAGGGTCGTTAGTTCAGAGATTGTAGCCAGATGTATTACTGTGGTTGAACGCAGAAGTTTCTTTCAAAATCCCTATTGTTTCTTTTGGTTATACAGAAACCTTGGATTCTCCTGATGCTGCTATCAAGATACCTCCATATCAGCTAAGGTAAGAACATTCAATGTTGAATCCTGTGGAGCTGTCAGTATTTGTAAAATTGAAGCAAAAAATTGAATTAAATGTGAGGTAGACAGCGGATGGGGCTGAATCTTTGTGATTTCTTTAGTTTGTAGATATACGTATCTATGCTGATAGTAGTGGATAACTTGCTGATGATCCCTTGGCCTGTGGCCATGAATGAAATGTGTTAAAATGGTTATGTATAGTGGTGACACTGGTTAGAAACCTTATGGTTTGAAGAGTTTTCCTTCTAAATTACAGCTTTACGTATAAATGATAATGTTTCCCAGCCTTCTGAGTGTATTTGTTTTCTTTTCAATCTAAATCAGTTTATGTTTACTAAAAATAAAAATTCTGGAAACTGAAAAATTATCATACAGGTAGGACACTAAGAACTAAAATAATGCAGTTTCTATGCCTACTTCTTCCTTTAGCCTACAAGATTATCCTGAGTAAGCGTTCTTCCTTCTTCCTACCTCCATTTGTACACCTATAAAAAAAAATTTGTACACAAGATCTCATTTTGGAAATTGTGATTGTTATGGTGTCAGTGGATAAGCAAAATTATTCATTGTCCCTTCTGACAGAACCATTGGGAATCATCAAAAGAAACTAGGAAGCACACTGTTTAAAACAGAAGGACATTGTTTCACACAACCTAATAATTCAGATGTGAAATACTTAGGTTTGCCTTATTAAAGAATGTAATGGATGCTAAAAAATTGCAGGAGTGCAAAAAACACCTCAACAAATCCACTGAAGAAATTTTTTGACATCTGTCAGATGCAAAGGTACCCCATCTTATTCAGAAGTACTTTAGTCAGATGATTGAGTTTTTATAAAAGAGTATGTAGGAGTCTTGCTGGATGTGTGGCCTGTCCTGTAGTCCTCCTAGATATCTCTTATGAACTACTGACAGAGGTGCCACTTTTTTACCACAATATTACTCTCAGTCAAGCAGTCACTAAATAGGGAAGGTATAAGAGCAGTTCTTTTGCAGCTCTAAAATCCTATCAGCTGCAGTCCACAGAAGACCTCAGTGAAATGGGGGATGGATGTAGCACAGGTCTGACATAACCAATGCCAGACACGTGCATCTCCAACACAGACTGGAAACAGCTGGATGACTAATTCCCAGTAGCTTCATTAGAATTAGGTTTTCTTGCCACTGTGGCTGGAGAACACTTGGCTCTTCATCTTCCATTTTATCAACCTATGTCTTTATGGTTTCTTTGTTTTTAAGTGCTATTGTCATTCCCTATGAATTAGTTAACTAGCTGTTACCACACTACTTCCTTTTTCACTTGCCTAGTACCTCTTTACAGATATGTCTACCTTTTTCTCTTCTTCATCCAGTGTTCTTAATGATGTATTTGTTTAGTTGGGGCGTTTTTTCCACTGTAAATCCTAATCGTTTTAAATAAAGCTAATATTTATTGTTAGCTACAGGTGTAGCTATGATGAACTAAACTCTTAACGTTAGACTTGTCAGTAACAATGCATTCATTATTACTGAATGTTTTGCAAAATAGAAAGTACACAGGAGAATTTGAATAGAAGCTTTTGTTGTGGGGCCCTTGGTAAGTCTCTGCCACACAACCTCAGACAGCGTGGGAGCTGTTGCTGAACTGACTCTTCCCTCTCTGGTAACAAGCTACCACCAGGCTCCAGATCAGCACACTGAGCCACATCTTGGGCTGGAGTTCACCTGCATGGTGTGCAATTTGGATAAAAATTCTTCTTTGCTTGGTATTTGTTAAAGAGCAGCACTCTGATGGCTTGGGTCCTAACACTGGAAAAGAACAGCCTTGAAAGTAGGGTGGCAGCTACGACCAGAAATATAGCCAAGATACTGGATGGAGACATCCTGACCATGCCTGTTTCCTGCTTTCGACTTATATCAGGTGCAGGTTGTATCACCTGCTGTAATGCAGGTCAGCCTCTGGCTGCTCATCCACTTGGAATCTGAGTCTGCACTTCACACTTTCTGCTATAATATTTTTGAGTGTAGTAACAGAGCATGGGAATGTGTTCTGGAATATTCCATAATACTAGAACTAGAGCGAATCTTTCCACTAATTAACCCTAGTCCACAACTCAGATCTGACATCCATAGTGACAACATACTGAAAGTGTTAAAGGCAGTGTGGCAAATAGTTCAGGAAAAAAATGTATTTATGAGCTGAATTTTGAGTACTGTATGTGGGGGGAGGATGTTCCAGCCTGTTTAATAGTAAAGTTTGGGGTGTCCTTAGAATATAATGGATATAAAGAAAGGACATCAGCACTTCTGTACAGGGTATTTGGGAAAGTTCTTGATCTAGGGCACGTGCATTCTGCATAGGAATAGAGAACAGATTTATGAGCTGCCATGTCCAGTTGAGATAGATACTGGCTTGGTTTCAAAAGCAGTGAATCAAGTAAGTACTCCAGTCAGTATTGTTCTGTTTCTCCCCAGAGCAGTGTCTGGCTTCCACTAGTGAGCTGTACTGATGTTATTACCATTTAACAGGTTGGCTGTGACCATGCTTGAGTTCTTTTCCTTCTAAAACTGAAGAATGAAGACGGGTCACAAAAATGAGAGTGTGTAAACTGTATACTCAGTAAAGTATAAACTGTATACTTTTACAGTGTGAACTGTATACTTTTTTTATTTATGATAAGAAAAGCCATTTGCTGCTTTTGACACCCCAGTTCCAGATGAGTAGAGGTTCTTCAAAATGTTTTCTTGTAAGATCGCGATCCTAGCGTGAGAATGGGGAGGACAAGGTATCTTTTTGCATTTCCTCAGCGTACGACCCATTTAAATTCAAGGGTTTTTTTAGCATGTATGATATCAGCTACATACTTGTCTCCACAACAGTGTTGAAGTAGATTACTTCTGTGTTCTGACTTGCTCCTGACCTCTCCATGGTTTCCTCTCTTGTGTTGGACCTCTGTTACTGAACACTAGGCAGATCATTGTAGTTCTCTGTGCAATTAATTAGGGGCTTTAGCTGTAGCATTTGTGTGGGGGCTGTTTCTAGCACTTCTCTGGTAGCAGTTTTAGGTAGCACAGGCCTGCTAGTTTTGGGAGCACCTAGAGTACTTTTGCCCTAAGGGAGTCCCAGTGACTGGACATTCAGCCTGGAATGTCATTCTTTAATTAGTTTGATAGAGATCTGTTCGGTATATCTTTAGGGAGCTAAATGAGACTATTGTGCTGTTCCACTTCCTTTGATGTTAATTGGACTTATGAATCCAAATCCCACTTAATGACCTTGCATATTAATTCTAGTGAGGGGCATTATTTAAATGTCTCACTTCCTAAAGAAATACAAATCTCCAACAAATACAGAGTTTCCCTCAGAGTCTTGTCAACTCTGCCTTGAGATAGGAATATGTGTGACTGTTTGGGACTTTCAGCTTGTGATCAGAGTATTGGGCAAGGTGTGAGGTAGTAATGAAGATTAAAGTGGATCAAGATGGAAATGACTTGAAGTCGGTTCAGGGCTTTGTTGTAGATGTTCTTGGGATTCTTGAGAAGGAAGAGTGACATAACGTATTGGTAACTGGTCTCTTGTTACCTGCCTAGTGTGATGATATTTTTCTCTGAACAGGAGTTGTAAAGATTGGATATATACTGAGTCCTTAAGGAGTCTGGATGGACGACTTAAATCATGAATTAGATAAAAGGAATTCATGTGCTTGTGTTTTAATTGGTGAATTGATCACACAGAAAATAGCTTAAGAGTTGTTTGCCAGCAAACAGTTGTTTGCTACTAAGTTGGACTCAGTTTACTTCAGTCGTTTCAAGATGACAGATTCTTCCCTAAGGCTGATAATATACACTGAATAAGGCTCTCTTCTTGGCTAATCGCTGGCCAGTTCCTCTACTGTGATTTTAGAGGCTAAAATATGACCTATTAAAGGTAACTGAACAGACATAAGAAAATAAGCTTTGAAAAAGAAAGTTTGATCAGAGCAGTTTAATACTCATGAGGATTATTGCTATATCAGAGAATAAAATAAGAGGCTAGACAGTGCTTGCCAGTCACATCCCACTTTGAAAAAACTTGTGTTTAGCAGAATTTCTTGGAATGCTTTATGAAGCTAAGTCCTACCTTACAGGCTACATAAAACTTGGTGGCTTTTTATCAGCACAGACTTGGTGCTGCTAAGAGGAGGTTGGTAGAGAACTTCTTTTCAGAAGGAATGCAAATTACATCATGTACTGTGCCAGAAAGGCTCACTTGAATTCCTCCTGTATTTCACATGGGCCTTTCAAAAATTACCGGTATTTCTGGAGATGAGAGCTGGAAAGTCAGGAGTCAGTGATGAGCAGGGTCCTCTGTAATAACCAGCTTACATCCAGTTCTGTCTCTTCTGTTTGTGTCCCAGTAGTAGTCATCTTGGCACTAGTTTTTGAGGGCAGTTTCGAAACTTCAATAAGGCAATGCGATGAGCAGCTGTCAGGAACAGACATACGTTTTAAACTTAGCTGAACTCTGAAATATCTATCCTCCTTGCATTTTTGGGTTTTTTTATCGTCATGGGCATCTGGGGATGAAAGTGGTAGTTCTAATCTGCTGCCTATTTTTGCATCTCTAGTTTTGCATTTGACATACTTCTTGAGAAATATATAGCTTATAAACTCTGAAATAAAACAGCATGCTCACTCATTTTAGTTACAGGTGCTCAACAAATAATAAAAGCAGTAAAGAATCTTGAGTCTTGGTATGTGTTTTGGCTTCTCCATTGTGAAGAAATGTTTATGATTTCATAATTTTTGTATTTTGCCATCTCTTAATTTTGTTCATATCTTCTGTTAGTTTCTTTCTGCTGGGAGAGAAAAGCTATATATATATGGCAGATCCCTGACCAGAAATAGTGAGTGTGAGAGGAGGAACGGCTGTCTCTGGGGGGTGGCTTTTGCATACCTCTCTCTATTTTACTCTTTTGCTTTTTTAAAACATTTTGTTTCCAGCTCTTGCTCTGACACCACCTGGCATTAAGTGCTCCTGTGCTTTCCTCCTGGATGTGACTGTTGGATATGTGACTCATGCTGCTCGACCATTACATGGTCGCTGTCTGGCATTCAGCAAGTGTATTAAGAGTTCCCTGGCAGGCATGAGGCCAAGAAGAGGTTCTAGTTGCAGAGTGGATTGCTGAGCTTCATCTCTTGTGTTGGCAGTTTACAGACGTAATCCAGACTTTGGGGGGCATTTATGTAGCTCATTTGGTGTTTCGAATGATACGTATGTACTGGTCTTGATTTAAAATGTTGTGTTACCAGTTCTAATGTTCGGGAGCAGGTGAGGGGAGGAGATCAGTGTTTAGAAAGGCAATGTGGCACTGTGTAACATAATGTTTGGATCAATCTGCATGTTTAGTCTGGGATATGTATGATATGTAGATATGGCCTTTCTGATGGGCAGGTACGTAATCTCTGAAAAACTTCGCATGTGTTCTGGGACCCAAAAGACAGCACAGTTGAAGAGGAAAGGGATGTATAGGGTCAGTTTCTATAGTGTATGTCCAAACTCTTGCTGTCAACACAAGATTTCAAAAGTGTTGGAAGGCCTCTAGATATAGAAGTCCCTAAAAACCTGCTAGCTAGGGTTATTGACTCATTAATGTATCAAGCAAGGCAAGGTTTAGTGTTGTCATGGGAAAAGGTGCATGATTTCTACTACACTTACTTGTGGGTTTGTTGTGAGGGTTTTTTTTTGTTTTGTTTTGTTGTTGTGTTTTTGATTTTGTTGGTTTGGTTTTTTTTAAGGGCAGTGCTTGCTGTTTCTGAAACTAACTTTCTACCCTTCCTAACATTCTTTGTGGTAGTGAACCTTCATATTCATCACTGCCTTGGGTGTTTATTCCTTTTATAGATTCTTCTAAAAATTCATTCTACATTTGTGACAGAAGTCCACCTTTTACTGGTCTTGGCTGGGCTAGAGTTGATTTTCCTCATTGGAGCTGGCAGGATGGGAGTGGAGAGCATCTGAGTGGGGCCAAGGATGAGGGCAGCCATAGTTTTAGCTGTTTGTCTAACTTCTAATAACAAATGCAACTGAAATATTGACCTGAGGGTCTAAGGATGATAATGGGATAGCAGTGTGTGTCTTTGCTTTAAACATTTGATTACTTTTAGTGCTTGCAGAGGAGAAGAAAATGAGAACATTATTAGGCTGTTGATATTTGCCTTAGAGAATGAAATATTGTTGGAGACGGGGAGGGGGGATGGGCAGGAACCAGGGGTGGAAGAAAAGTGGCACGGAAATTGAAAGGATTGTTTTTCTAGTAAATGGTACTTTACTCTGCTGTGGTCTTTATGTGATGCTGTGCAAGTCATGACTTTTCTTTGTTTTGAAAATGAAAGGGTTAGTGGGAATAATAAGTAGTTTCTGACATTTCTTTTATTTACATTCCATGAAAAGTAACAAAGCTGCAGGAAATTCACTACCTTTCATTTCCTTGAATGTTCGTTTGCTTAAGAAATTGAATATGCTGAGGTGCAGTGAGTATAAAATTACATAATACATTGCAAATGTGGGGATATTTTTAACAACCGTGCCTTAGGTCTGTCAAGATTTAGCATTGAACTGCTGTGAAAGTTGAATGGCATTGCAGATTGCAGCACTGATCTTCAAAACGTAACCAGTGATGACCAGAAATGTATCTCATTCTCCCATTTCTTCATCAAACTTCTGTAACTCACTGTAGGCCATCCAACTGTAATGGAGAAAATAAGGTAATTCGCAAGTTCTCTATGCTCTAGTACCTCTGTGTCTCTTTTCTCTTCCCTCAGTTGCACCTAGTCCCAACATTGTAAAACTTCTCCTGCTGGAAGTTTAATTTTCATAAGACTCTTTGTTATTTTCAGGGAAAAATCCTTAGCTTCCTTTCCAGGCTTACCAAGTAGAGGGAAGAGAAGTTGCATGGACTAGTTTGATAAGCTTTCAAAATTGCAGGCTGAGCAAGTCCAGCATGTCCTCTTCTTAAGGGCAGGAGGTATACACTAAGGATGGATACTCGGCTTCTTGCCTCATCTTCAAATTATAATCACCTGAAGGATACAGGTTGCTATATAATTAAGATCTTGTAAGGTTTACATGTCATCAGATTCCTTGGGAGCAGAGTTACTGTGATACCTTTTGCACAAAAGGCAAAAGTCTGTAAGGGTGGATGTTCAAGGGAGAGTGATGATAACATATTAGAGAGACGGGAGACTGGCAGTATCTGATTATTATTATTTTGGCCTTGTCCATTTAATATTATGTAGAATCTTTCGTTGTCTCTCTTCTCCTTTCAAGTAAAGGTACACCATGTGCTTATATTTTTTGTTTTGTTCGGTTTTGTTTTGATCTTGACAACACTGTCAGGCTCCTATCTAGGAACTTTGTGTTGAAATCAAGATGTTATTAGCCAGTATAGCAAAGAAGCAAATGACCTTAGAAGCGCTCTCCAGCTGAGTGAGTGTGCTGAGCTACTTAATTACAATGGTATGAATTTTGTGATCTTGGCTGCATGAGTTTGGCTGGAAGATTAAATTGCTCATGTTTGCTTTTCCATAAGTAGAGCTGTGCTTCCTCTGTAATGGCAAATCCATTTATCTTGGAAAGTATGTAAATAAAAAAGATTAGAAATGCCATTAGCTCACTTCTTTAATAGCAAGCAGTTTTAAATTGCAGTCTTATTCAATATTCCAGGTTGAAAAAAATTATTAAAATTCTAGCTAAGAAAGTGTATGAAATTACATTTAGGCATTATTCTTCACTTCTTTTTTTTGCTGTGTCGTTAAGCATCCTCTGATAAACAAATCATATACTTCCCTCCAAAGGTAGAATTATTTAAGTGTTGAATGATTACTTTGTGTCTTGGTATGAAAAGCAAATAGATTGAAGGGAAGAGGGAATACATAAAGAGGAAGGAAAAATTAAATACTGGCTTGGAGGGAACTCCAAGAAAGAGGTGATGTCAGCAGCTGAGGTGAGAGAATCGGATATGAAAAGGAGAGTTAACCTCAAGTCAGATGAAAAGAAACCTTCCGTTGTAACTGGATAAAAGCAAAGAGCTTTGTACTCTGTAGGAAGGAAAAGAATGAGATTAAAAAAGTAAGATGCAAGTTGTGAGACAGAAAAATGAAAATGCTTTCAGCTAGAAATTATAATTTTAGTTATTAGTAAATGTGGAATCTCACCTGATTACGTGAGAGGCAAATCTCTTCACATGGGAAATATGCACACAGGTGTCTCGGTGCTTGTGAGTAACTGGAGTAAAATCCTGGCTCTGATGAAGCAAGTAAGCGTTTATATCTACGTAGTATGACAACAGTCTCCCAAGTGTGGGGTTTGTTGTTTTCTTTCAGGACCTGTAAACTGAAGCACTGAGTGCGTGTTCATTTTTATGTAGCTCTATAACAAGTTGTCTAATGTGCATGATCATCTTGTAATGGTACAGCATCATAAAGATAATTTGGTTTTGGTTTGTTGTGTTTTTTTTCTTGAAAAGGAGGGTTCTAACTGAAAGTCTTCAGATTTTGGCTTTTAGAGACCTATTACAGCAATAGGATAAGTACTAATGACGAACTTGTACTTGCGCAGAGGCACAAATTTTCATACTGGAGTGGTCTGTTGAAGTCATCTGGTTTGACTTCCTGCATTGTGGAGGCAGGAGAACTTGCACTATATTTATACGCTGTGGACTCCAAACATCTCTCTAAGCTTGACTTTAATTCTCTTTGTACTGTTGTCATATTTCCTTAGTAGATAAAATCAATCATTTCTCTAGAATATGAGCAAGGACTTAAAAATTCCCTTCTTCTTGAAGAGCTGTTGCTTGAAAAATTTATTTCCTGTTCCTCCTCCAGGTTTTAAATACTTCTATTATAAACCATAAAGTTGGTGGAATCTTTTATCAGTGTTCTCTAAGCTAGCACAGGAAGTTTCTACTTTTATGTATACGTGTATTCATATATACAGCACTGGAATTTGTTTTATGTAAATTAAATCGTCCCCTTTTGTTTAAGGATAGTGTTTGCTTCTGTTTGATTTATTTAAGAGTAACGGCTATGGGTACCTCCAGAATTCTGGGAATTCATCTATTCCATTTATTTTTTCTTCGTGGGCCAACTCTCTTCTTGAATAAGTGAGGCCAATAATGTTACACTGTGCTACTCTGTTCATTTTAAGCAGTCAAGGTGGAGAAGCTCTTTTCAATCATAGATGTTATTCTGGCTGTGACTGTTATCCTGCCTAACAAACAGTGTATCAGAAAATTGCAACAGCAGCGAATCGAATTCTTATCTGTTCTTTGACAGGGTTGTGAATTGCTCTATGGAATGCAAATTGCATGCTGATAAGGCACCGGAGTTCTGAATTTTGCTTCGCCTATGTACTTTTCAGCAGGAAGATAATGCAGGGAGATGTCTTATTTTTAATCTTCCATTTTCAGAAGTGGGATTAAAAATAATATGGTTATCACCATTTGCATGAAGGGAAAAAGGCCTCATTTATAATGCCCCATCCCCTAAGTCAAGGAGCAGAAGCTAGGTTGTGAGACTGTGTTCCAGGCACTAGCAAGAAGGAGTTAAGATTGGGCCATTTCCTATCTTCATTATAGTTTTTATCGTGAGAATGAATTAATGAGCCATTATTCTCTTCTCACTAAAAGCTGTTTTCACTACAGTGAGAATAAAAAGATTTTTATGATCTCTCTCCTTACAATAGTAATCTGTCTTTCTCTGACCTTTTTGGCAGTCTGTTTTGGCTGACATGTCATAGCACCCCTTGTTGCAGACCTGCAGGGAAAGTGGTAGGTTGATGAGCCACAGCAAACTCAGACAACTAGAAAGGTCATTGTAACCTAGCATGCCGAATATAAAGGCTATTTATTATTTATTTCTTCTCATGATTCATTCTGCAGCTTGCGAAGTTGACTGTCACAGAGTGGGGTAACTCAGGAAGCACAGCCTGGTCTTGGATTATGTGCTTGGTTCTGTCTCTGAGCTTTTTGCTTGACCCTGAGCAGGTAGCTTCCCCTCTCTAAGTCAGAGGTTCTCCCTTCCTTTCATCCTCTCTCTGTGTTGTACTTGACTCATCTCATTCAGGGTTAAGTTGGCCTTTGTGCCTAAAACTGCATGTGTACGTGTACCCACACCTGCGTGCAATTAAGAGTTCCAGTGTGCAACTAGTTTCTGTACATTATATAAAGGGAAAACACTCTTAAACGTTTTTTGAAGTATATTATTGTGCACCAGCTTAATCTGAGGACATCGCCTATGTAGAATGTCTTACATGTGTAGCATTACAAAAGCTGAATGAATTGTAACTTAACAGTACAGAATGGCAGACAGTGCAGTAAGCAATGGGATCCCATAGTGTGGGACCACTCAAAATAGAGTTGAATTATAAAAGAACTGTAAGGTATAAGAGGAAACCTCAATCCCTTACTTCATTGCACTCTGAGACCAAATTCTGGTCTGCATTCTCTCTTGTGCATCCTTATTCAATCCAGTTTTTTAATGGCAGACCTCAGAAGGGACTGACTGAACTTACATAATTGTCTCCCATTCTTCCTGAGGATTATCTACCACGTCCTTCTGTGTTCTCATGCTATCAGATGATGTCTTTAAATGGCAGGTTAAACTGAAGTGTGGAAGGTACTCAAGCTAATCAAACATTGCAAGGTATCTCTGCAGGTGTTTTATAGCTCTAGCATGGAAATGCTAAAGGTTTAACTGACTGAGTGTGTAATAAGAACAGGAAATGACACAATGGCAATTAATTTTCTCCAAAAATACAGTGGGAACACAGTCTGCAGCAACCTTTTTAGCAAGGATGGGAAGTTCAGCTAATTGAATCTGTTCTAATTTCCATTCTCCTGTTTATCCTTTTTTATTCTTAATTTTGGGACATATCTCAAGGCTCTAATTGTTCTCTGCTCATTGCAGTATGCGATGACAGATGGTAGGCAACATGCTGATGTGCAGGGTAGCTACATATAAGCCATAGGAGCTCCCACCTGTCTTCATTATAATGAAACTGAACTGGATCCACTCCAGTAACTTTTGCCTTCCTTTTCCGCTTTCCTCTCAGTCTCCATCCACTTTAATGTGAGAATAAGTTCTGTATTAAATGCCCAAAATGTTTATATGCTGTTGCATCAATCTGTAGAAAGGCTAAGAGAAATGTGGTGTTCAGCCCTGAAGAGATGAAGGTCTAAATAATGATCTGTTTTTAGCATCCCTGCAGTTAGCATCCCAATCACTATTGTGATTTTGTCCCTTCTCTTTTCTCCTGTCTGTGTCTGGATGATTGAGTACTGGTTAATGCAAAGGTTCCTTGTTTTGGCCTCTGTTGATCTAGTGATTTCAAGTGTGAGTTCTCCCCCACAGGGTGATAGTGAAAGCATCTTTAAAAGAGAGAATATGTCAAAGTCTCAATGTAAAAGTTAGCACTTAAAGGTGCTTTGTGGATTAGAGATGCATTGCTGTGGCACCTTGCTATCACAGTTTACCTGCAGGCTATATATGCTCCTGGGTCCAAGCAAAGCTGGCATTAGATACATAGGTGGTAGCCAGCTCTGTACTGGCTAGACGATTGCTGTCTGAACTCTGGAGTAGATATTTTGGCAGTTTCTGCAGATCTGGATTGTATGACACTCTTACAGGAAATATTTCCTAGATGTTCTGCAGTTCAAGCTGTTTTGGATGCTAAACTCACGGGTTTCAAGAGTCCTTCTAGTTAAATTGATTCCAGAAACATTCAAGAAAGGAGCTTGTGCAAAAATTGGGCTTTGTGCCTGCCCATTTCTCAGAATATCTCATGGAGCAAATGGTTACCTTTTAGTTAGAAACCTATTTTAAGATATACATGTAGTCTGCTTCAAGTTCTTTAGTATTCATGTTTCTTTCAAAAAGATTCCCATAGTGCTATGCCAAATGGCCTTTTAAAGTTCCCATAACCTGTGAAGAAGGTAAAAATTAAGACTTTCTCAAGAATCTTTTCCAAGTACAGAAGCTTGCTATATTGCTTAACTGAGCTTTGCTTGCGACTTCCAAGTCTAATTTATCATTAAAGGAAGGGATTGCATTTCAAAGAGCAAATAGCAGATTTGTGCCCCTTGGGATAGCTTGTAATTTGTGATTTTTCTGGGGAAGGGTGGAGAGAAAGAAATAACAATTGAACTATGGGCAGACTGTGCATGACTTTAGGTAGCTTTGACAATGCCTCTGAAACTCCAGTAATCATTATTGCTCTGCCCTAGGGTTTCTCCTTAGCTAGGTTTGAAGGAAGAATTTCCAGTTGGGTAAGAAGAGACTCAACTAATTGTTTTCTTCTTACCTTGCGTACAATTATCTTTATGGAGAGGAAATTAATGTGATTCCAAAAGGGCTTCTTGGGTGCAGTCACAGAATATGCCAAGTTGAAAGGGACCCACAAGGATCATGAAGTTCAGCTCCTGGCTCTGCACAGGACCATCCCTGTGCCCAAGAGTATTGTCCAAATGCTTCTTGGACTCTGTCAGGCTTAGTGCTGTGACCACTTCACTGGGGAGCCGGTTCCAGTGCCCAAACACCTTCTGGGTGAAGAACCTTTTCTAATATCCAACCTAAGCCTCCCCTGAGATAACTTCAATGCAGACACTTGGAGTACGGAGACTCTTAAGGGCTGACACAAATAGTTAGCCATGAGCAAATGTCTACACAAATGTGAAAAATAGACTCTTTGTACAGGTAAGTGCCTGTTATGATATGTAACCTAATGAAGTGCAGGTCTTCAGAGAGCTGCAGTTGGACATAGGCTGAGTATCTCTGATCAGGAATAAGTTTCATGAAAACTAGCAGGATTTTCTTAAAAAGTTTGTGATTACTACTTGTTCATCAGATGCTGCAGCCGTTCTCTGATAAGGAGCAAGGAGTAAAGAGAGAAGTCACAGTTCTGGGCAGTGTTTGATTTGGTCACCAAATTAAATAAATTTAGTATCTGAGCACTGAGTCAAAAACATCTACAATAATATCCTAATTAATAATTTATTTTAGTATTAAAATTTTGTTATTCTATAATCAAAGTACAGCTAAGTCATAGTTATAGCATACGCTAATTCAGGTGGAAACCAAACTAGTTAGTGTTGATTTACTCTTGTCTATGCCATTCATAGTTGGAGGGAGCTAACACAACAGGGTGCACTGTACTGTAGAGCAGGCCAAAGACTAAAACTCAGCTAATAGAACGTGGATTATGAAACCACTTTTCTGGAAACTTGAATATTAAACAGAAGGTAAGTGACTGAAGTGTAACCTTCAACATGCTGAGTTGAAAGACCACTAGTGAGTTGTGAATCAATCCCGTCTTTATGCTTTGCACATTCATGCATGCACACAGAGGGCCAACAGTTGTGTTTTGTGAAATTTCAATTGAAAGACCATTCTTAACAGTGTGTGAAGAAACATGCCAGCTTTTCACAGAGTTGTGAAATTATCTTTGATTGCTGTATGCAAGTGTGATCTTACTGAAAGCGATACAGCCTTTCTGGAATGTTACTTGAATAGCACTTTTAGTTCCATTTTCCCTCTAATTTTTTTTTTTAAATTTTCCTCAGGGAGAAGTGTCTTCTTCCTCTTCAACTGGCTCTGGAATCCAAGAGCATGAAGCTGGCCCAACAGGCTCTAGCAGGGATGCAGGTATGGCTTTAGAGTGGGGGTGTGTTGGCAGGTGGTGGGCATTAAGGAAAGCTAGGCTTTTCTCTTGAAAAATAGCACAGAAAACGTGTCTATCCTCATGTTGATCTAACAATAATGTTCGTGTTTCTGTAAAGGTGTTCAGAGGTTAGGATGCAAGTGAGGGCTGGTGATTCTGTAAAAGCTAAAAATGTTTGCAGATATGTAGGAGTTCCTGGATTTTAATGTTGAAATATAGATGTACTCTTCCTTGTGTGACCCTGTGCTAGTCTCAGTAAGCTTGCCACTGCTAAGCATCTTAGAAACTAAGCTGAGTCAAGACTTGATGTTTTCTTTGATTAGAAGTGAGTATAAGGATGTAAGTGGATCGTTCAAATTCATTTAACCCAGCATATAAGGTGTCAGATATTTGGTTAGAGTGTGCCCCATACTGGGGCACAAAATGGTTGTAGTGGTTCTAGAAGGCTCTGGCTAAGGAAAATGGTGTTTTTTGAAGAGTTTCGGTAACTATTGGCTTTTCCAGAAGACGTGTATCACCTTCTTGCAGCATAGTACTCTGGTCCCATGACATCCTGTGCCCTGCATTTCAGCTATGTGACAACTGAGGAATGGAGGTTGCTTTTAAAGTGAAAAGTGGGACGTAAACAAAGATATGTCTGCGGTACTAGTGTGGGTATGCCTTTTAAAAGAGCATTGCAGAGTGATGATCAGCAAAGAATAGTGGAAGAATTACGAGTGACCCACTGTGTAACTTCCTTGGGAACACTCAGTGAGAATAAATTTTATAATTTTACTCTTCTAACTTGCTACACGTAACACTTGAGTTCTGTGAGAACTGGAATTGCAAAGTTGCAAATTTTCAGTATGGTAACAGTTAAATAAGAATGTTACCTCCTATCTAGAAGCCTAAAAAGGTAATCCAGGCAACAATACAGTCCTTCATCTGCATTTATGATATATGAAGTTTTATGAAGGGCAGAAAAGCAAACCACACAAGTGATGATAGGGAGATATGTTAAAAAATAGGATAAAAGACAAAAATGAGATTAACTACAACTTAAATTTACCTGAGTAGGTCCACAGGATGGTGGAAGTTAGCAGGGACCTCTGGAAGTCATCTGGTTCAATTCTGCTGCTCAGATAGGGTCACCTAGAACTGTTGCCCAAGTTTGTGTCCAGAGGGCTTTTGAATGTCTCCAGGGATGGAGACTCTACAACCTGCTTGAGCAGCCTGTGCTTGATCACCCTTACAGTAAATTGTTTCCTGATATTCAGAGGAAACCTTCTGTGTTCCAGTTTATGCCCGTAGCTTCTTGTCCTGTCACTGGACAGCACTGAAAATACACTATTCTGTTCTCTTTGCAACCCCTTTTCAGATATTTATATATGGCGACTACATCCTCTTTGAGCCTTCTCTTCTCTAGGCTAAATAGAGCTCTCAGCCTTTTTTCATAAGAGAGATGCTCCAGTTCCTTTGGCATCTTAGCAGCCCTTCCCTGGTCTCTCTCCAATAGCTCCATAACTCCCGTACTGAACTAAATGTTCTCCTTTATATAGAAAACCCCATTATTTTCACTGCAGTTTGAGTTAAATCTCATCAGGCAGTACAGTGCTAAAACACTTGATGTACTGATACGTGGGAAATTCTTTAAAACATTGTTTTGGGTTAACCGTGGCTGACAGTTCCAGACCCAGCCACTCTCTCTCCCTTGCAGGCGGAATGGGAGAGAGAATCAAAAGACAAAAAGTGAGAGAACGTGTGAGCTAAGATGAAGTTTAATAGGGAAAGCAAAGCTGCATGCACAAGCAGAAGCATATATGGAATTCATTCACTTCTTCCCATGGACCAGCAGGTGTTCAGCCATCTCCAGGAAAGCAAGGCTCTGTTATGCCTCATAGTTACTTCATAAGACAAATGCCATAACTCTGAATGTCCTTGTCTTCTCCACTTCCTCCTTCTTTCCCCAGCTGTTGTGGCTGAGCACAGTGTCATATGGTATGGGGTATCCCTTTGATCAGGTTGGGGTCGCCTATCTCAGCTGTATCCCCTGCCAAACTCTTCTGCACCCCCAGCCTACTTCCTGGGCAGCCAGTCTGAGAAACAGAAGGCCTTGATACTGTCTAAGCTCTGCTCAGCAATAGCAAAACATAGGTGTGTTATCAATGCTGTTTTGGTCACATTTCCAGAACAGCACTCTGTGAGCTCCTATGAGGAAAATGAACTATTACAGCCAAAACCAGTACAAGCATAGAAAATAAGAAGGAATGAACTAGTGAAGTGTACTACAGAGTTGAAGCTGAGAAGGAACATCAGTACAAAAATCATGCAAAATACGCAGGGTGAAGTGGGCTGCTCAAAGTCTGCACTGGGACGCAGCAAGGTTGTGTTCCTGGGATCTAAGACAAGGTAGTTTTGCTCTGTCATGGGAGTTTCTAAGAAGATGGGAACTGGGAAAAAACTTGAGTGGGTATGTCTATTTTAGGATGCCTGCCACTAATAAGAGGTGGTTGTAGACTAAATAGAAGAAGCATTTCTGGTAGAACTCCAAGGAAGTAGTACCACTGACCATGTTGATAGTTGCTCAGATACTGGCTTTTTCCAGGTAAAGCAAGTCTGATCGGTCTAAAATATTCAGTTGGAAGTTAATTCAGTCTGTACTGAACACACTCCTGCGTATGTTTGTGTTAGTCACTTGCTCACAGTACCCTTCCTTCTGAGGACTTGATTGTATCCATTATTAATCAACTTCTGCATGACGCAAAACACATCTTGTCCATGATCAGAAGTGCCACCTTCACTGTGCTGTACCCTGTTGGAACAACTGGGACAATAGGTGCCTCTGTCACCTACTGTCAGAATACTAACCTGAGTGAGGCTTTTTGCTGTTTTTAGACTTGGGGGGCTGCAAAGGTTCCGCCCTCTCCCCACTTCTAAAATGTTGAGATGTTTTGCTGAGGGCATTACTTGCAGTGATTTATCAGTTACTGTTGTCCACTTTCTTCTGGACACTGGTGAAGTAGGATGGGGAAAGATGATACTGGAATGGCAGCTGATCCAAAAGATGTTGACTCCCTCCTTGCTTCATGGCACGTCTCCTAGTTTTGCTGTATTTTTGCATTTTATATTATTTGTTCCATTTGAAATTTTTACATAAAAAATCTAACTACCATAGTACCAAGCACTAATAAGTTAGTTGCAGTAGTTTACAGAAGAATTGGGCAGAGGCAGTTTTGTCTCAACCTGTACATTGCCATTTTCTCTCTGCAGAAGCTGCTGTCTGATGAGCGGTTTATATCCGTGGAAACAGACTCAGATGAGAAACAGTTGCTTAATCAGATGCTGAATGCCGTCAAAGTAACTCCTTCACTAAACGAAGACCTGCAGGTTGAAGTGATGAAGGTTAGTGTTACACACATCAGTGTTTGCAACAGAGGCTGCGTGAATGAATGCTGGGGTTAGCAAATAAATTAGCTGTTGCCTTGGAAATCTTCATTTTAGGACAGTATTTGATTCCCTTCTTCCTGGTGGCAGATGTTGGTTGGCTTCATTTCTGCTTCATTTGTGTTTCCCTGATTAAATAAAGATCGTTTATATGAAGAGTCAGTACACTGGTGGTTACAGTTTTAGCAAACTGAAACAAATCAGTCTGTTCCATGGGAGTGCACAGATAAATGACTTGTAGATTTGTAAATTTGTTATCGAGCTTTAGTGTCATGAGATAGGCTTTGCAGGCTTGTGATTTTGTATTGTGCATGCATAGGTGCTTTGTAATTTGTTAGCTATGTTTTCCCTTTGTAAAATGCTAATGATCAAGCGCAATTTGTTTAAGCACCAAAATGTCACTGGACCAGTGCATAAGGGAAATAATTGTTTTGTAGACTTAGTGAAAACTTCCATTTCTAGAAATGCTTTAGCATTCTCCTGTATGCATGTTAGGAAGCTCAGCTGCCAAGAGGCATTGTTTTGTATTGGAGGTGATGTCAAATTTCCTTGCTCTGTCATTGGGTTGGTTGTATGATTTGACAGTACTGTAATAAAAAAGTGACTTCCAATTACAATACACAGTATTTGTGTGAAGCAAGATGATGGACAGTTCTCAGATGTTTGGGTGTAAACTTTGTACTGCAAGATTTGTTTGCTATAGCTGATCGTTGGTTGAAACCATTTTGGAATGAAGCTGGTGGTCCTTTTTGCATGTTCATTATACCTAGACCTGACTGATGTATTTGGTTCTACTCCTTGACCATCCTGTACTTCTAAGTACATAGACTAGCTATTTTGTTTCTTGCATGTGGTATTTTTGTTCTAATGATCGTATGTTATCCACTCTGAAACTGCTCTGTACTAGTTGTACTCTTAGCACTAGAGGTGACTACCTGGGTGGAATAAGCCCACAATGTCATAACATGCAGAAGGGTGAGCCTAGCAGCAGAGAAAAGGGAATAGTATTTGAGTGGACTCTTACCTGTTTTATGGAGCAGGTTTCTGCCCAGGTAGAGGTTTAACGATGATACCCAGATCTACATTCCTAATCCAGCATGCCTCTTTCCTGCCTCTTTTGTCTCTAAAGTGGGTAAGGTGAAGAGCTAAGAATTAGCAGTACTGAACCAACAGGTCTCTCTTGCTATGCAGTAATTTTTTGCAAGTTGCTTTTTTTACATTCTTGAGTGTAGCAGATTCAGTATCTGCATGCACACTGTTTATTTGAAAGTCCTGGTATACATCTGTCAGAAATTGCCCCTACACTAAGAATGTGAGCACTGTATTTTGCTACAGTTATGAGAACCTATCTTCTCAAATTCTCTTTATGTGAGAAGCTGAAAAAAAAAACAAAGGAACAAAGAAACCCTCAAAACTTTAAACTGCAGAAAACCTAAGCCAAAACATTTTTTTTGTGTACACTTTTTTTTTTTCTTTTTTAAATTAGAAAAACATGTTCAGTTTCTGTTTGGGCACAAAAGAGAAAAGGGAACATAATTTCACTGAGTGAAATCTTGATGTACATGTATTTTCTGGCTAAAAGCACAGTGAAATGCATGTATGGTAAAATCAGGCTACAACTTTACATCCTGAGAGCGAAGCAAAATTCCATTGCCTTGAATATTTCAAGAGAGCAGAGGACCAAAACATATCGTAATCAGGACAATTAAAACTCAGAGACCTTGGATTTGAGCCTTGCCTGAAAGTCAAATCAACGGACATCTCTACCTTTGTAACCTGAAGGTTATAGATGCCATTGCAACACTTGAAAATGTTGTAGTTAATGCAGGCCTGATGAATGGCTAAAGCCTTCAGGGAGTTTTCTAGCAGCTGGTCTCAGCAATGTGTTTATATCCCTGGATCTGCTGAAATGTGTCCTCAAGGCAGCATATGATTGTACATCAGACTGTGTTATTCCATCTGGAGGAGATTAAATATATCTTTATCTAGTGCAGATAGAGATTAGACACTCCTGAGTGTGAGCAAGTTTGTGTGAAACTGGATCAGCTGTGATACTGGCCTGGTTCTTTGCGACTTGCTGCACAGTTGTACCAATTTCAGAGGTATTAAGAGTGCAACCATCAAAAATTACAGAGAAGACTAGTCACGCAAAACCAATGTGAAAGTAGATGTGCAGGAGTACTTCACTGCAACTTGCTGGTATGTAAGCTCCTAAATCACTTAAATGTGTGTGTTTGGGGCTTTTCTTTTTAATCCTATACAGGATATCTCCTGTTATTCCCAGGAAGAGTGTACTAGACAGTCACACTTCACATACTATCCAGAACAAATGTTTTGAATGTTTATTTTAATGGTTTATTGTCACCCAACCTGTATTACAGATGGAGATGTGAAAGGATTTGATTGGCTGAAGAAAGCAGTCTGTAAAGCTTTTTACATTCAGATTGCTGCAAGTTGGAATTGGCAGTGGAAGGGAGAACACAGGAGAGAGGTGTAAGTGCAGTTAGTTTCCTTGCTTGACACACTTTTGGAACCTGATAAATATTATTATAAAGGGCCAGCATTAGACAGCAATGGAATAGAGTAATTGTAATGGTTGTTGTAAATAAATGGAGAGGAGTGCTAGCTGGACCTCTTCTGGCAGTGAAAAAAGCAAACAGTTTAGGCCACTGTTGTAAAAGTGGAAGGGCACTGACTAATTTATGGCTAGGTACCAAATTCTCTTTATTTTTAAGGGTGAGTGTCATGGCATGCTCAGTAGATTCCCAGCTTGGAGGATCACAAAGCCAGCATGCCGACAGTATCCAGACTTAAGGGCCAGGGCTGGGGACTGTGCTGGAGTGCATCCTGGGCAGCTGCCCAAATGCAGTTGTCAAGAAGAACTCAAAGCCTTTCCCTCTCACAATATCTCTCTCCACTGTGTTAGGTGAGGTACCTCTTATCATTTTTATAAACTTTGATTTAAAGTGGAATTTTACTTAATAAGCAAATATTAAAGTAAATTCCAGGTTAGGCACCGCTGTCAGTATCTCTAGTTCTTCTGAATACCAGTTGGTGATTGTGCCTTTCTTATAGGGTTTTCATACAGAGTGGTTATGTGGGGAAATTCCCCCCTTGGATTTCCAGAGTAGAAATGATGCTCTGACATCCTTGTTTATTTCTTTCTTGTAGGACACCCTTATTATTACTAAGCACTGTGTAACTCTTACATCAACAGCACTTTTATGCCCAAAAGAAGGGAGTGGTTTTTCAGTGAGGAAGGGGGAAAGGCTATGGTTTCTCTTTGACATGAATAGACACCTTAACAAGCACGAGTGTCCTAACTGGATTTGATTTGCCACATACCAGAGCAAACTGTCTGGTGTATATAAATTTTGTATTCAGACTTGCATGTTATTTAGCTGCTGAGCAAAATATTTCTTTATAATACCTCAATGACTATGTGGTGTGTGTATTCTATGGCACATGTGTTTTCTCTGTACCTCAAATGTGTTTTATGGCAGATTATTATTAGTATTTTCAGACTGGGGACTAAACTGAGGTTATTTAGATGCTCTAATTTATATTACAAGATACTGAGAAACCAGAAAATCCAGAAGGTGTGACCAGAGGGAACAGTGTATCTGACACAAGGCCAGTTCGGGATTCTCCTTTGCTGTTGCCATGATACTTTGCTGTCAGACTGAAAAGCCTTCTAATGTATGTATTACCAGTTTGTGTTTTTACTATGCTCAACTGGCTCTATCAGTGGAAGGGAAAATCACACAATCTTGCTGATGTTCTTCTTGTAATACAACCATAGCTTAACTGCACTTTCAAACAGAATAATCTAAATATTTATGCTTGTGTATTTTCTTTACAATATTCATGGGGGAAGAGATATATTGATCACTAATCAAATTCAGTGTTTTATCAGTGAGATACCAAAGTGACTCAGTGCTTTATTTATACAGTTACAGATGTATAGAAAAAATCAGGAGGGCAGTAATTTAGCACTTTCCTTAGATGAGCACGGTCATGCAATATGGCTGGCCCAGAAGTGGGAAGAATTTTGTTGTGTGACGTGGTGCCATGTTATAATTGAGTGAAATGCAAGGCTATTTCTCATGTTGATGAGTGGGGATATTTTGTTGACCTTAAGCACTAGACTAACAAGCAAATAGATAGTCTGCAAAAGAAAGGGGACAATTTCTAGATTGAGGATTAATATCATGCATTTGGGTTTGGCTGTGGATTCAGGGAATCCTGATTTTTTTTTTCCCCTGGCTTGATGCTTTTAAATTCTGGTTTCAGATGTTTTTAAAAGACTGAAGTACTCCTGCTTCGTGCTATTAGACCTTTGCTTGCAGGAACGCATATAGTATTGGCAAAGGCACTATCAGATATTGTCAGATCAGCAGTGGAAAAGGAAACTAGGAAGCTAATCTATAGCTGAGTCTCTGCATTGCAGTCCCTTGCAGCCTCAACAATTCTGTGATTTTTTTTTTAATTTCCTTCTCACTTTGATTTTTTGGTAATTTTTCATCAGTAGCCCTGACCCTAAAATGTATTTCCATCTGGAAAAACTCCTGGAAAAACGGTATTCAGCTTTGAACATAACTGTGGCAGCGAAGAAGATGAAATCAAATATGAAGGAAGTGGATAGTATGGAAGGAATCCAAACAACAGGGACTGTTTGTTTGGGGTTTTTTCCTTCTTTTTTTCTTTTTCCTTTATTCTCACTAATGTTATGGTCCCTTTCACTTATCAGTTGACAACTTTCTTAATAATGCCATACCTCTCCATCTGTGAGAACATTATTCTCAAATAACAACAAAACCAAGTTTAATGAATAACTGCAAATTAGTAGATGAGTCCTCACACAGAAATAAGTTCTCCAGATAAACCAGACACACTGTAATGTAACGGGAAGTAACAGTAAACAAGTTGTTCTTAAGAAAAAGGCATGATTGGTCATGTAAAATTTCCTTTTCTACTGCATCCTTTTATTTTCTTCAGTCCCAGATAAAACTTTGTCATGTAGTTCAGTGCATGTCGGTTCTGTTTGCCCAGATTTCCCAAGAAATTTACCGCTTGCAAGACTGAAATTTTCAAGCATGAAAGAGAATAATGACCTTTTGTGAAAGAAACTCCAGTTTTCTGATTTGGTGGGTTTTCAAATATTTTTTCTTTATATCACTATTCTAATTAATAGGGTTATGATGTGCTGGACATGTTATGAATATATAGGATGTTTCTGTCAGTGGAGCTTGCAAGCTTTGTTTCATATTACCTCTGAGAAGACTTCACACAAGTGAGTTGCAGCTACTCTACTTGTAGTGGGTTTTGAATAGACTTGGGGATTGTTTTGAAACCAAAAATAATCTTCCAGAGTGGCTTGAGAGAGTGAAGACTCTTCTAGTTCTGATTATTTATTGTCCGTGGTGAAGAGCTGTTTCATTTAGTAAAGGTTAGTTTATTCCCAGTGACTCCAATTGCATTTGTTAGTGGATTAGGTGTACTTCTTGCTGATGGGCAAATTTTAATGATTTTTCTTCTGTAGGCTTTCAGTAAGGAGTCAGCCAGAAGTTTTTTTAATTTATGAATGAGGTTTAATAACCCTTGTTAAATCTGCTGTGCCAAGACAATCTTTTATCTTTGCCTCTGATCCATTAATACAGCATTTGGGAACTCTCCAGTAATAATAGTAGATAGCTCTTTTTGCAATTTCAGTTTTCATTTCAGGTATATTCAGAACTGAAATCTGAATTAGTTGTGTGGTAAAACTTAGTTTGTGTAAGGACAGACTGTCTTTATGTTGGGTATTGGCAGTTGTTCTTTCCAAGATTGCTACCACAATGGTTTAAAGATGCAAAGTGCTAAGAGTCATATCCTAGTTTTTATTAATTTATTTTCTGTAGAAACTAATTGATAGGGCCCCAGTTATGATGTCGAATTAGTAACTTGAAAAGGTCACTATTGAAGATCTACAAAGAGTTGTAGAAGGATTGTTTGTTTGTTTTGGTGGGGTTTGTCTTGGGTTTTTTTGTTCTTAGTTTTTTAAACGATTATAAACAGTATATAAACAGTATAAAACAGTTGTCCTGTTTTAGGTTCTGCACATCCACGTTGTTACAGGTTCAGGGAGGTAGTCCAGATTCAATGAAAATATTGAATTAAGTTGGGTTGTGATTGAGCAACCAAGCAAAACTTATGGTTAACTTTTTCAGAAACTTGTCAGAAACTTTTGCTGTTGAGCTGGTCTTTTGCCTTCCATCACAAAGAATAACTTGTATTATGTATTTGAAAAGTTGTTGCAAACTGTTTGATATAAAATGTTGGCAGAATGCAACTGCAAAATCCCAGGCTCTGTGGATGATTATAATCTGCACCTTTTTCTTGAATACTAGTAAATGAGCTGATCACTGCAATAAACTCAATAGATATGTATGTTCTCATTGTTTTAAGGTTAATATTTATGATATATATATCCTTTTGCATACAGTTTGGTTATGCTTAGTAGCATATAATTTGCAACTGTTCTGCTTTGTCATGAACTGTAAAATCAAATGGAGGAGGAAAATGGACTGTGAAGCAACTTGGATTTAAAGGTATCCGTAAACTATGTTGTTCCCTGTGCAGCCCTTTGAGGCATGGCATGTATAATAGTTTTATATAGGAGTAAAGACAGTGATTTCTCTGCGCATTAAAACCAAAAATTCATTGGTGCAGCAGTAAAAATACAACTGCTGAATGGAAATGGAGAAGAGAGACTGTTATTATCAGGATGGGAATCAGCAATCCAATTGCTGATACTTGCTGTAAATCTATGTATTTTAGTTAATATAGAATTTTGGAATAAGAGACCATTTTATCCTCTCAGTATATTTTATGCACTGCATTAATGCAAACGTTTTTCAACATTACTTGCAATATAAATTTCAGTCCAGTCATGTTCTAAGCAGAGATGGACTATGTTTTAAATGAAAGTAAAAAATGAAAATGATTATGCAACCTTAATTGCATGCTTTAATCCTGAACTGGTTTAAAATCTGTATTAATGAGAAAAAAAAATGCTGAAGATTTGTAGAAAAAAATTTTGCCTGAATATACGTTAGTTCTTGTAATAGTGGTGCCTGATATGGGCTGTTATAAGCAATAACTGATTTTTTTTCCAGTCCATAATTCAGAGATGTGTTAGCATCAACTCTGGTAAAGAGGAGATTCTGTAAAGACTTGCACAATGTCATGCAAATAAGATCCTTTTCTAAGATCAGTCCTGCTGAGGAATGCTAGACAGAGTTCTTAGTGCTTAGCCTTTTCATAAATTCAATTGTTGAAATGTGGGCCAACTACAAACCCAGATTCTATGGGGTTTGCTTCTCTCATTTTTTTTCTGGTTATTTTTAAAAGTTATTTTATTCGTGTGCTTAGTTATAAGTAACCAGGTTAATTCCAATGGATTAAGTGACCTACCTTGTGTGCTTCAAGATAAGCTCATCCTTTCCCAAGTTAATTAGAACTATGATAAATGCCTAGTTCTATGATTAAAGAACTCCCTTAGTTCTTAGGTGCCTGGTCATTGCAGCAGAAACCAGTCTTCAGTTAAATAGCCGAGCTTTCTCCTTAAGGGATGCAGAAGAATGACAGTGGTAAAGACCTGAAGGTGGCCAAATGAATACTGGATGGGAACTGCCTGAGCCAGTCAGTTGTGAATGCAGTGCCTCAAAAATCAAATCTCCCTCCAGGATCCAGCTTTTTTGCAGTACCTTTCTGTGCTTGAATTCATGTTCCTGAACAACCTCTGTGGGTTTGGGCAGATGTGTAGCTTTAAAAATCTAAGCAGAGGGCTGGTCATGTCTCTTGAAAGATTTGCAGGGTAGAAAAGTAGGCTTCGTTTCTTGCCTGAAGAAATTCCAATGCAAAACTTTTAGCTGTCTCAGTGCTATGAGGTTATGAAGGTGTTTTCAGATAGAGAAGGTGCTCATTCTGTCACATTGGAACTGGTGTGGCATGATCAAAACCGTTGGCATCAGCACAAAAAGTAGCAACTCTCTAGCTCTGGAAAGTGTAATTTCACACCTGTCCAGAGTGGAAATACAAGCTCTTACAGACTTCCTTTAATCTTAGACACGTACCAAGAACCTGGAGATCGGTTAACCATTAAGAAAGTTTATTGGCAAGATGTTGTATATTCACAAACCCAAATATAGAAACCCTTTAACTTTCATATATTGCCTTATAATCTTTTCCCTGCTGCCAGACATTAATGCTTACTGGTTGTGACAGTGCCAAGTTCTGCCAGCCAAACTGTCCACACAATAGTGGCATTGAATGCTCACTTGCAGTAGCTTTTGTGTGTAATTACACACATATATTATGTGTGTATTATGCACGTCCAGATGTGCCACAGCTGTGCACAGATGCACCTAGATTAGACCTTCTCTGCTTATGAGCTTCCCATGGTAAGGGCCACTGACCCTATAGCAGTTAATACTGTCCTGGTCCTGGGGGAGCTGAGGAGAGAACTTGTGTCCTAATAAGCTGTTGTGACACTGCCAGCCAGCTCCTTGGGTCCTTTTCCCTGGAGCTCCTCACACGTGTCTTTTGTGAGAGAGGAGAAAGATACAGAAACTTCATGTGGTGTAGTGGTTGGTGTTGCAACCACAAAACCACTTTATCTGGCTTTTTAATATCAATTTCCTGGATCAGATTGGGATATGGTCTGGTATAGGGCGAAATCCTCTGGCTGGCCAGACAGCCTGTGCGACCCCACTTCTTAGGTTGTCTTAAAGCTAACTGCTTGCCAATTAATCCAGTGACTTGAAACAGTAGATTGAAATCAGCTGTTCTAACGTACAGTGCCACACAGAACATCTCCCTGATATGTGGTACAACCTTCCATGTATCTGTGGGCAAGGGAGTTGTCTTCCCTCTCCCTTGCCCAAAAAATTCTCTTGTATTCAAGAATAAATGTCAGAATTTTCCACGCAGCAGATATACACAGTCTTTCTTTGCTTGACAGCTCTGTGTTTATTTACATCCATGTATTGAAATACTTCTGAATAATTTTGGCAACAGATGCATTTTTATTATTGTAATATGCATTATGCATTATTTTATTATAATAACTTCATTTTTATTGAGGAACTCTTTAAACTTTTTGTTGGTATTTTTCAGTTTTGTATTTGTCCTTTTTCTGTTTTGTTTTATTCAGATTTGCATATTCTAAATTCATAAAATAATTCAGTATACCTAAATAGGCTGTAAAGGGGGAAATGCCATCCTAGTGCTGCTAGTCAGCCTTTTTCTTTAATTTTCCCTGCCTTTAATTCCTATAATCCTAAAGATAAAAGCTCCTGTCAGAGTGTTGTGAAAAACTCTGAAGTATTGATTAAGCCTTAAATAATTTCCCTTCTACAACTGTACTACATAAGCAGGAGTTTTACTTGGTTTCGTACCACCGTAACAGTGCTCAGCAGCAGTTCTGTTTTAATGCAGTAAACTAAATGGGCATTGTCTCCTCGGAGCATTCAGCTTGTCACTACTGATAATATGTGAGGTGCTCCTGTACCAAATACAGTCCTTATGTCTGAAGCCTTGATGCATTCATAATGCTGAGCAGCATTTATGGGTTTACTAATTCACAGGAGACACACTCTCTCTTTGTAATTAGAATCTGCTGTTTTGTACAGGGATGCACGGTGACACAGTGTACACATGACATCATTAATACATTTATTTCTCCTGTCCTTGTTTTTCTTCAAGGCCAAAGAGTGCAACATGAGCACGTTTTAAGTTATTCTGACAATAGGAGGACATCTCCCACCCAAACTATTTTGGAGAAATACTGGATGACTGCTTTAAATGTCAAACTACTGAGACAGTAGTCCTGCCTTATCTTCTGTCCGAGTTTTTCCTCTAAGGGGCAGGATTTGACAATCATCCCATCGCACACTGCATCCATGTTTACAAGCCTGCAAGTAAAGCAAATCAAGAAAGGCTTCTATTATGAATCCCACAAAGGGATTAGAGGTGGCTGCAAAATTGTTTTGTTTTGAGATTGTAAAGTTTTATACCTTTTCTCTCTTTCTTGGGGACACTACTTGCTTTCTTCTGTACCACATGGTGTTTATTTGATGTGCCTCCACCATAACTCGAGAGTTGCTTTATACCACAAGTATGTGCAAAGCACTTGGGGAACTTGGCTAGAAATGCTTAGCAGCCTTACAATCTAAAAACATTCCCTCTTTTTCCCTTTTCAAGAGATCATAGACTCATAGAATGGGTTAGATTGGAAGGGACCCTAAAGCTCATCTGGTTCCAATGGCCCTGCCATGGCCAGGGACAACATCCACTAGATCAAGTTGCTCAAAGCCCTGTACAACCTGGCCTTGAACACTTAATCTCTTGTAAAATATGGGATCACACATAATCACAGAATAGTTCAGGTTGGAAGGGACCACAGTGGGTCATCTGGTCCAATCTCCCTGCTCAAGCAGGGTCATCCTAGAGCACATGGTACAGGATGGGTAGATATTGTAATGTTAGTTTAATTACATTGCAATTCAAATCCTATACATTTTGTGCCAATTGACCTTCACTGTGGCATCAGAAGCAGGGTTTTTTGGGTTTGTTTCTACTTATTCTGAAAATTACCCATGCATATGCTTTTATACTATAGTTGGTACCCTGGGACTCCAGGGAGTAGGAATTGTATTTCTTGTTCCATGACAGTCAAAGCTTCAAAAGTAATTAAAATAAATGCTTTCATTATGGATAAGCCATTTATGGAAATAAGATCTCATCCGGGCATTTGCAAGATAATGCAAGCCAAGTAAAAAATCCTGAGGGTTATGTGACTTTAAAACTATCTCTACAGTCATATAAATTCCTTCCTTAATAAAAAAGAAAAAGGAACAAAATGTGGTTTAGAGTCCATACTCTAGAGTCAGTAAAAGATGATTTTCAATTTTGTTTTGTGCTGGAATTGCTTTGTAGTTACTAGGAATTGCTTTATCGTTTTTCCTTTTCTCACAAGTGGTGTCAAAACGAAAATGTCATTGCCCAGGAAGGATTGTCTTCCTTTTCTTTTTTTTTTTTTTTTAAATACAGACTGTTTGAGTTAGTGTTATGAGTAGTTAAGCAGCCTATGGGATATACTGTCTGGAGACTGTGTTTTTAGTGGATCTGAGTGATTAAGTTTGGTTTTGTTTGATTGGTTTTAATCCCATTTTTCATCCTGTAATTTAAAAGAGAAGCCTGCTGTCTTCCTGTTTGTTCCACATAAATGGGAGAACATGCAAGTTAAGTGTCTGGAGCATTGCCAAGACTGTAAATGAGCCCTGCAGCAATGCTGATGGGAATCATAGCTGAGAGCAGTTTTGTGTGTTGGTCAGAGACTGTGTTAAAATGACTTGTGAGGGAAGACCATAGCAGTGGAGCAAGCAAAGGATATACTGGCTGATAACCCTTGCTTCTGTCATTTGATTGCATCAGATCATATGCCCTTTCTCTAGCTAATAGGTTCCCAGATCTTATTTTTTTACAAAAAAGTTAGTAGTCTTTTTGCTGAATTTCTCTTTTGTTTCGTAGTAAGGTTTTGATCATCACTTCCTCACTGCACTTGATAGCTGACCTTTCTATCATTCACCTGTTACTTGGAGGTTTTTGGCATATATATATATGTGCTAACTTTTCATAATTCAGCTCTATAAAGGAAAGAAATAAAATAAAAAAAAAAAAAAGGGAAGAAGAGATTTGGAAGAGCAAGGGCTTAAAAGAATGCCTAAACTTATGTACTTCCATGTATTGTAGTATATTGACTTCCAGGTTTTGATCTCTGGAAAGCATTAGATAATAGCACACTCTACAAAGCCAAGATGGGACAAGAGAGCAGAAAATCCCATGAAGCAAATGAGGTCTTACAAGTAGGGAAATTCAGGACACAAACCACTGGATAAGATTAGTCATATGCCTGGCTGTCCATCGTGGCTCTTAGCATGATAAGAAGAGATTTATTAGTGGGAGGTGAGAGTTGTTTGTCTCTGGGTTTCTGGACTGTGTTCTAAACCTGTGTTTTACACAGCAGTGTCTGGAGAGTATAAATCACAGTTTTTTCCTTAAGTAATATATTTTTTAGCCAGCTGTTGAGATCTCACAGCTATTAGAAAATTTCAGGTTAATTAACTGCTGAGAAAGTGAGGCCCAACAGCTTACTGTGAGGCTGGCCAGTAGCTTAGAATCCAGTTAATGCCAAACAAAATTGTTTGGCTTTGGAGTTTTAAATTTTGCAGGTATGTACTGAGCAGCAGATCAAAATAACAGCCCTTATAACTTATGTACTTATTAATCAAATGAAGTTACTGAGAGTTATTGTAACTGACCATTGACTTTTCTGTTATTCTGTAGAATTTGCCCTGTTGACAGGAAAAGACATTATCACAGTTTCTTCTCAGTGGCACTTGTCCCTGTAGCAGTAAATGCTATGGACTGCAGAGAAATTTGAGGAGTTCATATCAAGAAATACAAAGCACAGCATCCTTAATCATTTGTAGTTAGAATTAGATTTATTTCTCTGGCAAGCTAAGTGCTCTGTAGCTCATATCTCTCCTTGTAATACTGAGGTAGGCTGTGTAACACTTTTAAGATGAGAAAATCCATTTTGCCCATTTCAAAGAAAAGAGAAGCCATGGAGAAGAAACTTGGCTCAGCAAGTTTGCTTTGCTCTAAAGGTAAATGCTAAATATCTAAAAAAGAGTTTCTAGTGCAGGACTATTGTACTTCTGAAGAGTAGTATGCCCTTTTTTATTGCCCTTAACTCTAGTATTTATCCACACTATTTGACTTATTTTTATGAAAGACTGAGAGTCGAGGCAAGATAACGCGTACAGACAGCTGTAAAATTGCCATTACACAATGGTTTCCTGGTAACACTTTTTATAGTAAAATCATCTTCTGTAGTAGTAGGATCAAGCTCCTGATTGGTATTTTATTTACAAAATGAAGCAAACAAACAAAAAAACCTGAACAACCTTGGAGTAAGGTGTGACATCCTGTAGTGAAATATGGCTTTTTCTGATGAGAAAAATATTTGTAAAGGTGTTGTGCATCTCAGTGTGTAGAAACTTTTCAATCTGACTCAAAATGCAAAGAAGGTTATTTATGTCCTTTTCCAGTAACATGTCATCTTCATCCGTGAACAGGCTCTTCTGTACTTTTCTTGTAGCTAACAATCAGTAATGCTAACTTATCTGATGCCCTTAATTTTCTTGTGAAGCAGAAAACAGTAGTTTTTAGGGGTGAGAAGTTGTAGGGACCAAAACATTAGTGTTAATGTGATTCGTATTTGCTGGTACGCTTATCCCAGGAAACTCATACTACTTCAGACCAAAACATAAATTCTGGCACTGGGGAAATTTTATGCTTTGAAGGAGAGAAAACAGTAGCTTTCTGTAAGGCAGGAAGCCTCAAAGAGGACTGAAAAGGGAGAAGGGAGACAGGGAGGACATCTCCAGATACTAAAGGTATCGCACAGCAACTCTTGCCACGTTGCCCCACTAGATGTGGTAGATGGCATCACATTCTCACTCTCCTTGTCTTTGAATAAGATGTTAGATGAGGCTTTTAGTTCTCATTCCTCCTGCTGAGTTCAAGACAGAACAAGCCTCCCCTCATTAATTGGGACTGATGAATTGCTTTTTAGATGCTTATTATCAAATGACTATAATACACCTACTGGAAATAACCTATACTGGGAAATCCTCATGTCAGGCAGTAATTAGTGGCTTGTCTCACATATCTGTGGCTCTTAAAGTAATAACTTGTATTGTAGGCATTTTTCCTTCTTCCTTTGTTATACTAATAGAAATAAATTAAAGGACTGATTATAAATCATGCAAAGCTTGTGGTTAAAATATGAATGGATTCTGACTTGGAGTCCAAGGCCATTGTTGATCATTGGATTATCTTTCTTTGGTGGTCATATGTAGGAGACAGCAATAAGCAATCCATTGAGTGGTACCTCTGGGGCCAATAGATTCAGCATCTCAGGTGGATCTCCTCTATCCCAGGAACACATGATGCTAAGAAGCTTCTGATGCCAGCTCTGAAAATTGGAAGGAGCTGCAGCTAAAAGCACGTGGGTGGGAAAGGCAGGCAAAAACCAATGAAACTTAATTTTTTTCCTTCCTCTCTCTCTTTTGTTGCTAGGTCCTGCTCTGTATAACATATACCTCGACATTTGAACTGAATGGGAGTTCAGTGCTGAAGATTGCTGAGGTAGGTGCCTGTCATACCATGGCTTGTGTCACTTAACTTTTCCCCACTACCTAGAGCATGACTTCCTTACATAACCTGGAACTGAACTAGTCCGAAACATAACTACCATCCTAGGGACCGATATTACCTTATCTCTAGTGTGAAGAAATAGTTGCAAGTTGGGCAGGTTTGATGGGCTTGCATGGGAAGGCACTTCTGGAAATGGACAAATAATTGTATATTACAGTGTTGCACATTTACCACTCATATTTACTTTACTTTGCTTTTTTCTTTCTAAAACAGCACTGTGCTGACTTCTTACCTGCTGCAAGTCTAAAACTAATGAAGTTTCCTCAAGAGAGCTGTATAAGCCATAGTGTGTCATGTTAGCTGAAGTGCTTCTGTGTGCCTTAGCCTTGTATCTTTTTCCTAATACATCCAAGTAAAAGATTTAAGCAAGCGTGCTATTAGTCACTGTACTCCCTTTATTCTATTAGATTTTAGTCTGAATTAAATTGTATAGGATCTTTGGTTGAAGAAAAACATACTTGCAGGTATATTAAGTAAGTCTTGGGTGATATTTTTGGTATATTTTGTAGCAAGCCACGGGGTTGTTTTTTCAGGTTAGAGAAGATGCACGGGAACACTTAATCCTCCTGTGCAGCACACACTGTTGTGTCCAGAACGTATGATAAAATTGTATTGTTAACATGGTACGGGTAGAAGAAATGCCCATGGAAAAATGTAAACATTATATATATGCCATATACTCCAGGTGTTTGTAGACATTTAGAGACTTGTTCCTTCTCAGCTTTTTGTTATTTTGGGTGGGACTTTTGTAGAAAAAGAAAAATCCCATAGCAAAGTAGCTCAATTTAGCTGGATATTATAGTACTTTCCAAGTTTAAGAATAAAATTGACCTTGAATTGTTTTATTGGAAGCTGAGAATGGGGCTGTAGAGATAACCAGGAACTGAAGAAAATATCTTCCATTTTGTAACAAATGGGCTTAAAAGTGCACAGTTCATGTATATGACATATACAGAATACAAAAAGGTAGTAATTGTTACAGATTAGCACAGCTTTGGTTTCTCCTTGTGCTAGGTGAGACAGTATGGTATGCCTATTTTTGGAGAACATTGTAAGCCACACCTGTAGATGCTGCAGCAAGGATGAACTGGATTGGTATTTAAAGCAAGTCACAGTTTCTAAAGTTCTATTAAACCCTCTTTATGTCAATGTCCAGACCGAAGAAAACAGATTTTTTCCCCTGCTGCAGTTTTTCTCAGTGGATTTTCTAACATGCAAGGCAAAAGTTGATGAATTCAGCTTCGTGAATCTCTTTGCTGTAGGTAAAGAGCTCTAGCTTAAACGAAGTACTTCCTGGGAAGAGTATTTGGTGACTCTAAACCCTTCAGATTTCAATCTTTGAGAGCAGTGGCTAATACCAGGGGGAAATAGTCAATCAGTCATGTTCTGAGTGCTATAAGCTGTATCAGAAATCATTTCTGTTCTCTGTGTAAATTTGAATAATAGCAGGGCTGTTATTCATAAAAAGCATCCTGGAAAATGGCAGGTGTCTCTCATAGATAAACATTAAACACTGCTGTTCTTGGTAGTTGCACTTCAGTTTCATTCCCAAAGGCTATCCTGGCTCTTAAAAACCTTAGATAGTGTACTGATACAAATTAGCACACTGATGGTTCTTTTCTGTTATGGCGAACAAGAGCTCAACAGCAGGCAGATGAGATATGCCAGCAAAGTAAACAAAACTCATTTCCTTCAGTGAATTGGAACAAGCTGTAATACAGAATGTACATGTTTCTATTTGGAGTGTTTGGAGGTACAATTATTTTCCCCACACTCATTGAGAAAATACTGCCTCACTGAATGCCTAGATCATTCTAAATAGCAAATCCTACCATGCACATACATGCTTCTTCTTGCCCAGGTTTTAGGTAAGGCAAAGACTTTAACAGCTGAAATCACTATGCCTTTGTATCTGAATTCTGCAGTGCATAAGCAGTAGGAAACAGAAAATAGTTTCTCAGTTTAGCATTTGGTTAACCTTCTGACTTGCTCTAAGGGCAAGGTGGCAGAAAGGAGCTTTCAGTTCCACTGCCCGAGCTATTTGACATTTTTTTCCAAGTCAGTTCCTTAGTGCCTTTTCCTAGCCTGTACTCTGTAGCAAAGTGGAGCCACTGCAGAATTGAAAAGGTGCTGCCTTTGTTATTGATAGAACTCTCTGAGGACTATCTCTGAAAAACAAAGCTACAGTCTGGCCATTTTGCACTGCCTGATCGTTTGCAATTCACATGTACAAAATAATGGCATTACAAATCTTTCTGAACCTTATCAGCTTCAAATTAAGAAAGCATCCAACATGAGGAGTGATATAATTTGTGGCTTAAGTATTAATAGTATTGAAAATAGATTAATAGTATTAAAAATAGACTAAATCTTCCCCCGTTTGCCTTGCCATGCTTGCCTAGACACCTGCAAGAAAATTTAGTTCATGTTGTTTCTTGGTTTTATGTGTGTATTTGTTACTCCCATGTACCTTTTGGTGGTTTGTTTTGTTTGACTCTGTTGTGTTTCATTAGCTAACCCTTCTGTGTTTTGCCCTTAGTTGTGTTTTGCATGCCATAGAGCTGGAAGTCCCCGAATGCATGAAATGATCAAAATGTTCATTACACACCTCTTTGGAGCCCTGAGCTCTCGCATTTTTACTGATGCTTCTTCATCAATGGCTTTTCAAAAGGTACCTTGCCCAGCCATTTAGAACACAGGTATTCTGTAAGGTTGGAGCTCAAGTGGACAGTATTGTTGCTTACTAGCTCGCATGGGGAGGGGAGAGAAGAAGGAGATATCAACCATGCTCTTTCCAGAAAGTCAGCCTACCTTTAAGAATGATATTTCATCAATCATTTCAGGTACTCTAGAAGAAAACTTTACAGCTTGAAAGAATGATCTCAGCAGCACTAGAATGGTTTGGCCTCTGCAAAGGGCTGTACATGGTTAACAGGCTTTTAGGTTTTGTTTGTGGGTTTTTTTGTCCATTTGAGTTTAGGTGATAGCGGAATGATGGGCAGAGCTGGTCCAGGCCTTCTTTTAACTTGAAGACTGTCTTCATCACTGACCTTAAACTAAATAAAATCCTTTATATATTTGGGGGGGATATTAGAACCTCAAAAAAGGGCAATAAGAATGAGACATGCTGTCAGTTTGGTCCCTTATATCCTGCAGATACATACAACTAACGCGTTCTACTGTGTTGTCAAAGAAGATAATTAGTCTCAGGTTGTCATTTGCATAGTGTTTCTTGCATGAGATAACATGTATATACACTTGAAAACCTCTGGGATGCTCTCTCTCTGTTTAGTTGAGAAAGGTAAAATAAGGCAAGAGCTTCCATGTGTGATGTCTTGAATCACTCAAGATGTAGTTTGTATTCAAGGAAACTTGAAAAATTGGACGGTATTTACTTTTCAGACATAGACTTGCAGAGGAGTGGTTACAAGTAAGTATTAAGAAATGAACAATCAAATCCACATTTAATTAATTATATACAGAGCGAGGCAGGTGCCAAAATCACTTGTATTTCACAGAAGGAGACTTTTCCAGTTTTGCCCTACCATTCTTGCAGCTGTGAGGCTGATTAATTGCATGCTGCTTCTAGATGCTACTTACTTGGTTTTCCATACTGCTGAAAACTTCTAATGTGCTAATAAAGCAATAGTAAGGAAGGCTGACTATCTGCATGCGAGAGACCTTGGTATCGATACCTCCTAAAATGTGTTACTGGTAAGTTACAGTTCATATCTTTGTACTACTATCTTGTTTCCTCATCAGGTTTGCATTGAGACATATGTATCTAGCTGTCACCAGCGGAGCATTAACACCGCTGTGCGGGCAACCCTCAGCCAAATGTTGAGTGACTTGACTTTACAGTTACGTCAAAAGCAAGAGAACATGGTGAGCCTTCTGGCATCAACAAATGGTTCCATGTCCATAGCTGCATACCTTTTTGTTTCTCTGAATGCAGTGTGTTGTACTGGCTTGTTGTGCCTTACGGCTTTTATTTGACACTTCCGCAATTAATCCTGTTTAAAAGCTTTTTGGGCTCCTACCATACCTGCCTCAGAGCAGTCTATGGGAAACTCAGCTCTCACATTGTCAGCTCTGGTTGGCTGATTCCTTTTTTTTTTATTATTATATTTTAATTATATTTTATTTTTTTTCCGTTCCATTAAACAAAAGAGGCTTTGTTCTGATGTCAGGCTGCCTTGGCCTTTTCCATTCTTTTGTTTTCTTTGCTTGTTTTCCTAAGATTCATTGAAATCCTTCTGCTAAAAGTTTTTGCATGACAAATATTTGCATAAAGAAAGCAAATTCTCAATTAAGGAAAGCGTAATTAAGGTTTTTCTTCTACTTTTTTTTTATAGAAGATAATTTTAAGCTCATGAAATTATTTGCTTTGTTGGTAGCAAAACAAAAGTAATTCTATTTATTGCATTATTAGAATCCATAAGAGCTCTTTGAATGAAATCCCAGCACATTTTCAGTAAAACTGTAAATATTCTGTGTACACATATTACATTGGCTTTTTACATTCAATTTGACTTTTTACATACAGTTTCTGCTGCTTTCCATTGTATCATATTGTCAAAAAAAGTACTATTTGTAAAAGTCAGTTTCTATGTATTAGGAAATTTTAAGGACTGCAGTTGTGCAGATTATTTTCCTTACATCTGTTTTGGGTTAAGAGGATCCCTTCTATTTTGGATTAGGAGACTAGATTGCTTTTATCTTCCTGAGCAACTGCAGAACAGAATTACTCAGTTTAGGTAAACTTATCTTCTGTTTGTGCTAAGTAGGTTCATTTTTACTAGCCAAAATATTTACCAAAAAACCTCAAACAAACAAACACAACAAGTAGTTTTGAAATTTCAGTTTGGCTCTGCAAGTTTTTTTAGTTTCTGTGTCTTCAGTTTTGTTAGGTTTTTTTTTGTAGCTGAAGACTAAGTAAAAGCATATGAGAGATGCATTTAATTCCTGGCAGTTTGTTATTGATGCTTGAGAGAAGAATTTGGCTTGACCCCTTTGTGCACTAATAGGAAGAATCCTATACTGCAGCTGAACTACATGATGTAAGAGGTCATTTCCATTTCCTGACTGCCATTAATTCTGTTGGTACTGTAACTTTTAACAGTGCCAGTGTTCTAAACTCTCTAATACTCAATTGATTTTGGTTTCTAAGTACTTTGTGAAGTCTAAGCTATGATTTCCTCTCAGTTATTTTCAATGCGACTTACATGCCTAGTTATTACTAAGTTGGTTTAGGTGTAGGAAATCCCTTAAGAAGTTAGAAATTCTGGTTCAGCTCAATTAGATGTGAGTTCCTTAAATCTAAATGACTGTTAGAACAGACGTTAAGGAATTTTTTTATAACATTTTGCAAAAGCTTCACTTAAAAAAACCCGAACAAACAAAAAGCCCAGAACAGAGGACACAAATTTGTTAAGAAAGCTCTGCTGTTGAAATATTGCTTCTGTGGTGTTTTTCTGCTCCTTGCACCAGTTACACCACCTTTGTCTTTCCTCAACAGACAGTTGAAAACCATGACAGCCTGCAAAAATTCAAGAGTCAAGGTACTTGTAACACTTTTTTAGTGACTCCTTACACTCCAGCTTCTGTATTCTTAACTTTCCTTTCATCAACACAGTGCTGTTTGATGTCATGGGAATTTCACCTTCAGGTTTTCATACCTTCTCCATAGCTTGATGTTCTCTGTTACCTGTGGTAAGAACTGTGGTAAGAACTGAGACAGCCCTGTTAGCTCCTGGTATTTTCAGTTCTGTCTTCATTTGGACCATGGTAACAGCATTGCATTCAACATTGTAATAAATTATTGTTTCAAGGTGCTAACTTCTGTAATTAAGGAATTTGTGTTCTGGAGAAAGTTTTAGTAAGTGCCTTTACTTCCTAAATTGAAACAGATTCATGGAGTAGGATGTGAAATCTGTAAATGATTGTGTTGCCATATTTTGGGACAAAGATACTGGTTTTATAATGGCCACTTTTGAAAGCACATCACTATTGAAGGTGTGCTTACACTTGCCAAATAATTATTTTATGAGATGATGTTTTTCTACTCCCATTCTGGTTTAACTTTCAACATCTTCTCTGATAGATAAAAATAATCCCTGCTTTTGACGTTCTCACAGGATTTCTGCAGAACTTGTGTGAATGGAGGCTAAAATCTTTGGAGAGCACAAGCATCTTCTTTTAAGATCAGAACCTGGTCGGACAACAGGAGAGACAGTTGTCTCTGTGTAGGAGAGGCAAACTGCAGGGAGAGATACAGAAATTGGCTGTCACATAGAAATACTGGAGCCTTTTTTATTATTTAATTGTATACTTACTTTATTATCTGAATTGGATTTTGGCTAATCTTCTTTAAATGCATGTAAGCAATCAGTGCTCTCTCTGGATTTAATACTGCTGCTTTTGCATTTTGTAGAGATCACTTTCTAATTTAGGGGTTTTATTACTGCGTCTTCTCTATGAATTTTGGTAGCCTTGCTCCTTGTTTAGAAGCTCTGACCAGCTCTGAAAGTCCATGCAATGAATTGAGGTTGTAATCCAGTTGCTCATATGTAATGCCTCTGATCTTTGTCCTTTTTGGAGGTACTTCAGTGGAGTCTCTTTGTGATGATGTTGTATCTGTCCTCACTGTGCTCTGTGAGAAGCTCCAGGCTGTCATAAAGTAAGTTATTTCAGTTTATAATTTCAATGTATTACCTGGAGTTTGAGAGTTACATTGATACATGTGATTGTATTGTTGTAGTTCTGGAATTAGGGAGCAAAGCTGTGGTTAAACAAAGTGTTTACTAGGGGAAGTATTGCTCATGATGCATTCATTTAATCCTTGCTTGAAATGAGAAGCTAATTTGCCCTCTTCGTGCACTGTTCAGTTTTGAAAAGTTTCCAGTAAGTCTAGCCTGTAAGTAACTTCCATACAGCAGCAAAATACTTATCAAAGGAGAAGTTTTCTGGCTGGAAGCAACTGTTATAGAAAGAATAATAAGAGCCATGGAAAGACCTAACAGAAACTATATTCAGAACAAATTAATATGTCCTTAGAAAGGCAGGATTTATCCAATTGAAGTAATTTGCATTATCAAAGAATTCCTTAAATTTAGGAACATCATACATTCTACTTACTTGGAAATGCATGAGCATAACTTTAAAATGTGGTTGTTATGGGCAGTAATAGAGTGTTATATGCTCTACAATTTTCAGGAACTTACAGAGCCAGAAATAGCACAGACATCTGGGTGCAGTTTTTCTATAGACTTTCCTCCCACAAGTGTCTCTAATTACAGCAAGATTTGAAAGGGAAGAGTGTCTTACTTAGCATTATTTAATCAGTATCAACATTTGGGAAAATAAGAGTGCAGGGATGCCCTGTGCATGACCGTGCAAGTGTCAACTGCAAGATGCTGCTGATGATGATCTGCATTGACGCATTGTAAGAAGTGTATCAGTTCCAGGCATCCACAAGTTCTGTAGTATTCTTTCTCATGAAGCTTTCTTTATGTTTATGGTTCTGACAGAGTTACTGGCAAGGCCCTGAAAGGTAGTCATGTTATCAGGCAACTTTGTGCCTGTAGACATTGACTTCTGACAATTGTGGTTGTCACCAAGAGGAAAAAATAACCAGAAGAGAGCAGCCTAAGTGTGCTTCAGATTGCCTGAAGAAACTATCCAAGTCAAAAATCTTCTGTTGTCTCCTTTTCCTCTGTTTAAGGATTCCTACCTTCTCAAGTTTCGATTGAATTTGAGTAATTACTTCTGTTTTATTCTTCCTCTTTTTTTTCACTGAGGTTTTTTTTTAAAGTAGCAGATCATTCCACGTGGTCAGTCTTAAAAAAAATGGGATTATGTTGATCACACCATTATAGATGGATAGAAAGAAGCAAAATAAATCAAATGTTGTAACGTATGGTATAATTTTAAAGTGAACTAATATAGTTATTGTAGAAAATTAAATAATCACTGTTTTAATGTGATGTGAATGGCATCTTTTTGCCAGTGACAATCGACAACTTCAGCTTCTTTTCTTGGAGTGCATCCTTTCCATGTTAAACAGCTCCTCTCCCATCATGCACCACCACAAAGGATTCACTGATCTAATATGGTAAGTACATCTGAAGACTAATGCAAATACTAAGTTTGTAAATATAAAAGGACCTTCCCCCCAGCCATGCAAGCTAACCTGTAATAAGTCTCCAGATGTGAGCAGAGCTTACTGTTAACCTACTGTCAGTTCTTTCTGGGCTTCATGTAAGATGGCTGCTCAGCGAGCACATTAAATCCTGGTAGTAAATTCCTGTAATGAAGTCCAGTGTATTTATCCAGAACATAAAATCTCTTATACTTTCTGCACTAGTTTCGATTTGTGTGTGGCATTAAACACAAAGATGTTTTGCTTGTCATTGGAGGGTACTGTACAGATTCTCACTGGTCTGATCCAGTAATACAGGAAGATAAGCAAAATTAATGTCAAATGATGGGCCGGTGACCAGAAAAGCTTACAACTTGCACTGTGTAAGGGCTGAGGCTAAATAGTCTTCATGATGCTTCCCCTTTAATCAAGAAATTCTCTTTTTTTATACACTTCACCAGAAAGGCTTGATGTCTTTAGTGTTCATATATACCTCTAAATTGTTTGATACTATCACCTCAGAGCACCTTAAATAATCCTTTTTCTTCTTTTTATTTGAAAAAGTGGGGGTTTTAATAGCCTGTGGATAATTAAGTCATAGTAATAAAGCAAGAATGTAACTAATATGCAGTTCCTTGCAGTCTCTGACCGTCTTGTGAGTTTTTCAGGTGATTGTATTAAGGAAAGATATATGTGACTGTTAATGGCAAATGTGTTTCTTGTACTTTTACTCTGTACTTTTTGAAATTGAAGTGTTTGACTTGGGCCCGATTCTAAGGATGGAGCATGTAATGGCACCCATAACTTCCCTTGCTGTCCCAGGAACATAGTGACTGCTGGACTGGGAGGTCTTTAGGTTGATAACACTTGGCAATGTTGGACAGGGACCCTGTGCTGAGGCCTTTTAGAGCTCTAATGTAAGAGCAGGACTCTCTTTTTCATGAAAAATCCCCTTCAGAAGTTTCTGCCTTTGAATTTCACCCAACCCTTTGTTTATGCTTATGTGACTGACTGTGGGGCCATTTTATAAGCAAGCTCACTGAAATGATCTTGGTTAAAAGAAAACACTTCTTCTTTTATTTTAAGTCTACACAATTTTGATGATCCAGTTTATGCTGCAAATCTGAAGGTCTTTGTATCTGTAACCATGTACCTTCAGGGCAACTCACCAGTGCTTGTTCAAGGACTTCTTAACCTGCATTGCTGCCAAGGAGTATGCACTCTTCCAGCTACCTGCTTAAGTGGGAGGAAAAAAATGTAAAACACTAGGAAGACAAGAAACAGTTTAAACTGCAAACATTGTTTTGAATATATAGTAGTACACACTAAACATTACCTGTCTGGAGAAGTTGTGATCCCAGCTGGTAGCTGTTGTTATTCTTTAAGGAGCTGTTGCCTAAATGCACACACAGAGCTTTCTCTTTGACTGGCGCTTTATAGTCAGTTCTCAACAGAAAATAGAGAAGGGAGCAGACAGAGAAGATTTACCTCTGTTCTTCTGACAGTGTTCTCCATAGTTTGATACAGATACACTTTGATAGGACTGAGATGCTTGGGGAATATATTGGTGTTACAACCTGTGATTACACCTGTTTGAGACAAACACATTTCTTTAATCAGTAAGTGTGAATTGATATGTTTCGAAATGTATCTGGTTGGAGATAAAAATAAGCAGGCTCAAAGTCATTATCTGATTCTGATTAAAGCTGTTTTTCTTTCTGCGACTTCAGGAAGCTGAGCTGCTTCAGCAGTCATGTTAAGAGAAGCAACAAAAATTCTGGACTGCATAAAAATCTTGAGAAAATAAAATGTACTTACCTGTGAGGATATATTTTACAAATCGTTACTTATGATTCGGTACTTGCTCTAGGCACTAGCTTGAACCTCTGAAAAATGGGTGAAAACCAGGTTTGGAACTCATTCTCATGCAGCACTTGGCTTCATAAATTAAGGTCTTTCAAACTGAAGTAAAATGTCAAGTGCACAAGTGCAAAGCTGAACTAACAGCTAATGGAGCAAAGTGCTGAGTTGGCTTTGGCTCTGCCAAAGAAGAATGATCTGCTGGTGTTGAATCACTTAACATGAGTGCTCATGCAGAAAGACGGTTGAGGAAGGATGGTTATTTAGTGTATAGTGGCATATGAGTAGTTATTGTGCACACTTTGAGTTATTGTGGACGGCTTTAATTATGTTTTCAAAAGCCAGCAAAACAGAGTCTCACAGCTAAGGGTGCTTACTAAAATATATGCATGTGCAGTTCAGTGGTAGAACATTAGGTCTTCTAGTTAACATAGATTAGTACTTGTTTGGTCAGGTTTTTATAAAGCTCCCCAGTTAGACTGAAGAAGAGACACTCAGCAGTAGAAACCTAGAATTTCTAACTTGCAATCATGTTTCTAAAGCACCCAAAGGTATTTCCATTTGTACTATCATGCTGATGCTTGGGAAATGAAAAAAGCCTGGCGTAATTTGTTGTTCTATCTGAACACTGCTGTTGACTGATCATTAAAACAAGAGTATGTATCTCATTTAACCATGGGCTATTTTCAATCTGTTCCTGTAAGATTGTTTTTTTTCTGTTTACCATCTGCTGCTTTTCTTTTTCTCAGGAAGCAACTGTGTCCAGCCCTAGTAGTAATCCTGGGAAATCCAATCCATGACAAAACGATCACCTCTGCCCACAGCAGCATCTGTCTTGAGGCTGATTCACCTTCCTCAGGGATCTCTGATCACGGCCGAGGTTCAGGTTGTTCCTCCACAGCACCTGCCCTTAGTGGGCCTGTTGCACGGACTATTTATTATATTGCAGCAGAACTGGTTCGACTGATGGGGTCAGTGGAATCCATGAAGCCTGTGCTACAGTCTCTGTATCACCGGATTTTGCTTTACCCTCCACCTCAACATCGAGTAGAAGCCATCAAAATTATGAAAGAGGTAGGATAATCACATGTGCAAATCCAAGCAGGTAAAGCAAAATGTTTATTTAACAGTAAATGTTGCTGATATGCGTATACCAATCCATTTCAAACCTTCCCACCTAGGGATGTTGAAATCGTCCTTTCTGAGCTGAACTGTTACATCCACACCACTCCGACAAATATCTGTAGTTTTATGAAGCCATAATAGCTCTATTTTTCTCCATAATGCAAGTTACTGTGGCAACTCCATCAGTGCTCATGCTGTGGTACTGTGTGGAGCAGATCCTATCGCTGCGTCATGACTGCTCTTTTGGGTGAGATAGAGTATAATAAACCAGTTCGCAACTTCTTTGGCATCTTTCCCCACTCTCTGCTCTTGCTAGAAGGAAACATTCATCCTCACAGTGTAGTTTCCAGGCATTAAGGTGAATATGTGCTTTGATTACTTGCCAGTTTATTGAACTACAGTTTCTTTAAGCATTTTTTGAATAGCCACAAAGAAGCTGCTAATGGCTTAAGCAGCCATTTCAAGACCAGTCCATTCTGGCCTCTTGCCCAGTGCCTCTGAGAGCAGTAGAACTGGAGCACAGTGAGACTTCTTTGAGCACCAGCTGAAATCATGGACTCTTCCATTACACATGGGAGCTTTCTTCTCTCTGTTGTGGAACACAAGGCAACTTACATAATTTGTAGGAACAGTGGTATCTCTTAGAGTTTTTCTTCTAGCTTGTGCATACCTAGGCTGTTCTGTTTCTGAAGATCTCTCTTACACCACACAGCCACCCACTCGGTTGTCTGAACTAGCAGTCATCCTTTCACTTGTTTTTCTCTAATTTTAAATAGTAGCAAGATGATAATTGAAGTTTTAGGAAAAGCTTAGTGTAATGTTGCTTCCTGCAGGATGTATCTGTTGCCTCTTTGGGCTTATTAATACATGCTCATTTGTAATGCTTTTTCCTTGTATTTCCTGGTGGGCATTAACAAGGAGCTACCCAGCAGGTTGAGTCTAAGCATTAAATACTTATTGTATTTAAATGCTTAGATAATCCTCTACTTCCTTCTGTTTCCTTTCCTTTCAGATACTTGGCAGTCCTCGTCAGCTCTGTGATTTGGCAGGGCCTTGCTCTTCTGAGTCAGAACCCAAGAAGAGGTCTATTTCTAAAAGGAAGTCCCATCTGGATCTGCTCAAGCTGTATGCTTTGTTTTCTCATTTAGCTTATTCTCTTTTAAACCTGTGCACACAGGACCCTTAAGCAGTTGTACCTTCAGGAGCATACCCATTATGAGCCAGGGTATCTCCCTGGTTAAATAAGCTGTGAAAATGGAAAAGGGGTAAAATCTGGTTTGTCGTCACTCTGGGCCTATTTGTAAAGACATAGATAATTACCTTGTGGCATTTGTAAAAATACCCAAATATGTTGGTTTACAGCTGGAAATTTTTGGCTGTGAGTCCCTAAACTTGCAATGAAATAACTGTGTTTATTTAGACGTACATTTCCCAAGATGAAGTCAAAGGAGGTCATAGAAAATTTAAACATTGTCAGATTGAGCAAGAAGGGTAGTCCGCTCTTGTAAAGATCACATCTTGTAGACAAAATCATTTTCGGGACACAGATGGCTTTAAATTTAGTTCATTTGGGTGCTGAGATTCTTTTTACGGTTTAACTGCTTGTCTGTAAGGGAGAACATGCTGTGCATGCTGGTATAAATGCACAGTAACTGTTTCCCTGGTTGCACTCCCTTTACAGAATGGCCGTGTTTGCATGGGATACTTAATAATTTGTTCTAATACTTAATAATTTGTTCTTATCTTTCTCAGGAGTAGTCCTATAGGATAAGTTCACTAAATTTTTTTTCCTGGTTATGGAGGGATGGTGTTGAATGACGGGGATGTGCTCCTTATACACGTTGCATCGCTTAAATGGACTCTGTATTGATTGCAGTATCATGGACGGGATGACGGAAGCGTGCATCAAAGGTGGTATTGAAGCATGCTATGCTTCAGTGTCCTGCGTCTTTGCCCTGCTTGGAGCATTAGATGAGCTGAGCCAAGGGAGGGGTCTTAGTGAAGAGCAGGTCCAGCTGCTACTCCAGCGCTTAGAAGAACTGAAGGATGGGACTGAGACGAGCAGGGACTCCATGGAGATCAATGATGCTGACTTCAGGTGGCAGAGGCGCATCCTGTCCTCAGAAAATCCTGCCTGGGAATCAGGAAATGAGAAGAGTCCTGATATTAGCATTAGCGTTACCACAGACACTGGTCAGACTACTTTGGAAGGGGATATGGGACAGACTACTCCAGAGGATAATCCAGAAAGTCAAAAAAACTCACTGCCATCTCCAGCTGGACATGTAAGCAAAGAGATTCATTATAGAGAACCAGAGTCAGAAACCATTGACCAGCCAGATGTTGTTCAAAGAAGCCACACCATAGTCTATCCAGATATAACTAATTTCTTATCAGTTGATTGCAAGACCCGCTCCTATGGATCCAGATACAGTGAAAGTAACTTCAGTGTAGATGACCAGGACCTTTCTAGGACTGAGTTTGATTCATGTGATCAGTATTCCATGGCAGCAGAAAAGGATTCAGGCAGGTCTGATGTCTCAGACATAGGCTCTGACAATTGCTCCCTGGCTGATGAGGAGCAGACACCACGGGATTGTCCAGGTCACAGGTCCTTACGTACTGCTGCTCTCTCTCTGAAATTGCTGAAAAGCCAAGAAGCAGACCAACACAGTGCACGGCTGTTTATCCAGTCACTTGAAGCTCTCCTTCCTCGGCTTATAGCTCTTCCCAGCATAGAAGAAGTGGATGGAGCACTGCAGAGCTTCTCTTCAACATTCTGCTCAGGTTTGCAAGCAAATACTTACTGTCTAACCAGCATGCACACTCTGACAGCGCTGTACATAGAGCCTCCTATAGGATTTCACCTTCAGAGAACATATCCAGAGTAAGGAGGTTTGGGCTTTACAAATTACATTCTTCACAGCAGCACACTTCATTGAGGGCAAAGCAAATTGAATATGCCGGCACTGATTCAAAGGGAGGTCAATCCATTGACTCTTAACAGGCTCTGGATTACATCCTCAATAAAGAAATGGAATTTTCTGTAGTAAAATACCTCTTCACAGGTTTGTGAAGACCTGTTGAGAAGATTTGCTCATGCTGTCATTAAAGAGGTTGGGGTTGCCCTTTAGCATGACAGAGATGTGGGGAGTACCATTTCCTGTTTTGAATGAGATTTAAGTAGCTCAGTACATCACTGCATTACTGTTAATAATGCCAGCCTCACAAAAAAAGTGATAATTCTACAGCAGTAAGCTCTTGAAAGGATAGGAAAAGAGGAGAGACATTGTTCTTCACTCTTGTTTTTCTTAATGTTGTTGTCTAATATGACAGGAAATGCAAAACTCAAAGCCCAGACAAAGTGAAAAATTAAGATCTTGCCTTTTAAGAGATTTAAATACCTTCAGTTCTTTCCTGTTTAGAACCTTCGGGATCTTGACTTGCCAAACAAACAGCAAAAAGTCATGTAAAGGCTAGTTTGTCCTGTTGATTTAAAGTGTGATATTTAAAGTGTGTGTTAATATATATATATTTAGAAGCATTTCGCTCTCCTGACAGTGGTCAAAGTGGAAATGTTTGCTAAAGTATATTTTTCTGTTTCTTTACCTTATTCTATCGCAATTGCCTTTCCCATTGCTCATCTCCTAATCATTGCTTCATTCATTTATGCTCCCTCACATTGAAATCATGCAGAATCAGAAGGGCTGCCTCCCATCATTATACAGCAAAATTTAGATATGAAGCTGGGCAAATAAGCTGATATTCCTGATATCCTGCTTAAATGCTGCCCAGTTAAGCTCTAACTCAGGAAGATGGCGGATGGTATTCTTAAGAAACATTAGCCATTTTATATCATAGAAAGGAAATACCTTAAAGGAGGCAATGATGTTAGTTGCTTTCCTAATTGAGGCAATCGAGTGCCCTTTCTGTCACGGGGATTTCTTTTACCTGAAAAAGAGTGATCCTGAGTTTATGCTGAAAGACCAGTGCTAGACCTCTAGCTCCAAATTTGTGCACCTGTTCCCTCATGCTTGAATGAGTATGCTGTTTCTTTTCTCTTTTGTCTGTTAAGTCTTTTTAGAGTGTTTTAAAGCATCAGAAGATGTGGGCCTAGGAGACTTCCAGATTTTTAAGGCTAAACACAGGGGTTTTTTCTGGCATTAATGTCATTATGACTAATACAGTGAGAAAGATGGAAGAACGTAAATCAATTTCTGTGTTAAATCCATAATTTGCGGTGTGTACATATCTCTTAAAAGGATACCTAGTCTTGGACTTAGACTGTTGAGAGAGACCTTTCATTTTTGTAAGAAAGCCACCTCATGGCTAAAATCTGTACTTTAAAAATGTACACCATGTTTCCACATGGATTTGGTGAACTACTCTTAGAAGATGCCACTCATTAAGGAATCATGGAAAAGTAGAGCAGTGAGTTACTGTGTTAAGACATCCTGGTGTTTTCATGGAGATGTGGCTGTTGCAGAGTTGTACTTTTGTGCTCTCATAAGATCTGTGTGGTTCATGTTTCAGGTGGATACCTGGAATAAGACTCAATCCAGCTGAAACAGTCCCTAAACTTATACCTCAGATCTTAAGCAAATGTCCATCAGTCCTCCTGAGGCGAGAACTTGTGTTCCTGTGTATGTGAGAGAACCGTGAGTTTGAAGACCTGTTAGGAGACTTACTAAAGTTGAAACAAATGTCAGGGGGTAGGAACACCCCCTGGAGAGCTTCCAAAACACCTATCTGATCTGCCCCGGTAAGCAGCGTTGAGGTCCTTATTTCAGGAGTCCTTTGTTAGCACCAGCAATTCAAGGCACAAATTTTAGGTGATAAAGTTAGAGGGACTGATCCTATTCATTGTATATACACCATCTATTAATGTATAATTCTGAAGAATACATTAGGAAATTTGAATATTTCTTAATATTCAAGTTGAGAAAATGAGAAGGTGCAGTTCTGAGACGAGCCAGTACAGAAGCAGTATTTTTGTGTTTCTGGGAGACCTTATTTAGCTGCTTTATTTCATTTCTCAATTTTACTTACACTTTGGGGGGAAAATATGATTTAGCAGTCTTTCCTACAAACTAGGTCCTTAGGTAACATTGCAATATTAGTATTTTTTCATAGGATTGAAAAGCAATGAAAGCAGGTAGGAATTTGAGGCACTGCCATGGGACTATAAGCATTGAAAAAGTGAACAGAGTTCACTTCAGCTGAACAGAGTTATAGTGACATTAAGATTTGCAAGTGAGCTGGTTAACTTCTAAATTAACACCTTAGGAATAAGTTAGCACCTCTTTTCAGTTTTGATTCCATAGTTTTTAGAGGCAAGGTTTCTGTCAGTAAGCATCAGCTAATCTTCTGCTTTTGAGATCTCAGAATCTCGTAAATGCAGTTTATTTCCCCATATTTTAGAGGAAATTTGGGATCATATTTTTCCTAAGCACTTTTGGGTGCTCAAATACATACCCACTACGTAGTAACCACTTTTCTGTGCAGTTCGACACCTTTCTTTTTAATTGTAGTCTTGTATTGTTGGACAATTTAAAAAATATTTTAATGCAAAGTAGAGTGGGCTTTTTTGTGTGTGGGTTTTTTTTTTAATTTTTTTATTTTACATATCTCTCTGCCTTGAGGTTTTTATTACTCTAGCAGATTCTAGTGTTAGAGATAAGACATCAGATCAATGAGAGATAAGATAGCCACATCGATATCATGATCCTCCATGCAACAAAGTGCTAAGATCCATCTTGCCTTCAGCGATGAAATCACTAGAACTACTCACAGGCTACTTTCAAGCACGTGGTTGCAGTTTTGGTACTAGTTAAAGATTCTCTGTTGATGTTAAACATGAAAAATCTACCCCAATCACATGCCAGCCTATGTGGGTACGGTTTGTAGCCAGCCCTATCACCCCTCTTCCACAAAGGTTGCTGCTCCCTTGAACAGATATTCATCTTTTAGACCCACCCTGGAACAGTTACTCTCTTTCTAAATCCACCCTCAAACAGTTACTCACCTTATCCACGCCCCCAAAGTGACGACAGTGGAAAGTCCGAGAAGGCAGCAGCACAGAGCTTTCAAACCCTCACGAGGCAAGAAAAACATTTGCTTCTTTTCTGTGTGTGGATTTTTTTTTTTTTTCTGATGTTAATGGTTTGTTGTATTTTGTCTAAGAAGAGGTGTGAACTTTATGGTGGGAGGAATATATTCACAGTAAACCACTGCAGCAGTTAACAGATGACACAGCTTTGCTTCATCATATAACTAACCTTGGAAGCTGTTTTTTGTTTCATTTCAAACGTTTCTGTAGCATAAAGCTTACCTCTTGATCTTCACTAATTGACATTATATAAGTGGATTTCACAGTTGATGTGAAAACCATGAAATACCGTGAGTCATGTGGGGGATCTAGTATTTCTTGTTTTTTCGTGGCTCAAGCTATAGATCATGAAGATTCAATTAGGTCATACTTGATTTATGTATTTCTACCAGTAGGTCAGCTAACTCAGAGGAAAATCTATGTGCCATCCATGGGAAGAAGGGATTGTGCCACTGAGCATGGTTGTAGGCTGTTGTTTCATATCGGTAGTGTTTTCAGGACTGTTGAGTGCAGCTTCTTGGTCTGACAGAACTGAAAGTGCTCAGCTATTTACAAAGTAGGTCTTGTATGAACTAAGTAGGGCTTGGAGTTGTAACAAGTTCCAGCCACCTTGGCCCCAGGTATTTGTACACATACCTCTAGGCCATGGAGAGAATGATGATTACAGCCTGACTGCACGGTGCTGAGCACTCCAGTCCCCATCCAACAACTGATTTAGCCAGAACAGATTTAATGGGGGGGTTAAAATGTCTGTTAACCTCATTAGCACCATTTGGCAAAATATTCTCAGTGAAGTACACAGGCTTTGTGTCTGCCCCTTCACACCTCACCTTTCCAGTTGGCCTTGCAGATGTATCCTGCCCTTTGCTTTGAACCTGCTGCTGCTCCTTGAGTATTTCAAATTTAGCATGTTGCTTTGCTGGACTGTGACTGGAGTGTTCAGTTTGTCTTGTAGCATTGCATTCTAGATGAACTACTATTTTTCTTTTCCCTGGTCGAGTACATTTAGTAATTTTTACTAATGACTCATTAACTATCCTAGCAATCTATTGCTGCCAAAATGCTAGGAATAGTTTCTGATATTTTTTCCAGGAAATATCTGTGTAAAATGTGAGAGCTCACATGGTGTTTTTGTTAGGTATGATGCACTCACCAGGATTTGAGGGAAACCTAAATTTCAACTTCCAGACTCTGATGAATGCAGACAGTCTCTACGTGGTATCACATTACACTCTGCTGCTCAACCTGAAATTAGCCAACTCGGATTACTACCGGAAGAAGCCTGCCCAAGCCCCTGTGTTGCTGGTGAGTTGGGGAATATGGGAAAACTGTTTAAAAAAAAAAAAAGAAAATTTATTTTGCTTCCCTTCACGTAAGCCAGCCCACACATAAAGCCTTCAGGCTGCTTGCAAAGTGGGGAAATAGTAATTGCAAATGAAGTGTTCTCCAGACTGCTTATGAATCTTGCATGATAAATGTCGTGCATTTGAATTACACAGCTTCTCTGTAATTTGGGCGAAATGAATGCTGCTTACTGATTGTCATTAAAGTTGTAGTCATTTGGATGGATAAATTGTTTTCAGAATAGATCTTCCTTGGCATCATGTGATATAGCAAGTCTTGGCTCTTGGTAATAAGCATAAACATACCTTCATCTTGCAACTACTTTTGAGCCCAATGGCAAATTTGTTGCTAAATACTTGATTTGCATTTCCATAGTTGAAGACATGAGAAGTTAAAGTGGAAAATAACTAGATTTTAATAATGTGAAATTATGATTTTTGTGACACCTGGAATTCCTCAGTTTCTTGGGCTTTTTAAAAATTGTTTTGAAGCCTGCAAGAGTTATGAACCATGAATCTATGCTTTTCAGTTAAGTTGCCAAAGAGAAGTTGTTTCAGTTTTCTTAAAAATAAAAAAAATTGTGAGATATGGAACAACAACAACAAAAATTATATCAAAATGTATAATTATTGCTGAGCTTCCAGTGTAAGAGAATTTATAAACTAGATCATTTCAAAAACAAGTGCAGTTTAATGTCATCCTTAGTTCTGGTATGTTCTGCAGCTGCTGCAAGTGGAAATCTGTGGCTCTGAATATTCTCTAGGGGGATCACTGCACACAATAGACCTGAGCATGACCAAAGTATTTTTGGAGATCATTCTGATGTATGATTGGATACCAGTTCATCTGTGATGACTGTTCATGCAGAAGGGTCCAATTGCTGGACAGGCAGAGTTAGGTGCCACAACCTCTTTTTATTGGATTTGAGATCCTACTCCTACCTTTCAGAAATAGTGAGACATCAGAGGTCCCGTTGTCACTGTGCAAGAACTGTCATTGTGATTTGCATTAACTGCGATAGAAGAAGGGGAGAGCGCCTTGTTCGTGCCATTCACCACTGTAGAGGCACATAGAGGAGGATCTGGACAGGCTGGATCAATGAGCCAAGACCAGTTGTGTGAGGTTGAATAAAGTAAAGTGCCAGATCCTGCTCTTGGGTCACAACAACCCTGTGAAGCTCTACAGACTCAGGGAAGAGTGACTGGAAAGCTGCCTGGCAGAAAAGGACCTGGAGGTGCTGTTTCACAGCTGACTGATCATGAGCCAGCAGTGTGCCCAGGTGGCCAAGAAGGCCAATGGCACCCTGGCTTGTTTCAGAAATAGTGTGGCCCAGCAGGACCAGGGCAGTGATCGTCCCCCTGTGCTGACCACTGGTGAGGCTGCACCTTGAGTGTTGTGTTCAGTTTTGGGCCCTGCACTTCAGGAAAGCCATTGAGGTGCTGGAGCAGGTCCAGAGAAGGACAGTGGAGCTGGTGAAAGGTCCAGAGAGTAAGTCATATGAGGAGTGGCTGAGGGAGCTGGAGTTGTTTAGTCTGAGGAAAAGGAGGCTCAGGGGGACTTCATCATTCTCTACGACTACCTGAAAGGAAGTTGTAGTGTGGTGGGGGTCAGTCTCTTCTCCTGTGTAACAAGTGACAGGATGAGAGGAAATGACCTCAAGTTGTGGCAGGGGAGGGTTAGACTAGATACTAGGAACACTTTTTTCATGGAAAGGTTTTAAAGCATTGGAACAGACTGTCCAGTGAAGTGGTAAATTCACCATATCTGGAAATGTTCAGAAAGTGTGTGTGTATAGCACTTGAGGACATGGTTTAGTGGTGAACATGGTGGTGGTGCTGGGTTGGCAGTTTGACTTGATGATATTGAAGAAATTTTCCATCCTTAACAGTTATATTATTTCAATCCTGAGTTAATTCTTATCTTTGCATAACTTCATTTCTACTCCTGCAGTTCCTTATTCAAAGTAGATTTGGCAACTGAGACTCGTGTTGTAGGTCTTACTGTTATCTTACACCTGGTTCTCTGCAGAAGGAGTTCATGAAGCAGGTCCAGTCCAGTGGAGTGTTGATGGTTTTTTCCCAGGCGTGGGTTGAAGAACTGTACCACCAGGTACTAGAAAGGAACATGCTGGGGGAAGCTGGATACTGGGGAAGCCCTGAGGAGCACAGTCTTCCACTTATCAGCATGCTGACTGGTCAGTACTATTTAATGTTGGCACGGCTAACTTCAAAACACATGTCTAAAACAAGCTGCAATGACACACTGCTTCATGGCATTGCATACAAAATGTGGTGTTTCAGGAAGTTGTCACTAGAGAAGGAACCCGACTTAGCTGTGGCAAGTATTTAAATGTTTGGTTTGGATCATCAGGGTGCTTTAGAAGTGTGGGTTTTTAAAAAATCAAGCTTGTCTGCAGGAGACATAGAGAGTAGTTTTGCTCATTGAATCAAAACATCTCTTATTTCTGTCACCTTCAGTTCTGGTAGACTTAATGATAAGCAATAAGGCTGCTGTTTCCTTGATGTCATAGCAAAGCCATTTCAGAGTGCCTGTGGTGCAGTACAAATATAAATAGTGGCATCTGATCCTGGAAGCCTTCCACAGATTGGACTCCCTTTGGTTCAATTTGTGCTATGCCAGAGATGTGCCAAATGGCACTATAGAGAAACTGAAAACCTGGAGCACCTCTAACAAATGCTTAGAAACAATCCTTAGCTTCATTTGAAGGAAAAAAAATCAAATTGTTTTAGCTGAATGACAGCAGGATGACAATGATACTGTATTGATGTAAAATGCATTGTCTGCTCTAATGTGTATGTGGTTTAAACAGTATATGTAGGGAGAACCCTGACTTCACGTGAGCCATTAACTGGTAATCAAAGGGCACTGCTCTGAAAGTTTTTTGCTAATTGTACTGAGCTCAGTGTTACCTTTAGCTATTGAGCTGCGAAGCTGAAAGAAACACTTTGGAAAAACAATAGCCTTGAAATGTGTGGAAAAGGGGCTGCTAGAAATTAGCCTGGTGTCCCTAACATTAAACTCCCTGTTAAAAGCTGATCTTTTGTTGTGTTGGAGAAAGGGTTGTATTTCTGTTGTTGAGATGGAATCTACACAGGTCTACTAAAAACTGCGTTTAAGACATAGTGCATTCCAGTGCATCTTGAGGACTCAGACTGAGGTCTGGGAACATCTAGAAACAGGATTTAGCAAGATTTAAAGTTTTATACTAAGGAATGCAGAAATTTAAGTGTGTGGTAAGTTCTCAGCTGTAAGAAATACCATTAAATCTTTGCTGGGAGTTCTGTTCACTGTGTAACTTGGGGAGCAGGGTGGTGGGGAGGCAGCTTCAGCAAGTGGGATATTTCCTCTCTTCAACAAAACACTGGTTATTATAGCAAAACTTAAAATGCCACAACTCATGTTTATGCTGAGGCTTCAGTAAGGTGCCAGAAAGAGTAATTAAAAAGCCTGAGAAGTCAGGAGTGATAGCACTTACTTGAACAAAGAGCCAGTAGGAGATACTTTCCTTGTACCATCTCTGTGTCAAATAGTAATCTGATGTTTTTTAATGTTCTGGCAGACATCGATGGCTTGGGAAGCAGTGCAATTGGTGGCCAGTTGATGGCATCTGCTTCAGCTCAATCTCCTCTTTCCCAAAACCGGAAGACAGATGATTCTGTTGTTGCAGGTATTAAGACTGTACTATAAGTGCAAGTGTGTCTACCAGCAGTGGGTTTTTATATACCAAAAGTGTATTCAGATAAATTGTGTAGAATAACAATTTAAGGACTGAGGAAAGTATATCAATACATCCTACATGAACTACTCATTCAGCCTACAAAGGACAAATGTGACTTGTTTTTTTACCACTGATGATAAAGCTGCTCTTATGTCCAGTTGTAGTAGTTACTACTACTACATTTTACAGTAGTAGTAGTAGTAATGTGTTTCCCACTCCAGGAGTTGCTTTTGCCCGATACCTTTTAATCGGCTGTTGGAAGAACTTGATCGACACTTTGTCCACCCCACTGACCGGCCGCATGGCAGGCAGCTCCAAGGGGCTGGCCTTCATCTTGGGAGCAGAAGGAGCCAAGGAGCAGAACCAAAAGGAGAAGGACTCCATCTGCGTGAGCCTGGATGGACTGAGGAGGGCAGCCCGGCTGAGCTGTGCTCTAGGTACTGTTGCATGTGGGATGTCCTGACAGTCTCATAAAAGAGGATGGTAACTTTCCTTGAAGGAGTCTGGGAGGAAAAAAATGCAGCATGCTGTTCCAGTTTTGAATAGGAACATAGATTGTGGCAATCCACATAGAGTGCATCTGCCCTGCAGTGTAGATACAGCCAGCCAACTTTCCTTGACACTGTCTCTTGTTGAGTTTGCATGAGACTGGGGAGGAAATGTTGGTCAAACAGTAATTGTGTTGTTGCTTTACAGGAGTTGCTGCTAACTGTGCATCTGCTCTTGCCCAAATGGCTGCTGCCTCCTGTGTCCAAGAAGAGAAAGAAGAAAAAGAAATCCAAGAACCCAGTGATACTATAGCTCAAGGTAACTATGTGATTAAATTACCTAACTAATTTTGCCTGCAAAAGTGCAGCTGGAAAGCACTTTGCCACGCATAGTGGCAATCTCCTCTGTTGTTTTTCTACTGAGCACCACTCACATGCAGGCATATGGGATGTATGTCTTCAGTACATGTTCTGCTGTCCTAGGTTCTTAACATTGTGTCCCACTAATTGCATTTAAAATGGAACTGAAATCAGTGGAACAAAGATAAGTCACCGACATTTTTTAATGTGTGCTTTTTAAGCCTTGTGATACTAGTACAACTAGAGGGCATCAAAAAACCAAAATATTTGGGGTTTTTATTGTGTTGGATGGTAATATAAGCTGAGTTTATGTCTTTCTTCCTGTCCTGTTTATGCATCTGTGGTTGTCTTTCGTCAGATCGTCAGACATTTAAAACTGTTTCTGAATCATGTTAAATGAAAATGGAATAAAAAATGATATCTTTATAACATTTAAAAAGTTCTGCATCTCTATACCACCACCTCAAACTCAGTGGAAGTCAGTAAAGTCAGTTGTCTCCAATGGCTGTTTGAAGAAGTACATAAAATTTGTCTGATTACACCTGATTTATAGTGGCAAGAAGCCCATAACAAAACAGAGTGTTGCACGAATGACCCTACTTAGCACTTAAATTTGGTGTCTCAATAGAGAAAACAAAACTGAAAAAGCCTGAGCTAAAACAGGCTTTAGATCGCTCTGCTAGGTGTGACTGCAGTGCGTTGGCCAGGCTGTGCTTAAGCAAACAGGAGGCAGTAGCAGTGGCCAGAGGCCAACAGATCTGTTCTGTGTAAGCTTGCAAAGCTTCAAAATTTGATCCTTTCCAATGCAGCTTGAAAACTAAGCTTTTCAAGGATTCTCAGGAAAAAAATGGGCCCAAATGCTTATAATTCAGATCAGGATTAGTTTTGCTTTGAAAAGAGTATCCATTAGCAAAAACTCTTTGGTGAAACTTTTGTATGGGAATACATAAGAAATCCACAAATGCTTTTTTTTCCATAGCAATTTTTCCATAGCATTTTTGTTAAAAATAAGTAAATAGCCAGCCAGCTGTCTCTGAAGACAAATATGTATTGTTGCTGGCAATCTGCAACTGTTCTGTGGGCAATAAGATGTGAATCTAGCATTGATTTTTTTCTTCTATATAGGATCAGTCAGAAGGGATTTTAAACTTAAGGCAGTTTTAAAATTATTAGGAAGAAATGGGTTTCTCTGGTTTGTTTTTTATCTAAATCCATGGGTTTCATAGCTTTCAGTTTGTAATACTTTGCCATCACCTGTATACACACCGGTGTTTGTTTAAAAGCTGGAGAAACTATTTTTTTTTCCCCATGCTGCAGTGAAACAGAAAGTGGAGCAGAAACTGGAGCAGATGGGGAAAATGCAGGGAGTCTGCCTGCACACTGCTCATGTTTTGTGTATGGATGCAGTTCTTAATGTGGGTCTGGAGATGGGAAGCCACAATCAAGACTGTTGGCCTCATGTATTCAGGTACTTACCAGCTTTCACAAATAACCAGAATTTAATCTGTTTTGCCTGAAAGTAATGGACTGAGAAAAAGGGCTCTATAGACTCTGGGGGTGTTCTGTATTAACTGTCAGCATCTGTAAAAGACAAGACGGTGCAGTTTTCCACCACTATTCGGAGACAAAAAGCAATACTTAGAAACTTCAAAGCTATCAGAAAACTGTACCAGACCCAGGAATCTAAATGGGCTTTTAAGGCACCTCCACCAAACTGTTTGCTATCTAGGCACATGGGAGGTCAAAAGATGTAAGAAGAAAGCTTATCCTTGTGTGGTCTGAGAGTCAGAGATTGTCTATTCATGGTTTGAGGAAAATGTCCTGTGCATTGGATCTGGTTCAGATGTAGAAATCAGTGCCTACGAATTGGCAGCAGGTTTCCATGTCAGTTGGCTTCCCCACTTACGAGGCTGTGTGGTAGCCAAGAGTACTCTGGAGTATAGACCCAAGTGTTTTTTCAGTGAGCCTGTGAGCCCCCTTTTTCAGTGGGGGGAGGATTTAGTGTTTTGGGGTGTTTATTCATCTTTTGCTTCTCCTGTTTGTTCTCAGGGTGTGCGAGTACATCAGCACTCTGGAGCACACCCACTTCAGTGATGGTGCTTCCCAGCCCTCCCTTACCATCACCCAGTCACAGCAAGCACCTGGAGGGCTACACCCAGACTCTGAGCCTGGTGACTCTCCTCAGACACTCACCCCCGAGCAGGAGACCACCCTCAGCAGCCATCCTGTCATTCAGCCAGTTTCTATCCAGGATCTCATCAAGGACAACAGTAAGGGCAGAGCTTTTGAATTTCGTGGAGGCAGTCTGCTGTGTGGGACCAGTGCTGCCAAGGCTGTCCTCACACTCTCCACGCAAGCTGACAGGTAAAAACAGTGTTGTCAGGAACCAGAATCCTTGTTCCCTTGTTGCCAAAATGGCCCTTTTTTGTGCTGCAGTGGGTCTAATCTTTGTTCATTGCAGCCACTTGCTGCAGCTGAATTTCACAAGAGGACTGCATGTTTGTCACAACCAGTAGTTTCTAAAAGACCTGGTTTTTTTTTCATCTCTTCAGTACCTGTCCTGCAATTACTCATCTGAGTATGTCTGTGCACAACAGTGAATATGCCACATAAATCAAATGCATCCTGAGAGTGATGGATTTATTTCTTGTAGTTAAATTAATCTGTTGTATTCAGTAAAGCAAACAAAATAAGTGGGTGTCTTGTCCTGACAGGAAGGGACTGAGTGACAAGACTGTGTCAGGTAGAAAGCTGCTGCTTCTGTCAGGACTGTGTGTACAGTTTGTCAGGCGTCCCCAGTGTGTCCAGAGGAGGAAGGGCCACCAAGCATGGTCGCAGAGGGTCTAGGTTAAGTGTCCCTTCATCATGGTCTGCTGACCATGTGTGTGTGCTGACCATGATATGTGGTATGGTTACTTTTATGTTATTTCTGCTATTTTTGTAAGCAGCCCAGGCTAGAGTTGAAAATTTGCTGGGTTTGCATGTTTGTAATTATCTTCTTTCTCCAGCTGACATTTTACATCTTGATCTCTGCCCACGGGAAGCTGTTATTTGTAAATTCAGAGCCAAAAGTAATGCATGAACTGCTTGCAGCAGTTTGACCCTTGGCATAGAAAGTATCTTTTATTTAGGAAGCTTACAATACAACTTGGTTCTGAGGATTAGAGAATAGCAGTACTGTAATCTTAGTGAGGCAGGTTTAATTTCTACACTTTTACTTCAGTGTGAACATTTATTAGGACTCAATCCCCAGTTTCCTAGGACTATAGAAAGGTTTTCATGAAAAGCAACGTCAGAAGATTGTATTTTTGTCAATTTCTGGCTGCACCATGTTAAATTTCACTGTAGTCTCTGTGGAACCCACCTCCCGTGTAACCATGTTTACTTTCTAAGTGTACAGATTTTAACTGGTAAACCTTAAGGGCTCACTGCAGCTGAAAATAAGGACTCTGGCTTATATTTTTTGTAGTTTAAGGAAAACATAGCCGTGTACTAGGCATGGTGAGAAAACTAACTCTAGCCCAGCCAAAACCAGCACAATGTTCCAACAATAGCAATTCAGGTACAGTAACTTTAGATCTAAGACTTGAATTCATTTGTTTTTCGTGTAAGGCTCTGTGACTTCAGATGGAGCAAACTGGTGTAACTGTACAGTCAGTGAAGTTGTTATGGTGTGCGTTGTGAGAGCATGTTCTAACTGTTTGGCTTTTTTATTAGTGGTTCATGAACTGCTTTGAAAAAGTGACTTTTTGCTTTAGTACCATAGTTGGATCTCAAAAGATTTTGGTTAGTTCCACAGCAACCCTCCAATTAATGAAGCTTCTGGATCAAAGTCTTTCTGTAGCACTGTATAAATGAAAAACCCTCAATAACCAACACATAGCAGCCATAACAGATAAGACTTTTCCTCTTACATACACATTTAAGTCTGCATCTCATGAATTTTTCAGTTAGATTGTGTTCTTTACTTACAGGCTCTTTGAAGATGCTGCTGACAAGTTAAACTTGACAGCATTGGCAGGCTTTCTTTACCAGCTCAAGAAGGCTTCTCAGGCCCAGCTTTTCCATTCAGTCACAGATACAGTTGATTACTCACTAGCAATGCCAGGTGAGTCACCTGAACATCCCTTACACGGTGTTTCATATACAGCTGTACTGCTTACAGGACTTACTCTGTGTTCTTACAGTTTTGATTTTTTCTGACTGAAATTTCAAGATATAAATAAAACATAGAATTTACTCTAATAACATCTTTCTGTAGGAACAATTCAAAGTCTTTAGAAAAGGCTGAGCATTTTTTTTTAAGCAGAGACCACATCCACACCTGCTTTGAAACACTTCAGAGGACATTCATTTCATTCTTCGACTTTGGGGGTGTTAATTATCCACAGATACTTGATCACAACTCCCCTTTGGAGCCTAGTCCAGTATGGAAACCTGGGTGAATGTGGACCTGAGACAGTGGATTCAGGTTAGATGTTTGACAGTGGGATAACTTCAGAAGTGTTCAGAAAATGCGTAATAGCGAACAAAGCACACAAATGAAGAATGTTAAATAAAGCAGTGGGATGTGTCCTGCTTGCTCTTCCCCAACAGAGTGGATGGAGCATGTACCGTACAGTACAAAGCCTGTAAATGGTTGTTTTCATCCCTGTCTTAAATAGATCAGAAGGATTGGGCACAAAGGAAGATCTTTCACTTAAATTTATACTGTACCTGTAGAAGCTACATTAGTCGTACAGGTTTTGTTCTATCCTGTAGCAGACATGGATTTTATCTGATATATGTCTCCAGTTTAATCGGTTTCCCCTTTCCCTGAAGTGCTATTTGTCGTTTGCCAGTATGACACTTCAAGTTGATTGGTTTTTTGCTCTTGCTTTGTCTCCAGACCTCAACATTCATAACCAGTTTTAATAAATAGCTGTCCTCTTGTCATGTATGTAGTAGGCAATCAACAGTAGTTAGTAATAATGAAATTGAAATTAAGATAGAGCAATTAAGTGCAATTTTTTATTTTAGAAGTGGTATGCTCCCTGATTATACCTTTCAGTAGAGATAAAAGTGCCAGTATATGTTTAATGAGGGGATGAAATGTCTTTCCAAATGTTGTAAGAGCAATAGAGGATGAATCCCTTTCAACAGCAAATAACAAGTATTAGTGACTGGGGAACAGAAAAGCATTTTCTCACATTCTGTTCTTTGTATCCTTTGCTGGGTAAGAAATACAAAATTCAATACCCAAACTAAATAATTTGCGGTTTATATTCTTTCCTGTAGATGTCACCAAAGGCTTTTGTAACTACCATTTTGGGTCTTATTATCAATTGTTTAGCTACTTGCGTAACTTTTCTGCAGTATTTCTCTAAGACTTTGTCTTTAATACATTTGCGAAAAACAGGAGTGATCACTTAAATCAAAATAAAGTATGTTTAATAAGTTGTTCTTAAAACATTGATCCATCTCTTGTTCTTTTACTTACACAGGTATAGGCTGTGTTTTACATTGGGTGGTTTTTTTGATTTTTTTGTTCCCTTTTTCTCAGCCCTCCTTAAACCTCTCCCTGTCTTAATAAACAATTTTCAACCTGATTTCAATTCGAATTTAGACATTTAGAGATGGAGGAGCAGCTGATGCTTAGCTTCCGTTTATTTTCTTATACTTTCTTGCAGGGGAAGTAAAATCTACCCAGGACAGGAGAAGTGCACTTCACTTGTTCCGACTTGGTGATGCCATGCTCAGAATTGTAAGGAGTAAATCTCGCCCGTTGCTCCACCTCATGCGCTGTTGGAGCCTGGTGGCACCTCACCTTGTAGAGGTAGGAGTGGGGGACAAAAATGTGAATGTGTGGAAGACATGGCAAACCTGGAAAAGATAGCTCTTAAAATGTATAACAACCCTCAATGTTTTCAAATCTGCTAGGTATTGTATATACTGTGTCACATGGTGCGATACTGTCACAAAGGAGTGTGCTTTTCAGTGACTGAAATGGGCAGGACCAGGGACAGGGTGTTGGATTTTTGCAGTAGGATGAAAAATGTGTCTGGTGAAAAAACTGAAACCACACCAAGAGGCTATAAGTAACTCCTCCATCAAGTCTTCCCATAAAAGGATGCAGGTTTCTTTTCCTACATAAAAGCAGCTCAGCTGGAAGGATTATGACATTTTTCCCTTTCCTTCTGCTTCCTGGTGAACACTGCTCAGTGACATGCCAGTAGCAGCCACAAAATGGATTTCAATCACAACAAATGACATTTCCTCAGTCAAATTTTCAGTTTTTTCTGATGAAATGCTGGTGTCTTGACTTCTTAGAGCCTTTTGATTTGTATCATTGGTGTGAATAAATGTGCAGTACTTTCTTTCTTTCTGTTGGTGAGGTATGTAGTGTCATTTGCCCAGGTCTGTTGGGAGCATGCTTATCTGAAGTCTTAAGATGAGCTGCTCAGTAAATTGCCATAGCACTTTCTTTCACTGACTTGAGAAAATGTGCAGACCATCTTACAGCAGAGATCAGACATCAGGAAGTCTCAATGGAATCCCTCTAAGTGAAGTTGAAATAACAAAGAATGGTTTTGTTGTGTGCTTTACAGGCCTTTAACTTGAAAACCAGTGTCCTACTTGCCTTTGTATAACAATTTGAGATATCTTTAAATACTTTGCATGTTTTGAACACTTTAGGGTCTTTTAAGATCCCACAGCAGTTTAAATTCAAGTACCACCCATGTTTTTAGATGCAAGAGTGGTCAGACTTTTGGGTTGACTTCAATGAAGATGAGGGCATTATCAGTAAAAAGTAACATTATAGAAAGGATGACCTGCATAGTTGCTCAAAATGGTAACTTTATATTCAGGTTCACTGCTCTTTAATTTTATAAAAGTTCTTCCAAAAGTGTCAAGAACCTTTAAGTTCCAAAAATAGCCAAATAAGTGGCACTTGTTCATGCCTAGATAGATATGGTGAATATTTGCAGAAACTACCTTTTTGAAGGGAAAAATTGTCATGCAGTAGAAACAAAAGACAATGTTTCACGAGTTCTATTCTGTGGGGTTTAGTATTTAATTTATTTATTTTTAGCTCCATACTTTTTGAATTGTTAACAAACCTTCATGTGTCTATGGAACTCCCAGCAGCTCAGAGTCTCAGTCATCTGTTTCCATGCCAGTACTCTCTCATTTTCAATGTAGTGGGGTCCCTAGTAACATCAGTGGTGAAGCCGCTTTTAGGGGTTAGCAACATGAAGTGCTTACCTCCCTTAAAAGTGTCTCACTAAAACCAAATGTTATATTTCTCCTTTCCCTGCAGGCTGCCTGTCATAAGGAGAGGCATGTGTCTCGAAAGGCTGTCTCCTTCATCCACGACATCCTCACTGAAGTGCTGATGGACTGGAATGAGCCTTCTCACTTTCACTTCAATGAGGCGCTTTTCCGCCCCTTTGAGCGCATCATGCAGCTAGAGCTGTGTGATGAGGATGTCCAAGACCAGGCAAGTCAGTCCTGATCGGCGTGCCTGTATCTGGCCTACCGTGCCCGTAAGAAGAATGGTTTCCAGAGTGCACTTGGTCCACCTGAGTGTTTTTCAAATTCCCTTCAAATGCTGTCTCTTAATGATCTTCAGGGAATTGAGAGTGCTCTGCCTACCTAAGCCAGCACTGTGGTAGAGCAGAGAGACAGTACACCTGGCTCTAAAGCGATTAAATAAAGCTTTTCTATTATCTAAAGAAGTTTAAATAATAAATTAGTCTAGACTGCCATAGTGAAATCCAGGAATCTGTTTGAAGGCGTTGTCATTCCTTAGGAAGATCCATCTATATATCAGTTCTGGGTTTTGGTTTTGTTCTTTTAACCCCTCCTACACTGTCTGCAGGTGGTCACCTCTATAGGAGAGTTGGTGGAAATGTGTTCTACCCAGATCCAGTCGGGATGGAGACCCCTATTCAGTGCCCTGGAAACAGTGCACAGCAGCAGCAAGTCAGAGGTTAAAGAGTACCTTGTAGGAGAATACTCTATGGGTAAGGACTTACTGCACTGACTATTCCATATGTGTTTTAGATTCCCTGGAGGACACAGTAACTAACTCAATATATTTAAATGCCCTAACTGAACAGTGGCACTGCAGTACTCCAGAACTGTACTCAGGTATCTGACTTACTAGTTGGAGTGGGAGGGGAAGGCAGAGGTATTGTTCTGACTTTTTGGCCTCTAGATTCTGACAGATAAATAGAATAAGAAAGAAATGCTTCAAACCTACATGAATAATTTTGAGCAACATTGTAGTGCAGGTATACTGAGCTTGGCTGAGCCCTCGTCACTGTCCTGCTTGAGAAAGGAAAGCAGACTATATACAACCAGCATGTCTCATGTGGACTATCTTCCTTATTGTGTAAAACCTAGTGCTCTTAAACATCAGGGTAACTTACTGTGATAATCTAGGCAAGTGCTTGTTCCAGGCAGTTAATCACTAGGTTTTCAGATTGCTAGTGCTGCAGAATGTGCACCTCTCTCAGAGATGTTTGTTTGTGTGGAAACAGAGTAATACAGGAAAATAATTTCATTCTGTTCTTTTGCCCCATTCAAAGGTATTTTAACTGTTACAAGTAATGTGTAAGAGATATGGTTTTCTTCCTAAACTTTGTCTTTGAGATCTGTTACAGTTGATGGCTGAATGCAGGTGTACACAGCTTTTGAAAATTGATAATCTGCTTGGGAAAAGCAAGGCTGTTTTGTTACTGTATAGTCTGAATAGTTTTCTGCGTGATTGATGTCACCTTGGCAGTTATCAAAAACTGAACTAGAAACTAAACATAAACCTCCTACCAAACGGAAGTATTAGCCACTGAGCTGAGTTCAAGATCTCAAACCTGCTCTTACGGTTTGGACAGCCATATGCTAGTATTTGTCATAGATTAGGCAAAGAGGAGAGTCTGTACCTCTTCCTAGGAAAGGCTACATGAGTTGCCTCAGGAGCAAGAGAAGGTTTTACTTTTAAAATTATTTCTATCTCTGCTCACAATAGAAAAGATTCTACACATTCAATTTAATTTTTGAAAAATGGTTGGAAAATCATTTTTATGGAGGTTGGGGAAGAGTTCTCATCTTGTTATTTCCACAGGGAAACGCCAGGCTCCAGTGTTTGATGTCTTCGAAGCATTTCTAAACACAGACAGCATCCAGGTCTTTGCCAATGCTGCCACCAGTTATATTATGTGCCTTATGAAGTTTGTCAAAGGACTGGGTAAATATTTTCCTTTCCTATTAAATCATGATATGTCAAACTTGATCCTGCAGAAGAGAAAATTCAGTTGTGTAATACAGAGTATGGTAGAAAAGAGAGAGACAATAAGGAATGTGAGTCCACAGTGCTTATAAAAAAATAAAATCAAGACTAAGGGATTATTTGACAAACATTTTTATTACTCTCAGTTCTTCGAGTTTTTGTAGCAGCAAAGGTGCATCTCACTATTAAGTGTCTGCGTCATCTGATCTTAATTTGCATCAGAGTTTGCTTACATTCATTTAATTAATAAAAAAACAACAAACCCCAAAACCTAGAATATTGCAGAAGTGGCCTGGCATTGTACAGAGACACCAGGGAGTGTCTGCAACAGAATAGGATATGTTTTATGTTCAGAGGTCAAAGGCACATCTCCTTTATATCCTTGCCCACCTCAGCAGCTCTGGTTTGGCATATGCACTGCTGAAAACCTGCCTAAGGTCCCGAGCATTGCAACTAACAACACTGTCCCTGTGCTTTGTGTTGCGTTACTCAGGGCAGCAGAGACCAGGAACATCAGGTCAGGGTGACCCTGCAGAGTAATTGTGGTGCTTCACCAAAATTCAGAACAAAGGGAAATGTTGGGTCATTCTGATCACCCAAGCTCACCCTGATCATTAGAATTCAACACTTTTCATTGAACTGTGACAATGATGGGGTATTTTGGTTATGTACATTACAGAACTTCTGATGAGTGGTAAAATGGGGGTTTTGGTTTCTACATGTTTATTAATTCCCTTTGATTTAAGTGAAGCACCTAACTGCAGCAAATCTAGTCTTTAATGTTACTCTTGTCTTATTAAGCTATTTCACCATCGATTTCAATGGGGGCAGAATTCAACTTGCGATGACAGACCCTAATTACTACAAAAGAGAAATAAACTTGCATGTCCAATACCAATAGAGGGAACTCATGTTTCTTCTGGAGAGCTGAAAAGCCTGTCTTTGTTTCTTTAGGTTTCTTAGTTACATGAGATAGTTTTGACCCCTTTGTGGTCACATGTCAAAAAGCAGGATTTTTTTTTAATTGAAGGTAGTAAGACTATGGGATACTTCAGCAAATACTACGTGCATTTTAACATAAAACTAAAGGATTCAAACTTCACTGGCTGACTTGGCTGATCTCAGTAGTGGACAAAACTTTAAAATACGTTATGGACGGAATCATTAAGGGCATAGAAGAAAATATAGTGAAAGGACAATAAAGTAGGACTTAATAAAAGGATTTAATATTTATCTTGTGTTTTTTCTGTGAGGAATAGCTCTTAAGACAACAGAATGTTTATGTGTATAGGCATTTGGTAAAGTTTCAAATTTGGCACTGAATTGAAAGTAGTTGGATAAAATGGAAAAATGGTTAGAAGCCAAGTATTCTAAGATGGGCAGAACACTGGCTGACAGGGGAGGAAAACAGACTGTGCAGGTGGGGAAAATGGTGGAATGAATGGAGTTATCCAGAGACGAGCTCTGCAGCAGGATGCCTTGGAACTGCTCTGCTTATTGAATTCACTTAATGAAGCTGACCTGAAAGAAGGTGTCTGCTTGTAGAGCTGGTAATACCAGCAGTGTTGAGGCACTACAGCCTGAGGATATATATCATACAGTTGAAACTCTGAGACCCTGACACATGAGTTAGACAGCAGAAGGAAATACAGTAGCACAAAATATAGAATGGTGTATTTAAGCAGTAAATAAACTAAAAGGAAGAACTTGTGGTATAAAAATTTTCCAGGGCATTGGGGTGCAAATGAATAGAAAAACAATGAGTGTAGTAATTGAGCAAAGAATATAATATGAGCAAGTAATTACAACACCCATGGAAGAAAGTGGAGTGGAGTCAATATAGCAGATAATATATGATTATTAGAACTCCCAAAGACTTTACTAAAGAGTTATTAAATGGGCATATGTTTATTAAAGCGTTTATTCATATACAAGTTTATGGACAAACAGTGACCAGTATTACTGTATTGTTTGTGTGGGAGTCACCTGGTTGTCATCTAAGATGATCAAACGAAGGATGTTTCCTGGCTTCTATTCAGATAGTAAGGCGTAACTGAATGAAAAAGGAAAAAGAATTCTACGTTTCTTTATATTCTTCTGTCCTTGCCAATGTTGTCTTTCCTGTCCCCAGGGGAAGTAGATTGTAAGGACATGGGTGACTGTGTGCCAGGATCAGGATCTGCATCTACAGACTTGTGCCTTCCTGCGCTTGATTACCTCAGGAGATGTTCTCAGGTATGATGAACAATCTTACACAGGCACTAACCTGGCCTAGGAAACAGTTTTAACCTGCAGGCTCTGCATCAGTCATGAAATGGTTTGCATGAACCCAGTGAAGTCTGTGGTGACCCTGATGGTCATAACCTGCACTGCCACATGGTCAGTGGCTATACCTGAGGGAATATCATACCTTGTAGGCCAATTAGTGGTGGGAAAACTGATGAGATAAAAACACACTCAGGGAGTGTGTGGGAAAATGTGAACAATCAAAACCTAGTAGTAACATATTCAAAGCTAAATTCATTCTTATTTAAACAGTAACTGTAAACAGTGTTGCGAACGAAAGACATAAAAAACCAACCAACCCAAACTGAAACAAAACCAAAGAAACCCCAAACAACAACTTCAGTGCTCAGGCCTTAAGAGCAACAAGTTACACTCTCTGAAACACAGAAGCAGCTTATCTGTACTGTGAAAACTTATCTGAAGCTTGGGGCAAATCTGTAACAACTGGAATGCTGGGGTGTTTCCTCTAATCTTCTGGCCTCTATTTGTGTTTTTGTAGCTTTTATTTTATTTTACATACTTGTGTTGTATGTGATAGCTTTTACAAACTTTCATATATATACTTATCTGCTCTTTTTTTCTCTATGTCCTCTCCACTACCCTCCCCAAGTTGTTAGCCAAAATCTATAAAATGCCCTTGAAACCCATCTTCCTCAGTGGTCGGCTGGTTAACTTGCCCCGAAGAGCGCAGGAACAGTCAGCCAGCAGTGAGGATGGTATTGAATGCATCCTTTCTGACTTTGATGATGACACTGGTAAGTGTATTGAAAGTGGTAAATGCAGAATTAATCAATTATTTCTTCCACATGTTGCTGTAAATTTTGCCAGCTGCTGAAAGCAAAAACTTCATCATTTGTCTCCCTGTTGTCTACACATACACATGTGCACACACAGAGCTTGGAAGTTCAGATCACACTGCCTTCTTTTTGTAAAGATACAGTTCGTATATGAGAAAAATACAACCTGTCTGCTAGGGCAAGGCAACAATATTTTAATGAACAATTATTTGACTATCCTGATATTCATAATACAACCAGTGTGTATTTCTGAGGCCTAACACAAAAAAAACTTTCTAGACCACAGTTGAAGTGAAGGAGGGAAAACCTTTTAAGGTTGGTATTGGCAGGCCTGCCTTAACAGAAGAAAATCAGTATTTAGTTACAGTCTTGAAAGATAAAGAATAATTGTTTAAATGTTTTCAAACTTATGTCCTGTGGTCTGTTGAAATGAACGGTGAATTTCTGAAGTCCACATAAAGCTGCATGACCTCCAGAAAAAACAAGCAACATTTGTGTCCTGATTATTTGTGTGGTTTATATAGGTTGTAGATTAATCAGGTGTTTGATGAAATAGATCTGTGCAGAGCCAAGTGGTAGAGGAATGCAGCCTTACAGCTTCTGAACTCAGGAGGCCTTCACAGCAGTACAGTCACTTTTGAGTATCTGAACTACTGAGCTGTTCCAAACAGGCTGCTTCTGTGAACAATCAGCTCCAACCTGTCAGAAAAGCAGGCTGACTCCAATTCATTTCATTCATGTGCCTCACCAGACTGGCCCTTGGTACCTACTTTTATCTAGAGCTTTCCATCACATGGATTGTCCTGTTCCACTGCTACCCTGGATAAAGGAGAGAAAAGCTGCTCTCTGAAAAGAGAAAATCACAAGTCCTATTTTTTCACAAAACAACCTTTTACTTTCTTCTTTCTGTATTTGGGTTTGGGTTTGGTTTGGGTTTTTTTTTTCCTTTTTAGGAATTTCAAGATGTTTACCTGGGATGTGGGAGACCTAAGTCATTGAAGCCTCTTCTCTGAGTCAGGCCTGGGACTTAAGCTAGGGTCTCCCCACCTCAGGTGAACATGCTCTGGCTCCTGTTCTAGAGTAGTTCTGCCTATTGGTGTCTTTCTGTGAATAGAAATGCCACCCTGCAGCAAAGAAACCTTATGATTTGATTTTTGTCACATTTAAGCACTAAAACTGTCACCCAGTTTGTTATTTAGGGTTTGTTTAGGTTATTGTTATTTATGGTGTTAGAACATTGCTAAGCAAACTGACTTTACAAAAACAGGAGGCAGTGTTTCATCTGATGCTCTAGAGTTCAAAGTCACTACCAGGATGGGGCAAAATATCTTAGCCTACTTTGCCATATTTGCAGTGTATTTTCATAGGATATTTGATACCAGGAAGTGTCATGCTGTCAGCAAGACACAGACTACATCAGCATAGCTACCAGTGGCAGAGAACATGAGCTTATTAGTGAACCAAAGTAAAGTGCCTTTTAGCCTAATAAAGTCATAGCCTTCTTAAGAATAACACTATATAGTGGCAGGAGTGTAATATGCAAGATCTTCTAGTTATTTGTGGTATCATGAGGAATTAGCAAGTACTTAAGTGATCTGTGAAAAATTAAAGGGCAGCAGTTCTTAATCATCTTCAAAATTGTATCGAAAAATAGTTGTGTCCCATAATCTTTTAGGGGATACATGTTTGCCAACTCACCTATATCCTAATTGCTGTTCTGGCAATTGTCCAGCTCTGTGACCTCTTAAGATCTAAAGATAATGTGAGGCAGCCTGATGATACCTTATGAGACATTTTACTGTTCAGTTTTGGGTACCAGTTAAATTATGGCTCACTACCTCGGGAGCCTTACTTAAAAGCATAACCTAAATGAGTTCAATCTCTTCTGGGCAGCATTTGGAATGATAACGAGATGAGGTTTTACTTATGTACTTTTTATGGGACATTTTGCACAAGGTTAAAGAGACTGGATTAGAGGGGGAAGTAAGCTAAGAACAGAATAAGGGGTGTGTGTAGGAGGAAGAATGGCACAAAACACAAACTTAGTAAAAAGGATGGGAAAAGGAAACTATCATTTCAAAAATGGGTATTGCCCACAACCACTACACAGCAACAGTGAACATGTAAGAACCTGTGATCTTTAAGTTAATTTATTTATTAGTTTCCATCACTTCGAGGGCAAGTTTCACCTGTAGTCAGTGCAGTATCTCACTCATGGTTTTTAATCTTTCTTTCTTTTTTTTACTTGTAGGCCTTATCAATGTCTGGATTATTCTGCTGGAAGAATTAACAACTGCCATATCCAACTGTCCCCGTCAACACCAGCCTCCTACTTTGGATCTGCTCTTTGAACTGCTGAGGGATGTTGCCAAGACACCTGGTAATGAAAGGCATTGACAAAACATGAGCTAGTGGAGCCCTGACCCAAACCTTTTAGAATCCTAAACCACTTCTGTAAAGTGTACTACCCATGCTAAAGCTGCACAGAGACGTTCTCTCGCAGAAAGGCATTTTCTTAGAGTGGATTTGTTGTTCCAGTTAGTGCATTTTTCTGTTGACAAAAGTTGTCTTGTAAGAATATATTGAGAATATTCTTAAATTCATTGCACAAATAGAGAGATGTGGTACTCTATTGATGTCCTAGTTACAGAAAACGTTTGCTTGGTGTCTACGAAATGGAAAGAGAAAATTACATAATCCTGCAGACCTTCTGTGAGAGACTGCAGGTAAACAGTTGGCTAAATGTTCGTGTAATACCTCACAACTAGATCCAAAACTCTTACCACGCTCATTCCACAAAAAGATTCAGAACTTCCTTTCTTTAGCATTATCCCAGGTCTCAGCTTGGAATGACTTAGCAAATTTACTGAGCATGGAGGCTTTGTAAGCAAAAATATACAACCATCATTATGTTTATTTTAAGGACCAGGATTTGGCATTTACGCAGTTGTACATCTTCTTCTTCCCACGATGTCTCTTTGGCTCCATCGCAGCCATGGTGACCATTCTTACTGGGATGTAGCATCTGCTAATTTCAAGCATGCCATTGGCCTTTCCTGTGAACTTGTAGTGGAACACATTCAAAATTTCATACACTCAGGTATGTCATTTTACTGTCACATCAGTCATCAGTGACATGTTACTGATAGCTACTCTTGGAGAGAGTTTCATTGCTTTTTTGTTGCTCAAGCATAAAATAAGAGAAGGAGGAGGGTTAAAATTTTCTGGTTAGGATTTTTTATTTTTCATTCTTTGTAGGATTAAGAATTATGGGGAAAAAACTGTAAGGGACTTATGGAAGTTTATGGAAGCTTACTGCTCAGACCAGGGCTATCTTCAAAATTAAATCATTATAGTCTTTAGTATGCTTTCCAAAAGAAGATACAAATACTTTGGTCATAAAGAGCTGGAGCATCAGAAACAGGATCTAAGAGAATTTCTCCTGTACGACTTAAGTCTAGACATTTTATATTGTTAACATCAAAAGGAATTGTCTTATTTCAGTTTGATGCAATGCATGTTTCAATAGCTGCATAAAAAGAATTTGGTTTTGCAAATTCTCTGAATAGCATTTAAGTGTAGCAAGACTGTGTATCTCTAATTATAATGAAAAGGCAATGATGTAAAAAACAGCCTGTGTCTTTTCCTTATAGATATTGGTTATGAAAATATGATCAATACTATGCTGAAAGATCTTTTCAAGTTGCTGGTAGCCTGTGTAGCAGAACCAACAGAAATTATTTCCAGAGTTGGCTGCTCTTGTATCAGGTAACCCAATCTGTTCACTCTTAGCATATTAAAAAAAATAAATGTCTATGTCTTTGAAGAAGTTGTGGACTGATTAAGTTGGTCAACATCTAAAAAGATGTCCACAGTATATCTTACCTCTTGTTATTTGAATAATGAATTTTAGACTTACTAGCCTCTTCTTGCTCTTTTCAGTGTGCTTCAGAACCTGTGATTTTAGGCATTACTATATGTATGGTTCCCCTAAAAAGCTCTTGGACATTACTTTATATATAGTTAGTTGATAATCAATCCTTAACAAAAATACTCAAGGGTTTTTCCATTGGAATTCACTCGTCTTTAGAGGTAATTAATATCTTTCACAGTCTTCATGTGAGTACAGTCATAATCAAGCACTGCATTTATATACTTACAGAATGTGTGGTTCTTGTGGCAAGATGAGTGCTTAAAGAGGAAAAGCAAAGGAGAAAAAAGGTCAAAACTACAGTTAATTACAAAAATAGGTCAGGGTAACAACTGAGGAGATTGGATAACATTAACTAGCTACTAAGTAAGCCTTTTGTTCTGTTTTCATAGAATCATAGAATGGTTTGGGTTGGAAGGGACCTCAAAGATCACCTAGTTTCAAACCCCATCTTCCACTAGACCAGGTTGCTCAAAGCCCCATCCAGGCTGCCTTGAACTCTTCCAGAGATGGGAATTTTCAGCCTTCTTCCTTTACAAGTAAGAATTGTCTAGTTCCCCCTCGAACATGGTAACATTTTCCTATGTTCTTGCAGGTACGTGTTAGTGACAGCAGGGCCTGTTTTTACTGAAGAGATGTGGAGGCTTGCCTGTTGTGCCTTGCAGGATGCCTTCTCTGCCACTCTGGAGCCAGTAAAGGTAAAACTGCCTGTTTGCCAACAGTCAAAATTTAATCACACTATATATAGACCCACTAATTTTTGACAGGTTGTTTTTTCTTCTTCAGACAAGTTTTTGTGTATAGAGCCAGGAAAAGAAGCCTAAAGGTTATGTAGTAGCTTTTGATAATTTATCAATTTGCAATGAAGCATGTTGGATGAACAGTGGAGATTGAAACCAGTTTTTCTAAACACACAGATTAGTAGCTAACAAACTTATTTTAAACTGAAATCAGAAGAGTTCAGTAGGTGAAAACTTCCCTTTTGATCCATTTCTTCCTCTGGATTGACTAAAACTAGAAAGAAGACAATGTCGCAGCTGCATGCTCCATATAGCTTGGTTTTCAGCTCACTGGCTCTCTTGTAAACAAAAAATCCTGTTAAGTCATCACAGGCCAGAGTACATAAGAAATTGTAGTGCCTTTACATTGGATGTATTAAATTGCTAAATGGCACGTGACCAGCTGATGGTAATGGGACAGGTCACTCTGAATCTTGTATTTTATGCAAACAATCTGGACATTGCTACAGTCACTGATTTGTTTAACGCACAGTGAAAGTCTGATGTTGTGTCTCTCTATAGAACCTGTTGGGCTATTTCCACAGTGGTTCTGAAAGCTTTAGTGGAGATGCCTGTGAAGTGAAGGTGGCAGCCCCCTCCCTCTCGCCAAGTGCTGAAGCTGAATACTGGAGAATCAGAGCCATGGCACAACAGGTACTGACGGATGTTTCAGGGCAAGTCAGAGAACCTTTTAAACTTGGAGGTTTTCTTTATGAAAGCAAATTTTTACCACCACCTTCCTCACAAACCCTATAGACAAGGACTTCCTCATCACCAGGCTAACATTTATTTAACAGCAGTATTCAGAAAAATAATATAACCCAGAAAAATAAAACCTAAAAACTGTCTCCCGGTAAATAGGGGTTAGGAGTGCCTAGAGTGGGGAAAGATGCATGAGTACCTGAGGAGAACTGACGATGAGCCTGTTGTGTAATTAGCAGCATTAGTGTACATCAAAGCAGACTTTGAGATTATTTTCTTAGAGTGCTTTTGACTACAATGGAGGTTATTCATTTTATAAAAGTAGTTACATGAAAAAAGTTCTTTGAAATACAGAAGACTGAACTTAATGACCTGTGGGGAACCATGAAACCGTAAATACCATATGACAGCTTCAGCATGGAAAAGCACCTAGATTAAAACAGCTAACAGATGTTTGGTATCAATTTCTGACTTAAAAAATCATACCCTGATTCTGCTTGAAAATCTGAAACACACAGACTGGGACTGGTGATCACAAATAATGTGGCAGTGGCACATTGTTTGAATAGAAAAAAAGTTTTAAATTAAGTTTTAAAGACAGATGCAAAACTCAAGAAAGCGGGGAATGCGGCATTTATACTTTTCTTGTAGACACTATCAGTGGCACTCCCTGAGTCCTTCTCAGTGGAGATTTACCGCAACTGTGAAGCTACAAAACAAAGCTGCAGCAACTGACTTGTTTCCCCATTTCCCGCTGTCGTGGTTTTGGCTGGGATGGGCTTAATTTTCTTCCTAGTAGCTGGTAGAGTGCTGTGGTTTGAATTTAGTGTGAGAATAATGTCAATAACACACTGATGTTTTAGTGTTGCTGAGCAGTGGCTACTCTAAGTCAAGGGCTCTTCAGTTTCCCGTGCTCTGCCAGGGAGGAGGTGCACAAGAAGCTCAGGGGGACAGCTGATGGAAACTAACCTAAGGGATATTCCATGCCATAGAGTGTCATGCTTAGTATGTAAACAGGGGCAGTTGGCTGGCAGGGGCTGATCATTGCTCAGGAACAGGCTGGGCATCTGTCAGTGGGTGATGAGCAACTGTACTGTGCAAGTTTGTTTCTCTCTCTTTCTTTTGTCGCCTCCCTTTTTGTGGTGGTGGTGGTGGTGGTTGTTATTATTATATTTTATTTAAATTATTAAACCATTTTTATTTCAAGCCATGGGTTTTACCTTTTCCCTGATTCTCCTCCCCGTCCTTGAGGGGGATGGGTGTGGGGCGTGGTAAGCAGTGGCTGCGTGGCACTTAGTTGCTGGCTGTAGTTAAACCACGACACACACCCAAAGAATTGCATATTAGATTGCTGTATCTTAATGGCTGAGAATGATAATTCTGACAACCAGCCTTTCTAGGTGCAACAGGGCTAACTATGCAAACAGGTCCTTGTCTCCACTATACTTGATAGTTTCTGATAGTAGTGTACAGGCACCATAAAGCTTGCTTTGTCTTTTGGTACTATGCCTTATACAAGTTCAAAGAAAAATATATCTGTCCTTTGGCCTGTGCTCTGTGGATGTCTGGAGGTAGCCCATTGCTCTGAGGCTGTTTTACCAAACCAGCATGTTCCAGGGAAGGTCTGCCTTAGGGGATACCTTGCATTCTCTCTATCACTGTAAAATAATTCAATATGACAGATCTTTTGCAAAGAAGGAAACCCTATTCTTGGGTGCCCCCAAGCACCCAGTGCAAGTGCTAAACTGACTGTTTTATGTAACTTGTTTTCTAGGTGTTCATGCTGGAGACTCAGTGCTCTCCAAAGACCCCTAGCAACAAGGAAGGGTTTGAACATGCCCAGTCATGTGTGCTCGTCATTGACTTGCCTCCAGATAAGAAACCAAATGGGCATAGCCAGAGAAGGTAAAGTATCTTCTCAGGAAAATACTGTGTCATTAAAAGTAAGATAAAAATATTTCCACACAGAGATGTGAACTGAGCCTGACAAACTATACCTCTCCCTAGAGCTCATAAAAAGAAATGAATACTCTGATCAAATTAGGTTTTGTGACACTGTTATGTTTGTAATGAATATCTTGCAAATGCAATGTCTGCTTCACTAATGGTCTTTTAAATTCAATATTACTCAATTAAGAAGGTGAAAGAAGTAAATGGATAAGGTGGAACAGTATAAATTGAAGAGACCACATCCAAAGCTGTGAAAAACTGTCAACATATTTAGCTAGGGAACATTGATCTTGCTTGGCACTTTATTTTTGTGGAAGTCCTTCCATTACGTTACCGCCTCAGAAATTCATGCATTTGCATGACAATCTGATCTTGTCAAAGAATATTTCTTTTTGCTTGCACTCAGTTGTTTAAACAACTGATGTAACATCAGTAGGGCCAAGAATCAGAATTCTGCATTCAGAGTTTGTGTTTGTATTGCAAGATATGAAATACATGGCATGAAATTGTCTTTTACAAGATACCAAACCTACTTCTGTACCACTTCAGGCAGTCTCATTCAAATCTAAACTATTGCTTGCAACAAGGAGCCAGAATGTGATGGTCCTTCTTTGGCTGAACAGGAAGAAAGACCATACAAGATGTCTCTGTTGTTCCACTGTGTTTCCCCTGAGAGCAGGTGCTTTGTTTCCTTGCGCTTCAGAGCACAGGGCCCCGTGCAGAGACAAAGAAAGCTTAAGATCACAGTCTAAACCCTTCCTTTGTGGTGGGGAAATATGTGCTTTATTCAAAGTTTAGCAGGTTATTCTTCTTCTTAAAATGAAAGCAAAGCAAAAGACTGGAATACTCACCTCTCACAGCACGTAAGGCCATGCAGTCTAACAGGCGCTGTTTGTAAAGGGTGTGTGGGCCTTGCTTGTCTTTAGGCAAATAAATAAATAAAGCTTGCAATTAATACAAACTCTGAATGTTCTCACACTGCGCTTTGTCTAAACAACTGCAAAAAGTGTATATGCCAGTAGGCAAGTGTTACCTCAGCAATACTCATTTTTTCACCAAAACATAGCTCAAAAGTTGACTGTGCCACTGTTTTTCTCATTATTTGCTGCAGCAGTGCAGTAATATGCCAGTCATGCATGCTAGTAACTGTGGCCTTTCAAAAGTTTTACCTTAACCTTAGCAGGGTTTCTCTTCTCCCTTTTGCTTTTGTTTCCTTAATGCTGCATCGTTTCACAGGAAGCTGGGGTAAGGGAGCTTTTCTTCTTCCTAAAAAATAATCACATATTTTAGTTTGAAATTTTGGGCAGAATAAGAAAATACTATCCTTAACCAGCTTTGACACTGTGTTTTCACCTATGTTGCTGTACTAGTTTGTTTTGGGATTGAGCAGTGCTTTACACTGTACTTGTAAATTGCTTTTTTGGCTATTACAAGGAAAGCAGATCTCCTTCATTCCTGACCATGCTTGTGAAACAGGATTAGTTGCTTGAAATCACTGCAAGCTCTCATTTAACTTTTTACATGCTCTTAAGAGCTTTTCTGAATCAGAGCCTCTAATGATTTTTACAGCAGAAAACTACTTCTCTGTAAAGAGCTCTACTATGTGTGTTAATCATGAAGATTTTAGCACTGTGAGATAAATTTTACTGATGTATCAGCACTGACAGCTATGTCATAGTAAGTGAACTGACATGAGTAACTTAAACCAAGAAGAACACTCTGAAATTTTTTTTTCAATGTTTCATTCTCAAAACTGAATTTTGATATGATTTGTCAAAAAAAGAAATTAAGTTAGACTTCTTGTTTTGGTATTTCCAAACACTTTTGAAAGTTGTTTAATGAAAGTGGAATAATTTTTGCAGCAAAACGTATTAGAGGTCTACAACTGAACTTCTCATGTTACATGAAGATTTGCTTTAACTTAGACCTAAAACTTCAATATTGCAAGCAAACTGAAAAATCTCTTCCTCGCTTGATAGCCATGCAAATTGAAACACAACTCATCATACATCAGAACAAGTAATGCTATATGCATCTGCTCCATTTAAAACATCGCCGCTGCTGACTTATGCAAAGACTTTTTTTTAAAGGCCTTAAGATAGGTTCCACACTTTATAATTTTAAATCCATGAGATACCAAACAACAATCGTGTCCACCCTTTCTTCCAAGCCTTAGTTGCCTGTAAGCCTCTCAGTGTTATATATACTGGTGAATGACCTGAAAACTTTGGAGGAATTTGCCATTCCTGGGTCCCCAGTGCAAATCAAATATTAGTGAGGGCTAGAACAACTCCCAGCATCTCTCTAACAGGAGCACAGCTAAGAATACCCTGTATTACATGTGAAAAACAGGGTTAGGAGTACATATTTCCGTGCTAGCTTCTCAAGTGTTCAAGTCGGTCTTAAGAGCAAAGAGTGACACGTGCCTTCAGCCAGACTTCAGCTTCTTTGCATGCTGCATTGCACTGCTGCTGTTTCTTTACATGTTTATTTATTGGTTCATTGGCCCTTTGAGCTTTATTTTTAAGAAATACTCTTGGCATTAGTGGAAATGGAAACCAAATAGTAAACTAGTTTTGGCCTCAATTTGTCATGGCAAAGTTAAGGTTGCCTGACACATTGGTGGGGAGGTAACTTTTGTGTTAACAAGTCCCTCAGTTATAGCAGGCTGAAATATTGACCATAGTTGCAGCTGTCAGAAAATTAAAAACCAGAATATTTAATTCTTCAGTGTCAGACACTGCAGAAAAGGACAAAAAATCATAATAGAGTTTTGTTTTAATACCACCTCTACACAAGTGCCATTAGTGTGCTTGCTGTGGGCAGTTTTTGCTTAACCAATGCAAGAGTCTTCCATTTAAGGAAAATATTTGAAAGACTAGCTGAAAGACCATTCTAGACTGCTTTATCTTTCTTCACTTCTTTAGTAATCAGGCTGTAAAAATTTGGCCTTTCATTTGCACTTTTCGTGTTAGATTCTACAATATAAAGTAGTTCTGTACTCCTAGTAAAAGTGCAATGCACTGTTTTAATATTCTATGATTTTTTCCTTCCTATGCTTGGTTTACCAAGTATTCCTTTCAGGACAATAGTGGTGAGCTTGCTGTCCCACCAAGTGCTACTCCAGAATTTATATGACATCTTACTGGAAGAATTTGTGAAAGGCCCTTCTAACTTGGAGGAGAAAATGACAATACAAGTACCAGAAAACAAATTGGCTGGTTTTCTCAGGTACATCTCCATGCAAAACCTGGCTGTCATCTTTGACTTACTGCTGGACTCGTACAGAACAGCCAGAGAGTTTGACACGAGACCTGGTTTAAAGTGTTTGCTGAAAAAAGTGTCTGGCATTAGTGGAGCTGCCAACTTATATCGACAATCGGCAATGAGCTTCAACATCTACTTCCATGCCTTGATCTGTGCAATCCTGACAAACCAGGAGAACATCACTGCAGAGCAAGTGAAAAAGATCCTCTTTGAAGATGATGAGAGAAGCACAGACTCATCACAGCAGTGTTCCTCAGAAGACGAAGACATTTTTGAAGAGACTGCCCAGGTCAGTCCCCCCCGAGGGAAGGAGAAGAGGCAGTGGAGGGCTCGAATACCATCTCTGAGCGTGCAGCCCGTCAGCAATGCAGACTGGGGGTGGTTAATCAAGCGGCTTCACAAGCTCTGCATGGAACTGTGCAACAACTATATCCAGATGCATCTGGACCTGGAGAATAATGTAGAGGAGCCTCCAGTGTTCAAAGGTGACTCCTTCTTCATTTTACCATCTTTTTACTCAGAAGCCTCCACCCCATCAACTGGAGGGCTATCTGGAAAGGACACACCATCGGAGGATGACCGGAGTCAAATCAGAGACCAACTGGGAGACAGCCTGACACCTCGAGGAGGGAGTGGAGAAATGTTGCTGCTCCCCCCACCCTTAAGTCCTAAACCAGAGAAAAAAGAGCAAACCAAGAAAAAAGAATGGTGGGAGAGTGCTGGCAACAAGATCTACACCATAGCCACTGACAAAACCATCTCCAAGCTCATGACAGAATACAAGAAGAGAAAGCAGCAACAGGCCATGACATCCTTCACCAAAGAGGTCAAAGTGGAAAAGAAAGGGGAGCTCTTGGGTTCAAGAGGGCCAGACTCACCCGTACTCCAGCGGCCACAACATCTTATAGATCAGGGTCAAATGAGGCATTCATTCAGTGCTGGTCCAGAGATCCTGAGACAAGAGAAGAGACCACGCTCAGGATCTACAGTCAGCTCCTTGAATATATCTGTTAGGGATGCTGAGGCCCAGATACAGGTAGGACATTCTTGTGGAATGCTAATAATAATAGCAATAAATAAAAATATACGTATTTTTTTAATTGATTTAATTATGATCTTTTCATTCAATGCCTTTTTGGATAAAGAAGTCCTCATGATGAGCACTGAATCTTGCAGCAGCTCGTACTGATAAAAACCTGATTCTGTCCTATTAAAAGAAAGTCAGTCTTTAGTGTTATCAGGCAGATGTTAGTTCACCTTTCAAGAGTGTTTCTGTGACTTGTGTCAAAACTGCACTTAATCCTTGAGAACTAATAACCTACAGCAAACTCATTGCTTACTGCTGCCGGCTCTAGCCCACTTAAAGCTTTTGAAAACACCATGCTCCTTATCACAATGCTTTTGTATTTGAGGGTTATTTTGTTATTTCCAGAGCAAAAATAATGGGCTCTGTTGCTAAAAAGAAACTTGGTTCTTGCATGTCCAAGTGAACAAATTAGTGAAATCATCAAACTTAACAGACTTTGTTCACTGTGGGACAAAAAAAAAAAAGAGGTGATGAAGGGTGAGCATGATACCTACAATGCAAAGTCAAACAATTACTTACAGTACTGAATGTGAATTAGGAGAACACAGTGAACATTGACAAATATGCTGGCATTAACTCAGTCCTCTTCATGAGGCTGTAGCTACCAGATATCTTATTTTGTGCCTCAACCAATGGGCTCATCTGTTTCAAAAGGTCTTCTAAAGAATCTTTTCTTTCTGTCCAACTTATTTATAGGCATGGACCAACATGGTGCTGACAGTTCTCAACCAGATTCAGGCCCTGCCAGATCAAACTTTCACAGCCCTGCAGCCGGCAGTGTTCCCCTGTATCAGCCAGCTGACTTGCCACGTGACAGATATCCGTGTCCGCCAGGCTGTACGGGAATGGCTGGGAAGAGTGGGCCGAGTTTACGATATCATCATTTAAACCAAGCAGTGCTCTGTTGCAAAGGGCAACAAGGTATACAGCAAAGAAGTATTTTGGGTTCATTAGTTGCCTATTTGTTGGTCATAAATTGAGAAACGATGTTGTTGATTTATGTCATCCACTTGAGATTGTGTGTTCCTCACTCAGACTAGCAAAGGAGGCAAAACATGAGTCTGTCCAAGTGTCTGGCATGGCCCCAGAACCCAGAAACTACCAGTAAATCAGGCTGGTACCTGAAGGGGTGATACATTTCAGTATCCTTCATTTTAATTCAAATTTGCAACAGTGGGAGCCACAAGAAACTGCAGCAAAACTTCCACGCTTGCAATTAGCTGTGAATGCAACTGTCACGTGGATGTCAAACCAGGTCAGTAAGCCTATGTAACTTTAAGAAAAAATAAAATAAATGCAAGTTGTGGAAAAGATGGAGCTTTAGGACAAGTAAAAAGGTGACACTTTTTAGGGTAACATTTTCCCTTCAAAAATTAGCATGAGAGAGGATAGGCAACTAAAGACTATTGTGGTAACCATATGCATCACTCACTAAAGAAAGTGGAAATTTATTTTGCTCCAAAAAGAGCCTTTGAAGTCTGGTCACATTTGGAATAGCTAAAGTATTCCAGGTCTAAAACTGGTGAGCCAAGCACAGACTATTCATTCTTTCATTGCTCTTGTGGAGTATTGCTTGAAGAGAAATGGCACTGTCAATCTGCCCTCTCTCCAGTGCTACCCTGGCTGCCTCTTCAGCTATGCCTACAGCTGACCGTTTTTTCACAGGTCAAATTCCCCCCTAAGGGTAAAAGGGAAGTTTGTTTTGTCTTTCCTGTGAAGCTGTGGGGAGGACACACCACAGAGTAAATACCAGCATGTGCCAGTATGCAGCATTCAACTAAGCAGAGTAGGGATAAAGTTTCCAGTTTAAGCAGCACTGGCTATGATTCTACTGGAAATTTTTTTGCTTATATAGGGCTGCTGTAGCCAGGAACACCCTTATCACCTTTGTTAAATGTAGCCTGTCACTTCACACTGAGCTGCAGCAAGATGGAAAATAGTCTGAAAGGGAGGTATCTTTCCTGTTTCGCTCCCATTTCTTGCCTGCTGCTGTAAATAGAAAGGGACAGATCCTCATGGAGGTTCATCCCCCTCTGTGCAGCACTCCTCTAGGGACTACTACAATTTGCTGTTATTAGTAAGAGGGAGGAGAAGGGGAAGGATTGACTATTGTGTTGTCAAATGCATATGTGATGCTCTTCACACTAGACACAGCAAAGGGTTACCTTGCTGCACAAGTTATGTCACGGCCCTTGGGACATTCCATCTTGAACGCCCATGCCACATAATTTGTTGATCAGAATTGAAAAAACTTGTTGACAATAAGTTGATTTTTAATCTTTGGTGACCCCTTAATGCTCTTCTCCCAAGACTTTTAAAATGTGCATGCCAACTAAATATACAGCTTCAGTCCCTTCTCCAAAGCATTCTAAAAATGTCATCTCCTTATATCAGGCCTGGATTTTGCACAACTAACTGCTTTTAGCGTCTTAAACTTTCAAAAACAGAGGGAGCCAAGAGGCTTCACTGAACAGCCATCACCCAAGCTGCTGTGTTTACAAAGAGTCTGCCACTATCCTCCTGCCCTTTCCTTCTACTGCCTACTTTCCATTTATCACCTGTTAGACTTGTGCAGGGAATATTTGTCCCATAAATTTCTGTAGTATCAGTCATGCTGTTTCCCTTTCTTTTGAAAGTTCTCTTTGCTAAATTGTTTAGAGGACATAAAAGTTCCATAAAAACAACTCTTTCCTACCACCTAAATTTATAAAGGACCAACAGTTTTTTTAATTGTCAATTTTCCCCTGACAGTTTAAATATTTCCTTGGGGACAGGTTAGATTAGCCTTTGGTATCTGGGAGAGTAGTAGCACAGTTTGATTTCTGTTGCCATGTCTTTCTTATACATCTTTAAGTAGAGTAAAAGAGTGGTTATATATTTTGTGCAAATTTTTACTGGGCATCTAGATAGAACTGGTTTTAAAGCAATACATTAGTTAGGCAACTACAGAAAGCAGAATAATAGATCATATGCAAAACAGGTTTTCATTATAAAAAACCCTGAGTTTTCATTATAAATTTCATTATAATTATAATGTGTTTATAATGAAAACAAGTTTCCATTATAAATGCATTGAATGGATGGAGATCCTTGTGGTACTGATCTAAAACTAAAGAAAATCCCTAAATTACATTGGGGAACTAAAATTGGCAGCAGTACTGGTGAAATCACTCAGGACTACAGAAGAGGCCGTAGTATCTAGGAAACACTATAGTTATGTGTTCTGGTTGCAATACAAGATCCTTCTGTAAAACAGAGAAAAAGCTCTAGGAGTGAGAATACCACTACCACCTCCCTCAAGTCCATGAACAGTATAACCTAGTGTTATCTAATAAGCCACCATCTTGACCTAAAATATAATTTCATGTCAACTATTTACACCACAACTACCATACTGGAAAATGAGGAGGAGTAGGTTTGCTGTACTGCTCTTGCCCTGTTGTAAACTTTGTCCTTCAAATTGTGCACCAAGTGCCCATTGTCACCCTCAGTGCCTCTTCTTATTAACACCCCTCCATAAGAGGTCATGGGTAACTGAGTAATTCCAGAAACGTGATTTAAAAGGAGTGGTGTGGGGTTTGAAGCAGCAAGCTTTACATAGCAAAATTCAGCATGTGCTGCTCTTCTTTATGTGTAAAATGATAAGCAGGTGAGGAGAGCAGCCCAGGGCCACTTCAGTAACCATTAATCCAAGATGCAGAAGCTTTCTGATGCACCTTCAAATTATAAACATAAAAAAATTGAGTTGGTTCATTGGATTCTCAGCAATTTTTTTGCTAGTTAAGCCATAGACATCAGCAAGCCCCAAAGAAGTAGAACAATAAAGATGTGAAGTCACCATTTCATGCCTCATGGCTACCAGCATGATACCTTCCGACCTCAAGCTTTTAGCCCAAAGGAGGAGTCTGCCAGGACAGTCCCAGGAAAAGGTGACTGGCATCAGCCTGTCATAAGCTTCAGGAGGTGATTCCCGAACATCCCAATCATATCAAGCTACGTGTCCATGCTACAGCAGCTTTTCTGCTTTCCACTTGTGAGTGGGGAAGCACCTCAGTCAATAGCACAAAGTAGCCCTTGTATCCACACATGTAAGCCTTTTTCACACTCATAACCCATTCAAATCCTCACTTATAGCTCTATAACCTAATGCATGAGCTACAGCAGCATCTTGACAGCTTTACTGCGGTGGCTTGACATCCTTTTCAGATACCAGAGCTGCATCTCTGCTGCCTTTGCCTAATTCACACTGCCCTCCTCAGGGCCACTGCAGCAAGCAGAGACAAGGGCATCTCATTTTCAAATCTTGTAGGTGACCACTAACAGAGAAAGTTGCTGTTGTCCAGCATCAACTACCTTTAAGCACATGAAATAGCTCACCACTGTGCAAATATTTAAAGCAGACAAAAGCAGAGCACTCATCAAGAAAGTGATCCTTCCCTTCCCTTACATAACAGAAGCGGGGTTTGACCCCAACTCACATGGTCTCAGGCCATTGCATGTGTTTGTACTTCATTCTGTCCTGTGAACATATGCAGACATATGAGATGATTGATGCTTGTATCTACAGATACCTGTAGCTCCAGTCACTGTCATATTCTGAGCATTCAGCATATTTACAGAGAGCTATCCACATTAGTAATATATTGTCATGCTGTCCAAGTGTTTATATCACACCGGCACTGGTTAACACAGTTACTCTGGTACATTTTCTGAGCATTCATCAGCCATAGAATTACCACCACTATCTTCTGGTTTACTGCTGTCATGTCCTTAAGATGCTAAGATACAGATTTAATACTTTCCCGGGGATAAACACTCATATGAGAATAACTGACTTAATTTAGCATCTAGAAAGAATTACTAGGAAAATATTTGGGCAAAACTTTCCTTGTACAACTCCCAAGCACAGACAACGCAGCTTTTTGCCTCATCACAGATAAAAAATTCATGTCCTCTGCACTATGTCTGGCTCATGCCAAGGCCAAACATAGTTTACACCTGTGACTTGTAAGGTGCTTTGCCTTTCAGGTTGAGCTTCAAGTTTTGTTTAAAACCTAACCCTTAACTGTAAAATTCACTGACAAATTCTCACTCACCAAAGATATAACCCCCACCTCCAAGTACCTTGCGTTACTACGTGTAATCTTCATCTGTACTTGATACAGCAGCATTTCAATGTTGATATTGACACTTCAGAGCTTGGCACAGCAGTGGCATGAAACTGAGCAGCAAACCAGCAAGTGGAGAGGTCCCGCTCCATGTGCTGCCTGCACTTTGTACCTTCCTTCACAGGTTAGGCTCACATTCAAAGTGCCAAAGCTCTTGAAAGCAAGGGAAATTAAGTACCTAGACATCTTTATTACTCAGGACTCAGTCCTCGAATCCTTTAGTCTCAACATACGGGTTTACAAGTTCTCAGGAAAGGGTAAGTCCTGTACAGTTCTTCGCATCACCCTTTCTGCTGCTGTCCTCTATACAGCTCCTGCTTGAAAAATCCACAGGAACCAGCACAGAGTTCTACGCATCCCAGTGCTGCAAAATTGGAACCTTCACTTTTGCACAGATCCTGTATTAGCATGTAGGAGGCTGACCCAAGCAAGCTGAAGTGTTTTATTTTTTACTTAGCTCCTCATCTGTGTAGAAGCCTATTGAGAAATCGAGCATGTGGTTTGGCTGTTGTCAGCTTTAGCAATCCATTTTAGACATGTCATGTCTCAGTGATAAATTGTTTTTAATTCACAAAAAAAGTGAAGTGCTTTCTTTTTTTTCCTGCTTTTGTACTAAGATCATGTTTAAGCAGGCTACTTACTTACTACTCATTATTCCAGTTACAGTCATTTATGGAAAGACCTGTGTACAGGGCTAATCATGGCATATGACAAAAAAGACCCCTAACTGTATTTTGTAAGTGTAAAAGGACCAAGTTACCATAGCACAGAAGAACAAATGTTGGATTTTATGCAATATAGATAATAGCATCCGGCAGCTAGTGATCCCTCTTCACTGAACCTCCCTATTTTGAGTGGAGCTTCTACAGGGATATGACTAAAGGGTCTCCTAGCGGCCCTCACCAGCAACACACCTGGGACACCAGGAAGTTGTACAGCTGCAAGGAAGAAGTCGTATATCCTCTTTCTGTTGTTTCCACTAATTCCTCAGAAGGTATGCTTTATATGTGCCACTAATATCATACTAAACAGAGAGGTTTGGCCAAATATGCAGTGCTGGCTATTTAAAAAGAAAAAATGAAAACACCCATGGCCTAAGTACGCACCAGTCTTTTCACTTAGTGCTCAGAGGTCTCCAAGCTGAAAACTAAAAACAGAGGGAAGAAGAAATGCCCTAATTCTGGGGTTATTAGTGGAGCTGCACTGTATGATCCTGGATTAATGCAATAATGAGCTTGCCTGTGGAACCAGATCCCTCAAATTCCAATTTTTGGCAAAATCACAAGTAGAGATTTGCATAGTCTCCACTGCCACATTGAATCAGGGTTTATGGAAAGCATTTTTGGTTAAGAAACATGGCAACAGGATCTATTTCAATCCTTTTACCCCAACATCCCACTTTTCAAAAGGTAGTTTATGTACTTCTATAAATTTCATCTAAATGCCATGGAGCACCAGGGCCGTTTCCTGTCCATGCATTTGGTTCATCTGGGCTGCACTGAAGTGCCATGCTTTCACAAGAAGCAAGCTGCAGTGAGAGAACTGAGGTAGCAGAGAGGCACAGGTACACAGGTTAAAGCAAGGGACAAATATCACCTCCACAAGCAGGCTGTGGCTCCTGAGCCACCCACTCTGCAGGGGAAGGCAGGATTCGATACCAAAGGGGAAACAGCCAGGAAGGGCAGAGCATGGTGGTGACAGAGCCCTGTACTGCGTGCTGTTTGCTAGCGCAGGTGGGAGCAAGAGATTGAAAAGTACGCAATGACAGCAGCAAGCACCTTCTTTCAGTTCCTCCCACTTTCTGTTCTCTGCCTCTTTTCTCTCCCCACTTTTTGTTGTTATTTGTGAGACTGCAGACATACTTCTGTGGGCCCTTCAACCAGAACTGAAAGCAAGCCAAAGGGAGTGGATACTCCGTTTCACCAAAGATCTAAGACTTTCCTGTTTGAAATTTAGAAAAATAAAATTTTATTTCCATGATGATGGCTGCCACAGGAAGCATTTTACCACAAAACATGATTCCCAGGACTTAATCTCTCTAGCTGTATATTCAGGAGGAGCCAATAATATTTTTTAAGAGAGACGATAAATCACCTTGTCAAGCAAGTGCTTACATGGGGTTTACCTTCTGCTGATTTGATACCTAGCTGCAATTTCTTGGTCTCATTCATGTTTCCTCCCTCTACCTTTCTGCTCTTCTTTAGAAAAACACCTCCCTGTGTCTGCTGCGTCCTGTTGTGCCGCTAGCTTTGTATGGTCCTTGGGTGTCCAGTGGTCGGGCAGTCACTGTCAGCTGGCTTGCAAATTGTATTTTGTGTATATTTTATTCTGATTGAATTCTGAAATGGAAATATTTTAAAACAAAAAGTATAAACTATTTATGTTGTTTGTGTTGTAGAATAAAGACTCAAATGCAAAATAAAGTATGCTTTGGTTCTGTCTAACAAAAGTTATTTTACAGTTCCTGATGAAGCAAAGGAACAGAACTGAGAAAGGGCCTGAAATATGTGGTTTGTACCAGCAGGGACTGCAGTTTTTATGGATGACCTGGGGAATTTAGTCACTCTGAACCGCTGGAGTTTTTTGATGGCAGGTGAGATCTAAACACTGTAACAAAGTAGTCCTGGAGTACTCCTAGCCAGAGTCTGGGCTTGTAAGGGTGGAAAAGGATAAAGCTACTGAGACAGCTAAAGGTGCAAGTAGATACACCATGCAGAATTTTTAAGCATCTCAACAGGTGAAGCATTTCTCCCTCCATTAAAATGAGGAAAATACTTTTGTCTTTGATTTCATTAGAAATGGGTTCTTTGGAGCTCTTACACACAGCCAAACTTTTGTTGCATTTTTAAGCTAGGCATTCCCTGACCACAGTTTAGCTAGCACTCAACACGTGTTCCCAACCTACAGGTGCATGCAAACAGTATGGTTGCTGCAATGTTTCATCCTGCTAAAAGCTCAGCAAGGGCTCTCCCCATCACCTAAATTCCTCTTTTGATGAAAGTTGAATCAGTGATTGCTCCTGATGACAAAACACCGTTTGTTTAATGCAAATACTTAATCAAAACAGTGAACACCTTCACAGCAGCCACACGTGCTTTTGTATGTAACCAAAACTAAAGTACTGAAGGAGAACAGATTGGCCACTACCCCTGTCAAAAGAATTGCCATAGGGTTTCCTGAAAGCAGGAGTGTTCCAGCAACAATACATAGCATCATATAATAACCTTTAGGGTACACTTCTGTGTTCTCAGGGATGCTATCCACAGCCCAAAGGCAAGCTTGCCACATCAGCCAGCATTCTCACCTGGCCTCACTGGTTTCTCGGGGCATGGACTCCCATCCACTGAAACGACACAAGGTCTGGCCTTCGATGTCTGTTATGTAATGGCCTCATCAGTATGAAGGTTAAGAGCAGATTACAAAGCAAATAAATGAGGTTGTGATGCTTTAATAATCTTACACACTTGTGGCAAAACAGGAGTGTGTTAAACCCTAACCGTCAGATCTAATTTCATTCCAGGGAACTACCTTCTGCTGCTCCATACGTCTCATTTAGATCCCATTAGAAAGATTTTCATTTCCTCCTGAACACCACTCAATGTGAAACAGCAACAGGGTAAATACAGAAAGTGCTGCTCCACTATTCCACTCACTCCTTACACATACAAATTTCCAGTTGCCTTCCCACTTAACCCTGGGGTCAGACTAGCATGGCTTCTGCTGCCACTGATGCAAGAGGTCCACATGGGATAGAAGGGGTGACCTTGCTTTGTACGTATCTAGAAGACACTAGGTCTTCTTCTATTATCGAGGAGCAAAGTGTTAAGAACATTTATCAGAGAAATCAGCTGTCAAGAAATATTTAGAAAACAACAAACAAAAGAAAATAAAAAAAGGCACTAAACAGGCACACTATTAAATTTCACTATTAAATTGGTTCACTGAGCAAACCTGTGGCAGAAGTCAAAATAAGAAGTAGAAAGGCCTGGATTCTGTCTGCTGAGCTGTGTGAAATGGAGGGTGATCTCTGATTTTGGAGCTTTTGGCAAAGAAGCTAGCATCCGGATAAACCTCTTAACATCTAATATCACCGTAAACAAACACAAATTGAACTCTATCCAAATGCCTGACACAGTGTCCTGGAACAATGCAGTCAGTATCCAGATTTCAAAACCCAGAGGATCCCAAATAAATCAAAACAATTTAGTTGTAAGCACAGGTCACCTAGGTCCTACTCTTATCACGAAGTAAAAAAAAAAAAGAAAAAAACCCAAACCAAACAAATTAGTGAGGCTGCATCTGCAGTTTTCTGACTCCTGATAGAAATTCATTGTAGTAAATATGATTTGGTTTTTTTGTTCTCTTTTCTTTTTGCAAGAGATTTGTACCTTGCACTGTAAATACTGCAAAATCTGTATGCATAAAGTAGAAGCAATACTTCTGATTTGCCAGCTCTCAGGAAATATGTCCAACCTGAAATATTTTTATTCACTGTGGTTAGTGTCAGCACTTCTGAGGAGATCTCTCATCATCTTCATTCCCTACCACAATCCAACAAAATTAGTGAAGATTAATTTAGAATACTTTACTGTGTAGCATTTATAAATTATTTACTATGTTTTTAAATGTTACATTACATCCCTGGCAGACTGCTTTGTACTTCAAATCAGTTTCTCCTTTATGCCAGAGATTACAGGGAGAGAAAGAGATCAAAACAAAACTTGATAAGATGCTATATTGAAATCTATCCTTGTAAGTAATTTTGTCCAGGAGGTCAGAAACAGGCAAATCTTCAAGCTTGTGAAACAATAATGTCAAACATAATGAGAAAGTGAAAAAGGGCTTTGAAAATGTATTGCAGTAACTAATCTAAGGAGAGAAAGGTGACAAGGCTCTTGGTTCATAATGCTCACTTTTGTAAAAATAATTCATCTTCCCTTTAGAAAACACAGGAATCGATTTCTGGGTAGAATTGTCACGGTGGCACCACAAATGCAAGGGCCCTAACAAAAATGTTCTGTTAAAATCCCAGCTGCAGAGATGGTCACCAGAGCAGATCTTATATCTCTCCTGCATACATTACCTTTTCTTTTAAAAGGACACTAAATAATTGAATATCTCAATGCAGGCTCTTGTGACCAGCCCCAAGCCCAAGAGAATAAAGACTGTTAGTTTGCAAAGCCAACCATGAAGCAAAACAAAGGAAGATTTAAATCTAGTTTGATAATTATTTTTTACAAGTTTTCAATTTTTTAGACAGAGCTGTGCAGAGAGTAGGACAACAAGTATGACCACTATTTAGTGTCTGTTGGAAGGGAGGGTGTATAGGGTAAGCCGTGTCTAGACAACAGCACAGATCTGGACAGATATGCAGTGACTGCTAAAGGAAAACTGGATGAGAAAGAAGAGCCTGGGGCAGGCCACAAGAGCCAAACTACATCACTCTGTGTGTCTCTTTTAGGCACTCAAACCAAGCCAGGCTGGCTGGACGTGCATCCCTCTCAAGAAGGCTTCATCCTTCATATGGCAAAAAGTAATGTTTGGAGCCAAATAAAGTTTAAAAAAACCTAAACACTGAAGAGCAACATCATAACGTAAGTGTTTCTAACCAGTCAGGTCTAGTGCAGCCCCTGCAACCTGGGCACATTATAACTGCTCATCCATATAAGCCCTGTTGACCCACAGCAGCCTCCTGGTTCCTCTTGCTGTAACACATCAAGTCACTTAACACTGAGAGTGTGAGGATATGCCGGGATGGGAGGATCCCCACCTTGTAGCAGAATCGAATAACTCTTTATTTGTCCAACAGACAGTACCCAATTACAGACATGCCTCAGACATTCTGCTCACAGATGATTCTCCTTCCACTGCCCCAAGCAAAATCTACTTGTTCTTTAAAAAGAAAATCCACTTTTAATCAGCCTGGCCCCAGGCTTTCGCCACTGTCCAACTCTGAGCAACACTGGAGCTTCACACAGGAGCAAGATTTTGCACAGCAGCATCAGTGCAGCCCATGCAGCCTGAACTGGAACACACCATGGGGCACCCTCTTCCCACCTATCAGAAGCAGGTCTTTTCTCAATACTCAGTCTTTTCTCAGTGCAGTTCGTACTTTCTCAATACTCCCTCAAATGACAATAAAATCTCCTGAATTTAGGACATGATGGACTACACACTTGGAAGAACTGTTCAGATCATCCATTCAAACAGCCCAAATGCCAGAGCAGAGTCTTCTTTTTGTTTTGCTGAAGTTTTGTCCCTTCTTGTACAAGCCCTCACCTCAGTGTCAGCTTTTCACAGAAGACACTGTCACATAACTCTGTACATCTCGACATCAGCACGTCATTTTGGGCTGCAGCTTGCACGTGCTAGCTGAAAACTTAGCCAATTGTAAAGCTGCTCGCACTGAGTAGTGGTTCTCAGCAGCTCCACTGTCCTGGTATTCCTAATGTGCAATTATTCCCCTCCAAGCATTCCTTAGACATCCCTTAGACAACACATTTCCTTCATGATCTGTTTGCAGTGCCACTCCTAGCTGCCAGGCTAAGCCTCTCATTTTAAGAAGCCACATTTAAAGCCTTTGCATCCATGGTTTTCTATGGAGGGTGTTGCATGAGGCCTTATCTTTTCTAATACCAAGACCCTTTCATTTCCAATCCTCTAGCATACTTTCCACTTGCATCTCCTTAAGCTCTCATCTCCCTAGCCTGAGGGAAACTGCGGCAGTGCCTTTACCCTGTTGTCCCAAGTGTTCTTGACCTTGTACTGGTCAATTCTGAACTATTTTTACATTGGAAATGTCTGCCTTTCATCTTTAACTCATCCCCTTCCCCCCCCCTCCCCGCCCCCACCTCCTGACATCTTAGTTTCCAGTCTACAGCTCCACTGTAAGAGCTCTTCAGCCTTCTCCTCACAGGTTTTAGCAGGCAACGTCCGCACCTATGAGGGTGACGGCTTTTTGTTTATCCGACAGACAGTACCCAATAACAGACATGAGCAAGGCACAGCAAACAACCAGCATGCAGCTCAGGCACCAACATCAAGTGTGACGTGATTGACGCCAACAGCATCATAAGCAAAACCAACCATTGGGGAATTTGAGCAGCTCCCAGTGGGCCCCGCTCAGCAGTGTTACATGCCACCTGCTGCACCAAGAGGACGCCCCGAGGAGGAGGACACCTACCTGGGTGTCCCTCACTGCCCACCACACTGGTTTTTCTTTTCTCTGCCCCTTCAGGCATTCCTGCCACCAGCTCTGCTAATAAAGCTTCATGCATTTAAGGCTAGCTGACCTGCCTTTGTACAACAGAGGTCATACCCTCAAATCTAGGCTTGACTGCCATTTTGCTGACAAGTTGAACCATTAACTAGTGTACTTGAGAAAATAAAGGTCTTGCCACTTCTGCGGATTTGAGGCCTCTTTCATATACAAGATTATCTTAATGTACTTCATTTCTATAGCAAACTTTATCTTACAGGTTGCAGGAGGCTGTGCACCTTCGCCATGAGTTTGAAGTAAAAATCTTTAGATTGAAATCAGGAGATTCAACTTCAGGACTTGAGCTCTGAATTGGAACAGTACACAAAACCGTGTGTTATTTCAACCAAAACAGGACAAAATTGCTCAAAGCCTCTCACCTGATGTTCTGTTAAATAATACACACTTCAATTCAGGGAGTTTTGTATGGATTCAGAAGTCCACGGACAGGAATAATTTTCTCCCTTGTCCTGAAGGGCCAAAGGGTCTTCCTTGGCCTTTCTGTAGAACACTGAACAAGCGTATCCCGATTTACTGCCCCAGTTCTCATATGGATACAGCCTGCAGCTTCAAGGAGGCCACCTAGCCAGGGATTGGGCTTACGGAGAAGCAAACAACCCACCTGATCTGTGCTACAGGTCAGTCAGTGAGAACTGGGTAACCTCTGCTACTTGAACTCATCTTCCAGCATACTACAGCTTTCTCCTTATGGTTTCTCCCTTGGCTCTTCAAGAGGCCACTTGAGGAACTGGCAGTGCTTCCCTAACATTTTAACCCTCCTTTTTACAGAGCCTGAATGTTCCCCCACTGCTGTGTCTTTGGTCCAGTTTGTCACACCTGTTGTCCTCACGTGTATATGGGCAACTGCAGCCTGCTGTGAGCCCATGTCCTGCTGCAACTGTTTTAGTTTATACAGATAGCTTTCAATTCACTCATTCTTTCTGTTATTGCTAAGACTGTTTCAGGGCAGAAATGGATTTCAAAGGCTGCATTTCCTCAGGTTTTCAAATGTTTCGAGCATTTTAGCAATGGCAAGTGAAGAATTACAGATTAATTTTTAATGACAGGAAAGATACCTGGGCTTCTGTAAGTTTGTAATCAGTGACAATAACATGTAAGGGATTATGTTAACACCTACAGTTCTGCTCTGGACCTATACCTGGCTTTAAAGTGATGACAAAGGATTAATAAGTAAAGATACATTTTTCTAGTCTGGTGAAGAAGTGAGCTAGTTTTAGAAGCTAGAAGAGCTATTGCTTCTCCAACAGTGCTCTTTTAACCACACTGGTTCTAAGCAATAATTCCTTTATAATCTAGAATGGATAGATTTTGCCAGCAGATGATGCCTGCAAACTGCTTATAGTTGCATTTTGGGAAAGGGGAGGGAGAGAGAACCACTAGACACCTATGAAACTCAGGTTAAATTAAACAGCTGCAGAAGACAAGAGCTTACAACTCTGAGAATGAACAAAAGAGAGGTCACCCACCTTCCTCATGTCTAGCTAACCTTTGCTTCCTCTTGCTTACTACCTGTAGATCATGCCCACCTTCCAGTTCAAGCTCAGGATTCCCAAGCAGAACAGTAGTAATCCAGAAGTAAATTGAATTCAGCAACTCATTTGGGAACGTTACAGTAAAATGGTGGAAGTATTATTGCATAATTTTTGAACGGCTCTTTCTTGTTCCTATTCTTTGTGCATATATATATATATATATATTCCTGATTTTATTTGCCTAGGTAATACGCTACAAAGTTCAGTTTTAATTACTGATGAAAATAACAGCCTCAAGTCAGCACATGTTGCAAAAACAATCTTTTATGTATCTTGGAGAAGCAGAGAACACTTATTTGCAGGTGACAGCCTGAAAGCAAGAATCCCTAACAGAGAAGCAGGATTAGTGAAGAATGTTTTCCTTCAAAACTGAAGTCAGAGCACCCAAACAGCCATGCCATGGGCTCCAGAGCAGGAGGCCACAGTGCTGGGATAAATTACAGAATCATGGAATCACTCAGGTTGGAAAAGAGATTTGAGATCATTGAGTCCAACCTTTGACTGAACACCACCTCGTCTACTAGACCATGGCACTCAGTGCCACATCCAGTCTCTTCTTAAATACTTCCAGGGACGGTGACTCTGCCACCTCCATGGGCAGCCCATTCCAATGCCCAGTCACTCTCTCTGTGCAGAGCTTCTTCACAATGTCTAACCTAAACCTCCTGTGGTACAGCTTAAGACTGTGCCCTTTTATCCTACTGCTGGTTACCTGGGAGAAGAGACTGACACCCACCTGGCTACAACTTCCTTTCAGGTAGTTGTAGAGAGTGATGAGGTCTCCCCTGAGCCTTCTGTTCTCCAGGCTAAACAACCCCAGCTCCCTCAGCCTCTCC
>JAWMRA010000113.1:51494276-51521398 GCA_035584735.1 Pseudotriccus pelzelni
GGCCCAGAACTGGACACAGCACTCCAGGTGTGGCCTCACCAGTGCTGAGTACAGGGGAAGGATCACTTCCCTGCTCCCACTGGCCACACTGTTCTTGATGCAGGCCAGGATGCCATTGGCCTTCTTGGCCCCCTGGGCACTCTGCTGGCTCATGTTCAGCCTCCTGTCAGTCGGAACCCCGAGGTCCCTTTCTGCCTGGCTGCTTTTCAGCCACTCTGTCCCCAGCTTGTAGTGTTGCCTGTGGTTTTGTGGCCAGAACGCAGGACCCGGCACTTAGCCGTGTTGAACCCCATACCATTAGCCTGCGTATATGTTCAAGAAACTGGAATTCAGATACCAGCGTAATTGAGCTGCCACAGCCATCTTCACAGTGTATTCCATATGCCAGATAAATGTATTTTTAGTTAAGCTTTACTAAAGCAGGAAGAAAAAAACCCGAAACAACAACAAAAACCCAAACCAAACCAAACCAAACAACAAACAAAAAAACCTCCTCTCATTTGATTTTGTTTACACTGAACAGAAGTAATATAACACAGTAGGAAACTGGCCCACAGCCCATTTAGCTATGACAGGTAAGACAAAATACAGAGCTTAACATTTGCCCCTTTGTCAGTGACAAAATTTTGACTGACTCTAATAGCACAGGGTTAGGGCCGAGGATGGCAGCACGACTCTTGCACCCCAAAACGTTAGCATAAAGAAGAGAGAGTCTCACAGCATCAGGAAGATGGAATAAATAAAATGAGTATATCTCAACCTGAAAGTAAAAAGCATACCCAAACGTTTAATTCCCCCTTCCCTCAAAAGAACACCCACAATCCACCCACAGCCCCAACCTCCATTTCCCCAAAACACAAACTAACGCTGAGATCAATTCCCTAACACTTTAATAATACACAAGCACACACAGGGTTTAGGACAGTGATGAAAAATGTGTCATGCTTTTCAAGGTTAGTCCCTTTCCACTCAAAAAAAAAAATTGTGTTTTCTGGCCTTTGTCCTCACTGTGGTCTCCCGGAGAGAGAAATGTCCTTCAGAGGCACACTGACAGAGATCACCACACATCCTGGCCCAAAGAGACACTGGGGATTTCAGCTGCCAGCACTGCTGGGACAGGCTCTATTAGCCAGGCAGCAACTGCAGGACACACTGGGCAACCCTGCTCTTGCAGCAACCTGAGCTCTGTCCCTGGCACAGTCTCTAAAGGTTTTGCTTTCAGCTACCCATCTGCAGCATGAGGATTTGGGATCAATAACTCAGCAGTACCTCCTCCTGCTTCCATGGCCACTGCTGCTCCTGCACCAAGGTAGCATCAGCATGCACACATTTTGTAGTGGAGTCTTCCTGTTTCTGATTCCACAGGCCATGAGTATGTGCACCTTGTCTGCAAACACTGATCTCCAGAATACTATTTCTCAGCAGGACTCCTCAAACTTGTATCTATCCTTTGAAGTGACAGTGGTTTTAGTTTCGTGGGGAGATGAGATTGCACTTCAGAAGGTGCTTTGTTTTTGAAAAAAACAAATGTATTGATAATTAACAAAAAGAAGTAACCCAAAATTTCAGTATCATGAAAAAATTATCAAAAAAAGAACAAAGCGGAATTGCTTAGTTACCCAAGTAAAAGTAATGGGCAGAAGCCCACATGACCCCTGCCTGAAGGACGCAGAAGCACCTTCCGGCTGGTTTTAGGCAAAAGTCGTTATCTTCCTCCATTTCACCCAGTGATTTTACACCTGACAACACTGGACAGTTTACACTGGTAAAACCTCACCCACTAAAATTCTAGTTTTAATTCATTCAGGTTAGCCCTCATACGCTCTCTCACAGCAGTGCAGTCATTCAAAGAGAGAAGTTTCACCAGCACCTATATAAAGAAGAAAAAGAAACTGGGGGAAGAAAGTAGACAGAAATCTGAAAGGTATCTAGGGCACTGTGGATATTCTGTTCTCTACCAGTATTACTGGCAACACAGCCTAGACTTGCACTGCTAGCCTTGAACATCCCAGCAAATGAGAGTGATGAATTATTTATGACAAACAGTTTGAGCTTCGAACTGAGGACAGTGGAGGTGCCTGTTTTCTGCAGTGGCTTCCTCAGGCTGTCTCTCCCTGCTCCCCTGCTAGGACATTGTGAGTGATACTAAAAACTCAGGTAAAAAACATTGGCACTGTTTCACAAACTTTTACCAAACTTTAACCAATTAAGTGGTGTCAGCTATTTTCTCCAGATTATTTGACAATGCAACTGCTAAATGAAGCTATTTCAGAAACTAAATCGGTGCCAAGAGAGGAGGGGACATTTTGTACATATCAAGATGTGATGATCTTCAAAGGTCAACCTGACCTTTGCTTCAAAGTGACAAGCCTGACATCTGGCCATGAGGCTTGGGACAAAGGATCCTCCCCCCAGCTTTCACATTACAGCATGCCCCAGCTGAAATTGTGTTTATGAATTCCTTGTGAGAAGGAAAAGTAAGTGTCACCTGTGCCCCACAGGGTTGGCAGAAATCTGTAACAAATTTGCCATCACAAACCCAGTCTCAGGTGGTGCTGTTTCAGTTCTACACAAGAGCAGATCTGCTCTACAAAGGTAATGTGTTAAATGGGCATCCCACCTCTGTCAGTAGAAACACAGTATCCCATTACTCTCAGTAATCTTGCTGCTGGGCCCACTGACGATATAAAAAGCCAGAGAGACAATCATTATTTTATATTCTAATTACCTACATGACAAAGGCCATTGCATTTCCCCAAATTCCCATTTGGCCTTAGGTCTACAAAATTAAATTTTTCTTCAACATTTTCCAGAGGTCAAGAATCCAAAGCAGCACTTTGCAAATCAGGTCAGTGATTCTTAGAAGTGCACATATTTTTTTTTTTTTTTTTTTTTTTGCTAAAATCCATCTAACTAGAATCCAAGGATGCCAAATGATGTTTATACTTTAAGGAAATGTAATTTTTTACTTCTCCTCATTATTCATGCACAGTCCCAAAGCAAATTTATAGCAAGCTTCTAAAAATAGCGTTAATAATCGTAGGGGCTACATTAAGACCCTAATTAAGATAGTATATGAATTTTTCCTGCTTGAAACTGAGATTATAGATTTAAGCTACACAGTCGAAAGACTCCTTAAGGATTTTATTTTCTTAACACCTGTTTGGGAAAGATGGTCATCATTCTTGCTTCCATACAAGGTGTTGAGACATCAAGTCAGAAGTGTTTCACTACCTTGGTGTGACCCGTTGAACCACGCTTAGGACCCAGCTTCTCAGTGGACATTGTAGCTCGCAGAATAACTCCCTTGGGCCTGGTTGCAGTTGGAAACACTCACCAGCTGTGATAGCACAGTCCGGGATGAGAAGTGAAGCACTGAGGAAAGGAGGAGTCTTCTCACAAGCATGCAAAGGCTTTTCTGAAGTGAGCATTTTCAGCTTCACACAAGACCTTCTCAGCAGAATCAAGAGTGGGGGTTGGTTTCCAACAAACAATGCAGCTGCTTCAGTATTGAGACCAGCCCTTCATGCAACGTTGTTGCTCCCTATCCACCACTCATCTGGCAACTTTGGTCACAAAACAGGATAGATTTATCAACCAATCCCCTCTCCCTCGCACAGCCATGATTCACCTGCAGGGTAAATCCCTCCTGCACACTGCAGGTACAGGGATCACAGCCAGCCTTGGAATTGGTTCTTCCGGAATCTTCTCGTCAGAAACAGCAAGCACTGGCCTATGAATTGCCATTATTGGAGCTGGAGGAAAAGAATCTGCTGCTGCCAAACAGGCCTGCAATTTTCTGGGAGCCATGAGCTAAAAGATGAGTTGATGAAAAGGAGTTCAAGCAAGAAATAAGAGATGAAAATTCTAACCCCAATTGTGTACCATCAGTCCCAAACACAACTTCTGCTCAAACAGGTAAGCCTTGATAAACCATGCAAAATGCACTACAGTTGAAAGGGATGTTACTAACAGCCTCTTTCTCCGCTCATGACAAGGCTGAAAAAGACACCCCCAACTTTTTAGTAAGAGTTAAACTTTGACTGAACTTGCAACTTAGGTTAAATACTCCTCCCCTCAGAAGTTACCACATGTCAGTGAAATGAGTTTGTGTTGCTTTTTTCTGCATAAAGAGCTGAAAGTCTTCTCACTGGAAACAATTGCCATTTAACAAGGAGTATCCTAGAAAGCTGTAAACAAGTCCCGATTTAACTGAACTGAAAACTCGTTATTACTGAAAGCAATCATATACTCTAACAGTGACCAAAGCTTTCCTGGCAGAGCTCTCTCTCTGGATTTATCATTAACATCTACATCCTAACACTGCTAAATAATTCAGTACACCATTTAGCCCTATGTCCTTGCCTCTCTACTCAGAAACCACTCTCACAGTACATTTCAGCAACAGGGAGGAAAAAATCTATCTGGATTGTGGTTCCTCCTTGTGCTGTGTAACTGAGGGGGGAACCTCAGTTACCCTTTCACTCTCAGCATAGAAGCATGGGGTTTATTTATTTTATTTTTTTTGGAAAAAGTGTTTATTAGACAACTAAATATAGAGCGTTATTTATCCACACAGAGTCATGACCATGTGGGCTCAGATTCACATGCAAATTCCCCTTTTAATAATCCTAATGCAGGGAGCGCTCCAATCAGAGCGCTATCAGCCCCAGCTCCCAGATACCTGATGCCAGCTTTGCTGGTAATGTAGGCCACCGAAGCAAATCCAGAGAGATTGAGTTGGAAGTGGAGAGAGGCTCTGAGATCTATTTGCTTGGCTTCCTGACGACGAGGGGGTGTGTAACTTCTTTTTGTCTTTTCCACTATAAAGGGGATATCATTTAAGAGGGATCATTAGCTGAGAGCAGCCCGGCTGGGAGGCGGGGACGCAGTTGCAAGCGGTGAAGCAAGGTGGAGGCACGAAGACAGAAGACCAGGTTAATGAAAGCATGAGGTGGCTCTTGGGCAGCAGCTTGAAAAAATTTGGACACGCTGACAGGGGAAACTATGACTGGCTAAACAGTGAACCAGGTGGGCCACTTCTGGAAACAGAGCTTCAGGTCTGTACCCCCCTGCTCATCTATGTGGCATGTCCTTTGACTTTGCATGTGTATGTATGTCCGTGTAATGCCTCATGTATAGTGCAGAGTAAATATCTGGGTACTGGGACGTATCAAAGCAGTGCTGCTCAATTACACAGAGTCAGAACATTTATTTATTGCTGTTGTTTTAAATGCATTTGTGGAAAAATTGTGTAGGGGTGGCAGGTAAGGAAGTTTAATTACTTCTTTTAAGCATAATGCATTTTGCTATTCCTTGGTTTCCTTTCTTTTAAATGCATGTTTATGCTTTGGATGTGATCCTGTGAAGCCTTTCTGCAGATGTTGCGAGTCAGTAGCAGGCAGCAATGAACTCTTGTTCCCTAAGCTGTGCGCTGATTACTTCTGTGAGAGAGGATCACATGCAGGCGAGTGGGGGGAGGGAAGTACCCCCCAGAGATGAAAACACAGCCTGCCTTTCTGGCTTTGTCTGGCATACAGTGAGGGGGTTTCTCTGATCAAAAATAATAATTTAAGGTGCACGTACATCCCCAGTAAATGTAGGAGTCAAGTTGCAATAGCAAATGAACTGGCCACACTACTTAGCTGAGATATGACGTGTACTGTTGCAAAATAAAAGTGGGCAGAAGTGTGTGTGGGTGTCAAAACAGGAGAAACAATAGTCTTTAATGACTCTGGAATATTAACAAAATCTACCTTATCAGTAAGATTGCGAGAATTAAAGTAGCAATGGCAACATCTTCACACCTCGACACTGGTTTTATCTGACAGTGGGAAACAAAGAGCATCACCAGAGTCACATTCCAACAAGTATTTGAAAATTCTGTAAATCTAGGCTCACTTTTAAATGATGTCATTATTTATACACACAAAAACACATCAAAAATGTTTTTTTAAGTTTTTGCTTTTTACAAGCAATAATAAATCAGCTTTAAGAAGCTTGGAAAAGCACCTATGAGGGGACCACAGCCTAATGACTTCAAAGCAGACTTTGTTCCAAATGCACTTAAATGTTTTAGAAGTATTGATTTCCTGATTCAACTTGAAAAGATATAAGTATAAATATGGGCTATTTAAATAAAAATAATTTTAATAGAGTTCTAAGTACTCTAGCAAATTGTTAACAACATGATAAATCTTAGCACCAATCAATCACTTCAATTGGAAATTCAGCAAGCAAAATAAACTTTCATTTTTCTATCCTTACACCAAAGCTTTCTTTAAACTCACATTTGGCCTTATTAGGTCATTCTCTTCCAAGCCAGGTAGTATCCCTCTTTTGTCTAGACACATGGTTCAGCCCCAAACCCATTCCATTACTCATCATGGATATACCACACAACTCAGCTCCGCTCTGCATTTTATTTCTTCTTCAACAGGCACGAGTAAAAGCTCATCTTAGCTGATATGGGTCACATAATCTGTAAGCTGGCAACTGTACATGCTCAGCATATTAAAAAAACATAGGCAGACAGATTACTAATGAAAGGCTTTACTACTTTAGTCTGTGCTCAGTGTTTGGGAAAACTGACCCTCTGCTTCAGTTCCTGCAAATATATAAATGAAAGGAAGAGAATAAACATGAGCCTACGATGACCGTACCATCCTAAGAATTAGTTCTGGGAAAACACAACTTTTTAGAAACATGATCCCTTTTACTCCCATGCCCTTTTCTGCCTTTCTCTATTGTATAAAGGATATTTTCCCTGTATTTATGTGCCTGCAACTTATTTCATGCTGGAAGTCAGATCCCTATTTTTGTCAATTACAAACCTGACAATAGCTGCTTGTGATGACACAAGCAGAGCACACTGATGTCTAGTGAAGCAGCATCCAACCAAACCAGTCAGCAAAACCACCAAATAAGCCCTCAGTCACTTCATATGCCTGGTTTGGAAACTTTCAGAGGTTAAACAGTAGAGGATCTTACTTCATGTATGTTCTGCAGTTGATTTACTTTCATTTCAACTAATGAAGATTCAGTTTGATTTTTAGATCATTTTATTTTCCAGTTCTGGCAGCTATTCCTGTTATCTATATACAGTGCTCACTTTCCTAGCTTTAGAAGTTAGTTTCAGTTCAGTTTAGAAATCTAGTTATAGTTTGGAATTTCTAAGTAATTATTTATTTTTTATTAAGTGACCTTTGATTCACTGTATTAAAATTATTTTTATTTTTGGTGTAATTTTTTTATTGCCCATAAGATTTTCCAATTCTTTATGTCAAGATCTGTGCAACATCCTTCGCTAGCCCCTTAGTCAGTCACTGCAGAAATGGGCACTAAACCATGACAGAAAAACAGGGACTAATACTGATCAATTGTATCCCAATACGTTTGATAATATATATGGATTTACGTACAAGAAGTTCCTCAGCTTTTTGAACTACATCGCAAACTAAAATTAGCTCATGTAAAATGCTTGGCAGGAGACAGTATCAAAATGGATATACAACTCCCTGTTCAGGTTCTCTGCATCTGTATTAACTTATTAAAAACTATTTCAACTCGAATAATACACTATGCAGCCTACAAATTATTTCACCCAGATAGGAACCCTTTGAAACATAAACTGAGGAAAACTGGCCCTTGCTGCCATCTGTTAGCATACAGAAGAGACACATATTGCCCAGCACTTAATCCTACCTGCCTCACATGCTACTATTTTGCAGATCGCAGTAAGACACACTTAACGTCCTTTCACAGCTACACAGGACATGGTATTCACTTCATTACTAGCCACTCAGTGTGCTACTTCCCCTGCTTTCTCGGCATACAGCTCAGGGTCTTGTTTGCTGCATCTTCTTCAAAAACCCAAGTTTATTATGTCTCCTTTTGCACACATTACACAGGTGTCTGGTTGCTATCTATTCAGTAGTTATTTTGAATAGAATAGGATAAAATAGGAGTCATTCAGTTGGAAGGAACCTGCAACGAAAATCTAGTCCAACCACCTGACCACTTCAGGGAGTACAAGAGGATATGAACTGTTTCGTAATAACCTGTGTAATTTTTGCCCAGATCCCTCAGTGCAATAAAGTACTTGCAGGTTCAGAGCATCACCCTTTCACCTTCAGATGCAGCAATACAGATGCAGAATTCCTGCAGACCAGACCCGGGGATCTCAACCCAGGCACTCTAAGCAAGGTATAATCAGTGAGTAACCCACAACAAACACCTCTGCTGAACTGTCTTTCCCCTCTCCTAGACCACTCAGTAAAAGAGGCAGGAGGACAGCTCCCCAGGACAGCGTTCGCTATCCCACACTAGGAGGCAGTCCTCTCAATTCCCCCGCTCTTCTGACTCAGCCATTACATACCTTACACTTCCTGCAACACAGTACCCTGCGGTATTGTGCTCTTCTTCCCTAAGCAATTTATCACAAACCTGAGTAGGCACTTTGTACACAGTAATGTAAATAAAAATTATATGCATTGCAGAACAAATTAAGGAATTGTGGATTTCCAAAATGCTGGCATTTATTCAACCTTGAGAACTTGATTTTGCAACTTTAGAAACAGCGCTATACGTTACTCCTGGAGGGTTTTTAGGCCAGTAACCCACTGACATTCCAAGCTGCCCTTTTGTACCTACTTCACAGGCTGTGGTCATCTGAGCTAGCTTATACCACAAATAGTTTCACTTCTTCCAATTTTTTTTACCATTAGACGCAAAATTTCCCCTTCAACAGTAATATGTTTTACACTTTTCTCTTGATGGGTATTTCTTTACAAGGCCCAAGACCACTGGATTCCAGTTAAGGCTTTGGTGCAATGTATTTTCCCCGAGAACCAAAACTATTTGTTAATTCCTTCTATCAGACTTAACCTTTTCCTTCCTTCTCCTTCCTCATAGTTTTTCACTAGCACTTTCCTTTTTCCTTCTTACGCGAAAAGAATGGGACTGTTGCAGTGAGAGTGTTGTTCCTCAGATGTCTACTCTCAGTCCTATCCAGTCCTACGACCCTCAGTCTTGGTTCCCTTTTGGCTTTCTTCCCCATAGTTTTATATCTTGCTCTAACAAGCCAAGGCTCTCCTTCCGCACTGCTGCACAATTCTGATCTGTACCCTTCTCCACTCTTCCCACCCCTGATGAGTTCACAGCTCCTCACTTCAGAAACATCAGTTCTCATCCTGTGCTTCAAATCCACATCCAACCCACCAGTCCTTCCTGTGTCTCCCTGCCATCCCATGGACTCTCTGAAATGCAGTGTTCGTAAGAGGCCATGTCTCATAACAGGATGTATCAGGCAACTGCAACACTAGGCTGTGCTTCCACCAGCACGTGAAGGATACACCATCCTTGACCACTATTTAACATACAAATATCCTTTCAGTGAAATCCATAGGGAAGCTGCACCAAGTTTAAAGGATAATCAGGGCTTTATGTACCTTTTACTAATCCCATGTAGGAAAAGCTGGCAATCACACTCTCTGTCCTCACAAACCACTGGACTACTGTACAACTCACAGACCCTAAAAACAGCACTTAACCTGACTGAAAGCCTGCTCCCTACAAATGAAACCCAAAACTTAGACTTGGATCTCAAAAATTTGCTCTTCACTGATCGTGAATAATGCTGTATACGCAACGCACAAACACAATACTGAATGGTTCTTTTCATTTTCCCGGGAATTGTTTTATGCCCCTCATAAAACCCACTAAAAAAGCATTAACGAACTTTAAAAAAAAAAAAATCCCCTCACTTAAAAAAAAATTATTTAATGACTGGATTAGAAGAACAGCCGGAACAGTTTCTTCCAGCTCTGCTCTTTCCTGTAGCCCATTTAATAGTCAGGTAAGACAACAGCTTGTACTGCCAGAAGCTCTTTAATAAAAAATGATCAGTAAATATGAGAGAGTTCTTTAGTATGCATTTTTTTGGGTAAAAGACAGCTGGGGAAAAAAAAAGCTTAATAGCTTACCCACAAAAGTTTCAACACATTTTAAAATTACTTTAATGGGTTTGGCTTCAGACCCACAATACTTTAGGGGAAAAAAAAAAAGGCAGAAATCTCCCCTATGCTGTTTGTTAGAAGTCGAAACCTATTTAGTTTGTTTTTCTTAGGCAGAATTTTATAATATGACAACAAAGCAGAGAGGTTACAAACACCTGGTAGATAATCAGTTGAATGTGGGTTGCAGTGTGATTTTGTAGCTGGAAAAATTACTACAGTTCTTGGAAGAATAAGCACAGAAAGTTTCTGTAGACTAAGAAGGGGGCACTGGGGTTACTGGCCCTTTTCACAAAGCCATTGCCGCAAACGGCCAGTTTGAATCCCTGCTTCCAAATGCTTTGAGGAAAGAACCACTCAATTTCTCCTAGCTTGAATAGGCACCTTCATTCAAAATAAAGGAAATCTGATCTACTGACCTGTTGAGTCTCACCATACAAATGTGAAAAAGCCATTTGAGAACCTTCTTCAGGAACTTACAAAGGGAATGAGCTGATAATAAGTAGCATTATAGGGTTTGGGTTTTCCTCCCACTCTCCGGACTCTGAATGAGATCCACTTATTAGAAGCTAGAGCAAGATAGAGTCATACTGAGAAAAAAAGATACATTAAATTTTAAAACTAAAGCTAATACAACAGAAGAGCACAAATGACTTTGTTGGTTTTGTTTGTTGGGGTTTTTTTAGTAGCTTATAATTCCAGTTAACATTGCAGCACAATTTAAAAGCTGTGGGACAGAGGCCTATTGTGCTGCATGTTGCAGAAAATAAAGTTGACAGCTAACAGTCACGACTGTTATTACTCTTACACAAGAAGTTCTTTTTGCACAGTTTCAAACAGGGAAAAATGATTCTTGGAAAGCTGGAGTAACAAGCTCAAGAAAGAGCCCCAGTCCAGGCCATACTAACACACCATGTCAGGGTCTAGCCTGTAAGATTAGAACAACCCAAAGAATAAGTATTGTAGGCAATGGGTCCTGTTTGAAAGGGCTAGTTGCCGTAACATTTGTTCTTTAAGCAGTTTTCCAAATACAAAGAAACAACACTAGATGGTGCTTCACCTGGATCACCTGCAATTCACTGTTCTCACAAATTTTAAAAGCTTGATTAATCTCCCGCAAAGTGGACTGGTCCCTCTATAATCCGACAGCAACAAAATGTCAGTGTCAAACAAAATTACATACACTTACAGGTTGTTGGGTTTTTTCCCCATTGGATACAGGGTTTCCTAGAAATGCAACACCCTTTCCAACTTCTCCATTTCTTTTGTCTCTAGAGATTTGCTTTAATGAGACAGCAAATAGAATTTGGCAATTCAGGAGTCTGCAAAACATATTGTTTGACTGACATTAATGCAGACAGAAAGAAATTTGGAAAAGCAACTGCTATATCATAAGGGGGGAGATGGAGAATACATTTTTGCTCTCTCATTAAGAGGTCTCCAGGAATCCAACACACTACCTATTTGCTTTGATTACAGAGCAGACAACAGACAAGTTCAACCAAAGACGACATAGAACCATTTCTGTGCATCATATTGCCTGCCACCATGATGCTCTTCCTGGCATTCCTGCTGCTCTTCCTGTACCGCCGCTGCCACCGCCCCGCTCAACAGGGGCAGATCTTCAGCATCGACCTTCCTGAGGCCCTGCCTGAACATGATGTGTCCAATTTCCTTTCTGCGCTGCCCTGGAACAGCGAACAGAGTTTCCACTACTCCACGCTGGTCCCTGATGCCACGTTCCTCTCTGTGTGTTTGCCTCCATCATATGAGGAGGCCACCATGAAGACTTCCACGGAAGAGGCTCACATTGAGCTCTCTCCAGACCCAGTGCCTCCTTACGAAGAGAGCACACTGCAGACCAGCAGCGCCAAATAAACTTCCTACGGAAGCACCTTAGCTGAAGCATGCAACCCCTCAAGGCACAAAGGTAGAACTGCTATGGCCTTTAAAATTTGTGAAAAGATTCCAAATGAGGCGCCAAACCAATGAATTTATGCAGGAAGAAACTTGAAGTAACAGGGAATGAGTCTCTTCACCTCGTCCTAGGACTCTGTACCTTCCATTTGTGGCAAGTGTACACATGGTGTAGCACCAAATCGGACCCAGATTGGCAGCATGGGTATTCCAGTTAACAAATATGTCATGAAAGGATTAAACTTAAGGAAAGTTGAGAAGCTGTTCCTCTGCTATCCATCAGCTACAAGGAAATTTCAATAATGCTATAGATTCACTTGTCACAAAAAGGGCTTTTGGCACATACCTATTCCAGTTTGGAGTTTTTTTCTTTTTTATGTGTTTATTTTCAGTTGAGTCTGTGACAAGCTTAGTCACTCCATCTGTTTGTGTTAACATCACATCATTCTGCAGTGCTCTGGAATGATCATAGCAACTCTCAGGAAAGCAAATAAATACATAATGTATACAAAATTTCCAGCAACTGTCCCCAAAGGTTAAAATGTACACTGTGCATAAAGGCTGTCTTTTCTCACAGTTGAACAATGAGGACAATCAGAGAAGATCTGATTGTTCTGGGTGTGGAAGACTCCATACAGGAGTCTTATAAGAGCACATTCACACTATTGCTGCAAACTACCGGCCAAGGTCTTCAAGGTCCCAATGTTCCAGACTACTCCTTGACTTCTTTTCCAATTTACAAGTCTAAAATAATAAACCATATGACTTGTTTGGTGCAGTGTATAAAGAAGTTGGAAAAAAACGAATAAATCCAAATGCACCAACAAAATCTGGTCTGTATTTCAAAACAGCCTTATCATCTCTTCTCCTTCATCACTAGAGCAAAGTAAAGCTAATTCAAGTGCGTTGGTGGCAGTGGCTCAGAGGGTTTGCACATGCATACTGTTAGACAATGATGTGTGCTATCTTTCATTTTTTCTTAGAAGGTAGCGTTTTCTCTATTTTGACAGATGCTCTTGTTATAGAAGGTGGCTACTACAGAGCCTGACAGCCTCAAAATTATGTTGGCAAGCCACAGATAAAAGTAATGTCATGGAACAGCTGACACCTGCACGCAAGAAACTGTCTTAACAGCTGTGTGCAGTCTTGGTGGAAGTAACAAATCCAAAGGCTGCCCTGACCTGCACTCTGTGATCTTAGCAACTGTCAGGAGGTGTCAATAACAGCCAGTCCTGTTTTATGAACTTACCACATTCCTTAAAAAGGCCAACAAAACCAACAATACAATAATGGGGAAAAAAAAAATCATTGTTGTACAGCAGAAGAAAGGCCACTTTCAAGTTGCAAGATCATCTGGCACCTAATCTTTGCTGAGCTAAAAACTAAGTCCTGACTCACTGGTTCGTACTTGCCAGTGACAAAATAAGTTTTTCTAAACAGGACAGTCACTTCTTGGCCTTGGCCTAGGAAAGGCAGAATAAGCACTGCAACGTATACATTTCTCTTCAGAGAGATGCTCGTTTGTAACAAATAACTTGTTGAGAAATTTAGATCCCTCACTGAAATGGAATAACTTTATTAAAAAAAAAAGAAAAAAAGAAGCAAACTCTGACACTGAGCCAGAATATCTTTATGATAATATCACAGTGGCCAAGAAAGAACTGCCCCAAAAATACAACATTTGGCTTAATCCATGCTCATAAGGATTTTGCTTGGGTCCCTATGCCAGCAAAGCCTCCAAATACAGACACACAACTACTTTTGCCAGTACAAACTCCACTAGCATAAACTTTATGTGCTGTAGTAGTCAAATAACCCTTACAAATGTAGGTTTTATCTATATTAGAAGGGGATTCAGCAGTCTTATTCTGGCTAATACAAAACTGCAGCAACTCAGAAGCAGATTCACAGAGGAGCCTGTCTTGCATAGAGTGGTCATTGGCAAAGATGACACCCACTGCTGTCCAGTTTTAATTCACAGCCTCCATACACCTGACAGTAAGCACACCATTAATTTAGCTGCTGGTTCAGTCAAGGGCACAGAAGCTAATGGGTAGTAGTAGTCCTTACAAGAGTCAGCTTAAAGACAAGAATGAAAAGCAAAGGCTTTCAAGGCACACCTTGTTCACCAGAAGAAATGTGGAACACAGCTCTTTCTACTTTCCAATTTCTTTCTCTTGAAAGGCCTGTAAGTTTTGAGTCCTCTGTTTCCATTGCTTGCACCACTTGGAAAGTTATAGCTTCAGATTGAATGCAATTTGTACCAAAGAACAAAAAACGATAGCACAATTTTTATACTGTTTAAGGAAACTTAAACATTTGATCTACATTGAAACTGCTTGATTACAATCATTTCGTGAGAATTTAAATAGCTGTTTTCCATACTGCATACAAAGCCTTTCTTCAGCTTTGATACAGTTTCCTGAGACAATATTATGAAGGCAAGGATCCTTCCAACAGAAGGAATGACTTCTGTTCTGGAGTCACAGTCAATAAAACAGCAATAAATCTTGTAATGTAACTCAATACACTTAAAAGTATTTAAAAATACCTGTAATAAACAGTGCTTGATAAACCATTGGAAAGCAAGGTTCAGCATTCCAGATGTCTTCAGATGCAACTACCTCTTTCATTTTCTTGGTTAGGTTGGCTTGTTTTAATGAGATGCTGGTGCTGCTCTTGACTTCCTTGAGGATTACTTGGCTGCCACCACCTGGCCTAGCTTTTCCAATCCCACAGGCAGCTGTGGACTTTTATTGTGCCCATCTGTGAGTAAAATTAACTCTTTCCAGTGAGGGGAAAACAACTGAGATAGATAAAGACCATCTAAGGGAGAGGAACGTTCGTTTTGTCAGGTCTGTAAAGTGCTTGGCCCACAGAGAGCTGCCCCCATTCCTAACAGGCTTGCTACAAAACAAAGTGTTCAGTACCAGTAGTGGTCCTTTGGACATACCTCTTTGGTCACAGTGCTAGAAGCTGAGGAAAATGTAACTGAGGAAAAAGGATGTGCTTGGTAGCAAGGTTACCTCAGAACATCAGTCCAGTGTAATATGATTATGTTGCACGGAGTCTCAGAGTCTCTTCTCTTACTGGCTTTTCCAGACTGTTTTGGCCTCTCTGTGAAACCTGTCTGAAAATACGTAGTTTCAAAAATACGAAGTGCCTTTCAGTTTCGTAGAAACTCAAGTTTCAAGGACAGTGATTATAATAATGACTTCAGTAAAGTCTTGTAAGACACTGAGAAAACCCACACAGAAGAAATGAGCATGTTATTGCAGTGTGCACTGTGCAATGCAGCAGAGGATCCAGCAAGTCATTAAGGTGCAGAAAAACCGGCGCTTGTGCTTTGTTGCCCGCAGAACTGTGGCAGGACAACGAAGTTATATGAGATTTATTTGCGGAATAAAAGGAGTGAATGCAGCCTCTGAACAAGTCACTGAGACAGATGCTTTCTTGAACTCCATGCTCTTTAGCTAAACTCCTTGAGTTTCTATGTGCCACTGACCAGTTTTTACCTGAATAGCCAGGGAGCCTGCTGCACATTCACCCTGTGTTCACCTCTGCAGTGTTCTGTTAATGCCATTCAAACATCAGGATGATGAAATTAATCTGTTGGAATTGGGTACCTTTGCTGAAGAAAGAGCAGAAACGAGTGGGTTTTCCAGGTGTGGATTAATTTCTGCAGTGCTGCCAATTGGCCTGTGTCCCTATAATCCAAAGAGAATCTCAAGAATAATAGAGTTGGTAAACTAGTACCTACTTTCCTGCATTGGGGAACTGAGTTTTCATTTTCATCAACTAAATCATGCAATGTCTGGAGACAAAACCTGGTCTGAAAAAAAAATCATCACCCTCTTACCATAGGCGCTCACTGGGGTAATTCTTTTGCAAAATCCTTTACTTTTTTTTTTTTTCCTTTACCAAGGCCACAATTTATGTAGATTGTATCTCATCAGATTACATATTAATTTCTATAACCACACATTTTCCCTACTTAGTTGTGTGAGTCAGCACAGGCGGGACACAGGAACAACCACAAAACCACGGATGAAATGCAAAGACTAAATTTATTTCTGTTACCTCACTGACTGGAGGATCCCCAAAGCAGCACCCAGGCAGAGGCACACAAGTGGGGACACAGGCACCACGGAGCTTGGTCCATCCTAGAGGATCACCGAACCTGCTGTCTTTGCCTGTTTATCAGGGATTTGCACAGGCGTATTTTCCCACTGTGCTTTGATCTTTCCCCAAGCAGAGCAGGAATCTCAAGCATGTCTGATAGGGTGCCTCTGAGTCTTTCACGAGGCTTTGTTATCTAAACACAGATGTTCTACTTGTCAAACACACAAGGCTAAACAACAATTAGTATGATATATGTGTTTTTCTACACCCCAGCTGCAAGTCACTTGAGTGTGTTTATAATCCTCCTCGCCAGTCTTCCGCTATTATCCCACACCGGTTGTTCAGTATTACAAAAAAAACATTGTGCCAACAGGAGCTCAGAAGGAGAGGAAAAAACTTCAGTACTTTACAAATGTGAAGGAAAGAAACTAAATTCCACATTCCAGTATCTTCTCAGAGTTACAGACTGCTAAAAAGCACAATTGAAGTCTATCACGAAAAACTTAGATTTATTTTCAGTGTTCAAAATTAGGCCCGATTTGCCCGAATTCTGCATTTTCAGGTAGCATCCCTTGGGACATCAAGTTCTTAAGAAATGCAAATCAAGACGTGCAGCCATTTATCTTACAATTTTTTTCATTGAAAAGATGCTCATTACTCATTCTTTTCTTTCCTAGGACCACCTCTCCTCACAAGCCTTTAGGAAACCTAAACAGACTATGGAGAGATTCCCACACTGTGGGCACAAACCACAGCTTGATGTTGGGTGCTGAGGGCAGAGACACTCCCACGGTGCATTTAAGTGCACACTGGGAGCGCCACTCTGGGCTGTTACTGCTGGAGTGGTGCCTTCGCTGCCTGTAGCTGTCTGCAGTCCTTTCATGGGTGAGAGAACGAGGGGGGGTGGCTGAGGGCACAGAGCTGAGCTTCTGGTTTGTGAGAGCTGCGTGTGAAATGGGACAGTGAGAGCTTGGAGGTCAGCGGCAGTTTCTGGAGTTCTGCTGGAGCATCCACAGCTGGCATTAGGGTTGGGAGTCAGGAAAGCAGACATGCCAAGAGGCATGTCAGAGGGTTGGCAGATCACGTTAGAAAAGGTGAGATTACCTGCAGGAATCCAGGACAAAATAAGGCTGTAGACCCTCATGCTGTCAGGTACGCACACGGACTGGCACAGGAGCAGGAGTTGCTGTCCCTGACGCCATTTTGCCAGCCAGATGAACTTTGAGAAATCCATGGCCTACAGGCTAGGGTATAATGGACAATCAAGCTTAGATTCCTTTAATATTTATTATTCTCAGCAGGCCTTTCAAAAGACATATCAGTATTGCAAAGAAAGACTCTTGATGCTAGCAAGCCTCAAGCAGGAGAAGGAAATACCTGTTGGAAGAGTACTGTTAAGGCAGTCCAGGGAATTAATAGACGACATGAGATCTGGCTTATTCAAAGAAGGAAAAGTCCAATGAATGAGTAACAACCAGAATGACTTTTGAGAAAGACATTTCAGTTTATTGTCAAGACACTTGTTTCCCTCTTTTCTCAGCATTTTACATAATCTCTAAAATGGAATTTCAGGTCTAAGAGGTCACTACAATTTCCCAGATACTGGTGATCAGTTGAGAGAGCATGTTTGTGGCACAGAAAGTAATTTTTGAGATTCTTTGTTCCCAAAATGCAACATGGATCTACATGAGGTTGTCACATCATGCAAGAAGCTCATCCCATGAATTAGATGACTAATTTGGCGCACGGACTTCAAAGCTGCACTTCAGAAAAAGTTTTTATGTTACACAACTCACTTGCCTTGGATTGTGCAGAACAGTTTAGAAACAAAAGTACTGTTGGTAGATTTTTAAACTCAGAAATAACCTATCAACTACTTTTCATGTCCCCACAAGCCACAGTCTTAAATTGTGACAAATTTTGCAAAATGCTGCAGCAATAAATGGAGAAAATCAGTCTTAATGTTCCATGTTGGAATAAACAAAAGTGCTACCTCTCGAATACTACATCGAGGTACGCTTTTTCCCCCTCTATCTCACATCACAGAGATCTTTCTGTGGAATTTAAGTTTGGTTGATCCTGTATAACAAAGTTTAGTTTTGCCCTAATTGATCAAGTGTGCTGTGTATGAGAATATGCCAGTCTCATTTGACATCACCAGTGGCTTTGTACCGCATATCCATAGCTTGTAAATGGATACAAGCTACCTAGACCCAAACTTCAATTTCTATGCAGCTGAATGACCTCTGCTCACAGCCAAATGCTCCGCACACACGTTTTCATTGTCTTAAGATCTCCTTTCTGAAATGTTCTTTTGCTTTTTTTTGTATTAGCACTCTATAAAAAAGTAAATACATTAAAATCATTATCACTCCATAGTCTGTGACTGCTGTACTGACTACATAAATCTGGGCTTTGCTTCTTTTAATCCTTTTGACTACACTGCAGCTCCCAGCTGGCACAGTAATTTGGAATAACCATCATTTTCCAGGCAGCACAATACAACATCCCAATTAAGGCAAAAAGGATGGGACCATCTTTCAGACTCCATTACGGCAGCTTCTCAACTGGTGACGCTGCACTGGGCACTGAACGTTCTTCTCATTGTAATGCTCTTTCACCTTTTTTAAACTGACCTAGAAATCCTTCTGAAGGCAGGAATTTCTGTGTCCATTTTCTGCAACCCAATGTGAAAAGAGTGTTAGAAACATAGTGAGTAAATCCATTTGCAAAAAATTAAACCGAACGGATATTTGACTGACTTTTAAAGAAGATGCAGAAGAACAACATTCCTCTTCAGATGGCAGATGGGACATTTTGTTTCCTGTATTTCTTGTTTGTTGATAGATTTTATCTATGTTTCTTTGTAATTCACATGTGCTCCCCAAATCAATGTTTACCATCTAAACACAGAACTTAAATTTTTACTGTTTGTTTTCAAGAGGTACTGAATATGCAGAAACTTCTGCTATCTACATGTCCTGACAGATTTTCACTCTTTTTTTTTTTTCCCCTTCAGTAGCTAAAATTTCTGGTTTTATACTGAAGGATGGTGCACAAATAGAGCAGCACACTACAGACAGGGGCAACTCATGTACCATTGTGTTGGACTTTCTGTCTTCTGTTATACCTCCCCCCAAGCATATACACACACATTTGGATTCATTATTAACAAACAATTTGCTACTGAAAATCAATGACATTTTCCTTTAGCATTGCTGGGAGAAGAATTGATTGGCCCTTAAAAGCTTGGTTGCACATTACATGAAAGAATCCAACTGCAAAGAACTAAATTTGCAACGTAAAATGTACTCACATTCTGCTGAGGAAGCACTATCAAGGCTTTTACCCAGTTTTTCAGGACAATATATAGCATAGCACATGTTTATCAAACACCTTTGTCTTTTACTGTGTTGAGTGTTTATTAATTCACAGCAGTAAAGCCACAGTCATGATCTAACACTGAATAGCTGCAAGATTTTAATATTGCACTCTGATTTGAAGTTGATAACACCTTTTCAGAACAAAGAAAATTATCAATTAAGACTTTTCTAGTCTTAACCATGCAAGAAATTTTTTCTTAAAGTTACTTCGAAAAAAAAGTTTAAGGGGGGGAACCCAGAAAAATAGGACATTATATAGCTATCATGTTCTCTTTTGTGAGTACTGAAGTTATTTTAAATAGATAAAATGATTCCTCACTGACACTGTAATTTTTGTATTATGTTGTTTCACCACTGAAGTTCATCTAATTCCTATTACAGAAGCAAACAATGCATCATTTTGAATCACTTAAGTGTACTGTAGCAACAGGTTTGTTGGAACAGTGACTGCTGCTATAAATGGCTTTTCCAAAACTTTGTGGTATCCAAACGATACCTGACAAGATCTATTTGTTTGCAGTACTATGAACACACCCATCCCTATGCTGCATGCATGAGTGGCCTCTCTTTGCTTCAGGAAATTACTGTAAGTCCAGCAAGTTATCCAAACGCAGGTGTCTGGAGACCTGTAGCCAGTCCACTGAAATCACTGGATGCAGAGTTGTTGGTAGAAAATAGGCAGGATGAATCTGAGCTTTAATCTTCCCAAACCCCCTTAACTCTTTCCAGATTTCTGGCGTGGTGTTTCTGTAGAGAACTTTTCCAAGAGTTGTGCTTGAGCCTGGAGCCACCCACTCTGTGTTGCTTGTAGTCCCCTAGAGCATTCCTCACTTCAGCTTATTACTGTTTCTAAGCTCACCGTTTTGGTTGTTCTCCTCTTCTAAAACGTTGGGTTGGGTTTTTTCTCATATTTGAGTGACTTTCACTTTCTATACCCTTTGAATTAGGAGGAAACATGTAGGCTAAAATTTTTCTTTCCTCTTTCTGTGACTATTCCATTGTTCCTTTGCCTTTTTCTCTCTTCTGTACTTGCTGAAGCTTCTTTATCTTCAAGAATCTGCCTGCCCACCCCATACCTTATTCTGTGCATTCACTGCACTTCTCAGTAATTTCCCTGCTTCACCTTTCCTGCCATTACACTCTGTGCCTTCTTTCAGGCCAAGCCTTATGCATGAACCAGCATCCAGTCCTGTTTCCTCAAAACCTTGTCTTCATCAAATCCATTTCTTTCCAATTCTTCTAACTGATTTCCAGTAGCCTTCCAAACCTCCTCTCACCAAGCTATTGCTCCTTGCATAACCCCCATCGTTTTGATTAAGTAATAAATTCTCCTTTTCAACATACAAACAATAGTGAAGACTTGTGAATGCCCCAGAGCTTTACAAATGTATTAATGTAATAACTGGAGGGCTCTAATTCTCAGGGGCACTGGGGTTGCCTACATCTGACAGCAGTAAGAACAAACTTTGAACATAAACAGGTGAAGTATGCAATGAGTTAATACAGGGCAAAATTTAGAAAAAGACTAAAGTTGAAAACCACTCCCAGTAAAAGGTAAATCAGATACTAATCTCACATCTAGCTTCAATAATGATTCTTGTTTTAGAGGCAAACTGTAAATTAACTGTAAACTCTGAACAAGGCCTGTATCAGCATGATACATTAAATACCAGGATGACAAGTTTGCTTTTTCTCTTTAGCACAGCCAAGTTTATGTGTGCTCCTCTCCTACTGCTCTAGATATCTTTAGCTGAGGTTTGCAAAACTTACCCTACACTTGTTGACCAATGAAGCCACCACTGCAACACCTCCCTATGGAGGAACTTTATTATAGAAGAAAGTAACTCTGAAGCTGCAAATACACAAAGCACAGCCTAAAGCTGTCGTGCTCTCAAGGTTTTCAGAGGAAACTTGGTCCAAGGACGGTACTGCTGAGAAAACTGAGCTACTAACCAGTTCTGTGTGCTGTTACAGAGGATGATGCAGCGGGGAGATGACACAGTGACACCTCCCCAAGAAAGTTACGTCCGTTACCGAAGTATTATAAGCACCACTAAACAAAATTCAGCATATTTAATGTATTTCACTACATCTTATACTGTGCAAAATGTAGTCAGTAGCAGTGTCAATAGGGCTACATAAACGCTGCTTTCTGCATACTAGCCAAAACCTGAGCTTCAACCCAAATCACCTGACACCAGATGTGGGTTTTAGATGAGCATCAAGGCTACCTGTGGCCAGGGATGAAATTCAGCCCATGCTACACTGAAGTTTAATCTCACCTACCTGCAGAGACAAGATGATGTACATTTAAGCCAAGACTTTTCAAAGAGTTAGCCATATAAATGAGTGGCAGTATCATCTGGCCATCATAAGGGAAAAATGGAACAAGCTGGCTAGGCTCCCTCCTACAGGCACTTAATGCACAATGCTGCTGTAATTTTCTCCAGTGCAGCAATTTTTATTTTATTGTAAACAATAAAACAAAGCCTGAGTATTTTCCTGTCAGGATTGTGGTGTGAGGACTAGCTAGTATTTATGCATAGCTTTGAAAGGGACAGTACCTGCTGTGAAAAGGATATTGCCCTTTCCTGTTTCATGCGATCATCTCTGGGAAACACACAAAATCAAGACTCTTGAGATGTTTAGCAGCAGCAGAATGTTTTGCCCTCTTTGCAACAGAATGTAGTTCAGTTCTGTATTAATAATATCTGAAACAATCTACTTTATCCAATCAGGTTTTCATTTAATTTAAAAAATCCAGTGGTTCTTTAAATACAGTTAGCACATAAAAATGGCATAAAGTTTACTGTGCACCAGCTAATCCCACCCTTGTTCCACTCAGTGCAGCTGGATTCACCTTCTCTACTTTATTTTACTTCTTGCTTATTTTGCTTATAATCTGGTTCTCCAAGAATTTTAGTTTTCTGGGACAGGTTGCAAGTAGGAGAGAAGTAGTAGAAACATTCACACATGACACTGGAAAAAGCTTAGTATTATTTCAATTTTTTTAGTCTCAGAATTGAGATGCCAAAATGGAATGTATATGTAAGTACACTTTAATTGTCTCTAAAATGAATTAGTAAATTTTGCAATGAAAAATGGGAGATTAGTAGCTGGATGCATGGATTATGGCATTCAGTGGGTTGCCATACACTTTGGGACACATCTTTTGAAGAAGATTTTAATCAATTCAAAAGACAATATGGCAACTGGCAGGCTTTTTCTTTATTGAAGCAAAGTCACAGCATTTTCAGCACTATTCCCCTCTTATGAAGGGAAGAGTTAAACGAAGGCCCCTGAAATTTACATTACTAACAAGTAAAGGATTGAAGAAAGAGATTACAAGCATATTTCTCTAAAATAAATAATCTACAAAGAGTGCTTTTTCTTCTTAAAAGCAATCTAAAAATGTATAAATTCTACAGTACGGAGATCAAAAGATATTTTAACAACTTTCAATATTTACAAACAATACAAAAACTGCGCATGCCATCAAACGATGCAAAATTCTTCTTAAAAATTAAAAGCTTCACTCCTACTAAGAACCAAAAGCTCCAGCCAATATTTCAGTTTCAATTAATTTTCTTTACAATTGGGAAAATGTTAAATGTTTTTATTATCTGTAAAATATACAATAAAAACGAACCTCACTAAATTATTAAGGTTAAAAAAGAAGAGAAATACTGCAGGCAAATCAAAAAAGTAAGGTAACGGTAACTTATTCTTTGGTAACCAAAAGTTAGCAAGTATCTGTATTTCAAGTGATGGAAAGTAACGGTCTTCCTGTTTTGACAAATGGAAGACAAGACTTCTGGCAAAACACAACTCCCAAGTTTCAGTTTTGAAAGACGGGCTCCACCTACAGCTTTGTAGTGCAAGTTCTAAAAGTCAAACTTTGCTTTCTAATTCAGAAATCTAACTGTCCTGGTTCCGGCCAGGACAGGGTTAATTTCCGCAGTAGCCAGGAGGGGCAGTTATTTTATACCACCTCACATCATTACCAGGGGCAGGGAATGGGGGGCTCTTCCAGTCGGGGTAGCGTGGTGGCAGGTTCGTGCATTACTGGGCTCTGGTGAGCAATCGCGTGTGAATCGTCTTCCTCTTTCTCCTACACTCTGTCATTAGTATTGTTGCTGTTACTGTTCGTTTTCTTCTCTCATTGCTGTTTTCAGTCAACTGTCCTTACCTCAAACCTGTGACCCTTACCTTTTGTGCCTTCAATTCTCCTCTCCAGCCCGCCGAAGCGAAGTGGGGAAGGGGAGGAGGGAGGGAGGGAACGGCACTTGGTTTAGAGTGGTTGAGTGGAAAGACTAAATTGGGGAATATCGTTCCTAAACCACAACAGTAACCCTTCCAAACTCTGGCAGTACACTGCTTGATTCCTCTCCCACTTTTCTGTTGTCCGCTTGCATCCTCTGCAGACATCCAGTTGTTCCACTTGACTCCAGTCAAGAAAGCAATTCACTTGGAAATGAGTGTTTCACCAAGCATATGTGTGTGGCTGCACAGCAGCTAGTAGTGTGTTATAAAACTCAGCTCCCTTTTCCGTGTTTACTATGTATTTCATTTTCCCTCAGGAAAAAGAATAAAAAGTACAGTACCCTGGATCAATTCAAAACCTGGCGAGCTAATTGCTCAAGCAGGACACGCTTCATCGAACACTGGGCCATAAGCCAGTAATAAACCATGCCAGTAATAAACCCCAGCACCAATACTACTACCTTGTCATAGGTGAATGGGCCTCATCGTGCCTCTCTCTGCTCAACTTATGCACTATGCTGCACCACTACAATGCTTTTGAACCAAATGTCCAGCTTCTACCACAGGAGCCTTCCCATTTCAGGCTTATTCCTAAATTTGTCTTGCACAACTGCAGTCCCAAGAAAAAGAAAAACTTCACACCCCTACAGACTCTGAGAAAACTTCCCTCCCACCCCACAAGAGGACTTCTAAGGCTTTACACAAAAAATTCAACTTAACTTTCTTTAAGCCACAGACCACTTATTCAAAGCAAGTGCTCCCCAACCCAACCCAACCATGCAGAACCACCACTGCTTTAGCATTTAAACATACACATGCAGTTCATGGAATAAATGCTCAGCAAAGTAAACTTGTCCTGGTCTGGGCTTTCTTCGGCAATCTAGTCCTCTGTGATTTTCTAGACTAATATCCAAAGCCTTCTGTCACACTGCTTTTTTAACTTTCTTCAGCTGAAGAGCTTAGATACTTCCTTGAAGTACCTGGTTGAGTCATTAAGTCTAGATGGGCCGGATCCAAGGTCTCCTTGCAGCCTGCCTCCTCACCATATGCAAAGTCATTCATGTCCATTTCATCACTGTTAAACATATTAAGCTGCCTCTCTTGCTGCTCTTCCGAAGTCCTCCGGACCCTGCCCTCTGACTGTTCCACCACTTCCCCATCTCCTTCACTGATGACAGTCATGGGGCTGCTCTGGATGCGGTTGCGGACGTTGTACTTGCTGCTGGCAGCAGACGGGGGTGTTCGTGACCGGCCATACCTGGTGCCAGAGAAGGACATACTCCTTGGCATCAGGCCCTCGTTCTTGGCCCATTCCTCCTGGGCACGCTTGCTCTTGCTGGGTGAGCAGCTGGCAGGGCTGTCAGAAAGGTCAGCAGGGGCATCTGTCTTTGTCCGATGGAACCGCGGGTCCGTGTTCTTCAACATCTCTGCCGCAGACATCCGGGAACTGGTGTCACAGCGGCTCCCTTTCTTCAGCAGCAGGGCCTTGAAGTTGTCATTGCTGGTGCTGCTCTTGCGAACGCTTCTCTGAATAGATCCGGCTTGTTTGAGGGTAGCTAAATTTGGGGAAGCACCAGTGGGAGTTACGGGGGGCGACGGAGAATGGTTGCGGGTACGGTCGTCTTCAGAATCTTTACGGCCAAGGACTTTCCTTTTGGATCTGAGTTTGAAACACAACAAAAAAAAAAAGAGGACCAAAAAAAAAATGAAACTTTTTGCCTCTCCTAATTAAACTCAATTTAGAGGAATGACAATGAATTAAGCTAAAGCAGAGAGAGGGAAAAGGGAGAAGTAATCTAAATCTAAAGCATGAGTAAGAACACCACCAGAACTGTACAGGCATTAATGCAGGTATTAGAGGTATAAGCTAAGTTTATTGCTCTTTTTCTGCAAATCTGGAACAATGAAACTACTAAAACTGGCAATACTGATGTACAAAACACTTTCGCAAATTTCGTTTATCAGGTTTTCGTGAGTCAATATTAAACTGCTAAGACTAATACGCTATAAAGATTTAGACTCAATGCCATTTCTCTGTTAGTTTAGGGACTTGATTAAAAATATGTCATCCAGAATATATTGGGTTGTTTTGTTTTACTATTTCATTTGACACTCTATGGAGAACAGGTGCACTTTCCTTTATAAAAGGACACTGCAATACACTGCTGCTGAAGTTAAGATGGAGAAAATGGAGCCAGATGTAACTATTCTGGATTAAATGATTAAAAAAAAATCCCCTCCCTAACCAAAATATTAAATAAATACTGAAAAGAGTTTTCCAGCTTCTCTTAAGAAGCATGGACAAAATTCACAGTTATGTTGGTGCTCTGTCATTGCAACTCTTCAACTAAATGAAGGAGAGACCAACTTCCTGACAAGAAAGTTATCTTTCCAAATGAAAGGGTGGAGTGTTTGTCAATTTAAATGTAAAGTGCAGGGATAACAAAAGCAAAATTAAAAAACAGTCATGGAACTGGGTATAAGTGGAAACTTCACTTCTATTGCTCCATTTTTGCATTATTAGAAAACTTAAAGAAATGTACATGCCTGGTATCTGTGGCAAAGCTGCTTTGCTTCTTTACTGATGAAGCAAGAATTAATTCAGAAAGATTGTATAAAACCTAATTTTGGAAGAAGTTTAAAACAAGTCAGCAGACTTGTTACAAATACAAGATTATCATGCTGTAATTCCACATTAATTTTTATCAAGCATGTGCTCAATACAGACCATTCCCCTTGTAAAACAGGCTTCTATTTAATGTGATCTTTAGCTTTACTTTCTTAAAATCCTTAAATTTTGCCAGGGCAAGCTCAAATGTTTTTATGCATTGCATTAATGATAATCGAAAAAAACCACCTGAAAACAAAGTAGAAGGATACATCGGCTGAGTAGGTGGCAGCAACAGACATTGCCATAGAGCTGCCAAGACTTTGGAGTGATCCTGTCTCTCTTAAGTGGTGGTGAAGTTTATGCATAGATTACTTATGATACCCCCACAGACAGCTGTACCACCTGTTATTTTCTGCTGCTGCTGCTGCTGCCTCCACCTGTCCCTCTGGAAGAATAATGTAATACCAACATCCATTCAGCCTTAGAATGAATGGACACCAGAAGACAGCATGGAGATCAAATGATGACTTCAACAGCAGCAAACATACAAACCTTATCTAGATTTAACTGTGTATTAGTATTGTAGGCAGCAAATTATTATGGTGCTTGGATGCTCTGCAAGTCTGTATGTGAACATGTCTTTGCATTTGTTAAAGGGAAAAGATTTTCCTTCATTAGGGTTTTGGTTGCCTATATGTATCTTCAAACATTGCAATGCTGGGGTTGTACTGCTGCCAAAGCCCAAATTGATTTTGAACAAAAAAAAAAAAAAAAAAAAAAAAGAAAAAAGGAAAAATTAAATTGCAAAGATCT
>JAWMRA010000113.1:51521498-51688697 GCA_035584735.1 Pseudotriccus pelzelni
CCAAACTGATTTTGAACAAAAAAAAAAAGAAAAAAAAAGAAAAAAGGAAAAATTCAATTGCAAAGATCTGAAGGGGAAGACTTCGTTATCCTAGCCTGGATTAACCCAGTAAGACTGCAAATGCAGTGTAGAGCAGTCAGTTTGCTGTCAGCATGTAACCAGCTTTTCTCAGTATGTATGAATTATAGAAGAAACTTAATTTTAAGAACGAGATTTGGTTTTGGTGGCTTTTCAAACACAGATAGAGTATATATTTAAGTTGTTCTTTCTGTCCTTAATGCACATACCACTAAATTTCTTGTCTTACTCCAAAGCACATACTCAAGAGTGTCAACCTCCGAAATAATACCTTTTAGAAATAGTGGGGGGAAAACCAAAACCTTTTTTGGTAACAACCAAGGAAGATAGTGGTTCAAGTCTAAAGCCAGCAAAAGCAAGGTCTTAATAACAAATGTGACAGCTTTAATTATGTCACATCCAGTTCCATTGTCCATTTCCCCATAAACTCACAAATTACATGTGTGTGCATACACACAGAGATATACTCTCTATCTGCATACATAATGGAGAAGGGTTCCTGGGCAGAATATTTCATTCTAAAACCAGATTTGTTGCAGTTCTAGTGATGCCATGCAACATGAATGCAACAGACCATTTTTAGAACACCTCCTACAAGTCCCAAGGGGTAACAGTAAATTATAAAAAGTCAGTATCATATATATGTAATTTTTGTAACATGAAAGGAAATAGTTTCAAAAATAAAAAACAATAGCATTTGCATCCAAAGTGCTACAGGCTCCCAGCTGCTCTGCCTGTTCCTCATTCCTGATGCAGGACTCGGGCACAGATGGGCAAACTGACTAAACACCTGGATAAACCCACACGGAGCTGCTGAGCACATTCCCTGAGCAGTTACGGCGTCCCCTCTGCAGTTTGCAGTATAAGACAAAGCCGCAAGATGGTGCTACCACTACACCCCATCTAGTCTACAGGCGAGGCCTGCGTGTGCTGTTTAAATGGCGCACACGTTTCCTTTTGTGGTTTAAAGCTTTTATTTGCTTGGGGTTTCCTACTTTTTATTTTTGAGAACCTAACGTGAACAGCACAAAAATCTAGCTGCCGTTCAGGGTGATTTTGTTTTCAAGGGAAATGAATAATGTCATTAATAACAGAGCCAGTACTGCACATTTCATTCATGAACCAGCTTGACACAAAACACCCGACCTCAGGCTGGATTATGGCAAACTATAATCCAGCGTTTGCCATATGTTTTGCCATATGACTGACATGTTGTGTTACTTGCCAGTTTCAGCCACGCTTGCCATGAAGCATTAGCGTTGAGCCTCTGTCCCAAACTGCACCATATAAGCAGCGAAGAGAGTAAAAAGATGGAGAAGAACGAGAATGAAAACAAAAAGATACACAGAAAAAGCAACAGTAGAGTTAATATGGCAGATTGAGAACAGTACAGTAACTACTAGACATAACTTGGTATTTTAAGGGGCAAGATATTTATAATATAATCTACACTGATTTAATCTGGTTGTTTCTAGTTCAGCATGGATTACATACATTTGTAAAACAATAAAAGGCAAGTTCTTTTCCTTATCTTTTTCATATATAGCCTTAGTAGAAAGTTGATAAATATGTGCTTTTTCATAAAGCAATGACTGTTGTAATTGGGTATTTTAGTAAATGTTAAACTAAATTTTGAGAAACCTACCAGACCTGACAGTATCGGAAGGGCAATTTCTGCAGTACCTGTGAATGGCTGCAAAAAGATCTTCAGTAGTCCTTGGTCTCGCTGGTGTTGCCACTCCATCCGTCTCTTCCCCATAACTACAGCTTGGCAGGAATGAACTATTTGCTGTATCTGATTCAAACACCTCCACTATGCAGAGAGAATGAACAAAACTGTCAGTCCATCAGGCGAATCCAACAGGCATATAAATCCTGAAAACAGCCCTTGCTGCCTCTAAGGCAAAGCATCTGAGAGACTGAGTGCACCGTTGTCGTAATTGTGATTTCAGATCAACATTTGCTTAGCAAACTGCAGTGCATTAAATGCTTGTGTTTGGTCACACATACACAGGCAGAAGAAATACAAGAAAATTTGTATGGTTTCCACTAAAATGCAAAAGCAAAATTTACAAAGCGAATTATGCTTTCATAGCATGCTTTAATACTAGCGCAGATAAATAAAGCATCATTTTCTTTCCATGTCTGCAACGAGAAGTCAGAAAGGAATTATAAGAAATCTCATAAAATATTAATCAGATCCCTGCAACTTTCTTTAGCCCTTTAGTTGTAACAATCACAAGAAGTTCTTTCCTCTACAGAATCCCCTCTCAATGCTAGGATTGTTATTCTTACTCCCCAGCTTCTTTAAAACAGCTACTGCTGTATCTGAAGAAGAGTCAGAGAAAAGAGACTCACCACTTTCGTTCTCTTGAGGTAGGTGCCCGTCAGCGTTACTACTGCTGCTGTCTTGGCTGCTGCCTGAACTGCTTCCTTCATCAAAAGCAGACTGCTCCTCCTGCCTGGGCTCTTCTTGAACTGGTGATGCAGCAGGCTGTACCACAAAGGCATTCGCTCCCCCTGCCTCAGAGAAGGTGAATCCAGCAGCTCCTCCCTCAGGAACCAGGCTGCCAGAGTCCATCTCGCTAGAACTGAGTCCATCTGTAAGACAATTTCTCGCCTCCTCGCAGTGTGCAAGCACAGTGTCTCTCTTAGTTGGACTTGATGTGCTTCTGACAGTATCACTCACTTCAGCTGCTTTCTCCACTGTAAGATCTAACTGTGGAGGTGGTACAACAAGGAACAGTTTGGGTTTCTTTGAAATAGGAGGTGGTTTCTTGCTCGGCAGTATGACCTGAACCTTGTCAGGAGATGCTGGTGACCCCTGAAGTGACATGCCAGAAGGGAGGTCTTCACTCTGCACCGAAGCCTGAGGTGTGTCTTCAGTAGCTGTCCCCAGTGCATCAGCTTCAGAAGACTTTTTTAGACCTACTGCACTCACAGGCTTTTGAGCGCTGTCAAGTGCAGGTGTGTTATCAGAGAGAACGAGAGGAGAACCCCGAGACAGTGTCTGAACTGCATTTTTAAATGAAGTGCCTTGAGTTTTCATTTCCTCGTTGCCTAAGCTGCTACTGAGTCTTAGTGAGAGAGATGGCTTTAGGGAAGACTGTGATGATGAATTTGAAGTACCCTTCTCCTCAGACATGGCTTCAGAAGCAGATTCAGGTGATGGTTCACCTTCTGTCGCTTTTTTCACAGACCTCAACTGCACCATTTGCAATGCTTTGGTAGTTACTAATGGCATCACAGGTCTCAGTGAGTCTTGTTTGTTGAGTGGCTGTTTCACTGGACTGTAGCAAGAATCTTCCTGGTTGCGTTTCTTAAAAGAATACTGGGGGTATATTGTTGCACCTTTTGTTAACTTGGGATCAAGAGGTGGTGCTGGTGGTGGGACAGCTAAGGGGCAAGTAGGAGGAGGAGGAACAGGGGAAGAGAATGAACTGATGGAGGCTTCTTGTGGAAACCATGGGACAGTCTGAGCAAAGGAAGAATTTACATTAGCTTCTGGTGGAGGAGGGGGGAATGTGGGAGAGGCTGACAATGGTGACAAATCCATGACTTCTGCTGGAGGAGGAGGAGGGGGAGGAGAAAGTTCGGGGCAATGTGGAGGTGTTGGAAGAGGAGGTGGCGGAGGAGGAGCACCAGAATCCGGAGGAGGGCTCAGGGCGGGGTCCAATTTCTTCACACTTACACTCCCTTCGGTAGATGTATTTGAAGAAAGAGAAGTGGAGGATGAAGACATGGAAACTGAAGACAGAAGAGAGGATTTCCTTTCAGGCACTTTAGGCTTCAGCTTGGATTTCCCATTTCCTGATGATGCAGGTTTTAAAAGTACAGGCACTGGAGTAAGCGCAGTGGGCGTATTGGACTGGCTGGAGTACCCACTTGACGGCGATGTGACTCGGTGGGATTTCTCTGGAGAAGTGCTCTTTGGTTTCGCCAGCCCACTGGGCACTTGTGGCACAGAAGCCCTTGAGCCATCACTGAAGTGGCTGATGCTGTAATCGCTGAGAGCCGACGATGTACTGACAGAATGGGTCACTGGGGATTTCACCTGGTCGTCTGCCACTGCGGCATAGTCGCTGTAGTAGCCCCACTGGTCAGCGTACTCTGACTTGATGCTACTTGTTTCACTCTGTGAGGGAGTGACTGTGCATATGGAGTAAAGGTTTGGAGCAGTGGTGGACATCATGCTGCTGCTTGCACTGACCGAGCTTTGGCTGCGGGAGCGCAACACCCAGGGATCCTCATAATCACTGGAGGGACTCTGGGAAGGGGAGCTGCCATTTTTGCACTTGAGATTTAACTGCAGAGAATGCTGGAGGGTGGCAATGAGGGTTTCATCAAGTACCTGTCCACTGGACTGGACTTTTTTCTTAGGCATCCTTCTGAGTGAGTCTGTTCTGGATGGTGGCAAAGGTGGTTTCTTGGCCTTTTTCAGAGAGATGTTTCTTGCAAGAGATTTGTCACCTTGGCCTGACTGGTCATCCTGCTGTTTCTTCTCCTTTCCTTCAAAGACATTTATCACACTGTCTCTGGGGTTCCCAAAGCCATTAGTATTATTGTATGGCATGTCTGACTTCAGCCCGGAGTCCATATGCATGGAACTGTAATAACCATCGTGGTCCCCAGAATACAGAGAAGTACAATCATCCCTGACTGATGTCCTCTCCAGGCTGCTGCTGCTCAGGTTGCTACCAGGAGTGGCACAGCCTGGTGTGGTACAAACCACTTTGCGTGAAGGAGTCTCACTGTTTTCTGAAGACTTGTACAACCAATGCTCTGTGCTGTCTACTGTTGCCTGTGCTCGCTCCCCAGAATAGCTGGATTCACTCCTACCATCGCTGTCCTGGGAAGGGTTTGGTAAAGCAACATTGTTCCTGCAGCTGTAGCTCGTGGTCTGAGACCCAGCCTCTGCATTCCCAGGAGTGCTAAGAGAGACAGCAGAGTCACCAAGAGAAAGCATCATGACAGTATTCGATGGGATGGTATCCGAAGTCTGTGAGTGACGTGTGGAGCTACTCTCGCTCCAGTTACCGCTTGAAGAATGGTGATCTTCTTTCCCACTGCTGGTAACAGGATTGTCTCTTGGATTTGGGTAGGCAGTGGAGCTGTTCATTTTACTATCCAATGATCCAACACTCTGGGCAGCGTGAATGATGATAACTTCTGAGGAGGATGACAGTGTTGCATTGGGTATGATGCTCGTTGAGTAGGTGGCATGGGGAGAGACCACACATGCTGGGCTTGCGGACTTCTCACTCTCACAGCTTCTCACTTCTTGAGACTTTGGCCTCGACAAGGTCCCTGTTGTGGGATTATTCCTCAGATGCACCACGCTATCATCCACTTGCAATTTACTTATCTGGTGAGTTAAAGTGCCAGCAATGTCTTCCGTCTGCCTAGAGATGCTCTGTGTCTGGTCTAGGGACTGCAGAGACACTCTCGCACCAACTCGAGGCAAGCTGTGAAAACCTATGTCGCTATTTTGGCGAGAAGCAAATATAACTGCAGCAGAATCACTCATCACTGACATGTTGCCAGATGAGCTGGAGAACTGAGACATCTGGGCTGCAATGCCTTGTCCTTTCTGTGCTCTTATTCTTCTCATTGAAGGGGGCACAACTTTTACCTCCTCCGTCTGGCAGCTGGTGTCCTTGGTTTCCGAGCGCTGCATAGCAGAGCGATAGCTGTCTAGTCTCCCTAGCGTGGAACAGTGATCTGGGACATACATCGAATGCCCTCGGAAATCACTTTGGCCAGTGCCAACTGCTGGAGTCAAAATAAAATAATTATTTCTTGAAGCATAAACTCACATTTATCTTCTCACTCATCTAAAAACAACCCCCCCCCCCCCGGCAAACTGCTCGATCCCCATGCTCCTGCAGGTTATGCCTTCTGAAGAAAAATCTGCAACAATGGATTTTGCACAAGCATTGTCTGTTTTCTGCATTTCTCTTCCCTTTTTCCTTATTACCAGGAACCTCCTGCTTACAGAATCGTCTGTGTTCCTGCCACACATTCGACCCATGAAATCCTCTGTTTATGACATGGTAATAATTTCCATAGTAATCAGTTATGTCAGAAACCAAGTAGCACTGTTTGACTTCCAGTAGGCAACGCAGCAGGAAGAGACAAAAGCTTGAAAAACGTGAAGGGTGTTCCCATGCTAATGCCTCATGCAATAAAGAAAAGGGGAAGGAAATCTAGAGACTAGTATGAATAAAAAGATCTGCTTTTTACAAGCATTACACTTCAGGAAAAAAAATTTCAGGGGACACTGACAGCTCTCCAAGTCCTGCAGTTTGTCTGAAATGAAGGCTAACATGAAAACACACATTGTTTTACCACAAATAATACATATGCTACAACAGTATTTTATATTTAAACGTTATCCAACACTGCAAAGAAAATCATTAAGTAACAGTTCTCCTTACAAATACTCTCTAGTTATCTTAAAGGAAAAACTCTAAGAAGTGGGGAAAAGCTGGTACCGATGGTCATCTCATCCTCAGCACCATCAGGAAACAAAAATAACTGTGCTTTTTCTAAAAGAATGAATAACCATATATGGGCATAAGCCCCTTCTCCACAACTTTGAAGACAATGGAAAACCAGTTTTAGTTCAAAACACAGCTATCACTGGGTCGATAGAAAGGACTCCAGGGTTCTGTTAAATTTAGTTTTATTGGTAACAGCCTTTTAAAATCACAAACCAGAGCACTGCTTTAAAATTAGCCGGTGTAAGGCTGCTGCTTTTGAATTCAGTTGCGTTGCTGTATAAATAGCAGTAGAGAGGCAGGCGTGCTGCTGGAGATGCTGGTAAGGATGCTGCATATGTCACTGCGGGGGAAAATTGGTTATTTCAAGTCTCCGCCTTAGCTAGTCTCAGGAGCAATGAAGTAGCATGCCTGATAGGACTGTTCTCCTTTCCTATTTACTATAAGGAACTGCATCTGGAGGATAGGTATTCTTATCATGCAGCTTTAAACACCACTTAAAGGACATTCAATTATCCTTATTCTTGGCAGACAAAAGAGGCATTTAGGATAAGAAAAAGAGGTCTCTGAAAACGCTACAGTTAAAGCAGCACACCACACAAAAAGGATTGTTTACTTCTTTTCCCCAGGCACATAAGTAGTCTTTTAGCAGCTTGAAGCCTAGTTAGTTTGCTTTGTGTAGACTCTCTTGTTCTCATGAAAATGCAGGCTCTTTCTGCTTCTGCTAGAGGTTTGCAAAAAAGATAGATACTCAGATGCTGGCAAAAGTCTTGGATAATCTAATACGAGATACTATCAGAACAGATGGACGACTGCAGTCGACCAAGAGAGGGATTTACATATTCTGTACACAGTTATTAAGAACTGTACAGTAAGAAAAATAATTTTACTTTCCAGGTTTTTTTTTTTTTCTATAGAACCAGTGTACATCTTTGGTTAAGAGAGAGAAAAAAGTCAAAGTAGACATTATGAACGTTTCTGGAACCATGACATCACTGATGATAACTGTGAACCAATTAAAAATATCCTGCTAAAAAATCTGCATACTGAGATATATAAATAACCAAAGAGATGGGGTATTTTTCTTCTTCTGCCACTGTGAAATACACACATGCACACAAATACACACACACACAGACAAGACAGAAGGATGGGGCTGGTGGAAAACGAAGCTGTCAGCACTATAATGAGTATCTAACATTGCCACATACTGACCTACGGCTGAGAGCACCTCACTTCAGTATGTGGTATGCCTGTATTCACAGAGGAAGCTAAATGCACTCTGCTTCACAAGTAGCGTAACGCAGATGGGTGGTTTGTGCTTGTTTAAAATGTTACTGCTAGGAAGGTAAATGGCTAAGTGGAATGATGCTGGACTTGCCAGCCTCCCCTTTCCCTCCTTCCAAAACCAGGAGTGTTCGAATGCACTCACTGGGACATACTGCTCATGGCAAATGCATAGCAAAACTTAATGGTGCTGTATCTATGCCACTGAATCAAAGATGCCAAGGATGGCAACATCTTGGGGAGCAGCTCCTGCCCCATCCCTTGGCACACATGCCCCAACAGCGCCTGGAGACTGGTGGCTGATCCCAGCTGGAGTGGTGCCAGAGGAGCACGCTAAGAAGAGGGCAGCATGAACAACCAACCTCAGGATGCTGCTGAGAACCGGTGCTAACCCTGTGTTACCAGAATAGATGTAATTTAGGGTCCAGCCTAATATGCTCTGGGGAACTGCACAAATTGGCTCAACACCAGTAAAATGTTTACAACCTCAATACTGCAGGGAAGCCTGTCAGGGCAAGTATTTGCACCAGTGAAAGACCTCTTATAGTTAGAATTATTCAGAGCCCAAATATAAACAGCATTCAGAGAGAGCAAGACAGCCTAGTCTCAGAAGTGTAAAATACAGGGCTACGTCCTTCAATCATTCTATGGGATATGGTCAGGGAAGGGATTTTTCGTGGCTGTTGTTATTACAAGAACACAACTTTGAGGTTTAAAATATTTTTTGTAGAAATGCAGCATGTTCTTAAGTTGTTTCAGCTTTGGTTTTGGCTTTGTATGTATGCAGAACCTCAAGCAAAGATGTGAGGATTTACTTGCCCTTTATAATACAGCAATTGCTCTTTTTACTGTTCCATTTCCTGAAGAGGGACAACAGAAATCTGCAGGGGAAAATGGTTCAAAAGCCAACCAAATGAACATTTACACTCAGGTATACTTTTAAAATGTTGACAGTTTTATGGTTTTGGTGGAATTCAGAGGAGGGTAGCGAGGAGTATTGTATTTGCAATTTACAAATGTAATGTAAAACCCTCACTTGCTTCCAGAGTAATACTGAAAAGCAAGGATTTTCAAAATCCCTTAAAATCAAACCACCTTTGTTGGTACTGCAGCTAGAAAGCAAATAATCCAATTCTAAGGGATAGCTCAAACCTTTAATTGACTATTACACTGATAATGCCATGTTTCTCAAAAAACATCTGCTTGAATAAATAGGAGTAAGAAGACAGAAAATTTCTACACCACCAAAATTACTGAACTGAATTAGAGCTTTTAAAGAAAAAAGTCCATCTAGTTGCAGGGGTGATGTCTGAGCAGACAGCAGTAAAAAAAATATGAAGTCAGAAGTGGCTGCAAATTGGGTTATGTGATAAATGTGGTTCAAAGTAATTGTTATCATGTCTGCATTTGATATTATCCTGTTTCCACCAGCCCTGCCATGTCCATCACAGGGGACCTGTATCTACACTCCTTCCTACTACCCTATTATGCTGAAAATATCTCCTAGGGCAAATGCTCTTCCCTAACACACATGTTCAGTGCAGAGTCCAGCAGCAAATAAAGAACATCCGTTCTCTGGTACAAGTAAAACATGCAACATGTGGAACAAGTTTTGCATGGAATCACAGAGAGGAGGTTCAACTGCTTACGTTAGCTCCAAGCTCTTGGTCAAAGGATAGGCATACACACAGGTTGCACACCAGTTCTCCCTGACTCTCGTAGTTACTGGTGTTGCCCATTAGAGATGACAGGGATTGAGACTGACTGCAAATTTGATGGAAAAAAGAAAGTGCCTGTAGGTAATCCCTAGGGCCAGGTACTAGCTACCAGAAGACTCCCTGTGACTCTAGCTGATCTGACGGCACCAGTAGTTTGCTGCAGAGAATCAGACAAAAGGTCCTCTGCACTGACATGAGCATAGAAAACTGAAGGTTTGAGAGGACAAAACAGTATGTGTGTTGATATCACGAAGCATATGCTTGTTTCAACTAGCATATAGAAGTAATCTCTCTTCCCTTCTGACTAACCATTTCTAATATAAGTGCTTGGCTTTTATGCTACAGGCACATTCTTTAGAATTCTTGCTCTCATTGCCTCCCCACACCCCACCTAGCAATCCTCCTCCAAACCTAGAAACCTGGCCAAGTCACTGTGCAGGCACCACAACTTGCAGTGTTACAAAAAACTCCCCAAAGGTTCTTAATCTGTTTTACCCTAGTACTTACATAGCCAATGATTTTTAATAGACACCCAACAAGAAATAAGACAAGTACATTTGGCTCATGACAATTTTAAGGAAATTTCACTGTGCTCCATTAAGCATCTGTAATCTCTGAGGGGAGAAAAATATCGCAGAGAATTCTGTGATACTTTTCAGTACTGCCAGCTAAAAAATATCTTGAATGCTTGCATATATCACTGCCACCGTGAAAGGGAGAATTTTGATGAAAATATAGGCAATTTAAGTTTTCGTGATTCTGTTCATTTAACTGAACAGCCTCTAGTAAAGCTTATATTCCTGGCATCTCTGTCTTTCATCCCCCATGCATACTTTCCAACACCCTGATCTATGGATCAACAGTGCTTGAAACATACAATGTTGAAAAATTACAGCTGTAAAACCAGTACTAGTCAAAAGGCATTGTAACTCTGAAAGAGAGATATTATCTCCAAAGACTGCTAAAGTTGCAAATTGAACCAGGTGCAGAATTACTTGTCTGGGATAACTGAGTATATGTGTGGTATTTCTGTAGGACCACTGGATATCTGAGACTCTTCTTACCTGTGGGACCTGTAACTTGAGTGACTGCTAGTCCTGCAGGGATGAACTGGAAAGCGGTATTGATTAAGAGGAATCCTCGGTAGAATAGCTGAGTTCCCAAAGATCAGAAGGACTTACTTGCCCCCCATGTTGCTGAGAAGGAATTGCTTCCTCTCAGTCATGTCAAAGGAGAAGCTTCAACAGTCCCAAATGATACCTGATACACCAACTGGTACCACCAGGGGTCTGAGCTGCGTTGCAAGAAAGCAAACAAAGGACTGACAGTTCAGATGTCAGTCATACCCATCCTGAAGACTGACACCAGATTCTATAGGTAACAACTCCTTGTGAGCCACTGAAAACGTGAGGTAGAGAAATAAGCTGAAGAAAATTGTATAAGGTCATTATTCTGATCCTTTGAACCCTCAGGTTAGGAAGAAGAAAAAAAAGTAGATAGGGGAAAAATCATAGAGCCTAAAAAAACTATGAATTGCATCTTAAGATGGAAAAAAGTATTTAAATAATTCAAAGAAAGTACACACAAAGCATAAATTAAAAGACATTTTTGAAACCCGAGAGGATAGAAACTTTCTATTTGATTAAAGAGAAGCAAAATGCCTGTCAAAAGAAGAATAAATCAAAAGGTGGAAAAGTTGAAATGTTTTTCTCTCCCCTGCTTTGGTGAGGTATGTTTATTCGGAAGTTGAACTGTGGTGGAACTGATACTCAGGTGTGGGACCCCTCCTGCAAGACAGGGAGGGAGCCTGGGACTGCACTGGTGTGGAGCTCTGGAGAAACACAGTCAGGTAACTCAGTTCCTTCACAAAAAGAAAGTTAGTCTGAGCCATACCCTAGAGCACTGACACAGAGAAGGAATCATGGAAATGTGAAGGCACTTTGCTGCCTTTGTTTCACCCAGAGAGTTGGAACATGTGAAGGGAGCTGATGACAACCAGATCCAAGAATGAGCAAGGCCTGCAACAGCTTTTCCCAGAGAGGTGCTCATCTCTACCAAGCTTCTGTTTGGGAACCATCTTCTTGCCGATGGGAGAATACAGGTCTGCATATAAGGTACCATCTGAAGAGAGCTGTAGGCGATGGATAATGGCAACACCGTGCAGAGAAACTGAGAGCACAGAAACTTGAAGTAAAACATCATCTCAAAGTTTCCTGCCCTTTCTGCAGTTTTGATTCAACACTGACTCCCATTAAATATGTATATAATATTTATGTTCTGTAAGACAATGAAGGTAATTCAGAAGTATGCAAAACTAATTTTTTTCATTGTTGTGTTTGGCAGAAATAAGAATGCTTTGCCTTCTCTTCTTACTTTGGTGTCACTCTGCTAAATAGTACTGAGAGAGTCCTGCTGTTAAAAAACAACTTCAGAAAATAACTGCCATCTCTACACTGGTAGACATCTCACATTCTTACTCTTAGAATCCCATCTATCACATTGCACTTTATTTATGCAGAATTTTTTATGCAGAGAGATTGATTCATCGCTGGAAGACACCTGTGAAAACACACTGTATTACAATGCTAAAAAGTAGAAATTTTTATCAAGATGTTTTCAGCACATGAGTGCAGTTAATGTCTCCTTTCAGTATGTCTGGCTGAATTCTACTAGGCTACCTCGTCCACTGACCTCAGGTCAGCAGTCAGGCAGGCTCTCTCTCCTGTTTGGTCTTTTCTGTTCCGAAGGAGCCAAAGCAGTCAGGGGAGAACCCCAGCAACTTGGCCTGGCAGAAGTTCTTCCAGGCTCTCTCACAAGAAATGAAAATAGTTCAAGCCTGGTTGACGCTTTGAGGTTCTCTCAAATTTCTGCTTCCTTCTGAAGGATAAACAAGAGGTAACAAGAATGTGCTGTACGTGTTGGTTATTTAGCCTGCACGCAGCAACTCTGGTGTACCAAGGGGTTTTAATCTTTGTGTAAATATTATAGCCATTCACAGCAATGCTTTAGGGGAGAAACAAAGAGATTTATTCAGCTGAAACCACAGGGAGAATGTCAATAGGCATAATGCAATTGCTTGATTTGGAGTTTAGTCCGGATCCTTGTTCCGATCAAATGAACTGTGGAATGTTTTAAAACAACTCGTTGTTTGTTTTGGGAACAGCTAAGAGAAATAGGGAATGGACTACTACAGAAATATTTGCGCAGTGACAGGGGAGAAATGGCAGAAAGAGCACTGAACAGGATTGAGGGAGACCTAATTTATTTCTAGCCTTGCCAGTGGCCTGGTGGGTGACTCTGGCTAAGTCACTTCACTGCAGCATGCCTGGTTTCCTCATGTATCAGATGAACACACTATCACTCTTTTCAAGCCCGCTTTGTTTCTAGTGGTAGAAAGCAACATGCTCAGGATGGATGCTGCTGTGACAGAGTTCTCCTGGCATACATTTTGCTCTCTGGAAGACCTACAACCACCACTGAGGCAACATGAAGTTCCTCAGACAACTTCCACCGTAGGGCACCTGGCTGAAGCCCTGTGTGCCTGCAAGTTGTGGGCTGGGGAACCATCCAGAGAGAGCTCCTGCAGTGTGATATTGCCAGCCCTGAAATTTCCACAACTTAAAACAGAAGGCAAGGAAAATCTTCAAGCAGTGCAGCATGAAACATGCTCAGCACAGAGACGAAAGACCAAAACCAAGGCATAAAACTTGTCACTCTTAGTGAACAGACTGGCAAATGTTACAAAATTCTTTTAAGATATTAACTGAAGGATTCTTTTTAGGATCGATGGCAACTGCATGCTCAATTTACTCCACCAAGTAAAACAATAGTTGATGTTTTCAAGCATCAAACATCTGTCTGAAGTGGTCACAAATGTAACCTCTAAGTTTTGTAAATGCTTTCTTGAGGCATTTCCATGGCAGGGCAGTCTTTCATTACAGATGCCAAAGGAGCACAGTTCCACTCACAAACTGCTCCACATGTAACTGTTTGTTTCATGGCTTTCTCTATGCCTGGCCCTCTAGCTCATTTCAAACCCATGCAGACAAGTTACACATTTTTGCTTCTCTTTCTGAAAAATCTAGACAAAGAACCAAGAATTGAAACCATAACTAAAAAAGAAATAGATGCAAAATGCACGGTACTAAAACTTACTGAAATCATCAATATATGAGACAATTTCACATGTAAAACACCAAAAAATATGTTCTGACACACAATTTTAAAATCCATTCTTTCCCTACTGGAAAAAATAAGAGGGGAGCATAATTTGATCTGTGAAGTTATGACCTGGGAAAAACTGAATAGCTAAATTAACTTTTTAAAAAATAAATAAAAATGTCCAGATTTAAATCAAAGAGTTCTGCAAAAAAGTGTCTGAACATTCTGCCAAAATTCAGACTGCTTCATCAGCTTTGAATTTATGTCTGCTACTATGAAAGAGGACTGTCTGAGGTAGCATGAATGGACTGAGTAGGTATTTTTCCTTTGGAATATATGCAATAGCTAATAAGCCCATGTAAACTGTTTCCAATCAAGTAACTTAAGGAGTCGCCAATTAAAACTGACCAAAACTGAACGGAAAAATAGGTTTCTCGCTCTTGATGCAAGTTTTGGCAGATTCAGGAAGTAATTCTAAGTAATTATTCTAATAAAGTAACTAATTAATAAGTAATTAATTTTAAGTAATTATTCACAAGCCAAAATGCCTGCCCACTTCAGTTTTGCTTCAGTGAACATCCAAATCTCAAGGAAAGCATTGAAGTCCAGAAATCTTACATCCCTGCAGATTTTCATTGTACCAGCCCATCATTTTCCAAACACCCTGTTCCCTTTAACAGATGGAAGTCAACAGATAAAAGGTCCCAATCTCCCAATGCAAGAGGTGGCAAGGAAGCACACGCGTATTTGGAACTGTAATAGGCTATCAGACTGTATTGGTTTCATGAGCACTGGTAATGTTATTAGTCGAGTAATGATAAGCAGTGACAATGAACAATGGATGGAATACAGTTCTGATGAGCCATACCTAGCTCCTTTTGTATGTTGTCAGGGATTCCTGTAATAGTCTTTCTCCTTTTGACTTTCTTCGGCCGTCTTACCACCGTGTCTGTGTAAATTAGAGACCGCCGAATGCTGGCCTGGCGGTCGAAATTCTCCCCTAATACATGGTAGAACAAGCAAAGCAACATTACTTCCAAGCACACTGACATGCACTTTCTTCCACTAGTTTTGTTGTAGAAATGGAAAAAAAGGCATTAATAAATGATGTTAGCTTGGTCCTACAATGAAGGTTTACGCTGAAAGAAGATACGGCACATCGTCACAGTAAGGCTTTAGACACAAATATCCACTGCACAACACTGCATGCTTTAAAAGGAATTTTGACTTCCTGAGCCCAGTTCAGACTTGGTGAGATCAGCTCTAATTCCACAAGCAAACAGACTCCTTGCTTTAATTTGGCCCTTGAGAGTTTTTTTGGATGGTTTGGTTATTTTATTTTAAAGTAAGGAGCAGCAGAAAAAGCAAATCTGCTCATGAAAATGAAAGATCACAATGGTTTATGCAGGAACAGACATTGCTATTGGCAAAAGCTATTAGGCCTTTGCACAGCTCCATCATTAAATCACGAGACCCTTCTTTTTCATTCCAAGTTGCTCCGAACCTGTCAAGTGTACCACATTTCTAGTGGTGATCTTTTAACACGAATACGAATAAGTACCACGGAGCATGCAGAGATCAAACTGATCTTGTGGACTCATAAATATTTCAGAGTGAAAGATGCTTAAAATTGAAACTTTACAGATGATTATAAAAATAAACAATGCCAAGAGCTGAAAAAATGTGTGTCTAAGTGCATGCTGCCAGACAAAGCCTTATGATGACCATGTGCTGTATCGTAATGGGACCCAGAAGCACCACTATCAATTAAGCAGCTTTTCTTTAGAAATTCACTTCTCTTTAGAGGTTTATAATTTGGCCATTTTACTAGTAGCAAAATAAAGCTTCCCTACAGACTGTGAGTTAATTAATTATCTGTCACTTCTAAAAATCTAAGGACGACTCCCCACAGGCCACTTGTAAGTTTCCTTTTTAGAAGAAAGTACTGTTAAATATCCTTTAGATGACCCTCTTAAAACTTAAAGGCAGAAAAAATTTTATATACATGTGTATGTTTTTTTACCTTTTTACATTCTTTTTGAAAATTGATGACCAAATTATTTACCTCTAAAAAGTGACCAATGCACAGTAACAAATGTGTCATAAATATTAACCCTGGCTGACTGCACATCTGTGTGATGCGTGTCGTGAAAATAGCATAGAAAACCTCATTACCTCTATAACAGTTAAAGATACTGTCACATATTAAAGTACAGCATGTGGACTTGTGAAAAGGCAAGAAAAAATGTAGCAATTTCATTCACCATGTTGTAAATACAAAGACTCTGACTCTGTTTGACCATAGCCTTGCCCATGAGCTGCAGTTGTGCTAAGCAGATCCTTGCAGCTACAAAGGAGTGCCAGTTTCATCTAAGTTTTGGATTGACTGAAGTCCGGGCAGATGAACAGAGGAGGAAGCTATATGGGATCTATAAAATTTAGAGTCATTGATCCCACTGGCTTAGTAGAAGCCCTGAAATATTAAGACAGACTATCCACTGGGGACTACTAGGATGTCAGGACCCGTCTGTGGCCAGGGTCAGGACATCAGGTTATTCTGCATGGCACGCTATAACAAATCCAAAGAATTTGAAGGAGAAAGTTTTGCATCTCTGAACATATCTTTATCCATTCAAAGGCCAACAATTATGCCTGAGATGGTGAGCTGCAAGGAAATTATAATACAGCTTTGAACGCCCTGGAATAAAATGTGACTGGTAAGTAGAGGGTGCAAACAAGGAAAGAGTCTTTTATTGGAAGCCTCAGACAGCATAAACCAGATAGCAGTAGGGAAATGTAACTGATCCCCAGTAACTTCTTCCAATGAGCTTCCTAAGACCTAACCCAACAAATCCATCTTCAATTTTGATTTTGATACACAAAGGCCACTACACAAATTCATAGAATTTCAAAGTAGCAGCTTCAATAAAATCTAACAAGCAAAATCAGAACGTCTAAGTCTTTTTTTCCTTCTTCATTTTGTTTTAGAAAATATCAATGTTAATTTAAATGTTTTACAGATTTAAGAATACTTTTCTCCTTCTGTTATAGGTTTATTACAAATCAACTAGGTATTCCTTATACCCTTTACCCAGTTGTCCCTCATGCAGTATACTGTTTTCTTTGGATTCACTGAAAACATTTAAGTGTGCTTAAATCTCACTGAAGTCAGTCAAGCTGGATTCAAGCAAATGCTTAAATGTTTTGCAGGATCCAGCCTGGCACTGATCACCTCCACCATTATCAGACTCCTCCATCTGTAAAGAAAGTTAGTTCCGGAAAACCCATGAGAACAGAAACCATTATACATCTTTTAAGACACGAGATATGTAAAAGCAAAGACTGGCCACCACTGAAAATTCAGTGCAACCCCTTCCAGGCCAGAATAAAGTTCAGCCCAGGCGCTCCCGAAGACTGAAACTACTTTCAAATCTGGATGTCTAGCCAGCAGCCTGTCAGCCTAATGCAATGCCCCTGCACCTTCAGGCTATCCAACAGATTTTTACAACTACTGTATTAGTTGCAATCTGTTCACTGAAGAGCCCGAAAACTGAACTGATGTAGCATTTATTGCACAGCCACGTGAGAGGCCATTGTAGGAGAATCATTACAATGCACTGCTGAAAACGTTATCAATTGCTAGCAGCCTCTTCAGAGGTTAACCTTTTATTTCATGCCAGAAGTAATAAAATAGAAGTTTTTTGATCTCTCTTCCGGGAGAGCAAGAAAAAGAGCATGTGAAGGAAAAAGCCCAATCAAAACAAATATCCTCAATGGTTTGTTGCATGGCACTTTGAAAAAAACCAGCACAGAAGTTTTTGTCAGTTTTTTTCCTGCCTCGTGCAGTAACATAAGGAATTTCACAAAATAAAATTACTCGGTGTGTGGGAGAGCAGAGGAGGGGAGCAGATTGTGACTTTTTAAAGAGGAACAGGGACAGCAGCTTTTTCTGTATGTTGTGTGTGGCTCATGTTGCTTGCCTTGTTTTACAGTAGCAATATAATTATTTCAAGGGAAAGGGAATGGTGGATCCTGGAGACCAGTCCACATGCTGCAACAGCAGTCTTCCTTTACAGCCCTCCTCTTCTATCTGTTCCAATTACCATGATCATAAGGGAATAAATGCTCAACCACACACTCCAGAAAGGTGAGGCATAATGTGCACGTGCACCATTCCAATCAGGAAAGTTGAGAACCGCTGAGTTTTTTTGAGTGCTAGCTGAACAATTCAGGGGACACAAGGTTCGCTACGCCAGTTGAATTATGTTGATTGAAGTGACGAGCGTAATTTATCCAAACACGGTAGGTAACATTCCCAATGATGCTGAATTAAATCTTTGAGCTATTCGATACTTCTACCTCATTCTTCTTTCCATCTGTTTACTTCCCCCATATATTTTGCAGTACACAGGGTCATTAAACCAAACAGCAGATTACTGTTTCTCTAAGTATACCCTGTTCCTGCTGTCACAATATCCAAGCCCTATTCAAGCTTATTGATTATGTCAGATTATCCTTTGTTCCTCTAACTTGGCCTTCTGCACCAGTATCCTAAATTCCCTATACAATGCCAACTGGCCCAGTAACATTTCAGGATGGCATTTATTTTCCTTCTATTAATTTTCCAGAGGTGGAGTGTTCATAATTTTCTATTGTCTTCATGCCGTTTATTTCTAATATTTTCTGCTATTTAAGTAAACATTCTTAGTTGATTTCTCCAACCTTGCTGATGTTTGCTACAGAAGTCCTGCTCCTACACTATTAAAATGTTTAAATACTACTAAAGAATACTATTTAAAATACTAGCTTATGAAAGTATAGCCAAAAAAAACAGGGAAAGAGAATCTAATTTACTTTCAAAACAAAACCAAACATTGCAAGCTATTGATTGTCAGAGTAAGCGTGGAATCAGAGCGCGCCATATGGCATTTGAAATAAATTGGATGTTGAGTATCATCCTGGGTTTGGCAGGCAAGCGATCAGTTATTTGAATTAACTAATAATAGACAATCTTGATGCTGTGCAGAAAAAGAGGGGTTATTAAATTGAAGTGATAATTCTGTCTTTCACGGGAATTCTATTTTACACACAACAAAGTATCTCTTCAGCATTAGGCTTTAATGTAATTTAACTTCAACAGAGTGAGAGTTCTGCAACTGCAAAACCAAAGAGCATTTTCAAAATGAATACATAGTTCATAACAAGAAAATGTGAACCACAGTTATGTAAGTGGAGTGTCTTACCGAGAGTTTTGCTCAAAGGTGTAGCCTCGTTAACTTTTGCTGTTCTAACCCTACTCTCCTCGATCACTAAATCTCTTGCTGCTGATAAACATAAGACCCAAGAACGTTTTTTCTTGATTTTTGTAACATTTAGTCTTTGGAATATGGAAGTCCCTGATAACCTTCCTTATATAAAATTCCTAGAAGAAAATCCTGAAATATCATTAGCATTGGATAAAACATGATTTTCCATTACATATCCTCAGTGCACTCCACAGCAAAACACTGCTATTTATCAGTCCTCTTCTTGTATTTCATGAATGTCTAATGACGTTTCAAGCCCACATAGTGTAGACTATCTCCATTAATGATAATTTTAAGGGATTTTGATGTTTTCTAATTAAGTTCACAGACAGACTATTAAACGCAAACCACTGTTTTCACAGAAAGGTGTAGTAAGTAATTTAAAATTCATGCGTCAAATATACGAGTGTCAAAATACTAGCCGACTGTACGGATCCCCTTTTATCCCTTCCCTCCCTCATCAGTGTAATGCAATTACTGAAATTAAAAGCCTACCAGTCACATTAATAGGAACCACATCTGTTTGAACGGCCTGTGCTTGTTGTCGCATTTTCTCTTCTGGAGTTGGCAGTGGGAGTGACTTAGTCCAGTTGGTTTGAGTGTTGATATCTGACAACTCAGCTGAAGCTGGACTTTTAGGCCTTTTGATGGTAATAAGTTTTTCCTCTTCAGGGGGAGAGACAGGACACTACAAACAGAAATACATGCAACAATATAAGTTTACCACTGCTAATGAAAAGTAGAACTGTGGTATTGCTAAGGTGTTGCTGCTGCAGTTGGCACAATTGTTTGTGGAGCAAAACACACCTTCACAAATATCACGCTTTGACCTACATAAAGAGCAATTTTAAAAACATATAAAAAAGTAACACATAACAAAACACCTAGATTGTATTTATTCCAGATATCTGATCAGTTTAAGGAATATATACCAATGAGAGAGAAAAGAGTGATCTTGAGCATAGCAAAGCACAGTATATTAGCTTATACATTGACATAATTCCTGGAGTGATGAACTCCTCTCTACCTGCACCCAGGTTTGCCTTCTCTTTCTCTCTCACCTCCCCATGCCCTATTAGGAAGATGAGATTTGAGCACTCCATCGCTCCAGCTGCGCTAGGCTGTAAGGATACTTAAGAATCCCTTTTAAAAAGACAGATTTTAGTAGAGCTCAGTGAAAGAGTCAATCAACACAGTCCACAGAATCATCAGCCTTGGATCAGTGAGGTAGCAAGAATAACTTTGGCCTTGGAGAAACTCGGCACAGTTCAAGGGGTTACCTGTTTTTCAGGGGTGAAGCAGTTGACATTATCAGTAGCCACAGAGTGGTCATTTGAAAAGTCAGTCCTTCTCAAAGTGGCAGATTTCATCTCCGTGATGTGTTTTACTTCAAAAGAAACCCAACCAATGAAACAAAAACTTTCTGCACCACAAGGAGTGGTTGCAACAGCTTGTGCAAATCCCTCCACCAAAATTATAAGCCAAAAAAGCCGTTTCTTTTTGGGGAGAAAATCTGTGTTCATTACAAGGTCCTTGCCTGCATGCCAGTAATGGCAGAGAAAGCCATAATACAGCTTTTTACTGACAGGACAGTACTAGTCCGTGGCAAACACCGAGGGCAGGCAGATACATTCAGGGCATGCAGAAGACATCGCTGGGGCTTCTCGCAGGTGGTCATAAACTCCAAGCAAATCTGAGAGAAGCAGCCTTCTCTCCTCCCCACTCCTGCCAGCAAGGCACTCCAGGGAATCTCAGAACCAGGAGAAGAAGGAAGATGTGGAGGAAAACCAATCTCAGTCTCCTTCTGCCTCCAGGCCAAACAAAAAAAGAGAAGAAAACCATGAAGAGGAGTCGCACAGCAGCTGCACCACTAGCAGAGATCTCTCTGCAAGCTGCTGACTCCTCTGCTTCAGAGGTGTTTGCTTTGGGACCTCCCTCCCTACAACCAAACCAGAATTACAGTCCTTCCTCCCTCTTTTCTTTATTTTTCTCTCCATTTGGAGAGCCAAATACTACTAGAAATATGGTTGTCAGTACTAGACCACTGCCTCTCCCTCCCTCACTGCTGTACACAGGCGTGGAAAGAAACATTACAGCTATTTATAACAGACAGATTTTTTTTTAAATATTGTTGTGGGCGTTCAGTCTAAGAGATCTGTTTTCTCTTGAAGCTGAGTGCTATACAAAAGACATGCCCAAACGTTGCACCACAACCGCTGTTTATCATTTCTGATTTTAATTTTCTTCCTGTTACTATGAGGAGTTCCCACTGTTTATAAATAAATAACCATTTATTTATTCTATTATGCTTTGCCTCTACATCCTTTAGGATAGGGTCCAACGTTTCCTTAATGGAAAATAAAAATAAGAGCAACTTGAAGGCAAAAAGTAAAAGAATGGAGAAGTAAAACCTCTTCAGGCAATACTAAAAAAACATTGCAGGCAATGACATTATTACTAGTGTCATCCTGTCTTTTGGAACCACACTTCAAAATGTGGGAGTTTTTCTTCATAGAAATAATCCATTTCTGGCAGCCTTGAATTTCTTTACTAGATAGGCTGTGAATGGGATAGATGCTGCTGCGTAGGTAAGGGCTCAGCCCTGTGGAAGACCCAGCAATTTTACCAATGCAATGTTCTTAGAGGACATTAGTATTTTTTCAGGCCTCTGCTGTTTCTAAAAGGTTCTAAAACCCATTTCTTTACAATAGGATGTAAATGTTTATCTTCTTATTAGTGTGCATACACAGACTGTTTACACACATACATAGTGTAGGCACACATGTATATACTGACACACAAACACAAGGGCTTTCCCACCTCAAATCACTCAAATTCATAAAGACCTTTATTAACTTAAGTAATTTCGGATAGAAATGCCATTGCAAAAGGGAAAGCTGCCCCCAGGTCACGCTTTCCTGCAGTTAAGTTTAAAAACTGAGAGGGAGAGAGCGCAAAAGGGTTTATAAGGAATGTGGCAAAGGGGTGCCAGCCCAGTGTCACAGCAGAGTAATCAGGAGCTGAGGTAAGGAAATACTGCTTTCCTTGTTCTACAATGAGCTGTTCTCCACCTGAATCGGGCCACCAAGGGAGACACCTCCAGCCTGGTTTTGCAGTTTGTTTGTGGTTGGGATGAGCTCCAGTGACCTTCAAATACTCTCCTTGGTTGATACTGTCAGCATCAGTATCTGTCACCTTCAGACTGTACTGCAGTGCCAGGTCTCAGCTGACATGCAGCGTTCACCAGGGGTTACTCCAACATGTCAAGTGGCAGAGATACTGGTTACAAAGCCACCCTTCCTTTTCAAGAAAAATTACCCAAGACAAGCAGAAGACTGTTTTTTTGTTATAGTATATAAAAAGATAGTAAAACTGAATAAGTGAAGCATCTACTACAAGGGAATACTACCTATCCAAAGAAATGTGGAAATCACAAATTTTGCAGAATTAAAAGCTGAGAAAACTGGGATAGACAGATATGAAACATATGATATAGACAGAAATGAAACAAACCAGTGAGAAAATAACCAATGAGAAGCAATTGAAAACCCAATTGTGTAGCTGAGTTCAGTGTAGCTGAGTTCAGCGTAGCTGAGTTCAAAGCAGTGTGTCAGTGAGAATGCCCTTCTGCCATAGGACAGAGATGTGCACTTTCACAAAATAATTCAGTAAAAGAGTTAGAGGTGGTTTTGGGTATAGGAATAAGTGTTCATATTTGAATTATAGGTAGATTTTCCATAGATCCTGAAGAAACACGACTGTCCCTACTTCCGTCCTTTCTTCCAAAATACTCTCAGTGATGGTAGTATATGCATGATGAAGGCATATGCACACAGAGGAAAGCAGCAGCTCATCTTTCAGCTTTCTTCAGACAGAAATTATTTACCTCTATAATCAGGATGAAAATCTACAGGGAAAATCACAGGCTTTCACATACTTTTAGCAAACATTTCCAGATTTACAGCCCAGAAGCTTGCTGGAAGACAAACTGCTGCTATGTGACAGGAACGTCTCCTCAAGTAAGGTCTGCTACACCAGAAGTAGAACTAGGCAGTACCTTGAGAATATGTATGTGCTTAGCAAAGCTGATCATAAATTCTACGTTCATAATAGAACAGAAAGTACCTGTCCCATTTTTAAAGCATCTCTGAGTCATAGTAACTTTACTGTTTGACTTAAATGGCCTAATTTCTGTGCAACAGGTTGTTACACTCATCTCCCCAGGATAATTTGTTGGAATTCATTCTTTCTCACGGACATGGTAAGAGGGAAAGGTGGGCTGTGTAAGCAGCATTCTTGGACCATGCAGTGTTTCCATGAACATGCATTACAGGGGAAAAAGCATGAACTTTCAAATGGGAGTTAAAATTAGAATCCAGGAGAAAAATGGCCTATAAATATCCTATAGACAAGCTATATGGCTCAATAAGTCAGAGCCTCTCCAAGGCCTTGTTGATATATTGTCCCCCTGCCAACTCAGCTGCTGAGATACAACAAAAGGGTTTCACTATCTCAGCACATTCATGCTATTCGAGAGGTCCCAGATGACAAATGAGTTTATGCTATGCATCTTGCAACAGTCTCTGCCTAGACAATCTGTTTATTCTAAATATTTTTTATATTCCAGGGGTTTATACTACACTCTTTGAAAAAAGATGGGACCTCCAAGAGGAAAACTCAATCCACACAAATTTTACTTTTCAAAGGGACTTCAAATTTCTAGTCATGTCATTTACTTTCCTGTCTACTACAGTTGCTTATAAAATCGTAATTTCTCAAAAAAAAAAAAAAGAGAGAGAAAAAAAAAATCAGCATTGGAGAGAGCAGTCATACCATTTGAGCTATCCGTTATGTTTGCCAACATCCTATTTCTGCTCCAGCGTTTTACTAGGTTGGACAGCTTCAAGTGCCATTTTCCCAATGCAAAGGGATCAGGACAAATAGCAACAGGGAAAAGAAAACCAAGACCCAAACCTGGTCAACCACGAATGGCACTTCATGTACCTAATTCAACCCATGGGATTTCACACCGTGTTACGAACACAGTGTTATATATGTTATGGTTATATATTTACACGAATTTACACTTAACATGAATTAGTCATGTCTTGCTCTATTTTGTGTCCTCTAGCCAAGGTCACCAGTCTGGTTCCCCCAGTTTTCACAGAATATTCCATTTTATTACTTCTACACACAAATCTTCAGTTCAGTAGCCAACTTTAGTATCCTATAAAATCCTTCATTTCATAACCTTCACTGTCTCAGTAAGGAAGGAATTCTTTTGTCACGAGAAATTACTGACTATCAAGCAAGTTATCACCTTAACCAGAACTGCAGAAAGGTTCCTTTCTTCTTCTACTCTGTTGCTACAGGATAAAAACCATAAGAACAGCTGTACTGTTTGGAGTTCTAAAAGCCTATCTAGTATCTGCCTTAAAATAACGACTAATCAATGATATACAGGTGAAATTTAAATCAGAGGATGGAGTCCTCCCCCTCCAAGAAGGTACCCACTTGCTTTCTAAACCCATGTAAACCTTCAGTATCCACAATTCCTGCAGCAGCTGCACAGCGTGAGTATGTGATGAGTGAAGAATTACCCTCTTTTCTTTGTTCAGAGATTTTCTGTGCTGACTTCCTTAAGCTTTGGCACTTCATGCATTCTGAGCTGCTGTCCCAACTCAGTAAACTGAGCAGTATTTAAAAGAAAACCCTTGCAAATGGTATAAAATGCATGTCTTGCTTCCAAGAGCCGTGCCATGCAAGTGCAGCAGAGGGGCAGGGAGGACAGCTGAGGACACCACCACCACCACTCAGAAGTATCTTCAGCTCTGCTAGACTCCATGCCTCAGGGCTCTTGGGCATTCCCAACTCCAAAACTGAAGCGCCCAACTGCTTTATCTCCTCTTAACACCAAGCAAAGTTTTGGATTAGACCTCCTCAAGTCTAGTGCAGTTAGCACATTTGTTTTCACTTAAGATACTGAACAGTCTCTTGCAGATACTGGAGAGACAACTAACATTTTAGCTGAGCAGGGTGGCAAAAATATACTTTGTTCCCCCATGAGTAAGCAAAAGAAATGTTTTTTTCTCGCCCAAAGCGTAATAGACTGTATCAAGGCAACGTTCATAAGCCAAATGACAGGACCTAGGGAAAAATACTGTGAGTTCTTGGCACACAAACATTTTCATAGGTAGAATAAAGAACAATACACTGCATGCCTGGGAGCAGGTACTCTCTACCTCACATTGATCGATTAAGAAAAATACATTCCTCCAAACTAGTAGAGATTTTCTTTGGCTAATTAAAAACCAATGCAGCCAATTAAATAAAACACAGTGTCCATTGGGGGAGGGGTTTCAAAGGAGGCAAATGTTAATAGAGAAGAAGAGAATAAAAAATTCAGCAAAGCAAGTAAATACAGGATACTGTTCTGCAGACAAAAAGGAGTAGGGACAAAAATAAAGGAAACAAACCTGGCAACTGCACTCTTCTGTTGAGCAGCTGATTTTTTTAATTGCCTTTTTTTTAAGCACAAAAAAGAAGCAGGTAATGACTGAAGGCTAAGAGCAGAGTAAGACTGCATATATACTAAACACTACAAGTAACATCAAGCTGCAGATAAGGCAGCTGGATGGTCCCAACTCATGGGCAAGGTACCTTGTTGTTCCAGGGAACCAAGTTACAGCAGGCGCTAATGCAAGACTGAGAGATGCAGTCTAACAGACTAGACTGTTGAGTGAGACAAAAAGAAACAAAGAGAATGAGTGGTAAAAAGGGAGAGACAAAAGAATAAGAAAAAAACCACACCAAATATAAATACTGTTAACAATACACAATGTATACATTCCAGAACATAAGGAGAACTAGAGTTTGAAAGCGACATTTCAATTTATTTTTTACACTGTTAAAACAGAGCAACATTGAAGGACAGGAATAGCTCCCAAGTTGTGCAACCAACAGCAGTACATAAGAGATGAGAAAGGAGCAGACTGGTCACAGCACTGAGATGTAATATCCAGGTAAACCAATTTAATCACCAACAAACTCAATTAGGATCAGTATTACAGTGGAACTTGGCCTGTGCTTCATTAATCTAACTTGTAAGAATCAAAATTAAAAGTAAAAGGGTAGTTTCAAGAACTTAATTTATATCAACTACCATTCAGAGACTCCAGCATTCTATGTTCTCTAATTCTGGTTGCTTATTTTTGAGTTGGACTTGCTTCTCCCTGTTGGTTTTCCTTTGGAAAAGCAGAAGTTCTGCTTATCTTAGATATTTTCTAAGACTCACACTAAACCAATGTGCTTTGTGGCATGACTATTACCTTCTGCTGACAGACATCCACCTCCACAAAACCTGAGAACGCTTATGGATTCACGTCTCCTCTCGTATCACCTAGCCATGGCTTCATATTGTCACTGGTGTAGACAGGCAAGCAGAATATCTGGCTATGTTTTTTTCTTCAAAGCAGATTAAAAAGAGTAGGGAAAGATGGTTTTCCTTGTGAAACCACCATGCAATAACACATTGTTTTTTCTACAAGTTGGCAATTATATCAGCTAAGAAGTAAGTCTGCTAACAGTAAATAGCTATTCATCCACCCATCATTATTCTGCTGTTCTTGAATTTCAACTATTAAGTGCTGCATGCACAGAATTGAAATGCTGGCTTTTTGGCTTTGAATAGACAACAAAGCTACAAAGCTTTCATCTAGTGGTGAGGAGTTCACATTTTGAATCAGGATTTTTGGTGACCTCAGTTCCACACTGTTACTGAAGAACTCTCCTGACAGCTGAAATATGACTCGATCAAGGCATAAGACTTATTAGAATTACTTGGCACTTTACCAGTAGGATAATAATTCAAGTTCAGAAATCTGTTGTGGTAAACGTTCGTTTAAAAAAAGAGTAGAAAAAAAAAGCAGCCAATTAAACAAAGATACTGGTCAAAGGACTCCACAAAACACTGATTTATACAATATGAATGGAGAATCATGCTACAGTTTACAAGGAATTAATAGCTTTCTGAGCTGCAAGTAAGAGTGGCAGGGTTAAGGTTCTAAGATAATCACTAACAGCCAAGACTGTCAGTTTGGCAGCTATCTTTCTCCACAGCTCTGAATCATCCTTTCAACTAAAAATATTTAAAGGAACCTATTTCAAATTTAAATGGAAGTGCTATCCTACCCTTGAAGCACACTTAGTAGGATTATTTTTTTTCCAGAATGCACAGAAATTGTTAGTAACACATTAACACTCAAAAAACCCCTTAACCATGAAAAGGATGACAGCTCTTCGTCTCCAAGAGTCCTCATGCACGCTTATATGCTTTCATTCAAATTGTCAAAGAAAAGTCTACTTATATTTTTTAAATGTTACATTGGTTTTACACGTGCAGATGGTTATATGCTGCACAGCACCAGCCAAGACCAGCCAATGACATGTATGTGTGCATATATGTGCTGTACATTAATAGCAACAAACAGTGTGTTAATACTTTCCCCAGTGAAATTCTACTGATTTCAGCAAAGTTTTGCAAATTAGCATTATAATGCATTCCACAGTATGAATGTGCTTTACATTCTCGGCTCACTGCCAGTACATACCACACACAGCTAAACAAGATGCTCTAACATTTCCTGCCAATACGCAGACAAATGCAATCACCACCTGAATGAGAGAGTGTACATATCCCATAACACCTTTTATTACGTGATTAAAAGACATAAAGTATAGAACTGAAAAAACTTTACCCTTTAAAGTGCATTCTCAAGGTCTGCACATTTTGCTGAGAGACAGAGTTATTTGGTCCATACTATAGAGGCACATATGGTTTAGTAACAATTCAAAAAAATTAGACTGCATTACAACCATGGATATCCTCCCACTCTCTAAGCAAAAGTAGTTTTTGGCAAACTATTCTAGAATATCTGTCTTGAAAATCCCAGGAGCTCTGGCATTTCAGCTTTGGACAGCCAGGCTCCAGTGCATCTTGCTCTCCACCCAGCAGTAATGTCCTAGACCACAACACCAAAGTCAGCTTCTCCTTCAGAGCCCACAGGCATAAGAGGGTAAAGTCAGGACAGGGGAGTAGAATTTCTCTTCTTCTTTAGAATACTAACACAACTTCCTAGTTCTGTAATTGAAATGTGTACAAATTGATGTATATAGCAATATGCCTCCACAACTTCCTTAGGACTTGTGCTCAACTGTCCCTTCTCTTTATTTGTTTGATTTCTTTCTAGATTCTAAGCACTCTAGGAGTTGAGATGTGGGAATATAAACGTGAAAATCAGGATGTAAACTGAAAGCAAGTTGACCCAATTTAGTGGGTAATCTTCATTTTCTGGATGCCTTCAGCAAAAGCTGTGATACATTAGGACAAAGCCTCTACCTAAGTGCATAACAGCCTGTATTAGCAATTCAAAGTTTGCACCTATCCAAGTTACAATTCAGGTATGCTAATGGCTGGTGAATAGCTCTTCCTGCTACTTAAATGTAAACACTTAACAGCTACCCTTGCTGGGATCTTCGCTCCAGAACATCACCAAACTCCTTCCTGCTATCACATCCTGAACCTGTGAGTGGGAATTTTGTATCAATGCATGGGAAGAATTGAGATTTTTAAGGGACTCTGGAAGTCAGCTGACCTAATATCACTGTAATTCAAAGGAATAAACATCTTTGTGATCTTCTAAAAATTCTGCCTTATTTGAAAAGAGTATTATGGCAGGCCATTAAACTGCATCAGGCAAGTTATTTTTTCCAGCACTTTGCCCCCCCACCGTTACCTTTTGTTCAATTTCTTCATAATCATCCTGGTAACTTCCGCAGATTGCACTGGAGGACGAGGAGAAGGTGGGGCCCTGAGAGTAATACTGCGAGCTCCGGTAGCCATCCCGCCGCAGCTTGTCACACTCTGCCCGAAAGAAAGAGAGGAGATTAATTCGTGGCAAGAGACATTACTGTTTACGCTTGGTGTACAAAGCCACTAAAGCAGTGAATACTTTTCTGAAGATGTTGACCACGCGTTAGCATTGTCTGACCAAGCAACAGAACCCAAAGGTGCATTTGTCACATTTGTATCTATATTTCCGCCTCCCTCACATGTATTATACACGTAAGCACACACATAGCGTATTAACCCAGGCGACGGCAAGTGCTCTGGAAAAAAGGGGGAACTTGATTTATTTATTTATTTAAGTGAGGCCTGGCTCAGTGTCTTGACAGATGGCAGCATCTTGCAGGATGGGAGATGGAAGCATGTGAGTAACACCAGGGGTCTCATTTGCCAGGCCGGTAGACATCTCTTATATGCCTTACACTTCAAATGATGATGTTGCTTGCTACTCAAGCACCATCTGCTAAATAACTTTGGCACTGACCACTTGTCTTCCTGTTTGTGGAAGAAACCATTTATTGTGATTTTGAAGAGAGGAATGCAAATCACAGGGATCCCAAAATCTCATGTTGCTGCACAGCACATGCAGTTTAACACTGAAGAGTTTCCAAAGTTCAGAAAGAATTTGGAGCAAACATGCATCCCCACTCGCAATAGCCAAAATCCCAGTCAGCATCTCATCCCCCTCACCAAGTTTTCCACAATCATCTTCCTGCCTCCTAATTGATATTCAGCGTGATTGTGCTAAAGAATAACAGACGCCAGAGCAGAAGGAAAAATTAAATGTTCAAGATGAGGCAACCAAATTCATCAGACCAGTCAAACTGTTAGCTTTACATTTCTAAAGACAGATATCTAAATCTGTTGAAAGATGAGGAAAGCAAGAACAAAATTAAATATTTGGTATATTTCTGTCTTAGGAACTGAAATTTCTGCACAATACACAGGCATTATCACAACACAAAGCGCTTTTAAAATCTCTTGCTGGAGAAAGACTTCCTGTGATTATATCATCTGTCTGCTTATCTTGATCTTTTGAATACTCCTTAAAATGGAAAACATGCAATGCTTATATGGTGGGCAAGGTTTTAGAGAGGCTTTTGCCTGGCAAATGGTTGAGTTACAATCTGCAACTCCCACGTCATGTCCTCTTTTTTGTTCAGATGCTTCTGAGACTGAGGTCTGGAGGACTCCGTGCTGACGGGTTAACTGACCTACAGCAACCACAGCTCTACTAGGATTTAATCAGTGTGGACTCCCCTGTACTGCACAGGCACACTGAGAAGGCAAGCTGACAGTCTGACGACTACCCATTTCCATCAGTGCCAGACATATGTCCTTGCCTGTGTATCAAGGGTCAAAAAGGGCAGTATGGCGTGAACTTGACGCTTCTCTCTCAATAACAAGGACCAAGGGTGGTGGTGGTGGGTTTTGAGATCCAAATCAATTGCCACATCTCAGGAACAGAGGGTTAGTAACCCTGTTTTTACCTTTTTCACATATGCAAGCATGCTGACACTGCGCATCTGGCAAACTGCTGCTGTACTTCAGGAAGGGGGTGAAAAATGACTGTCAGCAACCACAGTAAAATAAATTCCCCCACCACCCTTCCAAATCTGGTACTGGATGCAGCCAGATCCAGCACATAACACTCACATATGCGAGCATCCTGATAGATTGCTTATTGGTTTGAGCTACAAATTAACAGGGATAAGTGGACTGACAGAATAAGACAGCCCAAAGACTTACGTCAACTTACAGCATTGGTTAACATGCTAAGTTGTCAACTTAGACACTGAAACTTTTACCTTCAGGTCAGTCATTAATCACTGCAAACAAACATGAATACAACCTAAGGGGTGCGTAAGGATACGGTTATGTTTTCCTCCCTTTCCTTGGGCTAAGGCTTAGGGTACCAGCTGCCCACTCCTGTGACTCTCTCTTATCAGGCATCATGGCATGCCCCAAAAACCATGGTGGATTGACCTGGGCTAGACACCAGGTGCCCACCAAAGCTGTTGTTTTATCACTCTCTTTCTCTGGAAAGAGCTGGACAGGGGAGAGAAAATATAATGAAAGGCTCGTGAGTTGAGATAAGGACAGGGAGAGGTCACTCACCAATTACAATCACAGGCAAAACAGACTTGACATAGGGAAAGTAACTCAATTTATTACCAATCAAAATCAGAGCAGGATAATGAGAAGTAAAGCAAATCCTAAAAAACATGTTCCACCCACCTCTCCCTTCTTCCCAGGCTCAGCTTCATTCCCAATTCCCTACCTCCTCCCTTCTGATATTGCACAGCAATATTGGAAGATGGGGAATGGGGGTTATGGTCAGTTTATCTCATGTTACTGCTGCTGCTTCCTCCTCAGGGAGGTCATTCTCCTGCTTCAACACAAGGTCCCTCCCACGGGAGACAATCCTCCAAAAACTGTCCAATGTGAGTCCTTCACAAAGGCTACAATTCTTCAAGAACTGCTCCAGTGCGGGTCCAGTCATATAGGAACAGCCTCCTCCAGCGTGGGTCCCCCACAGGGTCACCACACCTACCAGGAAACCTGCTCCTCTCTCCATAGGTCCATAGGTCCTGCAAGGAGACTGCTCCACTGAGGGCTTCCCATGGAGTCACACTTGTCACAGGATCCTTCTGGAGCATAATAGATGCATGTTCTGACACTGATTGTTTGACCTTACTTATTCTGCTAACCAAGGAGGTGAAGATGACAAATAGTGCACTTCATGAAGCCCAGAAGAGCTCCAAAACCTTAAGGAAATCAACACTGAAAGGTCTCAAGTCCATCGCAAGTTCAAGAGGACTGACAACAACAACCTGAAGGCCCATCAAGCTCACAACCTCCATTTGTCCACACCACAAAATAACATCAGAAGCTATTGCAGCAGCATTGCTGATGAAGCCAAGGTTGCTACAAACCGCTAGGAGAACTGCACCAACCAAAAGATTATCTGTCCCCAAGAACAGCTTTTCTATTTATGTATTGTCACTGTACATTTTGCAGCACAGCAGGAAACACACACTGTGGATGGCACCCAAGGCCAACAAACCTCATCAGAGGCTTTGGGAAGATATCTTTTACTTCACATTACAACAGCCCACAAGCACAAGGCCAAACACTGCATCTAACTGAAGCTACTGTTGCTGCCAAACCAAGAGTGGAAACTGCTGTTTAAGAACTGTTCTAGAGGGAGGCTCCCCCACTCCATCTCATTACTATTATTAAAGGTGTACATGGTCTTCTCTATCAGGTATCATCTTTTCAGATATAAGGTTTTTATTTTTGTAGAAAAGTACCGATGAAGAAGCTAGAAATACTTACTCTAGGAAAGGCTCCAGATATGTTCCCTTCTTCCCAGAGGAGCAGTAAATTGTCCTATTCTGACAACCCCAAACAGAGAGGAGCACTATACAGTAAGCAAAAAAGTTCTTACAGTTATGCGCATTATTTCAGATACATCTGTACTGAAGCTGACAGAAGGATCCTTCCAGTTGCAGTTATTAAAAATCTTCAGTTTTAAGCATGTGACATTACATTAGTGCCAGCTGAATCAGGGACATACTTGATTGCACTCAGCAGCAGGGCTGCCATTTCCCACATTATCCAACATACAGCCTTTCCACATTTTTGTCAAAGAACTGCCAGGGCAAACCTCAGGTGATTGCATCGAGCAGGACACAAATACCTGCTCCTGCCAGTTCAAATCTGCAGCACATGCTGCAGTCAAGCTCACAGTCATAATTTTGCACGACTGATCTGAAATGTGCAATAATACGATTATGCCCCAGATGAACCAGTTTTGTTCACACAAACACTGATTATTCCCTGAGGAAGATCAGAAAGTGTCACTGCATTGGCAATTTCAACTGGTGGATATGCTGGGTAATGCCACGGCTCAAAGGCTGGCTCCCCTTCATCCCCCAACTGTTTCTGGGGCTGAGTGTGAAGGGATGCTGCCGGTCACCTGCTGCTCTGCAAGTGCTTTTCTGGCTAGCTAACACCACAGATTAGTTCTTGTCCTTCTTCTTCTATACTAGTGGTACACTAAATTTCAAAACCTTCTCTGTATTGCAAGAGTTGCTTAAAAATTACTATAGTTATATTGTATTACATTATAATCTATTTTATTCCCACTTACATGGTACAAGTTAAACCCTTCCTAGAAAAGGAAATTTTGCCTGAAGTTGAGTTTTGATGTTCACAGTGTGGTTTTAGTTAAGCATGAAGAAAGTGTGTGGGAAACACAGTCACAAACCTTTTAAAGGCCCCCCCATCATTTCCACAGTTATTAAAACAGGGTTCAGGAGATGCACAACCCAAGAAAATGTGTTAAAGCTGTCAGTGCCCAATACCATCATGCCCAAGTCTCTGCCAGTATCCCAAAAACTCAGGTGTTTGCTCAGGATTGCAGTATTGCAGCTTTTGCTAAATCTTGGCATCACAGATAATTGTGCTGGGGATGCGTGCTGTGCATCACTCACCTCTGCTCCCCTCCCTCCTACTAAATATGCTGGGGAACAGGCAGATACCAGGAGCGCAAGGGCTCAACCAAGCCAGGTGCAATTCTCCACCAGAGTTTTGAGCCACAGGCACTGACTTCAGGGCTGTTGTGAGTAACTCAGCTTCTCCACGTAAAAGGTTAAGGACTTTGTGACAGTCAGGCCGAGTGTATGAATATACCTCTGAGGTCTCTCAGCCCAGATCTCCTCTCTATTTAATACAAAGAGCTAGCATGTAATTACATCTGCCCCTGAGCCAGTAACGCACAGTAGCAAGTCTCACACACAGAGGCAATTTACTGCTTTTCCAACAACTTGAAACCATATTCTTGCATGGTCATTTGAGCCACAAATCACAGGAATGAACAGAAGGCACAGCACTGATACCTCAGTAATTCGTCTGACATGGTATTACCATGGTAAAGCAGGATTAGCATTTACCTTGTCAGACCTACACACCGTACTGTGCCGGGACAGATGGAAGGCTGGGTTTGCTGGGAGAGGACCGGATGCACTGGCTCTTTTCCTCTCCTTTAATCAACTTTGGTAACATTTTGTACCTGCTGAGCTTCCTAGCAGTAAAACTGGTTGCAGTATTTTGAAGTTTATTATATAAAGTAGAATGCAGCACCCTACCAGAAGCCTAAGTGGTCAGAGGGAGATGGATTCAGTCATTTTCAGAAATTTTCAAAAAAAAATTTTTTTTACTTGTAAATGAGCTGTGCAAGATTAGGTATCATTTTTCACAAGCTTCTTCATAAAACTACTGTTTTGCTAAGATCAGGTTGTCCCACTCTGACTTGGTTGCAGGGAAAAAGGCTCCAGGTGCTGGTTTTCAGGGCCAGACCCCATCTGAATCTGTGAGTTCTCCTAAGCTGCAGCGCCAGCAGCACAGAGCCACAGCCTTCTCCAACCACCCTGGACCAGTCCTCCACGCCTCAGGCCTGAAAGTGCAGCCATCACTCACTAAATTAGCCCTAATGAGATTACTTGTGCAAGCAAACACTGCTCACATGACTGTTCAGGATGAGGCCTTAAGCTCTGTAGCTGTCTATATCCACACGTACATACTCAGGCACAACCTCACAAGCATGTTTTAAAGAGTTCAATACAAAAAAAATCAAACCCACATTTCTAAATATTTATTAGTAACCAGCAAAGGCACTGGCTAAAGAATTAAACTACCATGATATTCACTGGTATAAAGTTAGAAACTTGGCATTAAAGATATTCAGGCATCTAAATAGCTGGAACTTGCTTGGCATAACTACCCATTCCATTGGATGAGTCAAGCAATGAAAGACAAGAAAATAATGTCCTGGAAACAACTGAATTTTCCCTGTATCCAAAACCAGTACCTAGAACTCAAGACTAATTGCTAAAACTCAAAGAGAAAATGCAAGTCAGACCAGCAGCTGCTTTCCAGTGGAGTGCCTGGCAGAGCTGCCCAAAACTGCTGGAAGAGAAACTCCTGGGTACAGAGGTAGATAGGGGAAAGACCAGCACACACTTCACTTATTTTTATACCACCTCTTGCTGTCTCCTTGTCAGCAAGAAGGGAGACATGACGAGCTGACAGCTGCATCTGCATGCTTGAAAAATTATCTCAGCTGAAGTCAGGGTGACTTCTTGGCAGAGCCTTTCATGTTGTAACTTACATATTTCTTTCTATTTTTCTTTTTTATTATTATTTTTTCTTCCTTCCCCCCCACCTTTTTTTTTTTTGTACTAGAGAGAGGCTATCAACTGCAGAAGTCAGTTAAACTGTCAACTACAGAAATAAATCTGCTGACTAGTATATTAAAGCACATTTATCCATTCACTGCACACATCACTGTAAAACTGCTCTACTCCTCAAGGTCAGAAATTTTTTTCAGTTTTCAGACATGTAGCCAGCTCCTTCTCCTGTAAATACCTACCAGTATGTTCCCCCCTAAGTCACAACTACAAACACCATCTTACAAGTAGCTTTTCAAAACTTCACCTAAAACCAGACAGATTGTAATATAATATACATCTGTCTTATAACAGTAAACTTTTTAAAATGACCTCTTACTTTATAGGTTACACTACACTTTAATAATCGAAGTATGTACTATATCACTGCTTTTGTTTTAAAAGAAATTGTTTTCACCACTAGTAAATAACTGCATATCATTTTAATTTACTTGATACATATTTTGAATTTGTTTTTCCAGTTGAGTTGAGACAACTAAGACCTCGTGAGCTTGTGACAGACAGGCGTGGGTGTCAGAAGACCTGAATTTCTGATGCGGCATTACTTCATCTGAGCAAATCACCCTGAGTTAGATCCAGTTAAGAACTCACATCTTACAGACAGACGTGACACGATCTAAATTTCATGTACGCGCCTCCTAAATTCAGAGTCCAAGCAGGCATGTACACTCTGCCTGCAGCATATGACCATACAGAGAGGCATCTCAGAATAAAGCCAACTAAGGAAGAACTTGAGATGCCTTAACTCTCATCAGTAATGTCTGGCACAGGGTCCAATGCCACAGGTCCTTCTCATGAGGGGCAGTAGAACGTAACAGGGATTTCAACATTTTTACTTCTAGGGTGATGTGCTCTTCATCCAACAGTGGCCTAAAGTTTTGCAAGTTAACATATTTTTCATTTAGATACAAATTTAAATTCTTTATAGATGAGGTGAGCACAGGCTAAGTTTCCAGCTTCCTAACGGTGTGCTCCAAACATTAAGTAAAAAGGTTGTCACCTGAAAGGTAACAGAAAGAGTTATGCTTTTTTGGGGATCATTTGCATAGTCTGGTGGTGTGTACCAAGACACTCTGATCACCAAACTGGGACCTCTTCAAAGAGCACAGCTGCCTCTCAGCCTGCTCACAGCACTGTAGTAAGATGTGGATAAAACCAGGGTAACTCTGGACTATGCAGTTAACCCGGGAATTTCACGAAGGGAACTTTTCAAGATAAAGAGCTTGTTAAGAATCATTATGCCTGGGACCATAATTAAAACAGACACCCTAGTTCAAAGGCCTCTTTGGTTAGTAAATCTAACTATAATTACTATCTTTCACTCCGTGCCTCTTTATGGGTCCCTCATTTGTAAACTGGGGTTAAGAAAGCACATCTCTCTCTGTGTGTATGAAATAGACTATATAAAAGCACAGCTGTACAAAGGCAATCTTGTTTCTCCCAACTATCTCATGCTAAATATGACTTGGAAAAAATGCAACTCAATTTAATTCCAATGCAGTGACTATTTTTGCCCCTGGATCTAAATATGCAGCAGACAGTTTGCCTCTACCACTTTACATTCCTCCCAAAAATTCACTCAGCTTGGATCAAATTCCATTTCCTTTAAATGTACAAATCCCCATATCATCTGCAGAACGTGACTATCACAGAGAGTGTTTCTATATCAAAGCTTTGAAATATGTTGTAAAGCCATAGCAATGATGCCCTTGTGTAACATCTCAGCTGTAACCAATGCTGACTACAAAGCAAGTTCATGAACTTCAGTTGTGATATATCCAGTGCACCATTTTGTTCAGACTCCTAGTTAAACAGGATTTTCAACAGATGTAGTACTGTTGCTGCCCAGCGGAAAAACTTCTGCTCAACAGCTCGATCTAGGTGCTTTGGTTGGTACCAGCCTCTGCCAATCCAGCTACCTTCCTTATTATTCCCTTCTCTTATCCCAGAATGCACTTTTATATTGGTATTACTAGATCTTTTATCAGTACATATGGAAAAGACTAAGACAGCAAACACCAGCACCCATCACATTCTTCCACAAGCAGGTGCCATATGAGGCGGCAAGTTTTCAACCCACCAGCAAAACTTAATTGTTCACTTCAAGGCCTTCTTATTTGATGAGTAACAAGAAAGATCTATCACGCTTTTTTAAAGACTGCTATGTGTGTTCTCTCTCGAATAGGTAGCCAAGCCCAGCCGCACAGGTACCTCTAATGACAGATACTGCACACAGTTTCCTAGGAAAAAAAAGATGTCTTAGGCTCCAACAGGTAACCCCCTAACAGAGGGTTGCTGGACTCTGTGATGGAGAAGTATGTTGAATGTGTACTTCTAAAAAGTCTTACTACTGAAAGTGAACAAATGGATTTATGTGAGGTCTGTCTCCTCCAACACAGAGATGTTCACGCTCTCATTGCATGTCCTGATGTGGTAACTGGGGGGCCCAGTCAGGCTGGGAAGCCCGCTCTTCCAGACTAATTCTCCACGCTGCTTCAGGGTTCAGCTGTGCAGATACTTGTAGCAGCACAAGAACGGGGCATGAAAGTGCAGCATTAGGGGGAAGCAAGTACAGTTAGATTTATTTTCAATGTCTAAATCAGATGTGAGTGTTTAAGAAGAATCCAAACTGAAAGGAACTCTGTCATGTGAAAATACCTTTAACAGGGTTGAGTAAATGCAGACACTCTTTTCTTGGAGCTTTTAAAAAACAAATACCTTTAATCTCCACCTTTAAGCCCCCAGGTAATCTGCATGATATAGCGATACAGAAAACCTTTCTAATGGCACTAAAACGCCACAGCCATGACAAATTGTATTTGTTAACAAGCTGTCACTAGGGAGCGTTCAAAATAATTATCACCTTTTGTCTCAAGTTAATTTGAATTTCTGCAAGTGTGTTATATGAATGCACTTAGTGGTGACAAGATGTCTTAAGTTCAACAGTGTATTTGCTTTCTTCTGCATGTTTGATGGTTGCATTAAAATAGTTGTTTCTTAAGACAACTGAATACACCGAATACAAAAATATGACAGGATTTTTCATGGTTTTTTTCTCCTAGGACACTTTATGTTAAAAGTGTAAAGCTATCTAAAATGCTGCAACCAAGCACATACAACATCCTAATCTAACAGAGTAAGAAAGAAGAAAAGCAAAAAGGAAACCAAATGAAAGTCTGATATTCCTTGTGATGGAAGTTGCTTTACCTAGCACTGAAACAACATTGCTGCAGACAGTAAGAGTTCCAATTTATTCTCTCTGCTAAAGGCACAGATCTGACATGGGAAGAGCTTCAATAATCTTTCAGGTGTATCTTCCTAAGAAAACACATTCATCTAGTTTAAAAAAAAACCAACACAGTATCACTGTTATTATATTGAAACAAATTTTTCTTCTTAAAACCCTGTCACTGGAATTGCTTTCACTTATCATGTGTACCACGCAATCAATCTACATATAATTACCCTTTATATTATTAACACTTAGTGCTGCACTATATAAACTAAACCTGAAAATATGCTTACAAGTAGCTCAATTTTGCAGCACAAGACCAGCTTTCAAACATGTGCAGTGTAGACTCATGGTTAAACTCTGTTTCATTTGAATATTTGCTTTTTGGAATTCCTTATTAGAAAGGACAGTTGGAATATGGAACTTGGCCAAAACGATGAACAGATGTACTGTGAATTAATTCAGTAACAGTAAAAAAAGCAGGATACATGGGCAGAAGCTCTGGTAGTAACTTTACAATTGAAATTAAAATAATGGGAAATAAGTTGATATCTATTTTTTGATTTTACAGTTCCAAGTCCTTTCAGGAACATATGGTCTACCCCTAGCCTTTAATGGCCTTTTACTTCATTAAGGTTTCCAATTGGTAGGGATTTCACATCTTGACATCTCTCTGAACCTGAACCAGACCTATTGTTAATATGAAGTGGTTTCCTCTATTTTGCAGCTCTTTAATGAAACATAAGATTATTTTAAGTCCATAATCTTCTCAGCAGGATTATTGACTAGTAGGGCTGACCCTAATATTGCTCATCTGAACAGTGATCTGGCAGATGCACTGAGAAAACAAAGGCTAAACACACGTACCTGTCTGGAGGGTCTTGCAGCAAGACATAATAGAGGCTTTATGACTAACTACTTAAATCCGGTTTTATTTGACAATGCTAACCAGATGTCTTCTGGAAAACAAATAAAGTGTTTCAATCACTGCTGCTTAAATACATTCCTTGAATTTGGCCAACAAAGCTAAACAGAAGCTAGAGTCAGCCCAATCCAGCTCTCTGAAGATGAGATAATAAATGAATCATCGGCAGACAGTGGAACAACGAGCTCTATATTATGTACGTAGTTGGAATCAACACTATTGCCCTAGGGGGTGGGGGGAAGGAACAAGTACAAGCAGTTGTGCAGGAAGTTTCAGCAGTTATAGTCTGAAAAGGGGTATGAAAGTCAACATATAGGCCGTTCCAACCATTTACAGCTACACCTTCCTCAGTACATATCTGACACCTTGTTATCTCTCTGCTGGAAAGGACAGAAAGCCCAGGCAGTGACCAGCAGCATGTGCCAAGACATCTCCCCTCATCTGCAACTTGAACAGTGCAGAGAGTATGTCCACAACACCCTTCCCTTCAGAAGCTGGTTATCTCCTAACAGCCTGGTATCATTTAAGTCTCACTGTGTTTGCCCTTTAATACAGTTATTTCACTCTTGCCCTTTATGCCAGTTGTCTCCCAGCTCATGAACAAGTGACAATACACAACAGTGAAGTTTGTACTCCCCAACCTTTTACTTCTTATCAAGAAAAAGTGCTCTATATTGCTAATTGAAGGAACTGGAAGACAACTGCCCCTTGGAAATTCAACTCTACATGTCCTGCTCTGGCTCCCATCACTGCAACTGACTTATATCCACATCTGAGGGAGAACACAGAATAGTTCAAAAAATGTAGAAATAAAGATAGTTCGGGTACATGGTAAGAATTTTTCTTCCGTTCTTTACTTCATCATAGTTTGCAAGATTATCTGAGGCCAATGCATTCTAGATTACTTTAGGCTTTCCTCTTAGGATATTGGACATACATCTGTAACTAACTGCTAATGTTGCAAACCAGCCCAGGAGGTAAACAGGCACACTTATGATACACTCCAAGCAGTAAAGCAAAGCAGCGCTACTACAACTGCTGTCTCTCCTCTAAATCATCATGCCTCATGCCTTATTGACTGTCATTTTTAGAGTATAATACAGTTCACAAAATGAGGATTAGTCTCAATTTACTTTTATTACCAAATATTTGTGTTGTTGATGTAGTCTACAGCTGCAGCATCTGCACTCCCAGCTGAAGACCGCTGTACTTCAGGGACTTCCTCACACAGTGGTTCTTCAGCTGTGACCACACAACCGGCCAGATCTGTCAATGCACCGCGTCAGGGATGGGAGCTGTTCTGTAGTGCTACCTTCTTGACTCTAGTTGAACCCCCACTAACCCTCTCGGCCTCATGGGCCGAGAACACCGCACGAAACACCGCAGTATGTGGCGCTCGTCTCTTCAGCACAGGTGGCAACCTGCCTTAAGAAACAATGCCAAAACTCTGAACAACATTAAACTCACAGCTCTGCTACTATCTAGACCAGACTCACAAAGCTGGTCCAGCCGCTCAGTAGATGTGAACAACATGAGACTAACAGGTCAAGCAGTCCTTCAGCCTTGGAACAGAGCACACAGTGCAAGGGAAGGGCATTGATTTGACAATCCTGGTCCCATGCAGAGCCTCAGCTCCTCCCTTCCATCTGTTGGCTTCACCTCCTGTTTTCATGACTTCCTAGGAGGAAACACTTCCTAGGCATGAAGCAGAGTCACACAAGACTCCTCAATGGTCAGCATAATTTTGTTTCTATCTGAACATCTCTATGTTGAGAAACACCTTCAATAAGATGACCATGAAAACATTAGGAAGAGGCAATGTAAGACAGACTTTCAGGAAAGGTCAGTTTGAGCAGCTTGGCCCCGAGGGTAAGAAAACACGCACCCTGGATGGCACACGTCACCCCATCTGCTTCACCAGGCACTCCAAGGGCCTGGCTCCTTCCCCAAAGGATGGGAAAGTCTGCTTTATTTAACGCAAACAAAACAGTAAGGAAAAATATTGCATCTATCACCACAACCCAACAACTGCATAATTTTCTAAACGTCTAAATCGTATTGCAATGGTACCACGACTATGAAGAAGCTCAGTGGAAAATGTTCTTCTTCCCTAACCATCAGATTAAGCCACTGAGACCTTTCACTTCAAATGAAGTAACACAGCCTGGCTTAAATATATCAAGCCACTGATTCCAGTCAATGACAACTTTAAATTTTAATATAGGTTACATAAAGCAACTTCAGTTCTCAAGAACAGATTTACTGTGCATCACAAACTTTTCACCTTCCAGGTGCTTCATTTTTTAATTCAGTTACTGGACAACAGTGCTTTTCAAAACTTCAGAGGGTATCTGAGCACCTGCATGCCTAAAGAAGGATAGATAGCTTTACCTCAGCTATGAACACATTTGAATGCAAGATCTCACCACTTATACTTGAAAGTAGTTTCATAAAGGAAAAGCACAGTATTTCCTTTTGGTTTCAAAGGGTAAAAGGCTAGTTCATAGCTACAAAAAGCTAAAGTATCTCCCCATACAACATCTACTGTCACATGCTGCATCCACTTTCACACTGTGACAAGCAGAGGATATGCTTATCCTCAATATGTAATATACAAAGTAAAATAATAAACAGCACAAAAATTAATGAAATAATCTTTTCCTTCACCAAACAGAACACTGCTTCCTGAAAGAGCATGCAGAGATCACCAGGCAGTGCACCTATTTCTCTCAAGACAGGTTATATACCATATGTTTTAATATTTCCAACCCTAACCTTTTATTCTTACACCAAGTATTTCTTCACTATTGTGCATGTCCACTACTTCATTTCCTACTTACTACAAAGAAAAGATTATTTTTGCTTTAGTTCTACTCCCTTCCAGTTTGTGCAAATGTTTTCCGGAGACAAAGGGGATTCATCATCCCACTCTTTCTGCACAGAGTACAGTGCATCCTTAATCCAGTGTTATTCATTCCCCACCACCATCTACTGCCCCATGGTTCACCTCAACCAAAGAATATGAAACACCAAAGAGATGCCCAAATGCAAGCTTCATCATGAGACCAAGAAATGCAGAACTAAAGTTTCTATGCTAGCCTAATGGTGCTTCTTATGAGACTAGTTTTCTTCAAGCTCTTCTATGCTATAATCACATAACACTGAATTTATGTCCTACCGATTAAAAGGCTTTGGAAAACTATGTCTTCTCTAAAGCAACAGGTAGAAGTTTGTCAGTTGTCACAATTATGTCACAATTTCAACAGTACTCTCACTCTGAATGAAACTCTGTTCTGGACACAGAACTTTTAACCCAGTTCTCCAAATACCATCAGAAGCACCTGATTTCCTGACTTCCTGATTTCACAGCGCTGGTTGAAGCAGCAGCAGGGTAAAACTCATAAAACTTCAGTTGGTGTCTCTCTTCCTACTCAGAGCCCCTATAGGCAAGAATGAAATTACTGCAAACAGTGTTGAGCTCATGCTGTAGCTTCTCAGGACAGTTACAGGCCACAGCAAGGAGTTATTTTAAAACTGTATGTAGGGAAAAAAATGTGGCTCAACGAAAAAGAGGTTAAACAAATAAATAAATGAGTTGCGTTCACTCAGTCAGCAGTATGAGGCCTGATAAAGACATCATCACAGTTTCTTCTCTCTCAGTTACTACCCTGAAAGCGCAAAGCTGAAATTCACTTCATTACCAAGGAATCATGAGAAAAATCCCAGCAAACCGAAATAACTTCAGCTGTGTAAGCTGGGGAAAGCAGCATATATCACTTCGTTTCACACAAATATATTAGACATAAATTTATTTAAATGGAACGTGAAACTGTAGTAGATACATTTCTGATAAAACTCAAGAAAATCAGTGCATCATTTTAGCCTGCGCAGGTTTGTTTGGTTTTTTTTAAAAAGCCAAAACAAAGAGTGGAAAAAATATTAGCATGAGTGGTTAAAGTTCACAAAAAGCTAACCACAATCAGTATTCTTTTAATCTCAAGCAGGCAAATATTTTTATTTTGTAAGGAACTGGTAAGTGTGCCTGCAAAGGAACAGTAAATGTTCCAAGACTAAGGAGCTGCACAACTGTATTAATCCAATCATAAGTATAGAGGGCACACAGGCTATCTGCTGAGCCATGCACGAGCCAATAACACTGGCTGTCGAGACTCTCCTATTAAATGATAATGAAAAGCACCTAGTAAGAGACGGTGAAAATCAATTAACTGGGGAAATGGCAAGGGAAATAAAATATGGCGGTTGAACACTTCTCTATTCAGACACACAAAATGAAGCTTTCTTCGTGTCTAAAAAGCAGAAATGTCATGATAAACAAATAAAAAAATACAATATTCTTTTAAAAATCAGGTTAACTCTGCAACGTATCAAGTACCTGAAGTTCCTGCTGAAACAAAAAAGGGACTTGAATGAGTTGGCTCTTGGCAGGGTAACCCCCCTTTGTTAAACAGCCAGTGTAAAGAAAAATCTAGGTTAACCTTTCCCAGAACATGGACATTCTCCTGTTATTTTAAACTTACTGTCTGCCGCAGGGACAGTGGATCTGCAGGTCTCCCCGCTGGCTGCCTGCTTCTGTCCTCATGGCTGCACTACCACAACACAGTGCCTCCTATAACAGACTGTATAGATACATCCCCAGTGAAGGTGCTAAGGGTAAAAACTGGTCTTTAAAAATATGCTGCACCCTTTTGCAAGAAACCACTTTTACTACTGGACGACTCCTTGCAAGTGCCTTGTTTCCCATTTCCCTTTTCTGCCCTCAACGCCTTTGCCAACTTCTCACAAGTAGCCACAGCCCTGGGAGTGACACTTTAGAACAGAAGAAATCTCCAAATGAAATACCCCTGATATGGGTCTTACTCCATAAAATGGACTAATTCAGGACTTACTGAAATGGAAGGTACCACTTTGGAAACGTGGAAATGGCCAAAAGAAACAGGCTTTTCCCCTTTTCTATTCTAGATGTTCTTCCAGGTAACACAAAAAACATTTTTACCCTATTGCCTCCATTTGAATGGGTAAATCTTGTTAATGTTCCAGATAAGCTGCAGGCAGAAAAACAAATAAACTTCTTCCAAAGCCTGCAATTTGGATATGTTTGCAAAGACTGTGGCAAGAACTACTGTCCCCTTAGGACATGTCTTTGTGAGTAGCAGCATCTTACCTCTTAGTACTGACTTGAGGTTCAGCTTGGCTTGTCTGTGCAGGTCCTCCACACAAGGTGGTCTCGAGGAGGGGAGGAAGACATTTTCCTGCTGGTGCCATGGAGCAGTATAGTGCACAGACCATCTACTCTCTTCATCTAGATTGGAAACAGCTGCAGAGAGACACAATAATAAGAAAATTAGATGTTAATGCAGATAGCCCTATTATGAAATCCCATCTGTAAATTTGCCACAAATTATCTAAAAATCATGTTTGCCACTGTAGACCCACCAAAACGCTCTCTAGAGCCTCACTTCCCTACAGCTTTCGCTCATTTCTATTCTAAAATAATGTACTGTAGGAAACCTTTCTCTCTTCCCATGTGTATACTTGCTGTTTTATTTATTCTGAACTTGCAATTCCCCCTCCCCTCCCCCAGCTCTCAGTCTTCACAAAGGACATCATTTTCCCCATCCCCTGATCATGGCAGGAGCTGTGAAGTGCAAAATAGCTTCCTCTTGCTCAAAGGTGACCCTGGGAATGTAACAGTCATCATGAGAGATTACAACAGGTTCATTTGTATTGGGAAACAACCTTGTGGACCTCAGGCTTGCTCAAACCAGGCAAGAAGATTCCAGTGAAGCAAATAAATTAACTACTTTCCTTTGTCACGAGTGGAAAGGAGATTTGAACAAAAGCAACTCTGTGGACAAATACTGCTCAGAGTACAACAGCACTGAAGAGGGATGTCTCTGGCCACCTCTGTGCAGCAAACACACGCGTGAAAACAAAATACAGACCTCGTTCAAGCTCAACGTTCCCTACAGACAGTCTAGCAATGAATCAGCCAAAGCACATATTGCAGAGATTTGTTTATCATTTATGTTTCCCGAGAGACTGCCACTGCCTTTTGTTTCAAGTTTATCATCAATAAAAACTTCTACAGTTGAATAGCCTTATCCCTCCACCCTGCTGTAAACAGAAAAAGGGCAGTTGGGGGTCATATTTTATGATCCCCCAGGCACCCTCTGGCCTTCAGCCGGTGTGCTGCACATCCTTGCTTTTTAGCTCTCCAAAGCAGAAAAAGCCACTACAGCTGTGCTACCTCCCAAGCACCTGCCCTGCTGCTGCAGCCCTGCTATCCTGGGCCTCGCTGTCAGCTCTGCATCTTCCCTTCACTTTCTTTGCTGCTGCGCTGCCTGTAGCATCACTTTGTGAAGTTTGTCTGATGCCCCTGTGCCAGCAGAAGGCGTACATAAAACTGAGAGGCAAAATGGAGGCAATAGCCTCCTGACAGCTGAAAAATTACTCTTTCCTTAACACCACTGGGCATCTGCCAGGATCATTTCAGAAGGAAATAACTGGTATTTTTTGAAGAAAATAAGCCATGTGTCTCACTTCAAAACCTATACAGCCTCACGCTCAATGCCTGCTTTTTCCTAAAAGGACTTGTGATAGGGGGAAGGTCCTTATCTACCACTCCTCAAATTTTTTAGCTTAGTTTCAGTCCTCGAAAAAGGTTTCTAAAGACTTTCAGTGTCCTCATCTCTGAGTCTTGGTCGTGCATCCCATCCCCTCTGACAGACATTGGCTGAAACAAGGCAGATACTCATTCAGTCTACGGCCACTTATCCTGTTCTTGCTAACCAGAGGTCAAACCTAAATCACGACAACCAGACAAGTCACCACCAACCTGGTTACAGCATCAATCACCCCGACCTAACAGAAAAAGCGATAGGTAAAGTCACTGAAAGGCACCCTTGCCATCCCCTAACTGAGGTGGGTGGGGAGGGGGGCAAGGCTGGAGGAGGAAGAGGAGGGAAGCACCAACTGCCAAGCCCACTGTCTGGGTGCAGTCCTGCCACACCAAAATGAAGGTTTACTGCTCATGAGAGCAACATCGGCCATCAAAACTACTCAACAGAAGTGCTGTGCACATTTGCCCACTAATCTCTCTAGCGTGATTTGTCTGTCCTTCATGACTTAAATGAAGAACTGTGATTTTAAAAGCCACTCTGAAACTAGAACATCTTTAAGGAACAAACTTTGTCTCAGAACAAGCTTTATGTAGACACCTCAGAGACAAGCCCACATCTGCACAAGCAGAGACAGATGTCTGACAAACCACGAGGATGCCACGACACACAGCCCAACGCCCGGGCACGACTGTCATGACACTGGCACACCCTGTCTTGTCACCAATTTCCTCGTTTCACACGGAGAACTTCGGCTCCTTCAATATCACCGTGACAAAGCATTTCCAAAGCAACAGCGTCCCAACGCAGAGGTCCTAAAGCCCCTCACAAGGCTACCTCCACATGCTCCACAATGATCAACGAAGAAGAGAGATAAACTTAAAAAGAGGCCGAAGGAAGCAGGAGCAAAGCCGAAGGGAACTGCACTTTCCTGCAGAATTGGGCTCCCTCCTGGAAAGACAGGGAGCACACACAGCTACTTACTCTTTCTCTTGAAAAGTTTCATGAGAGATTTAAGCTTTATGTTGATGAAAACCACCATTTTCAAGGTGTGGAATTGCGATCCTGGAGTTGAAGTCCCGTAGAAAGGAGGAGCTGCAGAAAGGTGACTGCCAGACTGATCCTGTTCAAACTCCACACACCAAATTTCTCTCCTCCAGGCTTCTCCCCTCTGCCTTTCTTTCCTGAAATCACTTTAAATCTGTCTACACCTTTCTGACGGACAAAATAATTTACAATTCTTTCACCTGAATTATTCTCCTCGCATGCAACCTTGCGGGCTGAAAACAGCCAGTCTTAACAAGCAAAACGGGAGAAAGAAAAAAAAAAAAGCCAGCTGTTATTCACGTTTGCGCAGGGCCAGAAATCGGGCTTTCTTGCTGTCCACGCAGCTATTCTGCTCTTGTTCTCCTCCTTCCCTCCGCTCTCCAAGTTAGGCTACCGCAGAAAGTCCCGGGGCTGGCAGGTGCTTGCGCTCCTTCCCATGGCTCCAGCCGGCAGTGCCGGCGGAGCAGCAGGAGATGCCGGCACCTTCCCTGCCCCCGCCCTCCTCCCGCCGCACCTCCCCGGTGCCCGCCGGCGGCGGGGGGAGAGCCGGGCAGCCCCGGCCTCCTTCCACTTGCAAATGAGGGTCGCATTTTCGTGCAAATCGGGATGCCCTGCTTTCCCACCGCTCCCAACCTAGCTCCTTCGCCCTCCCCTTCCCCCTTTTTTATTTTCAACCCCTCGGTCCCACTTTATCAAGGATCAAGAGCTGCGCCTTAGCCGGCTGCAACGCACAGTCTCGGTTCTGCGTTGCCTCCCTTTCCAGTCCGCTGCTCCCCCCACAGTCACTGCCATTGCCTGGGACTTCAGCCGACTAATTTTACATATTGAATTTCATTCAGTTACCTCCTAATTTATTCTTATTAGCGTCATCTCAGACCAGATACATGGAAAACAAAATCGAGTTATTTCTGGCTAATAGAGGATCTGTTATTCATCAAACCAAATTTGTGCAGGGAGATGAAATAAACAGCCCGGCTTTTTGAGATGCACATTATATCCTCACGTCTTAAAAAATGTATCTGTACAGAGGCCCACAGCCATGCTTCCTAGGAATGAACTGCAATTTTGTAGAAGTTAAAGGGAAAATTCTAAGCACCAAATGAATGTGCTCAGCAGGGCATGCCCTTCGCACAATGTTCAGGCTCAAGAAGCAAGCCTTCCCTCACAAAGCAAGCTTAGGAAACCCCCTCGGGTTAACAATGAGAAGGATTTTTTTCCTCAGGAAAAGAAAAATGCCAGCAGTGGGGGGCTCAGGCTGACCCCAAAGCTGCAGCAGGATCTGTCCTCTGGAGCACAGCATGTGAAAAGCAGATGCTTCACAGGAACTTCTAAGTTTCACCAAATAGTTGAGACTCAGCAGTGTGCAGAATAGATTGTAAATGAAGTTTGTTCATCATTGACTGAACACACTATTATCAACATTTTATCTGTATTTTCCAAATCCAGAGAAGACCACAATGCCATGGCAGCAACGACAGGGAAAGCACCCCTGCTTTTTGCATTGATTTCCATCAAGCACCTTACACAAAAAAATTACTCTGGCATCAAACTCGGATATCAAGATAACTATTTAGTGTTGGTTTTGAATCGAATACACAATAATGCTCCTGTTAGAAATTTGCCATTATCCATATGTCATTAAAACAGCTTTAAGTGAATGCTTGCTGAACACACTCTGAAAGTGAATGCAAAGTGAGTCCATTTCTAACTCCAGCAACCGTGCCATCCAAGAGCAAACCAAGAAGGTGGTAACTCCTTTTCTAGGGTGGTGTTAATCTGTTTTAGGATGCACGAAGTGCCTTTTCCTACACATGCCTCTTCCTTAGCAAGTTGAAAGGGGACCATTTGCACGGGACAAGGAGACAGTTTCAACCCAGAAAATGAGGGAGACTGGGCTACTGGAAGCAAGACGGACTCTTCACAACGTCTTTATAGAACCTCAAAGAGTCTTGCAAGACCTGGGAAGCAAGACTTGTTCCCTTTTCATGGTCAAGCCCCTGTGAATCAACATGATCCTCGAGACTTTGGAGGGTTCAGGGAACCCTTACCCATTTCACACCGGGCTACAATGTGTGGCAAGTGCAGTGTTTTTGTTATGGCATCCTCAACCTACCCTGGAGCATTTCTCCCGAACAAGCGCTTGATCACTGACCTCTAGCCCTGATCTCTAATCTGGAGGCAGACTTTCAAATCCCTAACAAACAATACCTAAGTTGATGTCTGCCTTTCACCATCCACGCCCCCGCCCTCCACCCCACCCCCCCTCCGCCTCCGACTTTGCTTCCACCTTCCCTCAGGTCATGCTGTTAAAGAGGTCAAACGTCAAAAATGGCTATCATGAGGGGCTACCCCAAAGGAAAAGCCGTCTGGCTACTTGTATCTGCGTCTCTGAGAATCTGCACTAGTTCAACAACAACCAAAACATTTTCCCCACTTGAGACAAACCCACCGACTTCCATGAAATTCATCAAGTTGTCTCAATCCTGCTTTTTAAAACGTTTTTCCGGTCACAAGAAACTGTCACTGCAATTGGCATCTCATGGCAGTTGTCTGTGTAAACACGAAATGACTGTGCTCCTCTGCCCTTTGCCTCCCTATTTTGAGAGGAGAAGGAAAAGATGCGGCAGTTCAAGAAAATTTATACTGCAGTCACTACACAGATAAAGGACTTTAGTCTCCAACGTTGCCATTCCACCAGACAAACCCACAAAAATCCTCGCCAAACAACAACAGGTCCACCTACAATTTACTTGATAGGAAAAATTTAAAAGTTTGTTAAAGCTGCATAAGCCCAACATCAACGGTAGGTGTGTACTCGCTGATATCCTTCTTTAAAAGCTAATGACTTTAGAGCTTTAAAAGCTCTAAAAATGACTCAGAGACAAGTAGCAGACTGGAGAGACCTTGCTCTGTGACACACTTGCTACTCCACCTTGGACAGGTTAATATTAAACCACCACCTCGGTTACCCCATCCTTACAAGCAGGGAGCACACTCACTTGCCACCACACAAGCATCACAGAAATACAAAGGAACCAGGAATACCACAAGGAATACAGACAATATGGACATGTTCAGCAAATGCTGATTTTTACTTCATACTGGATGGGATTGGTCGCATAGTTTGGCTCAGAAGAAACTCCTTCCTAACAAGTCAGGGACTGAAGCAAAGAAAATGAGAGGCACAAGATGCAGTACCAAACAGCACCCTGAAAATCATGACTGTGCAATGAACTCATTAGCAAAACTCTTTTGTTTAGTTCACACTACAATAGTTTTTAAATCCTTGAGTGGTTAAACTGATTATAATTTTCTAATAGAGGCCACATAATCCAGAGAGAAGTGAACAAGAGCAGCTGCTTGCACATGGCATGCCTGAAACGCTGTAGCCATTCCTTCACTCCTCTCCCTGCTTTATCCCCTCTTTAGAGGGGCTTTTCCAGCTGACTTGCTCTGGGACAATCATCTGGGACAGCCACTGCTCCCCACTCACAGTGACATACAAAATCAGCACCTGTGAAACAATCTGGAAATATTCACCCTCCACAGAAATATTTCCAGCCAGCCCCTGGAGGGTGGGAAGAGGGAAGTGGGGACTCTCCTGTGTAGCCCCCATTCACAAATCAGTGCCCTGCACCTTGCACCAGTGCACAAGACCCACAGAAGAAGCTGAGGCTCTATAAAAAGGCAAATGTTGAAAAGTGAAGTACTTGACTTGTTCATAACTACAGTCAGAGCAGCTGCCAAGCAGCAGCCCCACTGTCAGCTGTCCACGGGGACACGATGGAATCAGTGAGAATCAACTAATGTTCTCATGCTACTCACCAGCCCACACATATATGCAATACAGAATTTAGGAACCATTTAAGTTAAAAAAAGTATTTTAGAATAGTTAAAGCAATCCATCCCCGTTCCATCCCACAAACGAAGACAAATTTTACTACTTTGTTTTCATGGAGGAGAGGTAAACCCAACACATGTACCAAGTTCATTAAAGGAACGACGCATCAAACTACTAAAATATACTACCATCTGAAAACTTAAATTTCAAGTTGCAGGCCTTAGCAACTTTATTCAGACAACTGAAAAATTCACATTAAACAACTGTGTAACATTTATGACATTTTAAGAGGAAAGACAAAGTAAAACCACTCAGCTGAGCTGGGAACTGCATCGCGAGAGCTCTGCCAGTGAGACTCTGTTCAATGCTCAAAAGGGAAAGTGGAAATGCTGGCAAGCAGAGGTACTCAAAAACAAATCAATGCCTTTGCTTTTTACAGACACATCAGTCAGTCGCTCGAAATGAGTTTCCATTGTACCACACCACAGCAGCTTGCTGGGGATGCGTGGGGAAGAAGCTGTTAGAGGGCAGTTGTTTTCCAGCATGTCTGCAGGGATGGGTCTGTGTAGGACGTGCTCAGGATAGCTCCCCTGCCACCCCCACCCACCCACTCTGAGCAGCTGTGGTGTCCGGAGGGGTGAGGCTATGGAAGTGACTCCCACGCACCCCCTCCCCAGGCTACACAGAGGCACCCAGGCATCTGCAGGGCAAGCCTGAAACTGAGAAGGGTAATAAACCCTTTCCTGCAGGTCACAAGGCTCCTTCTTGGCTCAGACCAATACCACCCAGCTTTGAAAGCTGCACTTTTATTTCCAGGTGAGACTTCCCCCATGAAGAACATCAAGAAGGCCAAAATGCCTCGAGTGTTTTCAAAATTAGTGCTTAAGTTTTGTGCCTGTTCTGGCCACCTTCACCCATGCTGCCATCCACTTGCTGATGCCTAAATGGAATCCAAGACACCCTTGCGGAGCACAGGAGTCAAATAATTTATGGTCAGAATGGCTTTCTCCCTCCCTTAGACCTCGTGCCAGCTGGTCCTCTCCCGGCATCTTTCAGGGGAACAAAAGTGCACCCTCCACAAAGGCCATTCCAGGCAGCACTGCATTCAGCTGCCCTCCCGTCTCCAGCTCCGCTTGCTCACAATGGCCCCTTTCAAGGCAACCTCAGCCTTGGTGAAGCACGATACTTCCCCAGCTATTGAGAGACTACAATTCATTAAACCTGGGATCAGGAGGAAGAGGAGGAGGAGAATGCACAGGGGAGAGGGAATAAAGGAGAAAAAAGTATTTTATCCTAAAGCCACCACAACAAAAAAACCAAGACGGACCAACACCCCAGTGAAGGGGCAGGGGAGCCAGAGCTGAGCCTGTCCCTGTGGGGGCAGGTATTGCTAGAAAAGAGGGTACCCGGCTGCGCTCTCCTTTATCCAAGCTCATAAAGGATTATGGCTGCAGGCTCTGGGAAAGGGGCTGCCTGGCGTGGGCAGGGGGAAGAGGGAGCAAGATGAGAAGGAGAAGCAACACAACCTAAGCCAGAGAGGACAGAAAAGCAGCAGACTGATTGATCTGATGATCCTATTTAGGTCACAGCACAATAAAGCTAATTCATTCCTTTGACAATTGAAAACATCTTTCCACAGGATTCTCTATCATGCAAACACATCAGCAGAGAGAAAAGGCAGCATTTGGGCAGGGCTGCAAGCAGACAAAGCAGCAGTTTCTTTTGGTTAGAGCATCTCCTCACACACTATAATGGCAGGCAAGAGAACAGAAAACATTTAGTGAATGTGCAATTTTGCTTAAATTGCAAGGCACAATCCTTTTTCCCTTGGCCATTCCTGAGCCCCAGCTAAGGCAGCTTCAGCTCCCAGAGGAGTACTGTTCTCTCTCACTAGCTACTTACTTCTTAAAATGTTACCAGGAAATATTCTCAATTTAAATTCAGAATCCACCTGAATGCTCCTGTGCTATGCCTTCCCCTGAAGAGCTGATCAAAAATGGCTGGGTAAATAAATTAGTCTACAAAATCTTGACTCTCATTTGCCCTAATAATGCACCATAGAGAAAATCCTCTTCTGAATTAGTGATGGAAAGAATACTAGGCAGACAAGTTTGCAAGTCTTCTCGTTAGAATCAACCTGTAGGATTAGGAGCAAAACTAACAAAACCAGACTGCAAAAAATTCCATTTCTGAACTTCTGTCCTAAACCGTCTCCCTGTAATTCCATCTTTGGCAGCTGTGCACTTGTGCATTCACACGAATATCCAAGAGACATCTTCAACTAATCTCAGTCTGCATTCTCCTTACAGGCATCCTGACGGGGGACACGCTGCCTGCTAATTTCACTTATTTAAAGGTCACAGAAAGAATTTTTGTAGCCTATCTCAGCCTCCCCGCCCAACATGACTCTTTGGCATACTTTTATTTATATACAGATTATCCTGATATAAGTGGTTGGCAGATCTTGTTTTTATTCTTCTTTCTGCTGACTCTCAATAAACTCTCAGGGAGTCTCATTTGAGCTTGGAAACATATTGTGTTAAAATTAGACCAGTACATCCTATAGGAACTTTTACAACCTATAAACAAAGAAAGGTTAAGATCCTTGTATCCTAGTTACAGGGCCTGGGACCAGTTCATCACTATATGGGTATAACCAAAACTCTTTATTCTACACCCTCTATGTCATTTCTGATGGACTGTTAATAAATGGATCATTTTCAGCAGGTGCCCAGGGCACACCTGACACCTCAGGCTACAAGCTGGGTTTAGAACCCTGCTTGGCAGAGGAGTGTTCTCTTGTTTTCACACCAATGACTCAGCTGTGATAACTCTCCTCCAGGGAGGCACTGCACCTTCACACCCGGCCTGAGGGGACATCTCTGCTAATGGGTCACAATGGACAGGCATAATAGGCAACTGCAAGGACCTAGACCATCAAAGATTCCAAAAATCTCCCACAGAGCTAAATCACACGTTGTGAAACTCCCCACCCTGGGGGAGGTACTGGGCATTCCCACCTGAACATGAGCATATATAAACTTTGGGTTTGGAACTTTGGGTACCACTCGACAGATCCAGAGGAGGACCAGAAGTCCAACAGGACTGCGACTGCCACTCTCAACAAGACTGCAGTCATTACTTCATCTGAACCAACAGCTTTCCTTTCCATTTACTTTGCAGCCAGTGGGGCCACGTGATGCTCAGCACAGGGGCTAATGAACACTGTTCTGTTCTTGTCACGGGGTGCTGCGTTATACATCTGTCTTTGGGGGCTAAAACCAGTTTCCCCTGTTTCACTGTATTTATTGTAATCTTTTTAGTAAATTGTAACTCTGACTTGTAATCTCTTCTTGAGTTGGGTTCATTTCTCTCGCTGATTTACTTTTAACCCAGCACACCTTGGAAAATACGAACCTGCATACTGCTCATGCCAAAATCAAGCACCATGTACCCGCTCATTGTCTCCCACAGCAACTTGAAAAAAAAAAGTTTTGTTCCTCAGTTAGAAACTTTCAAAAACTTTACCTGAAAAATGTTATCTGCCTGACACAGTGCTAGGAAGATAAGTAAAAGTGAAGGTTAACAAATAATAAATGGGCAGTAGTGACATTTGGAATTGCCCCTAAAGCCCTAGGATTTTTTACAAAATCTGAAAACGAGGGTGTGTTCCAATTAAAGAATGACGCAATCTGCCCTGAAATACAACAGTCTCCAAACCAAAGTAAGGTGTCAAGTTCATATAACAGTCACCTAATAATTACATTGCTGCAGAATTCAGCAACCTGTAGGGAAACAACTGCACCAACATCTGTACATTCACTATTTGTATCTGAAAACCTTTGAAAGTGTGCAGCTATGGCACCATCACATTCACTTCAGCTCTGAACAGATCACAGGCTGTGTAACTTGGCATCATATCTTACAAGTAACTTGCTTCCAATGGTGAACTCTCACTTGAAGACAACTAAAATGTGCATGCATCCACAATTCAGATCAGCACCACTTACACTAAAACTACCAATTTATTTTTGGAAGAGCTTCTGAGTGTATCATCCCACTAATGGGAGATACACTGCAACTTGAGAGATTTCCAACACTTGAGTGGAGACTGGAGATACCACACAAATAAATCCAGAGACAACTATGCAGACCCTAAAAATAAATTTCTGTGCAGAAATACCATGAGTTTTCCAACCCAGACAATACACTGAATAAGTTTCATTCCTGAAACTTTGCAGTAGCTGTTAAGATGACAGTAGTTAACTTCAATCCCGATTCACTTAAATTAGACACAAGCACCACCTAACAGGATTCCTGCTTGGCCATCATGCAAGGAATTGTCTAAGCTGACGCACGCCAAAACTCGATTCACGTCCTTGTTTTTAACCACAGCTGGTTTGAAGAACATAGTTGAAACTACAGCCATTAAGTAGGCTGTAAAGTATCTGACACATCCCATGTCTACTATTCTGTACAGAGCACACACCCTGCTCCAGGAATTAATAAATTAAAACACTGTATTCATATAAGGCTTTGAAATACTTCCTTTTATGTCAGGGCAATTAGCATCCTGCTGCTCTTTAAATTAATTACCAACCTATCAGGAAAAGGCTAGTGTCACACCCAGGGAAAAAATTGTGCTCACCTTCAGCCACTGGACATAAAAGAGTGTCTTTTTCTCTGATGCTGTAAATTATTTATGCCAACGTTGCTACCAGCATCTGCTTAGGGACCTGCTCACACCCACCAAAGAGCAGCCCACTGTTTCTGGCCTAGTCATAGCATCACGTCTGTGGCAAGTATATGACAAAAAAAAGGATGGCCGGGTCAGTTTAAAGCTGAGGCTTAGAACAACCACGAGGGATCACTCAGTTAGGAGAGGTGCCAAACCTGCTTTGGCGATACTGCCCACTTACAAGTTTAATTAGCCCTCCCTGAAACACATCACGAAACTGCATAGAAATCGTTTTATAAACTTCTATCAATGCCTTAAGCAAAGACAAATGTGCTCTGCAGCCCTTGTGTTTAAAACTTTACTGTTCTTAAACTCCTTGTCAAAACACCTGAAGGACAACAGACAAACAAAGGACAGCACTCAACCAGAGAAGGAAAAGTCATCATGGCTGAAATCAGAAATCAGACAGACGGGGATGAGACCTTTGGGATGAGCAGCACATCGCCACGGACATCTCACAGGGCGGCTAGCTGAGCATTCCCACAGAAAACACATCAGTCAGATAACGTGTGTGCCTTTCAACCACAGCATGTACAAGTTTGTCTCCTCTCTAGAAGCCTAGTCTTCTGCAACACCAGTTCATGCTCAGCTGGTGGGAATCAGCACTCACCGGTAACCTAGTTGGTTGCCAGTACACTGAGATAACAATTTCCAAACAAAAGCCAGGAGCTGCAGCCTAACAGCCACAAGCAGTGCTTTGGGGAATTCAGCCTTTAAATTAGCAACAGTCAGGCCACAGACTGCCCGCCTGAGCACAGAAGACATGGGGAGGCTCATTAAGTACCCTTCTGGTATGACTGGAGAGGTGGCGTCGTGGGGTTTCCTATTTATTCTCTTCCAATGACTCCAAGTCACAACTGGTCAGCTTACAAGTCAGGCGCTGTTTCTGTAACTGCTGTAGTGGCAGGCACTGCTTGCAATCCAAAATTCAAGCTGTGCCTTTCCAATCATGCATCATCCCCATAATCCACACCCCATGCTGCAGTGTATTACAGCACCAATTGAGATGTAATTGCGATGAGCCACTTAAAGCATTTTTCTGATTTAAAAAAAAAAAACAAACAAACAACAAAATACAACACAAGAAGGCAGCTCCTCTGCCCCCACTTCTACTTATGCATTAGAATGTCACCATTACTGACTGTTTTGCACTGTGTATGCCTAGAATAGATCAGATCCAATCTATCTGTCAACTGCTTATTAGCAATTTCTTAACTGTGCAACCCTCATGTCTCCTTTTGTCCTTTCCAGTACAGTTTGAAAAAATGTTTTTTAGGGACGTTTTTTGAAACAATATGTTGATTAAAACAAAGGCTCTGACTCCCTCTCTCTCTTTTTTTTTTTTTAACTAGGCAATCTCTCTCAATCCCAGCTCTTCCGAGATATGTACGAAATGCAAGCAAAATGCCATCTGTTGGCAATGAGGTGGGACTAGGCCTTTAACACTGAAATACTCATTTTAGAAAAGTCCAGCTGGAAGATTTAATCAGCTGACAAGACCAAGTTCTCTAAAACATTGCAGATTCCAGGTCCACTCCTGCCCTTCTTTTCACATAATTACGCATATTTCTATTCGATCTGCCATTAACTCACTGCTTCCTTTCTATGAAAGCAAAGAGCTGCCCTTAGTTCTTCCTCTTACCAAACCTGTTGCCCCCCTTTGGCTTAAAAATTCCAGCACGAGTCTTCGCTCTTCCTTCCTAAAGAGAACTGAAGGTGAAGGGAGAGCAAATAAACTCAAAGTAGACACTGGGTGGCTTTTTTTACATCTTGTTCCAGTAAGCTTCCTTCGCACGTACCACATAATTTGTCCCTGCTGCGGGTACCCGCCTGTGCGACAGCGGCTGCTCGGAGCCAGGAGATTGTCACCCCACAGCCTCACTGAAGGAGATGCTCTACAGACCGTGATAATGTCAGTCTGGGGGTGACTGGACAGAAGTCACTCCTTGTCTACTCCAGCCTACACCTGCTGCCCGACAGAACTGCTGAAAGTGGCTGCTGCCTCCACACAGCACAAAAATAAAAGAAAAAAAGAGGTTAAGAGCATATTCCTAAAGTCTCACTTTCAGGAAGAGCATCGTTAAACATCCTACTAGATAATCTGATGCCAGATAAATGCAGCAGCTGGACCAGTACTGTTTGCTTTTTGCTGTAGGTATTTTACACCAATTAACCCCCCTGTGACAAGGTTTTTATTTTTCACTCTAAGAAATCCAGTTCTGTTCAAGACTTACAACTATTATCTAAAAAGACTACATACTTGGAGCAAAAATGCATAAAATACAAAAATCAGCAAGTTTTGTATGCCTTTTGGCTCTTCCAGCCTTGCTCCTGTGAGAAATGATTCCAGCCAGCACTGGTGCACCCATCGGCACAGCAGGCAGACAAAGGCAGATGCCACGTGCCAGCAGGGCTGCCTTCTGCAAATTACCAAACAAATTCAGTACCAACTTGCACAGCAGCACTTTCACAAATCTGCAGTCACCATGCAAGGCACAATGGTTTCTACTCAAATCCCTTGCACTTTTAAATACAGTCATTTAGGTGGGGAAAAAAAACACAGATTTGTTGTAGAAATCAAATCGCATCGACAAGTTCCAGGCACCCTATCATTCTGAGATTTGTTCTCTGAAGACACCACTCTGCCAGTTCATTTTCTCTTTTCCACCACTAAGTAGCCTTCACTTCACTCCACTGTCTCCCATATGGTTAACATTATTGTGACAATTAATATGCAATTAATAAAATGGTGCGATCAACTGCTTTTGTTCACAGCAGCAGCTGGCCTGCATGTTAGAGTGTAATTAGACAAATTAAGATGTACCCCTTTTGTTTGTGGATGGACTGACAGCATCACTCATGCTTAAATGTCACTAAGCCTACTGGCATTTAGGATTATTTAAAATGTGTCTTTTTCTACTAACAGTACAAAGTATGAATAAACCAGACTTATACGCTGCTAGCTGCAATTCTAGAGAAGTGCAAGTTTGCTTTACCTCCAAGATGTTTGCTCAAACCAACCGAGAGGTAAGGAGAGAAGTGATGTATTTCAGAGAATGAGCACCTTTTACTTCAAATATCACAGCCCACAGCGTGGAGCAAGTGGCTCTGGATGGGTGATGAAAGCAGAGCTGATCTACAATTATGTCAAAGCAAAGGTTTGAAAATCTTGAGGATCAAGCAACATGTGCATTTGTCAATGACTTTTAATCAGATTAGCACAGGGAAACAATAAAGGGCTAAAACTCTGTAGTAATCTATCAGACTTCTAATACCATTTCCTTTAAAAGGCCTTAGTTCGGCCTATGCAAGAGCCGTACGGAAGAAATGTGGTTTCAGAGACAGCCCTGAGCTCTTTGGGAGGTAAGAGTAGGAGCAAAAAACCCACATCGTGGCAGAGCAGAGGGCCAAAGATCACAGCACCAGCAAATCTACACAATCCAGATGTCCAAGTGGACAGAGGTGTTGAAGTGGGTGGCAGCAATGCTGTGCCAGCCTGGTCCCACTAGACCTCTCCACAGGAGCTGCCATCCAGGAACCAGACCCCTTTGCCTCTGTGGGGTCCCCCAGTAGAAGCCCACATCCCCATCACCAGTTGGTACGCTGCACAGCCCGTAATGTTCCTTCTGAGCACATAAAGGTTCTCAAACCCACCACATCAGTGGCAAGGTACGGTTTTATTCATCACATTACCACCTACCACAGGCTCTGCAGAAGCAGCAGTGAAGGTTACCTACATTCAAATTGGGGCAGCACATGCCATACACAAAGCACCCAACAAAATACCTAATAAATCAAAGTATTTGCAAGGCAACATGACATCACACCTTTCCAAGGGGTCATTACTGAAGCTCCTGGCTTCCCACTAGTGTGAGGGAAAAAAAACAAGGAAAGGGATGCTCTGTGAGGAGCAGTTGGCACAGGAAAAATAAGGTAGTGTTGAGGAAGCCTTTGAAAATTTTCACGTTTAATAGCAGTTCAGAAGAAAAGACAAGTAACCAGGAGGATTTCAGCTGTAAGAGCACTGCAAGTGCGCCAGGCATCACAGAAGCCCTCTACCAACCACCACAATCCAGCATGCACAGGCACACAGCCCTATTCAGGAGACAAGTGGAAGTCACCACTCTGCAGAGTCCCAGAAAATGGGCTCCAGAAGGGATGAAACGAATATCTGCCTTGTTAATTGAAAAATTTGCTTCTCTACTCCTCCAGCACAAGAGAATACACTGCAGCTATGAAACCTGGTTACCTTTTATCACTTCATCTCAAAGTGCTGGCCTGGGGGAGGATGGGATGCAGTAAGAAACATAGTACCGCAAAATGGATTTTGCTAATGCTGCATAATCTGTTTCTGATTGCTAGTATGACTCCATTAGCCAGGCTGATAAAGGTCTCCCTTAAAATGTTTGTGCCTCTTCCGTGCAGTTTCACATTCTCCTCACCACGTTTTAGTTTTAATCTGGTATGAGTCCAATTTTCTTACAGCACTCAAAACCACTTCTTGGCTTCACTGCACTAGATAAAGCAACTCCCAGTAAAATCTGTAAACATACTATATCCACCATTCATAGACCCCAGAAGTTTTAATCAAATTAAGCACTGAAAAACCTATTCAGTCTACCATTAACCACTATCATCAGCCACAGCCCTTCCAACCTTACTTGTTTCACATGGCGATTTGCACTTACGTTGCTCCACCTCCTTAATTTCAGAAGTTACTCCCTTGCCCCAATCGCAAAAAACACTAAAAAAAAAAAAGTCTCTGAGCCCTCTATTTTTTTCAGACTCCTCCAGACACACTTAAGAGATGTGAATGAGCTCCACACCAAAACCTTACCACCTCTTCCTTGCGCTCCTGGGTGCCACACACAGCTTCTAGTCTGCTCACAGGCAGAGAGAAATGCATGAAACATCCACCACCAGCACCTCCTTGGAACAGCGAGCCCAAGTTCACACCTTAGCAGTGAGGAGTCAGGCTAGCAAACTGGGAACTCAGCAAGGCCTTCGTACTCACGTTTCTGACTCACTTCAGTGTTTTACAACATTAATCTCCTTTTACCCAGTATATTCCAAGTTCTTTTTCATCCCTCCCTTCATCCGCATTGCTCTTGCATCTGAAAGGGCTTATAAGCTGTATGGCAACAGCACAGGAGACCAAACAGTGGACCTCCATGACCTGTCCATAAAAGGACAGGAAGGGAGGCTTGTTTTCCATGGCACATACAGGGAATGCTCAGCAAAAATCAGTCAAAAATGCAAGACACATACAGAAACACACAACAAAAGAGTTATTTATACAAGATCTGAAGTAACTTTGCACAAATGGAGAAGTTCCTTTACTTTGCAAGATTACAGTGCCTTGTTTTAGCCAAATGAACAAAACTTCCAAGAAAGCCCAGCCATAAGACAAGACTCCATTAAGTACACATAAATGGGGGAAAAATCCCCCCATTTTTTAGGCATCCAATAAAAATTATATCCAACTTACTTTTTCTTCTCAAAACAAACCAATTCCTGGCTTTATCTGATGCAATCTGATATGTCAGCTGTTATGGTACAAGCTGGATGCAGCAGATAAAACTGGGAATAAGGGTGGCCAGTCACTTGCATGAGGCTCTGTAAGTAGCAGTCCTAGCCATTCACCACACAGACCGAGTCCTTGTGTCACTTAGGGCATGAGAGGCCACAAAGGCTTGCTCAGTACTCCGCACGGCCCAGAATCTGCAGAGATGGAAAGCAATTCAGCCTTTGTTTCACACTGCTAAATGACAAGGCAAAAAGTGAATCCTCCCAAGTTGCAAGGATTCTGGCTTTTTTTAATATAACATCCTTTAATTGGGAAATTTAAATCTCATAGCTATCAGAAGAGAAACCTGGAAAAAAGCCCTGGCAAATAGTGGATATAAAATACCCAACTTCATTCACAACATCCTATTAATTTATAAATAGATCTAGTTATTATTTCAAATTTTGTATGTTTTTCACAAAACAAATATCACACAGAAAGGTCTCAGCTTACAGATGAGGCAGAGCTGTTGTCCTCAGAGTAATGAATGAAGAAGAAAGCATTCTTTCATGGAGCTAGCAGGCAACAAAACACAGAGAAAAAAAAAATCCCAATAACTGAAGCTACTGTTTAACAAACACTAAAAGTAATCTGATACTGCTATTGGCTCACTGACGCATCTGTAAAAGAAAGAAAAAACTTCCAAAATTCTTACCAAAAACTTTATCATCAAAAAAATCCAGCAAGAGTATACCACATCTTTAAACTTTGCGAATTTGGCAACATATGAAGCGGCAATGGGAACTGCAAGAGGCAGGCAATGCTCTGTCCAGGAGGAGGTGACAGCCTCCCACAGCAGCCGTCACTGCCAAGAGCCTCAGCTTCCCATTCAGCAGGCATTTAAATCAAACCAAACCAAGCCCCTCACAGTTCTTCCCAACCTAGTCAGTGGAGTATCTCAGCTTAACTTTGCTACAGGAAAGACTTTGCTGTAGGAAAGGTACAGCTACTAAACAGTGAGCACCACTGGAGTTTGTAATTGGCAATGAACCTACACGCTCATAATACTGTTTTTCTGGCACGAAGACAGGCTGTTAAAGGATGCGCTCCTGCATTCTGGCTAATTTCAGTCCTACATTGTCTACTTGCACTCAGTCTGGTAGCAAAGAACAGCAGAACAACATCGCAAATGCTGGAAAGAGGCTGAGCTGATAATGTAGAACCTTCACTTCACAATATCACTAATTTAACAGTTTTATCAGAATAGACTCTACAGCTTAAAAATCCTCCAACCCCAACTCAATCACTTGATTATTACAGCTGCTACACTGCACTACAAGTATTTTGATTATTGATTTTTGGTGGCAGGAGCACCAGGGACTACTGCCGCAGACTACTGAGAACACCTCAGCAAGGTTATCCCCACAGTTCCATGAGGAAGTTCAAATAATTTGACTGTATTACGTTTTCAAACAACCCTACACCACCAGGAGTGTTTTCTATAGAGTATAATCAGCATTGTGAAACTGCTCCAAGCGCAGTTCTCATGATGCTGGATAAGGACTCCGAAGGGAGGCCTTTATCAACAGAGATAAAACCCAGCCAATAATCCCCTGCTGTGCTCTGCAGTTATCTCTTGACCTGGTCCCAGAAAGCACTTCCACTCTTAAACACTTTTGTTCCTTAAAATAAACATTAACAGAGTTTAAAACAACACAGCTTCCCTATCTCAAAGAAAAATAGTACCTGTCCCACCAATACCACTTTTAATTGATGGCTTAATTACATCGCCATCTCTTGTTTCTGTGGACAGGAATTAGTAAGAAGGGAGCCAGTGAGGCAGAGCTAGTGTCCCATATGTACAAACTTGCACTGTGGTGGGACTCCAGCACTGAAGCACTAGAGGTTCTCCTGGGAAAAGTCAGGGCAGAAAGCAGACTAAGCGATTTCTGTTATTTACTGTTTCACCAAAAAACTTTCATTGAAACTCCAATGGTTTGGAATCAAAAAGAACGAATAACATGCATGGGGTCATACCAGACATTGGTGAAACTCAAGATAAAGGATGCAGCGATAAACTTGGTCTGAAACATGAAAATTTATCGCTATGGACTGGAAATTGCATAAAATGTGAATGCACCTGGATAGGGAAACATTCCCACTGCATATATAGGAAACACATCTTAGCAATCAGAAAGGCAGAAAGTTTCCCACCTATTTCCATAATTTCTATGCAGAGATCATTAAGTTCTCATCCAGGAAAAAACTGGACAGTGCCTTGAAGTGACTCAGCTATTTAAACATAAAAATAGCTAATCAAAAAATCCCCGTGTTTCAGTTTCCAAACTTTTTAAAAGCAAAGAAGTAAGATCATCAGCATATATGTAACATTTCTAATAATTAGTAACATAAATATTCTTTAAAGTACGGCTTTGTTCTCCGTTCATCTGCATATAGTCATCTTCTGAAAAGTTTTGTAATTTCAATTCAAGTGCATTTTAAAGAGAGGAGATGCTTTCCCTACAGATGCCACAAAGAGAAAAAGGAGGTAGGCTACAGTGAGGGAGCAGAGATTTCTGAGACCTTACCCATCCTCCTCAGTCCCATTTCCACACTCCGGAGAAGCAAGTTCCAATGGGGAGGCTGCTCACAACGCTCTGAGCAACACCTCCAAGGGCACTACAGGAACCAGCTCTGAAAGTCAATGTCACAGCTTTGTAGGAATGAACTTACCTGTCACCCAGTAAGAGAGGCAAAATCACATCTCCACACCCCAGGCTCTCTGGGGCCAGAGGGACCACATCCCTAGAGCTGCTCCCTAGTCCCTCACCTCTTCAGGGTCTGACAGTACAGAGACTATATAATTTTACACAAAAGAAGCATTTTCATTTTCCCTTCTGAATGAGCCGGAATTGACCCTGTACTCTAAAATACAAAAATTCAGCAGATATGAGGGATTTTCTTTCCATGTATTGTAAAAAATTACTTCCTCTTGAAAAAGGCCTGAAACAACTACGTAGTAAATCACACTCCTCCCACAGGAGGAGACACTAAATGAAGCTTGCTTAGCACTGAATGGAGAATATGGTAATGCCAAAGAAAAGAATACAGGTGGTTTCACTAATCAGTGTAAGAATCCTGTGGCGAGATGGGAATTTTTCAATTCCTGGTAATAACTAGCCATTGTCAGATGATCAGTGTGAGACTAATTAGGAAAAGAGAAATCAATACATGTAAATATACTCATGTACTTTTTTTTTTCTTTCTTTCTTTTTTGAAAAGGCCTGGCACAAGATACCCAGCCACCTGGCTTTTGCAGGAAAAGCTTTCTTTGTCTTGTGATATTTCTCCCTCATCACCCTTAAATACACTTTTCTGAGCAACCATTCCACAAACAGCTGGGTGCCTTTGCTTAGGTGGTCAGGAAAAAAGGGGAGACAAGCAATAACGCTAAAAACAAAACAGCTGAACATTGCCATTGTCTGTACTCTTCTCTGCCTACTTCCCATCTGTATTTGCCAGTGAAACTTGAAACTCTTCAGATTAAAAAAAGGAGAGAGTCATCATAATTCATGAATTCTTTCTTCTCACATTCAGAGGGAAAATAACCTTAGACCAAAGATTATTCGAAAGCATACCGGTTTTTTTTTTTAACCAAGTACTCATCAACTGCATTAAGTACCTTTCGAGTTCTGTTAGACCTTTTTCTTATTATTCCTGGCCTTTTCATCCCCTGATTGTTCCTATGGCTTTCAATTAGAGTGCTACATCAACAGCTCCACTCATCTAAAACAATCATTTTGCTGAAAAGGAGCATTACTGAACTGAAAGTGAGTGCTCAAGACCTCTCAAAAACAGGCATACCACAAGCACAAAGACGGTGTCATCCTGTATCAATTTAGCAGCCCCATCGGATACAATATTTGCATACACAGTCCTGAAGCGCAGTACAACACTTTCATAAGAAAATTGTTCCAAATGCCTTCATCCTCCAAAAGAGAAATACGACTATTTTCCCTGTTTATGTCTGGCTTACTTATTTATCTCCTCGATAACGACAACACCACACAAAATGACCAAAATAGCTAAGGAATAAGAACTATCTTACTTGGCCAGAAGGAGCTGTCGTCTTTGCTCAGTAACTTTTTCTTGAGGCGCCCAGGCAGCTTGGTGTGAGTGTTTCCCATTTTGCTGGAATACAGCGGGATAAGTTCCTCCTCCTCATCGTTGCAGCTGGGCTGCCACTTGCTCCTGCCGAGGCACCCGACCATGGGGTCGGCGGGCAGGCAGTGCACATAGGCGATCATTGTGAGATGCTGCTCTCAAGGATGTCCCTGCTGTCCCCAATGGCTAGTTCGGAGCAGAAGGGAGTGGCCTGCTTATAACCCTTCAACGGACGCATTCAAAAGGCTGGAGGAAGAGATCTTCTCCTCCTCTGCACCTAGGCAAGCTAAGCTATTTGGATATCCTGGAAACTGTTTGGAATAGGATTCTGTCAGTCCTTAAAAGAGAATGAAAAAAAAATTATAAAAATCAAGCACCTAGGTAAGCAGCTTACTACAGCTGATGGCTGCCTTGTCCCTGCCCTCCTGTCAGCCCCCAGCTCACAGGCATAAGCAGGAAAATACAGACTGCAGAGAGCTGGGAAACCCAGTCACCTGCCACAGACCTCGGACTACTCCCTTTCTGCTTCCTCTCCAGTCTGTGGCTTCTCTTAAGCCTTATCCCCGATTATTTACCACTCTCTTAACAGGTACTACGGCCACACACAGATGGCCATATCCAAGAAGCTTATTTAAAGCTAAGTTACTATAATTGTTCCGACTGGCAGCTACAGAACCATAACTGGGCAGGAACCTGCCAAGATCCAGAACATTTACCTTCTTCTAGAATACAAAAGTAGGAAAAAACCATACAGACTAAAGAAAAAAAGAGCAAACTGTCACGATCTCAGTACTTGGATTTTATTAATAAAACTCCATTTCTAAGTCAGAATGATAATGACTGTCACCAAAACATGACACTATCTTCCTGGTTAGACTACAACTAGACTGATGCAGAATACAAAGCATAAGCAGCTATCAGCTTGCACTCAGTACTTCATAAATGCATAAATCCTCACAATGCCTCTAGAGGGTAGCTATTATTCCTATTTAAAGATGAAGACATAGTCTCAAAGGGATTTAGTAACCTGCCTACAGAGTGGAAAAGCCAGGATTATAGTTGAGGTATTCTCAGTTCTTTAGCCTCATCCTCAAGTCACTAGTCCATGGCACCTCTCCCAAATCCTGCACTACTGTGCAAGTTTCCATGCTGGTAACAGTGTCAACCCTAATCTCTCATCCCCTATACAATTTTTCTCTGGGATCCAGGAAGCACACCCTTCCTGGGCTTCTGAATTGGCTGCAACAGCACAGTCAGACTGAGACAGCAAGGAAAACGTCAGATAAAGAGAGCACCCTGCATAAACTGCTGCCTTCAGCAGCTTTATGTTGTTTTAGAGATTATAAGGGAAAATATTTGGTTTTAAAAATGGGAAGATAGCAAAACCCTGAGTAAAGTACAACAAAAACCAATTCTTAGTCTGCTTCCTTAACTGTTCTTTATAAATACTTTGGTTGCAGACCATACCCTTAATGAAAGTGTTTGCTCTACATACAGGAGCACAACAGCATCACGTAAGTGTTTACACATATTAGAAAAGGCTTTATGTGCTGTTTGGTTGATAGCTACAATAAACTTTTGGACAGAAAAAAAATAAATCACTGTTTAACAACAACAACAACAAAGATCAGATCAGATGCACATCTCCTCTTTCTCCCTGACACACACACACATCTCCTGCTTGCCTTGGTGCTGCTGCCGCCTGCACTGGCAGCTGCAGCCTGGGAGCAGGGTGTACACATCAGCTGCCCACAGGCACTGCACCAGCATGGCATCAGCCTCCAAACACACAAAACACAGAGCACTATCCAGCATAAACTGTCTACAGTACTGACTCAATGACACTGGCAAAGTGTTGAAAGTCTGCAAGAAAGTGACTAGTTTCTTGTTTGGGCTTTTGGTTTCTTTTTTTTTTTTTTTAAACATCCTGTTACTTTGCACAGCAACCTGAGCAAGCGATTTTCATTTTAAAGTGTTCCATACACATCTTGCGTAGTTGAATTTCAGCAAACTCGCAAACAGATGAAAACAGGTCTTATAATAAACCATGTCAGGTACTTTCAGTAAATAGGGGTGAAACAAGCCCTGTCCACAATTTTAAGTTTTTTGGCAACAATTTCAAGTATCTACAAAAATATATAGGGAAAGGGGAGAATGTGCCAACAACATGGGCAACAGTCGTACCACTGGCTCATCAGTACATATAGCAGAAACTCACCAATGTACACTGAACGCTGGCAAACAGGCTTTTGAGGCAAATACAAATTTACAAAGCCAAGTACATTTACTCATCAGACAATGAGAAAGACAAACTATGACTAACACTAGCAGAGCTCAACCACTCATCAACCACGCTGATATTCTTGCATCTGCGGAATAAATGAGTGTCTAGACAGTTTTCCTGGGTTGAATGAAACCCCAAGAGCGCTATTAGTGAACCAGTTCAGAAGGAGGCCCCATTAACACATCCCTAATGGGACAGTATTCCCACCTGCAACCCACTTGTCTAGCCACTGTGCCTGCTGTCTCACCCTTTCAACTCCCTGTGATTATCAGGGTCTTGGGAAGAGTCACTGTCATAGATGTGACGTACAAAACTTCTGAGCATCAACAGGCTATTGATAAAAGTGTGCACTAGGGCCTGCGTTTATTTCTCCTGCAGACAGGAACAGTATCTTTTAGATAAGAATACAGGTGGATTTCAGTTATAGGGGTTTTTTATTTTAACAACTCAAAATCATATTATCAAACTACATTTTGAAAGGATACTGGCTAATGTTCACATGCAGTCTTTTCATCTGTACGTAATCACGTTACTCAACACAGAAGTTAAGCGTAGATCTAGACACCAAGCCAGTATTATCAGGTAACATGCAGTGCAAACACAGGAGGCAAGAACGCATGGGACACCGACAAAATTCAGTGCTCAGCAGACTCCCATGCTCCCAAACACTTATCAAGATGACACAGGATAACATATTGCCCTGAAGTCCCCATGACATTTACCATACACTTCTGTAGCTACAGAGATACTCATTTAGCCATGTTTCCAATGCATGCTCACGAAATAAGGCTGATGCACAATAATGGGATCATGGCTGAAATCCAGTTTAACAAGTATATTTACCATATGGTAGGCATTAATGTCACCAGAAATTTTTTACTTGAAGAATAAATCTGTTCTTCCCTGAAGCCTGGAAGACTTTGGTAACATAAATGATAAAAGATCTGCTGACAGTTATGGTCTCACCTATTAGCAAATGCAAATAAAAGAGTTGGGAAGTTGTACCATTCTCATGTGAGAAAGACACTGTGTACATTGCCTCTTCCTCTCCTGGTCTTCCCCCCAGAATCCCCTAAAAAGAAACAATTATTTTATACTATGCCTATATGGAGCAAGAACCCCTCTAAATTTGATAAAGTCAACATTTTTGACAAAGCTTCTGACTACACTTCACTTATTCTACTGAAGCTATAGTGCTGCTTTATTTTTTCAAATACACAAAAATGAGGCTGTTCATTTTTCTCAGCCTTGAGCTATCACTTATATAAAGATTTTTCCAAAAATAACATTTTATTTCCCTTATTATTCTTTGTCAAGCCTTTAAAACCTGAACTATTAGTAATGCCAAGTATGAGTGCTCTGAGCAGACTGTTAAATGTGCATATTCATTTTTATCAGCATATTTCATTTTTGCTAAACCAACTCTTTACAGTCAGGCTCTATTAGAGAGAGCTTGAATAATTAGGGTGAAAAATTATTACATTATACTGGAAACAACATTTGGTCTAAAGAAAAAAGATCATTAAGAGTTTGACAGACAAAACTGTGACTAACTCGGGAATCACAATGAACAAAATTATAAAGAAAAACCAAGCAAAGAAAACATTAGCGTTACTGGACATTTTACTGGACAAGAATATATGCTCCTGAGCTCTGAGAAATGATACTGATGACTTATTGCACATAGGAGTTTAAAAAACATATAGGATACATCTAATGGGAACTCAAGGGACTTGGAATCACAAAGGATGGTCAATGTCAGCCCTACTCTGGCATTAAGATAATCTTTATAAATATGCTACATAAGAAATTGTGTCATCAGTTTTTATGTGCAATTTGTAGATCCTCTGGATAGAAGATAATATGCACCATGTAATGAAATGACAGTATTTGCATGGACACACTGCACAACAAAACCATCAAATGAAGTAACTCCTGATGCAAGCCCAGCAGCCAAACTGGAAATTAAAGAGAGCTCGTAGAAATCCATGGGGATAAACTTTGCCCTAATTAGACAGTGACTCTATTTTTAGCTGTGATGGGTTAATGTGTTCTGGGCTTTTTGGATGAGCAGCTGGACATTTTAAATTGTTCTTAAATAGTTATTTTTAAAACAAAAGGGGAAAATATTTATACATTAAACATATTTCACTGGACTATATAGCATTAACTAAGCTTTAAAATAATACTCTCACAGAGAAGTATCCTGCTTTTACAGGCAGACAACTTGTGACACAGCAAAAACGAGGACATGTCCATCACAGTGGAGCACCCCAGCATCCTTTGGTAGGCTGTCAGTGGCCAAATTGGATACGGGAATGTCCTGCTCTCCTGGACTGTGCATGTACCTTTCCTCTTTCCTGTGAGTTAATCTAGTGTGCAAGGACTCTTAAATCACAGTCCTTAAACAGACATACAGCAGACAAAAGCTAAAGAATTTCAAAACAAAGAGGAAAAAAATCCTTAAGGTATTGTAATTTGCTTTTTAACTGAATATGAATCTCTCAAACAGGAAGTAATCAGGAGATCTCAGCTTTACAGTGTTTAAAGCAAGTCCAGCATTTGAGGAGCTTGTAAAATACCAACAGAAATGGGGTGCAAGGAAGATGAAAGTGACCCAAGGTGGTGAGGATGGCAGGCACTGCTGCCAGGGTGCACACAAAGCTTCACGACGTTCTTAAAAGCTCTCTCCATTTGGCCATATTCACATTCTCCAGCATTAGCCCTATCCCTTACTACTTCCATGGATGCATTTTTATTATATGCTTGTGGTCTCATAGCATCTCTGAGCTTTTAACCTTTTTTTTTTCAAAGGATGTAAATAATAAGGCCTGTGTGGCTTAAAGAGCTCAACTAGCATGACAGCTAAAAGCAGTCCTAACAAGCAAATATCCTTTGCAAAATGCTACAGCAAGCATCACTGACAACTGTGTACCTAACAAACTGGAGGCAAATCCCCGAATCCTGGAGCATTTAGCTAACTTAATTCCTGGTACCCCCATAGCCAGTCCTACATTCAAGGTGTCATCCTTAGGCAACCTCATCCCTCTGCAGGGACACCGGATCTGCAAACCACTGGATACAGCAGGCACCATCGTAAGAAATCTATGTGCCTGTACTTCCCTGCTGCACCAACTCTGAACATACCCATTACCCTCTCTTTCATATCTTAATTTAATTTTTCCTTTGCTGTTATGTAATAGCCCTCTGTAATTATTTTAATTCAATGAGTATTTTGATATACAGCACATATATAATATGCTAGACAAGAAAAACACACTTCGTGTTGCATTATTGGCAGTCCCGTAACACTTCAAAATACATTTCTGTGTTCTAATTATTCCTCTTTACTTTCAATTAGAAACCATTCTTAAGAGCAACAAGCAATGTCATACGTTTGATATTAACTCCTGATCACTGCTTTGCAATATTTAAATGAGAAAGCTAATAAAGCCAGCTGTATAAGCAGCAGGTAACTCAGAAAAGCCTTTCTGTGCCTTTCTAGTTCAACTTTGCTTATATACAGAAAGAAAGACAAAGTATTTTGGTTAGTGCATTCTGTGAACCAGACCACCTTCGGGAAGGGGGTGACACCCATTTGGGGCAGTGGACAGAGCCTTTAGCAAGATGGAAGCAATTGGATATTACTGCTGGTGGGTGACACAGAAGCTGTTCTTGCTGCCTTACTCTAGTGGTTGGATCTCACACATCTGCTGATCCTTCAAAAAACACAGAGCAAAGGATGACGCTGCCAGAAGCCAGGGGAGAAGCAGTTTCCAGTCTGGGGCCACAATGGATGGCCAGTGTTGGTAATACTTGTACACCCACACATTCTGTGAGGAAAGGAGACACATTCTCTACCAGCTTATTTTGCAATTCACATTAAACAGCAATTCAGACAGAGTTGGTAGGATTACCCAGTTCAGGTCTGCTCATTAAACTCATTACCATGGTAACAGCAAGAGAAAGAAGTCATCTCCCCACTCTTATTATGTCTCACAATTCTTTTTTAACGATTCGAAAGCTCTAAGAGGGAAGCACCTTCCTGATATAGAGCAGCAGCGACCTCTCTGTCACACATGCAGGTCACTGGAAGAGTCCACACCCAGTGGGATTTTTGATACAAAAACCAAAGCAATTTTACTTTACAAAAACCACAGTCAGAAAGCAGCCTTCAGCGAGAAGGCTGCAGCCTCCTATCCCTCCTCCTTCTGGAGGAAATGCTCTGCTGAGGCTTCCTTGTGTTCATGTACACCATCCCTGCTGTCAAAAACACAGTGCCACCTCCTGGACACACACGTTCCCACGAACGCCTGCTTTGTCCAGGTGTGTCACGGAGAGTCAGGAAGGCTTTCAAAATTAAAATAACAAAAATTATATCAAGAATTCAAATCTGTATTGAGAGAATTCACTATTTTTAGTGAGTACTTCTAAAAATGTTTTGGTTTTACATGGTCAGCGTCAGTACCCCATAAAGAACTTTTAAGCTCTGTGTAAGATGAGGATGTTGTCTACTTGAACTTTAGTAAAGCCTTTTAAAGTTTCCCACAGCATTCTCCCGGAGAAACTGGCAGCCCATAACTTGGCTGAGTGCACTGTTTGCTAGGTAGAAACCTGGCTGGATGGCTGGGCCCAGAGAGTTGTGGTAAATGGAATTACCAGTGGGGCGGTCACTGGTGGTGTTCCCCACAGGCCAGTCCTGTTTAATATCCTTTTTGATGATCTGAATGAGGGCATCAAGGGCATCCTCAGTAAGTTTGCAGCTGATACCAAGGCTACTGAATCAAGATAAATTTTAAGTTGAACAGATCATTATAAACAGTTTGGTTCTTTAAAAAAAAAAATCAATCAGCCTTTATATTTATTTTGCACTAGATTTTTTAAAAGACAAATGAGAGTAAAGCCACACAAATTAGCTTGCTAATTCAACAACCAGTTTCAAAATGTTTAGCCTGAAAGTAAAATTATTTGTAACTGATTTGAAAACAATCCTTTAAGATGAGAAGCAACCTCTGCACAGGAGAACAACATGGGAAACCCATAAAGATCTCTAGGGTGGAGCTATACTGCTGTTGTCAGCCACCCTGCTCCAGAGCATGCACTGACTCATAACGATACACATGGACAGACTGAAGATTGACAAAAATAAGGCTTTGAAAAGAATTTAAAACTGCCTTCCACATATCCATTAGGCAGGAAAAATAGCTTTGCATTTTCTTCTGTTCTCCTAATTTGACAGTCCCATTTACTCCAGCACTCTGCCTGTAAGGAGAGAAGCTTAACACCAAACCTTGCATCCTTCTTCTTCAAGAAGGACTCAGTGTTCCCATGATCTTCTGTTTTCCAGAAGGGTTTGCATGAGGAAGGGCACCTATCCACAGGGTCCTGCACAAATAACGGCTCCTGGTTGCCAGAAACTACAAAAACCTCCTTGTGATCTTGAATTCATCTGAGGACAAAACTGGGACAACAAAAAGCAAACCTGAATGGCTGAAGAAGGGTCTGTTTGTGCATTCAGATGGTGGAAAGCTTTTCTCCTATTAAACACAAGGCTCCCTGCAAATTAAACCTTCAGGAAACAGTCTCTAACTTATCGGCCTTGATAACGAAGGGAGGAAAAAGCTGGATTTTCCTCATTACATAAGTGTCATTCCTCTTTATCCCACACAGGCATGTTAAAGATGCAGCAATTCTCTTAAGGCTAAAAAACACACAGAACAATCCAACATTCTGTGGCAGAGATGCAGACAGAAAACACATTCTTCTTCTAAAAAGCAGGATCTGCTGATGCTGAAGATACCTCTCCTTGAGCACCAGATGTTTTACTACGTGTATTCACTACAGGAAATGGCTAAAATTCTTTCTGTTTCAGTACTACTGATGGGTTTAAATTGAAGTGGAGATGTATTAGAAGTCAGAAATGGAAAGAGGCCAGGATGCTATGCTGTACAGAGCAGATTTCCAACGTGCGTCTGGATTAGAAGGATTCACAGGCCAAGAAACACCTTATAACAAGCAGCCCACAGTTAGACACAGCAGTATCTCACTACATGCCTAAAAACAGTGCGCCACAGGAAAAGAGGAAAAGAAAACTGAAAGGTGTCAGTGAAGTCTGGGGACCCTGTGAAAGCAGGAAATCCGTAAGATAAAACTTCTAAGGATAGTGCAGCACACCTGGCGACAGAAAAGAACAGGAAAAGTCCAGCAATCCTGACCAGGCTGAGCTTTTGGGGAATTTTCCGCCCCAGCAGCACCTGTTCCTGAGTCTAAAGGAAAGAATGGGGTAAGCAGGGCATGCCTGCCAAATGGTTTGATGGCACGAGGACCTGGGGCACACCCTGCTCCTCATCCAGCCTTTTCCTGTAGCCAGCCTCCAGTGAAGCAGACAGAATGAAGAGAAACTTCAGAAGCTGCAATAACATATTTAAAGGGATAATTCTTCCTGGTCTTCGCAGGAGGACCAAGAGAAGCACTCAAACATGGGATGATGGCTACAGCATATGCAAAGTACAAATGCAATTCTGTCCCCAAGCTTCCATATAGTCCTCTGTCACCAACTTCCCTTAGCAGCTCCAGAAATTCTGACTTAAACACTCCACAGCCTTATCATGAGCCATCTAAAAACATTCTTTGTCGCCATTATCCTGTTTGGATGTCTGTTTCACAACTTCCCTCCTCAGATGGTTTGGAACCTTTTAATGTCTGACTTCAATTAATTCAGAACACATTTGTAACCATTTATCTTGTGCCAATACTCTCCCTGGACTTCAACAGGTTTCCTCCCTCCTTGTGGTATTTTCCTCACAAGCTACCAGCTAGACTAAATAAGCTATGCTTTTGTAATCCCCTCTGCATACGACCAGCAATTAAGTTTAAAATATTTTGAAGGCTCAAAGTCCAGATAAGTTACACAAGAGCTTCAAATACCAAAAACACTTTCAGAATTTTTAAAAAATATAGATAGAAAATAGTGGGATGCACTAGGGGACTGGGATAGTATTAGGAAAAGATGCCTTAGGTAATTAATAGACTGTTTTGACAGCCATTAACCACAGGCAAGATCACAGCTGTGACTGGACTCTGAATAAAAGAATTAACAAAATTTCCATTTCTTAATACCATGCAAAGTGCTTTCACCGGGAATGGGTCTCCCATTTGACAAAGGCTTATGGCATTTCCTGGGAAGTAACAGCAGCCTTCTGAACAAATGCTGCTGGGAGGGAGTGGGGCAGGGGGAGAAAGCCAATGTAGAAAAGTGACAAGCATAGAGAACACAAATCTGGTAACACAATACTTATACAACGTGAAATCATTAGTATGCTTAAACCACTGAAAAATGTATGAAGATATTTATAGGTTTCGAGTATGTGTATGTGTCTCAAAGACCACTTCAACACGAAATTCTTTCAGTCCTTATGAATCCAATCAGCTGTGCATGCTACTTTGACATCTGTTTTAATGGTCTGTAGCCTGCATGTTTTTTTCACTGCTTAAAATTAAATGCTGGCTTCTCGTTGCAATTTGACAGAAATTCACTGCCCGCTACTACTGCTTTACACAGCGACCACCAACTGCATTGTACTCAAAGACCTCCAGACAATACAGTGGGTTAACAGATACTGTTCAAAAGCAAACATTAGCAGGTCAAGGAAGACAGCAGATGATCTCTCTACTTATGAACTGCTGACCTGCAGGCCCTCGGCAGGATTTCAGTGCTGTGTGAACTGTGCAAACAGCTCCTGTTGTATTCTGCAGTAAAAACCCACAAGCGGAGCAGAAAGGCAGAGAGAGGCTTAAATGAACACGTGAAGTAAAAACAGAATATAAAGAAAAGCTTTGTCTCAATTATACATTTGTGACAACAAAGGAGTCAATTTCCATAGTCTTAAAGGCTGAACACCGAGTCAACTAATGGACTAAAAGCATCAAGTATTTTTGTCTGTGTGTATTTATACTGTGCTGCATTGGAAAAGCACAAGCTGAATGCAAGTACTGAAAGCTAGGCGCATACAGCAGTCTACACATGAGATCTCCACATTTCCAATCATCAGCTAAAGATCTACTGAAGGAGAGCTTCAAAACTAACCAATTCTGCAGCTGAATCTCTCTGACTTGCCCTGTCACCATATCACTTTAGGGTAAAAGCCCATGTGCCCTGGTAAAGGCTGGTGTACCTGCCAAAAGAGATTTTTATCTAATGCCTGAATACGTTCACCCTGCTTCACCCATTGCCATTGGCCTTCTTAAAAATTCAACAGAAAAAATAGGCGCCCACGCCCTGTTCTATGACCAAAAACAGCAAAGCAAAACCACAGCAAACAATAGGCATTCATTCTGCAGGTTCTGTGCCTGTGCTGTTTGGTGGTCTCCTCAGAGACGGTCAAATAGAACAGCTCCAAGGAGTGAAACAACACACTTACACAATCAGCTGTATTCATGGGCACCCTCTGAATCGCAGAAACAAGAGCTGGGGTATGCCACTCTCCTCCAACAGGTCGGCATGGCATGAGTATTCCCTGGAGTTTCTATTTGCCCAGTCTGCTACAAACAGAGCTGAGAAACAAGCCAGGTAGGCAACATGCCACCCAGGCACTCTACTACCTTTGGAAATTCACTCAATTTTTGTATGTGCTGCCTTTTTCCAATGCATTTAGATTGTAAATTAATCCAAGCGTAAACAGTGTTTTACTTGGTGTTAAGTACATCGCACAATAGGACTGTCGCCCTAGGTGAAGTACTTGAATGGTACTGAATATACACTTCTACTTTTAAGTATTTATGAGCATTGACTCAGTGCAGCAAGAATGTTATTATCCAGACCTATAATCTTCCTTTTTATATGTTCAGTTTCATTCTGTACTTCCAGGCACAGTTAGAAGCCATTCCCATTCACGGCTACCTGACGGAGAGAGGCTGGTCCTGTACCAGATGCTGTCAACCACACTCAGCCATGGATGTATCCTTCCCCACCCTCCGTACCCCCTCCTTCCTTCTGTGTGACATAATAAAGTTGTAATTAAATGAACAAAACCTTCAAACTCTACACAGTCTTAAAACACTAACACCTCTTTAGCAATTAAGCAAAAATGGATTTTTTTCCACAGCATGCGAATACAGTGTGTTTGGCAGAGCTCTCTGTGGCTCTCTTGGCATGCCAAGGATTCACACAGGTGTAACTGTGAACACTTCATTCAGCTAATAGAGTAATCAGCAGTCCCGAGACGAACCAAGCAACCCTTCGCTAGAGTGGGAATAGGAAAATCAATGGAAAAAAAAAAAAAGGCTGGAAAAAGAAGAGCAAAAGGAGTCACTCCATAATATACACAAGAAATGAAGAAAAACAGCAGAGCTATTCTTTCAGAAGATTTTTTTTTTTTAACTTAAAGTCATATGTTTGGTACTTAAAACTCAGTTTGTACTAATTCGGTGTTTGTTCAAACTGTCTTTATACTTTGAAGAATTGCTGATGAGAAACGTCTTCAAAGTTACTCACCCTAATAAAATAATACATATGATATAAAAAACAACTGCAAAAAGGATGGGTCCTATTCCAATTACACATAACTCAGAAATAAAAAAACCTGAAATTAAGTCAGAGGAAGAAAAGCCAGAAGATCAATCCCAGGCTTAAACTAAACTTATTTAATTCTGCCAGGAATTTTCACTTTGACAGATTCTTTCATTTAGATTATTTGAAGTACCCATCCTCATTTTGGCCTGCTGCTGCACACACAAAAAAAGTAAAACTTTTAACAGAAAAAAGAAAGTGACTTGTACACATTTTTCCCTCTCTAGTGCAACTTGGAAAATACATTTGTTTAAAGACAGAGAAAATCTGTTTCTGATTTCAAACACTGGATATTTTATGAGAAAATTGCCAAGAAAGGAATCCAAGGAATGTTCTTACATGCACAGAACACATGAGATAACTGGTGAGCATTCCTGTGATCTTTTACAGAAAAATAAATAAATAACTAAATCTGTATTTCTAGCATGGAACTCCTCTTCAGAGAGCAAGCAGCACATGCCTGGGATTTTTCACTGATAGCTTCTATCATAACTTCTTGCTATTATTAGTATAAAAGACTTCCCTCTGAAATCCACAGCTGTAAGACAAGTAAGGACGGAAAATACTTCCCAAGTGCAGGCAAGCAGTAAGGACACATGCCTGCTTTACAGCACTTCTTGGCAATAGTCTCATTCTACAATTCTATGAAGGAAACAGAAACTTTAGGCAAATATTACAGAAACGTGAGCTCGGTTTTTTTCAGTATATGCCAATGAACTGGCTCATGACGTTTCTAGGAATTAATTCTTTTACAGGAAAATTTATTTAAATATTTCATTTGTACTTCACCTACATCCAAAAGACCGGTAACTGGGACGCAGTATTGCCTCCGGTGCAGACACCCATTTTTGATCAAACACCAATACAAGCCACGTTTCCCATGAGGGGGGTCAGCCGGAAGGCTGTGCTGAAGCAGCAAGTGAGGTGCGAGGGCAGGCTGGCACCTCAGCCAGCACGGGGGAGAACTTGGGTCAACCTGAGAGCAGGAGACACTGGGTCACCCAGCATGCACAGGCAGAGACACCTGAGTCTGAGCACCTATTTTCCCCGGGAAAAAAAAATTAAAAATTAGAGGCAACAGGCCCCTAGAACTCATGAAGACCGATTTCTAGAGTGGGGATTTCACCACCCACTCCACGTACACCCAGCGCGTCCACACCCAGTGAGTACACTGGCTCAGACCTGGGATTCATTTATCAAATCGACGAGACTGCTTGAGAGATCAGACTGAGAAAACACTGCTGGGAGCTGGCCTGAACAATGACACTGCTTCTGCCTGCGCCCTCAGAGTCCAAACAAACCAGCACCTGAAAGGCAGATGTGCCCTGCTGTTCAACAGACAAATCCTCCTTCCTATGCAGGCTACAATCAAGCCAGTAAAAGGACTGGTGTGTAACATCTCTCCTTTGCATGTTGAGGTTATCAATGGTAACACTCCAGCTAATTATTTCAGGATCATCATTTTCAATGCATAATAACATAATACCCAGTAACTGCTGCTACTCAAGGTAGGGAAAAGTCTACTCCAAACTAACAAAATAGAGCAAAGCACAGTGACACGGAGTGCAAGCAAGCAGGAAGGAATTAGCACACATCAGAATACATTACTATGCACCACAAGTATCCAGTACCTTCACGCTTTGAAGAGGAGCCCTTAGATGGACTTTTGTATCTTATAACTAGCATCTACTCATAAATAAAACCTGAACATTTTGAGAACTCTTTTCCTATATATTTAAGACGTTAGAAAAAAAGAAAAAGCTATCATAATTCCATTTTCTTATGGAAGACAAAAATATTTTGCTTCTGTACAAGCTCATTTGCTGCACATAGGACAACCTCTGCAAACTTTACTCCTTGGTTCATTTTTAGTCAGGCAATCTAGATTACAGAAGTCTCAGTCTTTTTAGCTGCCTGGTTACTCAACTGGCTTGAAAACCTTTTACCTATTTATACTCTTCACTTAAACATCAACTTTCCTGTATCACTAAGTTAATGCTTCAGCAAAAGTTTTATCTTTTATTGTTTTGTAATTCCAGTGATCTGTTGAATTGTTGTGAATTGAAAACCTATTGCCGTGGAGTTAAGAATGTTAAACAGTGGAAGTTTTTTGTACACAGGAACAACTAAGATAAACCACTGCAGAGCAAATTGTGTTGTGCAATTTATTAAGATTTTCTCTAGAAACATTCTTCTGAAATTTGCAGGAAAATAACTTTTTAAAATATCTTTTTAAATTTATGGTTGGCAATTGTACCAAGATCCTCAGTGGGAACTTTGCATAAATAGAAGTCAGTAGTGGAATAAAAGTTGTCAATGTTTTATAGAATTGTAGAATCATTTAGGCTGAAAAAGACCTCTAAAATCATCGAGTCCAACTGTTAACTCAGCACTGCCAAGTCCACCACTAAAACCATGCCCCTACCTAACTTAAGAGAGAAAAACACTCTGAGCAAGCATTGATAAGCACTGAAGTAATTAAGCGCTACTCTTTCCCAAGGAAATAATGTTTTTTTACAACTGCTACACCCTTCCTTACAACCGCTCTCTGGTGTCAGCTTTCATCTTACTTGAGTAAGAAAAGTAGCAGTAATATCAATTTGTAATAAAAAGAGAAATATGGGCGTAAACAAAACCAGCAAGCTTTTCCTAATCTTTTAGTCTTAGAACAAAGTTCTCAAGAAGTTTAATTAAAAAAATACAAAATAAGAACATCTCATTGGGCGTAAAAACTCTGGCAGCACCACCTCCAAACGAGGGGAAGCATCACCCGGCAGAGCAGCTGTGTTTCTACCAAGCATCCGCAATAACGCAGCGCGACCAGCTCTCTGCTCTTCTCCGGGCGCTCCACGACAAGAAAAAAAAAACAAATAAAGGCAAATACGCCCGTGGTGCGGCGCCGGCGGCAAGCAGAGATGCTCCACACAAGAAGCCCCCGCAGCAGCTCCTGGGAAGCAGCGCTACCCCTGCACCGCAGCCCCTGGGGACGCGGCCCCGCTGCCCGCACCGCGCCCGGCCGGCCTCCCTTTTGTCTGCCGGGCTGTCCGGCACCTTCCCGCAGGATCACGGCGGGCAGCGACGCGCATCGCTGCAACAAAAGGAACCACGTGTCCCCCGCGCTCCCCGCCAGACCGAAAGGTCCCGCTGGGAAGGACGGCGCCCGCCTCCCAACCAGCGCAGCACCCTCACCTTTCAGGCAGAACATCCTGCGGCCGGCACGGCCTCCCGCCGCCGGCTCCCGCACCGCCCCCTCCCCTCCGGGCACCCCCCGGGGCAACCAACCCCCCCCCGCACCCGGCCCGCCCCCCTCCGCACAGCCCCCGAGCATCCCCGCACCGCCCAGCCCGGAGGGACACGCCTGGGGACGAGGGGCCACTCACGGGACGGGCCGGCGGTTCCGGGGAGGGTCAATACGGCTCATCTCGTCAGCGTTTGTCACCGCTCTGCGTTCGGTTTATGGCTATCAGAGGGTCGGCGTTAGGGAAATACGTCACTGCAATCCCACTCACCTGTTCCTTACAAATTACTGACTCCGCTCTGTGATTTTTCTAAACACCCCCTCCCCACCCCAAAATATGTCTGGTCTCTCTTAAGAAAGTGCTTTGTGCAGATTCCTATTTCATCTATAAATGCAAGCCTAATTACTAACCAAAAGTATTGTAAGTATATCTGAACAGTCAAGCTAGAGAAAACGCTTGGGTTTTTAATATTGTATATGCCCATCTGTGTGCCTTAAGCCTGCTGGTGGATGCCCCATCCCTGTAAGTGTTCAAGGCTAGGTTGGATGGGGCTTTGAGCAACCTGGTCTACTGGAAGGTGTTCCTCCCCGTAGCAGAGGGGTTGGAACTACATGGTCTGTAAGGTCCCATCCAACCCAAACCATTCTATGATTTCTCTGCTCAGCATGAGAGATGTTGTGGCTTAAAAAGATTTCTTACATACACCCTGTTTCTGCAGAGGAGACCTTCAGGAATAGAAGCATACGACCTTGTAAGGATTTTATTTTATAAGGGTCACAAAGAGCTACCACCAACCTTGCTCAGCCACAGTATTTGAGTCTAAATTCAACTCTGTTGTGTTGACTAACTTTTATAGGATTTGGCCTCGTACAGCAAAGAAACACAAGAACCAGGGAACAACGTAGGGGTCAGGGTAACCCACTTTGCTGAACAAACAAGAATTGCAACTGTCTCCAAAAGCACAAATCCTAAAATCCTCCATGTAAAGCCAAATGAAAATAAAGAACACATGCTAATACATTATCATTGGGTGGAGCTTCATAAAAAACCCCAGTTTAGACACCTTGAAAACAGCAGTTCAGACCCCAGATGAAGCAGTGTTAATGAGATGCTGAGCACCATTAGCTGGTCTTTGCCATTAAAGTACCACATTTCAAGTATCTGTCATCATGTAAGAAAAGTTACTTTTAGAGCAGACTAAGAGCAGGCTGCAGTGGCAGAAAAGTGGAGACGTTCCATCGGAGCAGCTCAAAATCCAAAAAGAGTTTTTATACAGCTTAACCCACCTTTTCTCTGTCAAATCCTACAAGAAAGGGTACAGACTAATGTCAAGATTTCCTTATGATCTGAGGAGCAAAGGGGCCTTTTTCCCTTAATTCCATATTCTGGTGCTCCAGGCATGCATGTACTCTTTCCTACCATAACTCTTCAGAGGGCTCCAGAAAGCAACAGTTTATGGAGGCAAAATAAACAAAAACATATTGTAGCTGGAGGAAGGTTACTTGGATACCAGAGGGATTTTAAGTTCCAATCTTGTTAAACCTACTCATTAATTACCTGGAAGAGGAAGTAAGAAACACATCAGTGATAATCACCAGTGACTGAGAGCAGCTGCCAACACTCCACTGGGGACTAAGAAAGGATACAACTGATTCTAGGGGAATCACAAACACAAGTAGAAAAAAAAACCAAAACAAAACAGCAAAACAAACAGACAAAACCAAACAAAAACCACACAAAACCCAAACAAACAAAAAGATCCTACCCAGAAACAAAAGCAGCAGTACATTCTGCACATAGGCAGTGGGAAAAACTGACAATAAAACAAGGAAGAGGAAGCCAGCTATGGAACAATAATATTGTCTGAGAAATTAGACACAGATTAGAGACAATGTGGTATTAAATTACTGAAAAGTCACATTTGCTTTGGGCTCTAACACCAACAGGACACACTCCTCTGGGAAGGTTTGGGCCCTTGGGGAAGTGTATTTTCTTCAGGGGATACACTCTGTCCTGTTCATCAGTTCCCCCTCCCACCCTCACTACGAGGAGAGCAAAGAAACCTGAAAGCGATGCCCATTTTCTGTTAGGAAAGAGGGAATGCTTAAAAAAATTAATAAATAAATTATATAAAAATTCACAGATTTGGTAAGGGAGCAGAACGATTAAACCGCAGACAGCCATAAAGCAGTCTAGCATCTGTTTTACCTTTTTAGTGTGTCAGGACCTTGTGAGAGCTCCAAAGACAAAACTAAGGAGGCCTGGTATCCCCACTGAGTGCCTCAGAGGTAGTGGACCTTGCCATCCAGGAAGGCAGGAGGTCCAAGCCCCAGTTCTTTTGCCTGGCCATTTGCAGCAACTGAACAAGTGCCTGGCCCCTCTCTGGCAGCTGTGACACTTGCAGGATGTCATACCTGGTCACTGCTCTGAGCCCCATCAGGGAACTGGTTCTCCTACTGCCTGCATCTCATTTTGCAGTCTGTGACATTAGGGAAGCAGATTTCCCCACTGCACCTGAGTGAACTCTACAGAAATAACATGGAAGTATCCTTCAGCAGTCATATTATGAAGTATACTGACTTTGTAAAACATTACATGTTGCACTCATACGAAGAGACAGCCACAAATGTGAAGGAACATGCCCCACCACATTTATCCCATGAAAGGAGAAGCACCTCTCCTGGCTGCCGTCAGGCCATCTGTTATTGCCACCTCTCAGGCAGGCACTGCTCCTACTGAATGGATGCTAAACAGGCTGGCTGCTAGGGGAGACCATGACTGACATGGAGAACTGTCCACATATGTCCATGTTTAATAAGAATTGGTCATGATCTTTCAAATAGAAATGTTTTAACCACGTGAAGTCAGGAATTTTGAAACACCAAACCACATAGTTCATTCTCTCCCTTAATCTCAACTCGCTGACATGTCTATCAGCTTTCGGAGACAAACTAGAAGAAACACTTCAGTATCATTTTCCCCTTGTTGAAACATACATCACTAGTGCTGTTTCTCTCAGCTGCCCTAATCTGAAAATGCAACAGGATGGAGGGAAATAAATCCAATAAAAATATGTACATACTTGCACCATTTTTTGGATACTAAAGGTTGTACCATTAAAAGGAGCATGGAAGAAAATGCAGATCAGACCTGCCCAACTCAGAGAAAAATTACGAGGCTTTAGGCTCCTTCTGTCCTGCCTCATGTGTTACTGCACAGCACAGTGCATCCCAATTAAACTGCCAGCTAGCAGGGCTGTTCGGACATCTAATTAAGCCCTATTTCTTTTTAGAACCAAAGCAATCCGTTTCTGATACCCTGGATGGCTGCCCAACTACGGTTTTTCTAAAGCTTGGATTGTTCTGACATGCTTCCCTTTCCAATTGTGCATAAAACACAAACAACAACAAAAGAACCCCGCAACCCACCCTGAAAAACCATCCAAAGAAAACAGCTGGAGTAAAAATAAAATTTTCAATTTGAGGATTGACACAACTCAACACTATTTAGTCTGCAGGCAGCTCAAGCACTAGGTAAAAAGGAAAGCCAGACCTAGGCCCCATGGTCCCGCTGGTGATAAGAGAGGGGAGATAAAGAGAGGTCAGGTCAGCCCCAGTGTATCTTTGAAGGGGCAGCATTGACTTGGAAACAGAGCACTGGTGAAAAAGAACTTAACCATTATTTTGGTAAGTAAAAACAAATATTCTTGTAACTCTGAAGCAAGAGAAAAATATTTTGCTGTTATCTCTTGCAGTTGACAGCACATATTACATTACCCGCTCTACTTGAGGACTGAGGATGGAGTTTCCTCATGAATAAGGGAGGAAAGAAATATTTTAAAATTATTTAAGATTAAGAAATTTGTTTGGGGCAAGTCACAGAAAAACATAATAAAACAAGTAACTTACTTACTCAAATGATCAGGCAGAAAGTATGTCCTTTAAAGCGGAATCCACTGTGACTAACTAAAGTAACACCACAATTAATTCAAATAACTAAAATTGATAAGCAATCACCATAGCAAGTGGGAAAAAATGTATCCTGTCCTGCAAAAAGTAATGCAGACAGGTGACCTGTACTGATTGGATCTTCTGAAATTATCAGTGAAACAACTAGAGTAGAGCTACTCTCACACTCCCCGATTTGCAGCAACAGGGCCTTGTTGCACCTTTCAAGACTGGCATGAGAAACAGACTTTTCCAAATATTTAAATATAGAAGAAAAAAATGAATTTTTAGTACTTCTAAGCAATAGGGATGAACAGAACCAATATAAACATTTGGGAAAAAAATGTATGCCCATAACTAGAACTGATTTACAAAACAACTTTTTTCCAATAAAACCTCTGAAACAATTTGAAATTGTTTTTCTAGAGAATTAAATCTAAAGCAATGACCTCTTAGTTGAAGCAGAGACACAGTTCCACTTTAGTCCTATGTAAATTCAGGAGCCAAAATTAAATCCTTTCTCTATGTGTCTGTTTTTTTCATCAAAAGATGATTTCCAGTGAAACAACTTTATTTTTATTCCTACCCTAGCTATAGCTATACTGGTGGAGTTTTCAATGAGATACTATACACAGCATTAGTGAAATTGTGCTATGGTTTCTGATTACTACGAACCAAAAGTCCTTCTGTAATAAACCCAGAAGTGTCTGCAGGTGCAGACACAAAATGCTTGGCCTTAAACTTAATAAAACAAATGGTTTTAGGGATGGGCTGTCTTCTGCCTTAAGTGAGGAAGAAAACAAACACAATGAAATAATGAATTAATTCGCCTTATCTTTTGTTTGCCTTACTCTTCAGACAAAGGGCACAGAAAGGGTAAAAAACTTTTAAAGAGCTGCTGTAGGTCAAGAAAGGAATCTGTAACTGACTTCTCCAAATTCATTCAGGAATTTCTCTGCCACAGAATTTGAACAAAGAAGGCATTCCTTGTTTTGCGAGTAGGACCAGAGTGTACAGAGGCTTACCACATGACCAGAAGAAAACTAATTATATGAAAACAGTGACTGACAATAGTAAATTTAAAGTGAGGCTGGAACAAAAATTCTGAAGAAAAAGCCTGGGAAAACAAATGGCAATCCAGTAATTTCAATTTACTTCTAAAAGACCTGCTCCTAAATAAAAAACAAGGATTATTGTTTTGCAAGGGTGGTGTGCCAAATTAGCTTTGATTAATGGATGTAACAGGGCTTTATTGATAATGTTTATTTTTGAAACAAAGCAAAAATGCCCCTCACGGGCACTTTCATTTGCCCAGTCACCTCTGCATCGCTCCAGAAAATTGCCACAGGCTGGCAAGGGCTTATTCCCTCAGATTGATGTTGTCAGTATTTCACTAACCCCCCCTGGTAACAACAAGCCACTCTGAGTGGAATGCTCTGAAGCCACCTCTGGGTAACCAGGAATACCAAACCCATGGAGCGGCACAAAAGACACGTGAATTGCCTCACAGTCATCCTGGCATCCAAAGACAGCTGCACCACCCCACTGGGAGGAGGAGAAATGAACAGGTTGTTTCCTGAAATACGCGCAATTATGGCACATTGTAACCAAGTCCAGAGCAACGGTCTTTTATCAGAAAAACTCTCCAAGGCTGAAACACACCCCAGACGAACACAAAGCGATAAAGAGAAAAATCAGTTTCTCTTCTGACCTAAGGGGTACAAGTGTGTAGGCACACCAACAGTACTAGCTGGGGAGCCATTTTCATCCACACCATCAAAATGCTTACCTAACAGACCAGAAACCATTCACTGAAATAATGAGATAAAACCAGCAGCACTTTAAGCAGTTCTGATTTAAAGCTATGGGCCAAAATACAGCCAAGTCCTTGAAAAAGAATTACAAGAATTGGGACTTGAACATGTGCTGTCCTTGGGCAGCAAACCGAGCCAGTATTCTCATCAGTAATCAGGGCAGGCTGACAGAGCCATTTGTACATTATTGCAGCTTCACATGTGTGTTGCAATGGGAACTATTTCTGAATTCCCACCTGTTCTGATTCTTTCCTTGCTACAAACGTAAGACAGCCCTGAGATGTTTTCTGCCATTGACCCTGGGGTAGAAACACAACTGCTTCTTCACTGAAACTCTGGCACTTGTGAGAATTGTCAGTACAGAGCATGCAGAACAAAACAGGTTATTCCTCATTTGACCTGATTAATTTAATAGATTTGCTGCCTTCCTGACAATCCCATCTGAATCACAATCTGACAGAGACTGTGAAAGCGCTGCAGCCCCCCTGGTGTTGAGAGCTCCACTCTCATAGCCAGCCAGCATGCCAGTGGAAGGGAGTTGTGCTTGCTGAGCACAGCACATCTTCTCCCTTCGCAAAACCAGGTCAAACTGGCTACAAATCAAATATAGAATTTAATACCTGATTTTGCCATTGCACGTCACAATACCTCATTTAATTCTGAAATGAAAATGCTATATTCACTGTATGTGGCATTACATGCATTACTCAAGGTTAATAACATTGAGTTAATAACTCCTGGATGAAAGTTTCCATGTAAGTGTGCATCAGTCACCCTTTACTCATCAGCTCTTTGGCACTCTGGACTACAAGGGAGAAAAAGATAAAAAAGACTCCATGGAAATTACAAGCAAGCACAAACAAATTTCAGTTTCTAAAAGGCAACAGCCTCTACTACTCATTAGTTTCTATACTTCTTTCAGGCATTGAAATTAGACATGAATGACAGAACCAAAATTAAGAGCCTGTTTCTTCCAGAGGTCCCTCTTTAATTAATATAGTCACTAGCAAGGTGCCCACAAGATTGTGATTCAGTGTATTAAGCCTAATATGTGAACTGTGAGCATCTCTGCTGCATTAGGGAGCAAACACCTACATGTGCAAAATAAAACAAAGCCACAGGGAAACAAAAACAAGATCTCACCCATGCAAGCAAGCAAAAGGAAAGAGAGGCAGCAGATGACAGGAGCAAGTCTGATGGGACCTGACTGATGAGGACATGCTGTGTGCATCCAGGCACATAGTGCTTAGAGGGCAGATGCCACTCCAAAGTAGTGAGAAGGCCAAGCCTTGCCTCCTTCCATGAGCAGTTCCTATCAAACCTGACCTGCCGACTATCAAGCATGGCTTCTTGTACCATGGTTCACGGGCACAGCCCACAGTTAATTTAAGAAATGGGAACAGGTATGAGCAGAGGCCTCTGCCCTCCCCTCCAGTATACACAGGTGCACTTTCATTACGGACCTGTGTTACCTTGGAGAAAGTGTGACCAGGAATAACTTCTATTTAACATCCCTGTGTGCTACTCTCATGCAAAATGCAGCCCTGTAAATCCCTCTGCTAAGGTGTTTGATTTGACAACTTCTGAGCAACTTTACTGAAAGTCTTCTATGCAATTCTCAGATCTCTTAGTTTTGAGTGAATGGGTAAGTGAAGCAACAGTTGCAATGCATCTAATTCACAGCTCATAATTGCCTTTGGAACACTACTCAATATCCAGGGAATCCATGGCTTCAGGGAGATAAAGTGCCAAGCAGAAGCCACCATGCCGTATGTAAGGGAAGCTCTAGAAGGAGCAGAGGATGCACACACAATAACTACCTTTCTTTGGGATGGAAAATATACCATGCTCTTAAGTGTCCAACATACAGGCTGAAAATACACCTTTGGTAGATATCACGAGCACCTAAGGCTTATTTTTTAACAGACCACTTCAGCTCAGGCTTTAGAACAACAAGCTGCACAATAAGGTTATAACAGAGTTTACATGTCAATTCCCCAGAATAACAAAAAAAAGAAAAAGAAAACTCAGAGGTTTCTGCTTACAAATGGGAAAGAGAGGCTGGTAGATAAATTGGGTTATTAGGTAATGTCAGCAAAACCAAACAAACCAGTGAATGGAGAACCTAGAGTTTAATTTCTTTATTTTTACTGAGATTCTGCAGCTAAAAGACAAGCCAAAGAAGTATTTCACAGTTTAAATCACAAACAGTCAAATCTACTCTTTTTAATTGTTCCAAATATTGTAATAGAAGCTAAATACACTCTTTCAAAATTCATCAACTTCAGTCATTTAACCACATTCTTAACCTTTAACTTTCTTTTCATTTGTAGCAGATTGGAGGAAAAACAAGTAGCTGTCATATTTGGAGTGTCCTGCCAGAATGGTGAGCTATGACCATGCTGGAGACAAAGGTCCCCTCATTTTGAGAGGACAATTCATGAACTCATTGGCTAACGAGTGCACAGAAACAGAAATTTTTATGTATTCCATTACTTGATGAGCAGCACATAGGAAAGCACATACAGCACGTTGTTTCAGCTCAAACACTGCATACAATCACTGGAAAAGATCCAGTTTGCTTTACAAAATACAGCTAGCTAAGAATGAGAAGGTCAGGAGACATCAGTTTTGACCTCTACTCCCAAGGAAACATTTGCCCCAAGTTTTTCAGCCTAAGGATTAGCTGGACATTGCAGGGTATCCCAGGAACTTTATGCATCACGAAATAAAACTGGAAACCATTCATGAAGTTCAAAACAATACACTCTCAGAAGGAAAACCACAGCACCCCGTGCAATTCTTCAGTAACGTGAAGAAGCAAGCAAGGGACATACTCTGCTATGCAGAGCACTGCACAAGCTACCGTGCTAATCCAAACAGCACGTAAAGCTAAACTGCAAGACGAATTGGGTTGCAGTGTCCTTGTAACTTTGGAAACACACGGGTAAGTCAGGTGCTATCAATCTGTTTGCATTTCCCAAGACTGTGGTGTTCTACAGCGACCAGCCGAGAAAACTGACTGGACTTACTCAGCACGTGAAATTCAAGGTGCACTACTGCAGGTAAAACCAGTCAGGGTCTCACTTCACAGCAGCACAGAGCTGCCCAAAAGGAGCTGGCACCTGCCCCGGGAGCTCTCACACACCAGCAGTGAACTTTCCCTTTGTCTAACAAAAGCTCACTTCCCAGACAGCAGCTCTAATACACAGATTCCCCACAGCAACACCATACAAGCCTGTTTTTCCTTTCAGCTCCTTCATCCTAACATAAAATATGCCACAGTCCCCTGAGAGATTAAGACTCTTCAACACAGTAAACTTACATTAGTAAGAGGTTATGGCTCTTCGAGTAGACAGTGAAACCAGTCACAACTCCTTGTAAAAAAAATCTACCAGGAAAAGTCCTTTAGCACAGACTGCAGTTCTCCAGTCACTGCTTCTTGGAGAGGAAAAAGACACACTGGGATAGGAGCCGGGAAAGCAGGAAGGACTGCAGCAAATGTATAAGGCCATAGCAAATTGTTTTTTTCTTATTTCTATTTTTACCTGGAGCATTTTGATCAGATAACAAAGAAGTTACTTCTTTTCTTTTTTTTTTTTAAATGAAAGATTGTTGTACTTTCAAAATAGCAAAGGGTTGGTATCTGGAAAGGATTTTATAGAAGAAATATGGCTCGATCTATGTTTTCTTTTGATAAAGCAAAAGTAGAGATGTGGGTTTAAACAAATTTCTTAGCTGTTTCTGTAGCTTACAAATTTTTGCTTAGCACACCCACTTTCAGATTCTCATCTATGGCAATATTTACCAGAAGACATGGGAAAGACAGCAAAGTTTTGATTAAATTTGCATTTATGTAGAAACATACAACAGTGGCTACTTCAAGTTGTAGTTAAATGCATGACTTTTGACTGTCCCCAGCAGTTTTATACCAGCATGAAAACTTTTGGTTGCCAGTGTATGTCATGAAAGTTTTACAAAACTCTCTGCTGTGCCACGATACAAACACGCTAAGTGCACACCTCAGCAATGTAACTCGTATCTCAGTTTCCAGCTGTGCTTCCATAAAAGCACAACATCCAACAGTTCCAACAAAAAATACTACAATGCAGACTTGATCATATAGAGAAATCATTACAAATGCATACAACTTTATCCAATTTTATCTTTGCACACAGAACCTACAACACGTAAAAGGTATGACAAGACAGAAAATTGGCCTTTGGATCAAATCTCTCATTTTTTCCTTTTAAACATTTAGATTTGCATATGTGTGTTTATATATACAAAACTGCATGTCTATAAATAAACATTAATTTATTTTAAAAAGTCTTTCACAAAAAGCTATATAAAGCATATATGTTTTGGAGTTATTCCAGTCTCTTACACAAATGGTTTTTGAGGTTTCCATAAATGATTATTTATGGACTTGCCCAAAGCTTCAAGAATCCTTTTCACAGACACATATGCCCAACACTACAATCCATCAGGTTGTAGCTTCTACAAATGCTAATAGCTCCCTTTGGGTTTATGGGCCTTTATCTATGTAGTAACTGACATGACTTTTCCCCCCATGAACACAAAATCTTGTGCAAAACCATACAGGCAAAAAAGCCCCACAAAATGATTTTACATTAGAATAGCAACAAGAAGTCTGGATTCAGTAATCTTCCTTATGGGGACTTAGTAGTTCTTGGTGCTCTTACGTATCATTACTGAAAAAAACTTGTCATTGCTTCTCTGTTCCTGAAACTTCCTCGTAAACTGTATTCAGAACTAAAAATCCCAGAATTTAAAAATTATTTGGACTGAAGACTGAGGTGATTTGATGGTGCAGTTAGGTAACATCAGTTACCTATTCCTACCCTGAGTTTCTACAGGAAGAGCTGAAAATACAAACCCCTCATAATTACAAAAACCACAAAGGTCTTTAGTCCCAACTCTGCCTCTGGAAGGTGAAGAAAAACCCAACTGATAGTATTAGACTTATGGGGTACATGTTTAAACCAACCCCAGGTAGTACGGGCACAGCGAAAGAACATCGTCTTTACTGGTATAATAAGGGACTGCCAATACTGCTACTGCAAGAGAAGTTCAGTAACTGTTCAGTTTATGGAAATCTAACTCCTTGGGAAATGTGACATTCTCTGCCCATGATAAGCTGTGGGTGGTTAGGAAATTGACAGTTTTTGGTCAGAGTTGTGATCCGGACGTCACGATTAGCTCCATCAGACACACCGCAAGGACATGAAGGCTGAGCCCACAAATAGTTACCTATGATTTTAAGGGACTTTCATCATTAAAACAAAGTTTCACATTTAGACTGGTTTTGCAAGGAAAAAAAATGAGCATTCCACACGCTTCAATATTAAGGATTGAGACTTGGCCAGCAGACAGCAAAAAGCCAGTGGCTCCCACCTGCTGAACAGGGTTTGATCAGTCATTAAAACACAGCAGTTACCTGAGAAGCAAGGTTTCTCTGACAAATGACTCCAGATAAGTTTTCCAGGTAGTATAGCCTGCAGTAAAATGCAGACAAAGCCTTTAACTTTCTCGTGCTGCAGAAAGGTTGGAAAGCAACTAAGTGAAATGGAGGGAGTGGGTAAAAAATCAGAGCAATAAGCAGGGACAGGAGCAGAGGGGAGAGCGGAGATAACCTCCCCACTGGGTAACACTTCTACTGATGCATTGCCACCTGCAGCCAGACCTGACTGCTGATTGTACTTCCCCAACACCTGGCCAGAAGATCACTGTTGGAGGGAAATAACAAGAGAAACATCTTATCTTTCTTTGCATCCCTGGCAGCACAACGGGGAGATCACCAAGACCAGCCACGAAGGCAACACTGCCTAGAGCTGTGGGCACAAGCTCTCCTTTTCCAACACCCAAAACCGAGGGCAAGGAAGAAAGAAAGGAAAAAAAAATATTTCAGCAAAGCTTGGTAAGAAGTTCTGATGCTGCAACGTGACTCATTTCCTTTTCTGCAAAATCCAAGTAAATATCATGAGACCTGTACCATGAACTAACTCATGTGTTATCTTTATTCAAAGTTAACTTCCTATGTCAGACTTATGGTAAGCTGCACTGGCACACATGAACGACTGTCACAGTCTTCCACACCTCAGAAACCCTTTGCTACACACACAAGAACGTTTGCTTCAGTTTCAAAGAATACCTCTCTCAGTACTTTTTCAATAACGTGTTTTTTAAAGGAAAAAATTGCTCTGAGCCTCAGTCTTAAAATATCTCCTACTTAAGAAAGTTACAAATCTGAACTAAAAATTCTGATTAAAGAGGAGAAACACAAGTTACAGTGTGCCCTCATTTCAAAGGGCTTTCAACTAACTGAGGAGGAAGAGGGCTGAGCGAGAAGTGTTTCAAACAAACCTTTATTTTAACGTCAACTTTTACAATCTCTTTCACTAACAGCTTTATCAAATATGAAGTCTGATTGGTGCTACCAGTTCCCAAAACACTGTGCACTGCTGTGTACATTTTAAAAATGAATAACGCAGCAGCAGCCTCTGACTTCCACACATGCGTGACATCAGGGTGTGCCTCAGGTTCATAGTTACTGTTTACTTTTGTTTTTCTTGCTCATTTTAAACTGACAAATCCAACCAATCCCTCTGCTTGCTACTGTGTGCAAGCTCCCGTTTGCAGCCAAGGCAGATTAGCCACTTTGCTGGTGAAATACCACGCAACACATGCTGCCTTGTGCCTGTCACCCAGCAGCCTCGTGGGAATGCAATATGAGCCTGGAAGAGCAGTGAAGTGGCAAAAGAATAAGAGGTTTAAAAAGACAGGAAGAGAAACAGCTCAGAAAGAACAACAACAATTCCTTCATTTCCAGCTTCTGATAATGCTCCGGCCTTTACACATACAGTTAGGCAAGGGACAGGGTTGAAGCAGAGCCAGTGATTTGTCAGACTTATCTTTTTAACAATTTACCTTAGGATGAATTTGAGGAAAAACTATTCTGATAGCTGAAAAAATATTAGCATTTCATCTCGCTTAAAATAGGCAGTTTGGTTTTCTATATAAAACTAGCCATCCTTTCAGTGTCTCTCTTTTGTTCTAGTTTGTGTTAATTTAAGTGAAGTGGTTAATTCAAACACCAAAGACAATACAGTTTTGAGCCCTCAGTTTTACAAAGGTTGGCAAGCAGTAATGCAACAGTCCGGTGGAGCAAATTAATTCGAGAACACAAGAGGCCATTTATCACACACGTTTTGCCTTTGAATACAAACCCAAGATGACAGCTCTGCCAGGTACGGATACCCAAACTGTTCCAACACGGTGCAAGCCTGACTGGCAGCCCAGGGTAAAATACTTGCAGCCGTAACAAGTTTCTCTGGCCGGAGTATATAAAACTCCACGCTCCCTTCAGCCCTGGTAATCCCTGCCAGTTTGGCAAAGGATCCTGGTCAGACAGAAATGGACAGATTTACGATCCAGGCAGATTTTACAGGCCGAGTCAAACTGTGCCTTGCAAAGAGGAAATAAGCTCTGCATAATCTATACCACCCTTTACCTTCCCTTCAAAAATTACGTATTGTCATCTCCTCTACGGGCAGGCAGGGAGGCTTTCATAGCTTGCTGACCAATTACGGGAGGAATTTTGCCCTCCCCCTCAAGCTTGTACAATGGGCTCTTTATGTAAATAACTCAGAAAAATTAATACACCATTAATCCATCAGTAAAGCTTCCTTTCCCATCTCTGCCCTGTGGCTTAAGAAGGCAGCACAAGAAACCTTATGGAAATTACACAGCATCCACCAGCAGGCTGGGTGGTTCTTCTGATCCACAGCATGCAAGATCCCACAGGTGTTAGAAGTGTATCTGACATTGCTCTACCGACAATCAGAAGTAAAAATTAGCCACTGGTTGCAAATGCAAACTCCCTTTTTAGAAGTATTTCAGCAGCAAAAGAGGTTAAAAAACAACCTTCAAAGCACAGATTAAAATTGTCTCCTAGCATGCTGGGAGCAAAGCCCAAGCACATACATCCTGTGTTAGTGTTCCTGCATACAAACCGTTTACTAAAGCCACAGTCTATTCTGACTCAGAAGTGAAATTCTGGTCAAATAGCTACTAACTGCTCCCAGAAATGAAAAGAAATAAAAGGCCCTTTGAAGTTCAAATGCCATAGGAGAGCCTGTCTGCTCTTACAAAAGTGACCTTACAGCAAAATTGAGTCAACCTTACACTTTCTATTAACAAACTAGTTCTCTGGCAGCACTAGAGAAATTACAACCAAATCATTGGCTTTACTGAGTATTTTTAACCACACACACACACAACCCACTGCCTGCCAGCCAGCTACTGGTAGCTGTAGCTCGCCATCTCAGAAGAGCAAACTTCTGAAATTGATTTTGATTTATGGTAAATATGAGGTATGTTTGAACAAATACCTGACAAACTCCATTTGAAAAGAAACCACAAAAAATAAAAGTACTTCTTCAAAATCTCATATAAAATACACTCCAGGTTTGAGTATTTCAAGGGTTCATTCAGAGCTATCACATATCCTAGATATCCCCCCTTCTCTCTGTGGAGCAATTCTCATCACTATCTCATCTTCTCTTTTATTTTGCATCTGGGACCGCTTCTCAATCTGCCCTCATAAAAGAAAATACACTTAAAATTTTCCAGCAGGACTATGAGGCAGTCATCCAAAAAGCCACCCAGTCTGTTAGAAGTGGAGTCTTAAACGGCCTTTGGTTCCACATTTTGAGGAGAGATTCTTGCAGCACCAGCCCAAAGGCTCTGTCGCTGGTGAGTATTGGCTACCAGAAACATAAACAAAACTTATCTACGCTCCACTCAATCAGTACCTTTGTGTTGGCCAGATGGGAAATTAAAGGTTTTCCCCATTGATTACTATCAGCTTTCACATTTTTAACCCCCCCCCCCCCCAAAAAAAACCCACAACTTGGCAAGGCAGTGCTGCGCCTCAGCTTTTGTGCTGCCTTCCTCCTCCTCCTATTACTACCCCACCTGCAGCTCCCAGCTCCGGGTGGGACCCGAGCAGCTGGACCCAGCAGCATGGAGCAGGGACTGACACTTCAGCAACAACTGCAAAGGTTAAAGAGAAAGTGAGTCACCTTTTCTCTGCTGGCTCCTGTAGATCCAGTTCTCGTCGTCCTCATCTACCTGCTGCAGGCACATGGAGGAGAGTTCACCATCGCTGCGAAACAATCTCTTTGTCTGCCTTGACAAGGAGGAGAAATTTATCCAGCTGACAGCACGCGAGAGGGAGCCCGGGTTTTGTTTGAGTTTGAAAGACCTCGAAACACACTCCTTTTTCATTTTCTTTCAAACCAGCTACTGGCGTCGGTTCCAAACAGACTTTTCTGAAATTGTTCCTGTCCCCTTTCTTAGTGGTTTTTGTGGGAGGCTAAACAAATTCAATCCAACTTCAGTCCAGGTTTCTTCTTGTTGCATTTAAACCAGCACCAGTATGGAGGTAGGTCACTGTGCCAGCGCAGCTCCCCTGAAGCTGTTTTGATACAGCACTTAGGGAGCTGCCAAAGAAAACAAAGGGGAGGAAAGCAGCAGAAAGTGGCACCTTGCAGCAGCTCAGAGAGGCATGTAACGGCTGAGCAGAATATAGCACTAAGGCATGCGTTTTCCCCATTCTCCACTCAAGAACAAAAACTGTAGCTCCACTCTTCGCCCTGGCATCGCTCCCCAGGAGCCTCCATGCAATTCAGTCCTCTCTTCTGGCTCATCAAAAACAACCCACGAGGAGGGAAGCGCAGGCAGAGATCACTCCCTACCATGGCACAGCACATGAGGGACAACGGACCGACCACACTTCTGCCTCTTCATTCTGGCTGCCCTGCTCTCCCTTAGCGAAAAGCCTGGTGAAGGAGCTCCAGGAAGGCTCTCCTAACAATAAAACCGACTGCGTGGCTATCGCTTAGGATTAGAGTGAAATATGATAGGCTCGCTCTCCTAAAAGCACAACCACCGAAGCAAAACTCCTCCTTTCCTCAGCCAGCTCAGTGGCAGCGCAAACTTCTGAACTCTGCATGCAGAAATAGGAAAGCACTCGTGCACCTCTGTGGACTTGGAGAGAGGGAAAATAAAATCCTGGAGCTTGTCCGCACCGCAAGCACCCTGAACAGTGTGCTGAAAACATTAGTGCCCCTATATTTGGTGGCACATTTAAAAACAAACTAAATGTAAGTGCATGGACATAAACAAACCTGTGCATGAGCAGATATTTAGTGACTAGACTCCTCCTGGGGTCACTGCAGCTCATAAATAGGTTTCACTCCCAGTTGTGTTACATTCCGCCACCTTCTTTTTAAACTAGCAGCAGGGAAAAGCACTCCACAGCGTGAAGTTTTTAAAAAGTCAGACACTACTGAAAGCTGCAGTGCTTGCCCTGCATGCCAGAACCAACGCTGCTCCTAGGAGGCAATAAGCCTCCTAGGGAGGGAAGGCAAGGGGAGCATTCAAAAGCAGATGGAAATCGGTTATACCAACAAGGCACCCCAAAACCCATGGGTTTTGACAGAATTTCTCACCAAGATGTAAGTTGACAAAAAGGCCCACAAGTTTCTATCTTGCAGCAAAACAATAGACTTGAATGTGTGACACATCCAGTAAAATCAGCTCAGTGAATCCTCAAGCAGATGCTGGTGGTGAGAAACCCAGAGGAAAAAAAAAAACCAACCCAAAACACAAAAACACGCCACCTATCTGAAGAATAAACATTAATGTCTTAACATCCTAACTGCTAAAGATTATGTTAGCAAAAGGACAAGCAGCTTAAGAAAACAGTGTTCCAGCTCCCAAGCTGTCAGTCAGATTTACACTACTGCAGAACACACCCAAACCCCCTGGCAGATGCTATCGCAGCCCTCTGGATTCTGCTGCACAGCCTCTTCAAAACCATTAAAAACAAAGGCTCTGGCTTTTGCTGAAACTTATGGTTCTCTGACTCATAATAAGAGGATAAGGTTTAACCCACTGACTGGGAGGCAAAAAGCTAAGTACTGTATCAGATTACCCTATGAATCAACCAGGCACACCAAAGTGACCTTTGGCTCCCACTAACACAGCACAATGGGTTGGCCAACTGTCTTCTGTAAATAATTTAATAGGCTGCATTTAAATTGACCTCGCCTGACGAGGTAATGCACATGTACGTACTGGGTCTTCCACCGTTTCCCAAAGTCAGTGGTGATGTAGTGGGGTTGTGGAGGGGACTGCAGGGGTGCACAAATGGGAGCACCCACTGCTAACATTTGCTTTTCTCGCTATGTCATGAAGTCCTTCTAGTCTGGAGTTTTTGGTCTTTGTTAACAGACACCGCTGCCCATCCCTGATGAGACAAGAGACCTGTGTAGGGCTGGGGTGTTTGTTTTCTTTTTATTCTTTAGACCTTTTGCTTAAAAGAAGAATTAGAGAATGTGGTGTGACATACCGCTAGAGACGCAAACACTAGAATATCCATTTTGGGTGGTTCATGTATAAACAGGCAGGATTTAATGTAAAAATCAAATAATCAAAGACCATGCTTCAAGTCAACTTATTTCTTTTGAGAAAACTTTTGGAATTGCCAGTACTGAAAAGTACAGAGAACTGTAAACTCCCACAGCTATTACTGGCTAAATTATACAGAGCCAGATGTATAAAAACCCTGGTAGGAACTGCAGGGTCACAGTCATCTCCTCTCCACTGTACTACTTAGAATCAGAAGATTACAGGAACCAGCAAGAAGGAAACCCTTTCAGGTTAACCCAGAATGCCAAGGTAAATCCCAGTGAGCTGCCCTGAGTCTAGGGAGCAATTTAATTTTAGAAATTATCCTGACCTGTCTGGATCTCTGCCTTTATATCATGGTGCCAAGTCACAACTTGGTGATGCAAGGGTGAAAACACTGCTGTGGGTGATTGACCATAACATTTCCGCTGTTACTGTAAACACAGAGTGGTGCAATGCTTTGCTCAGTTTGGTATCACTGGATTGCAAGAAAAGATTCATCATGATAGATCACGACACTGTTATTACCACATAACACTTTCTATTTGTAGGTGACAAGAATCTTCGTATCAGTATACATCATTGTACGTGTGCATCAAAAGTAAATTACCCAAGATCAAAAGAAAACAGCAATTGCCATTTGAGAAACAATACATATTGAGCAACTGCTGCAGGTTAATCCATGCCTTAATCAGTAGCCAAGCACAAGGCCATAGTGTTGGAAACTTTAGCATCTGACACACTTTAGAGGATTAAATTTAATCATGTAAAACACTCTGCAAAGCCATTTAAGAGAAAAAAAGGTACACCTCTAATAAGCTTAGCCAATTTTCCAACCTGACTATTTTCTCCCTTATGAAGACATCATACAAGTATATAGCCTTCACATTTTCCAGGTTATGTATGTAAAGATTAAGGCATTATTTTTGTTTCAGTTAATACAAACCCTTCTCAGTAAAAAACCCATGAGCAAATCACAGTATAAGAAACAAAGGGTTTGAAGTAGGAAGCTAAACTGGTTCCTCCTGCCTTCCCTTTTTTTTTTTATTTTTAGAGGTGAACAAGAGCAAATATGCATAGCTTCACAAGCCATCAGGATTTTTACCATCTATCACAGCCTGACTGTCAAAGAATTCTTTAAAAGTTGTTAAACAAACACACGTACATGGCTCACAGCCACCGCATTCCCCTAAGGCCAGCAAAACCAACAACAACAAAAAAGTTTCATGGAAAAGGTTTCGGTTCAGTGTAAAAAATCAACAAAGCAAAAAGACAAAAACCAACAGAAAAACTCCGCAGACATGCTCTGGTTTTGGTTGGGCTGTGGTTTTTGGCAGAATTCACATGTTAATTTAATTCCTGCATTTCCTAGTCTATCATTTCTCATGATGCAGTGAGACAGTAACATGGATGATTCATAATTACAGTTTCCTGGGACAGCAACTGCTCCAAATGCTGAGAGGACACCTCTCTCTCAGACTTCCTGGGTATTTTCCTTCAGGTGGTAACAACTCATCACCAGTCAGTCATAAGCCTTTTGGATTAAGCATTGTCAAAAGCCCACTGAAAACACCTTGCCTGCAGACTCAACCCTTTGCTACACAGCTCTTGATGCAGCCAGTGAAAGGCACAGAGTGCCCCCAGAAGCCCCAAGAAAGCCTCCATCCCACAGACTGCCCCAACACCACCACATCTGCTACATATGGTCGCCTCCCCAACCCTGCTCATCATCTCCAGGCAGAGATGTGTGGGAATTTCAGTCAGTTTTGAAGTCTTGTCAACCTGTCCTCCATTGGAGGTCCTTATCTACAGCATGCCTGTTGTTTTACAGGTATGAAATGCTCACATAGGAAATCCACAAAGTAATCCATATTCCTGCATAATTATTTACAGCAAAGCAGCCACACTGGTATCACAACAGAGCCTCAAACTTTCAATCAAGGCTGTGTCCCTTTTTGTGCAGAGTACATAAGTGAGAAACTCCCAGTGTGAATGGACCTGTGAGGGGAAAAAACAGTAAAGAAAGAAAAGGATCAAAAATGAAGTTACTTGCCCAAGATCACAGAAAGGATAAGCAGGAAAGCTAAGAAAAGAAAGTAGGTCTCCTGGCTACCAGCCTCGCGACCTACTTAAGTAGGCCCTGTCTCACACAAAAGCAATGCCTATTAATTGTTTCTATCACAACCCTTACAGAGCCCTTGAATGCCCTAATTACAAAGGAAAATTACGTTTCTGTTTTGCTACCCGTTTTACCCTTTTGGGTTTTTATTTTTTTCCAACTTAAAAATACACCATACCATAAATGACCACCTAAAAGAGAAGGGAGTTTTACAGTGTAGGATTTCTTCACGTATCCCACCCACTTTTCCAAATTTACGAGGTCCAGAAGAAAAAAAAAAGTGGGGGGGAGGAATCAGACTGCAGACGCTGTTTTATCCTGCAGAGGATAAACCAGCTTTTGGACAAGCCTACATGATGCACCTCCTACCACAGTCTCCCTGTAAAATCTCTTCTGTAAAACCAGAGTGGCAGTTTCCACAGAGAGCTAGGCAAACATGGACCTGGTTCTCCCCTCAACACCAGCTGCACACTGTGATAAGGACAACTCTTACTATGAGAGAGGAATCAAGCAAGGAACACAAACAAGGTGCCCGTACAATTTGGTTGTTAGCAGAAAAGGTATTTGCAAGAGGGGCAGAACCATCAGCACTGCCTAGAAAGAAATATCGTACTTTGATGCCAGAAGAACAAGTAAGTTAACTGTGGATAAGACACCCACCTGCTTCAACTGGGTTCAAATACATTCACAAGCTTTTGGTTTTCTTCATCACCATAATTCCAAAACTGATGTAACCCCCAAATTTCAGAGGAAATTTCTTTCCAAGTATAGAAGGAGTTGGGCAATCACTGATGGTAGGAACAGTTTCAAGTACTGAGCTCTGCTGGGTAAGAGTACGATGGATACCCTGAAGGTATTTAAAGGACCTGAAGATGTGACACACTTGGGGCCACGATTTAGTGGTGAACTTGACAGTGGTTATTTAATGGTGGGACTCAATGATCTTTGAGGTCCTTCCCAATTTAAGTGATTCTACGATATTCTGAGGAGTACAGGAGGAAATGGCTCGAACTGCGTTAAGTTTCAGCCTTGCCTACACACAGATGAGTTTTTCCTCATGGCCGCCAATAAGTGGCTTCACTTCCAAGCAAAGCAGCTTATATACGTATTGGTAAAGTAACTTCTGCTCTCCCAGCACGCAGGCGTTGACGTGACGCCTGATGCCCTCGTACAATCTAAAGGGACAAGCAACAGGGCTCAGGCGACTTCGGGCCGTGCGTGTAAATTCCTTGGGTATTTCCCAGGCAGCCCTCCCGGCGGGCACGGCCGCGACAGGAGCGGCAGGAATGTCGCGGCAGGAATGTCGCGGCAGGAGCGCAGCGCGTGCCGGCAGGTGGCGGCAGGGATCCAGCGGGATGGCTCCCATCGCCCGGCGGGGAGCGCGGCTGCCACGCAGGTACGGTGGCGACACACCGCTCTGGTTTAGCTTTCAGCAGTTCGCTCATTACCCCTGTTATTATCCCTGCTCGAAATGTAATTGATTGTTTCAGTGGGGTTTTGATTGGGGCGTGACAACTCGCTAATTAAGAGAGCTCTGCTAAAAGCTCCCACTAACCGTAGTCACTGCCTGGGTTCCTACACAAGTTCTCCTGAGTTGGGGTACTCTTGTCTTCATAACACAAAGTCTTTTTTAAAATCTCTTAATCATAGGGGCACCTCCCCTCCAAAGCTGAGGCTTGGCCAGGGAAGCACTTGGCTCACAGCTGTTAGCCAACACATCCCAAGTGCTAGCAGGCTGGGAAGATTAAGCATGGAATTTTTGAGCACAGAGAAGTTGTCTGCCTGAAGAAAAGATGGTAAGGGGTTTTCATTCATCTATTCATTGTACCACCAGGAGAAGTTATCAACAACAGATCTGATCAGCACAAGAAGTCACTTAGAGAGTCTGGGAGAGAAACTGGAGAGGTGCTACAGGAGCCAGGCAGCATTCAGTGCCTTCTGCGCCATATGCACTGACCCTTACTCCACCAGGCACCCACTCGCTCCAAACTGCCAGCCCAGCTGACAATAAGGCTGCTCCAAATCAAACCATCCCCTGCATCTCCTCGGGCAGCTCCGACCTCCCAGAAAAGCTGTGTGCTTTTGTAATATCCTGTCTCCACATATATTCCTCTTTGCTCTTGAGCATTCTACAATGATCAAATGGGTTTAAACAAAAAATATTTTAAACAAATTCTGACTTTCTAAATGCAACTTGCACTGCTTTAATCTAAATTGTAAGATCAGTTTATGCTCTGCTACTATTTTGCTCAGCATATGCTCTGTCCGTACTAATAAGGGGTTCAAAACACTTTTAGTACCTGAATATGCACCGAAACGTTGCAACATGTCAGTTACATTTAGAAACTTAGAAATAATAAAAAAAAAATTAGATTTTGGTGAAGCACAAGAAACTTCTGCTGGATCATCCAAGTTTCCTGTGGAACTGCTGACAGCTATATTAAAAGTAACTGGAAGTTAATTAAAACCAAACTGTATTAAAGACTCTATTAATATGTAATTGAGGAGCATTCTGCCAGCAGAGAAGTACCCTAAGACAACTAAATAAATGTCTATTTCACATTTCTCTGATTAAGAGGATACCAAGGAAACTTCAGAAGGGATAAGGCTGTTTGCTTTGAGGTGGAAGCCCTCTGCTGGTTAACATAAACTAATTAACACACTAATCTAAATGTTTCTGTAGATAAGAGAACCACAAAGAACAAGAAAGGAGACAGTAGCTAAAGAAGCAGCAGAGAAGAATCATCAGCAATCTCAGAAATCTTTATTCCTCATTTTATTTACTAGGTCCAGGAATATAAAAGGTGTTTGTTTTGTTTTCTTTTTTTCTGTTTTTATTTACATACTCTTTGACATACAAAATATGCAATTCAATAAATCTATTTGCAATAATAAAATGCTAGAAAGGAACTTTAGAACCCTGGGAGACACTTGGGCACACCTAACCATTCAAACACTGAAAAAACAATTCATATGAGTGTTATAACCAGGTCTTACTGTTTGACACACAGAACCACAGGAAACTATTTCTTCCTCTAGAAACAAATGGTATATGTGCACATCTTTTTGTCTTGAGTCCTGTATCTTTAAAACACATTTCAAAATTGCTTCACAGCCAAATCAGCAAAATTATTTGATCTTATTGACATTGTATGTACGTGTCTTCTAGGAACCAAACTAAATACGTGCGGTTTCTGTAAACCAGGCATAAACAGTGAACTTCAGAAGACAGCATTCTGTGCACAGGTATAGGACTGCAGTAGAGCTTTTTCAGTTTATTTTTAAGTTTACATGCTAGCTTAGCCTGGTACATGCTAAGTACAGAGGAGTGTGTTGCAACTCTGGACAAAATTTGTAAATGAAACCCAGCCCCACCACGCCTGGAGGAATGCTGCAATCTCCTCTCTTCCTCACAACAGGCTCTAGGTTGAAAGAAATTAAGTTCTTGGCAGAGTATGAGCACAAGGAATTTTGCTGACATACAGAGGGCGAGAAGGAAAACACTGAATTTGTACCTTAGTTACTGTCCTACATAGTTATATTTAATCCCAATTAAAATAGCCCCATTAAAAGCTGGATAAAAATGCAAGAGAAAACAAAACTTATAAAATAATGAACATATGGCCTAAGTATGTGTTCTCTCTGTATGGAGTGCCTGCACATGTGCTCACTCCATATGTACACAAACACGTATTCAGCAGGAGCACCAACTGGGACCAACAAAAAACATTTTTTCCCCCCCGCAATTTCCCCTTCTGCCATATACAGGCCTGAAATCGGCCTTGAATTTTTTTTGTTTCTTTTCCTGCAACCCTGAAACAATTAATATTTTCCCCTACCAATTGCAGTTTCTAGGTGGAAAAAAGACCCAATAACACAAGAGAATAACATGCAGGGTCACTGTTGTAGAGCCTGTGGTCCCCTCAGCAGACTGTATGTAAAACATTTGAGACACAGGAAGTGTTCCTATCCATCAGCTGCCAAAATAAGGTGAGGACAGAAGGGAAAATTAAAGCCCAAATTTTCCTCAGTAGAAGGGAAGATAGGATAAATAAGGACATTCATGTTAGCAGCAGGAATAATCTGATGCTGCCTCTCAACCACTGGCATGTGAAATAATCAGCCTCAACAGAAGAGTTGCTCAGCCAAAGTAAAAACCCTGAGTGTCAGTTATTAAATCATTTCTCTTTGCTCAGTGCAGAGAGAGAACTAAATTAAGGCTTTGCAATCTTCTGTAATTTGCCCCACATCATCTTGTTTACATATCTAAAGAAAGCTCACCTTATGGCATACCACTCACTGAAATACAAGGTGGGAGGGGTAGAAAGTGAAAGAGAAATCACTTATTATTGAAATTACGGGTGTAAAAAAATGTTTGTTCATCAGATACTAATCTGTTGAGAGCCCAGTGAATGTCTCCCACAATACTAACACCCTAAATCAATGTCTCCCAAGCAGGAAACAGTTTAGAAAGCAGACCTTCTCACAGCCAATGCCAACTACCAGTCACTGTTTCAGGTGGTTTCATCAGGACAAAGAAGATTCACACCTTGATAGTCATTGTTAAATCAAGTCATCCAGACATTTCACTATTAACCAGTGGACTAAATTACAGGCTCAGTCTTCACCTAGGGCTTTTTCCTGTCCACGAGACAATATGCTTGCAATACCCTACAAGTCTGAAAGCAACTTCAAGCTCCTTGTCACAGAGGTTCGTCAGTGCCTTCCTTATCAGATGCTCGGAAACCAAGTAACAATCCTGATGCACACTTCACTATGACTTCTCGTGTGGCCAATGCCAAAATACTGCTCCTACCTATACCGTTGTTTTTTCTTCTTTTTACTAAATGAACTAATGTAATTAGCACAAGTGGCAGCCCATATGCAAAATCCAGTATTTCATGAGGTCTTTCACCTTCTCCTTGGCAGAAATAAAGATCATGGCTCAAGTTTGATCCCCAAAGCTTGCACCCTTACATACAAAGAAGCGGAGCAGCAGATCTATCTACACGACAACAGGCTCAGGTCAGTGCGCCACAATAGCAATAATAGGTCTTTACATCTTTGGGAAGGTAGTAGGTAAGGAAAAGAAGTAGGACCCAAAATGGAAGCTAACCCCTTTCCTACTGTATTTTCTGTGTAAATGAAAGCAAAGGCCACTAGACATAAAAAGAAATTTCAAGCTAATTTAAATGAAACACATCACCAGAAGAAAATATTCAACATACATTTTAAAAGATAGATTTTTATTGTAAAAAAGTCAAAATGGAGATTTAACTGCTGTGTTTTTCACCTAATTCTGTCTGTTAAGTTGAGCCTTCTTCACCAACACTACTGCACTAAATACAAAAAAAAACCAACTAAGAGATACTTATTATTTCACTTGCAATAGACATTCCTTATTTACAGACACACAAAATAAATTTATGCAGAAATACTTATTATCTGATTATGTGCTCTATCTATCACATACCACATTCTTGTTATGCAGCCAAGTTGATTTACTCAGAGGAGTCCACTAAAAATAAGGAGAATATTTCATATGTATTTATTCATCAAATAAAAATAACTGGTTTCTAGATGGGAACTACCACCTTCTTTTGATTCACATGCCTCCCATGCTACCTGCTTTAAACTCCCCAAGTTGACAAGATTATCAAGATTGCTTCAAGAGCCAGTATTTCTCTGCATTATTTCCCCCCCCCCCCCCAATAGCAAAGTGGAAAATATGCTGGCTTTCTCAGCCAGCTTTGGCACAGAGATAATACCATGTTCTGTGGTTAACTGCTAGCTCTTCTTCCTCCAAGGCACTGTGAGTCATCTCTGCTTTCCACGCTGGTGTCTTCCAAACAATTCTGGGTAAAACTGTGCTAGTTCATTCTCACCAAAGACATTGTATGACAGCACAATTACACAGAAGGGATCACTTATTAAATGAGTGTTTTTAAGCATTCCATTAAAAATGTGCAAGGCAAATATTGCAGTAACTATTAATCAAGTCTAAAAATAAATTAAAACTAGCTTCATGAAAGATGCCTGGGCTTTCACTGGCATTTAAAGCTTTTCCCTCAAGTACAAACACAGTCATAGCAGGATTTGCGACTCTCATCCAATGGCACCTTTTCCCAAGCTTAGACAAACAGATGCGAGGAGACGCTTTCAAACCCTACTTGCAGACAGTATTGTTTTTTCATTATGACAAAGCGTTACTGAGCTTGGCAGTAGAAACCACCCACTTTCAGGAACTTCCAGTGTAGTTAATATTCCTCTGCTTAACAAAAGATGCCTTGGTCTAAGGCTGTTCCTACAGGCTGTTGTTACAGCACTGCACCCAACTGACCTTCATTCATGAAGGGCTGCTCTGGTTACAGGATTCTGAGTTATTCTATTTAGTTTAGGACCAGCAAAATGCAACAGACTGACAGCTCTAAAGATCACTTGGGGTAAAATAAATAAAGAATATCGCAGATTGGCTAAAATATATGGTACCTGCCATCATCCTTCAGCAATGAATGGGCCATCTTAAAAGGCAGTTGATTGCCAAGTTAGTATCCTGCATGGCTTGTCTTTAAAAAAAAAAAAGTGTGCCACTTTTTAGACACTTACAAAGAAACCAAACAGACAATGTGCAGTTCCTTTATGGCTCCCAAATTCTGGGCCCGCTCTAGGGGTCACTGCCTGCACCTCAGAAAAAAACCCTTATGACATCTACCAATATAGTGCTTGCAGCTGACCCTCCCAAGCAGTCAGTGGGATCTACTTTCAGGTGGGGGCAATACAAAGTACCTTTTCTTTAGCTCTCAAGTAAAGCCAGAAAGGAAAGCTCCTGTTGTTCCCTGCCCTCTGGGTGCACTGCAGCAGGGTTCATCCTGTGCAAGCACAGCTGCTTTGGGCGCTGCCCCGGACAAAGTGATATTGCAAGCCCAGCCTTCCAGAAACGCTGGGATTTCATCTAAATCACTGCAGCGAGCCAACTTACGGCCCCAAGCCAGCTGTGTCAGCACAACCGAGGAGACCGTAACCTGAAGGAGAAGGGGTGGACACAAGCATTGAAGGAACAGGAACTTCTTCCAAAGCAGGGCGCGGCCGGTTAAGCGGCTGTACACCCAAGGCTACAACTGCCCAGGGTTTCTGCAACATCTTCAGTTCTCTGGTGGACAATTTGATAAGGGGCTTGAAAAGGAGAAGAAGGTCCAAGCAGACTGCTTTTCTGGATCTTTATTCAACAGTACTTCGAAGTAAAACAGAACAAACAAACAACTTTGATTTTCAAACAGAACTCTTCTTTTGGGGGAAAATTTGTTTGTAGTTATGCTTTTTGGGTGCTTTTTTTGTAAGTGTTTTATTATCACTGTGTGTGGGAAAATTATGCCTGAAGTCTTTGGCAGTTTTCAACATGGGAAAAAATAAAAAAATCTCCGCAGTGGGGTGAGGTCAGGACTGGGCAAAGAGAGCACTCAGAACATTCATGTGAATTATATCACCAAAATAGACTCAACACACTTCATAAAAATGTGTGGAAAATTCATTGAGACAGCAGAAAAGGAATACGACATCCAGGATCACAGGAAGGTCATCACTGGATGCAGACTTTCTTTTTTTTAGGTTTGGCAATCAGTTTTGCTATGTTGGAAGTTCTCTCCTGTGCTAAGAATTGTATCCAAAAGCATCTCAGCAATCAGCCAAGACAGGGATCAAGAGAGGGAAACACTTATGTTCTGCCCAACTTAGGAGAGGATGAAGCCAAGGTAAATAATTTGAGAGCTGTCTTCCGAAGTAAACTTTTCTTTTGGTTCATGGGTTATTTCTACATTGTCAGCCAACTACAGACATTACAATTTGTTAGCCTGTTGAAATTAAGTGGAAATGTATTTCCACATTAATTCCAAGGAAACTTGTTTCCCTTACAAATTTTTAACTCTAGGCCTCCTTGACAATGCTGCTGCCTACTGCTTGGCTTTCAACACTTTTTTTAAATTTTATTTTTAATAGAAACTTTCAGCCTCAGACTATATTGTAAGAAGGCCAGTGCAAGGGCAAAAAAATACATTTCTGTGCTAGAGCAGCAAGTGCAGAGAAGAAAAAAACACAAAGACAAGTCAGTCATGTAAGTGGAGGATAGGACAGGCATCCCTGGCATTCCAGCCATGATGGAAAAGAGATGTCACTGCCTTGCAACTGAGGTGTGGACAGAAGCTCACTCACTCCTCAACCAAACCACGCAACATGCACACACCCTTCTCAGAAAAACAGCTTGAGATGCATCCTGAGATACCCTCCCTGCCTTCAACAGCAGGTCCACTGGGTAGACACTCATCCTTTAGGCACTGCCACCTAGCTTTAAGCTTAGAGAGGGCCGTTGTCTTTGCATGTCTTCAGCAGAGGTTCATCTGCAGTTGTCCTACAGGTTCTGCCTGTCAAACTGGGTCTGCTGTCTCCTTGCAGGGAGGCTGGCCTCCTTTCTACCTTCTCATCCCAGAGCTTGTCTGTAATGACTGCTTTCTTCTTCAGTCACGGACACTGTTAGTCAGAGCCACACACTGACACATGGGAAAATATCTTGAACCTCATGAAACATTTTCTCCACTACCGCTCCCTCTCCATACCCAGCTTCCCAGAATACTGCAAAGAGGAAAACTAAGTCAAGGAAGGCAAGATAGCACAGAGCAATCACAGTGCTGCCCTGCATACAGGGCGTGGGGGGAAACACCATGCATATGCAACCCATTCCCTCACACCTTGCAAAGCGCTGCCAATTTCTGCAAAATTCAGGGTCAGTCATATTTGTGCCACTTCTTCCCACATCCCAGTTCTTGGGAGTCACGTATCCGGGTAAGAGCCTCATCCTTAGAAAAGTGAAAATTTCTAAACTTAATTTGAGGGATGCAGACATTCACACAGCCTAAACGTCATACAAGTCCGAACTCCAAGAGCAATCAAAAATCCTTTTTGTTTTCATATTTTATAATTTTTTGGAGTAAACTTGAGATCCTGAGTGCTTCGGTTAAACACACTTTTACAGGTGGAAAGATCTTAGCCAAATTCCCTTTAAAGGAGATAGACTGCAGGAATGCAGCTAGAGCACTATAAGGAATGCTTTTCTGGGGAGGGTGCTGAATGCTTACATACAATAATTTTAATGTCACCCTGTCAAGCTAATGCCCCATCAGGGTGGAAGCAAGAAAAATACAGGCTTTTCATTATTGGATAATTGGATGCACACCCTTAGTAGTGACAGTAGTTTGCTAAGTAATTGCTCACCCCCAAGTAGCTAAAACAAGAATGCTAACAAAAATACTGCAAGATCCCAAGGGTTAGAAGAGAGGCAAGAACTGAAGCAGCAGCTCTATGAAAAGAAATAAGAAGGCTTTCTATATGTAAAGGCTTTAGCCAGTACAAACCAATAACACACCCTCTTCCCAAAAGACACACAGCTGTATATAAGCACAAGTGACTAAAATTATTTTGCTCAAAAACTAATTATTAGACTTAAACTTCTTATCCTGCAATGCTTATTTTAAAAGTTTACTGAAAGTCTGATCTCAACTCTTAAAAAACTGTCATCGAGTACACTTGGATTTTATTCAAACTTACAAAAAACCCCGAACTTTTAAAAGCTTTAATTCTGAAAAGAGCAACTTCATAGTTCATTTTTTGAGCACAAAGTAAGCAACATCTGAGACGACCAGAGTGGAATCGCCATTAGCAATTCCACCTCCCTCCCCTTCTTAACCACCTCTGGGTAAAATAAGTCTCTTTCTCAATCGCACGAAGCTGGGTGTGTACAAAGGGGAGCTGGCAGCTCTGGATGGATGCCTCCACCTAGCTATCAATTACTGTCACAAGACTTATACTTCATCTATTTTATGCCTCTCCTGTTTCATTTTTCCTGCATCAGTAGTCAATTTAGGACAAAAACACGAGACTGAAAATTGAGTCACTGACACGTGCTGAAGCCAGTTCACCAATAAATGAGCTTACCAATTATTTTTATATGGCATGATGTGAAAGAGTAAACTACAAGTTCCTATTGAAAAAGTTCTTGTTTATATTCCTGTATTTTCTTCTAAGAGACAGCTTACTACTGAGTTTGAAGATCAACTTCCAAAAGAAGCTGCTTTATTCTCAGAAAAGGCAAGAAACTAAATCAACATTTCACACTTTGTATTTAAAGATGAAACATGCCTACAAATTTAGCCAAGTGACCTATATCTTCTACAAAATGACATTTTCTTTTGTCCTTTCTTAGAGAAAATTAAGTCAATATTTTAAGAAGCCTTAATGACTGTCTAGATAAATCAGAGTATGCTGCAAATATTTTTATTGAAATTTAATAAACTAAGCCATGAATTGATAGATTTACCTTGAAAACAAGAGGTGTAACAGAGATTACTTTTCTGATATGATTAAATGAACAGAAAGCCGGGAAGAGGTAAGTAATGAAGAAGAGCCAGTTACTCAAAACGAACCATAATACCTTGGAACCAAATAATGCTTTAGAACTAGAACTAAATAATAGTCTAGAACATTTACAAAAAACATCACATGCTTCTGCCATGCATAGGAAGACAATGATGAGAGTGCTGGACAACATAGGAGCTTACTAATAGGGATCTGAAAGAATAAAGAAGACAGTCAGCAGAACAGGAGCTGACGTTTCCATCACAAGGGTGAAGATGATCCCCTGCCCACAGAAAAGATATCACAATTTGGGGATGGAAGAGGGAAATATTTCCCTCACCCACAAAAGGCATCTGACCTCAAGCTTCATTGCCTTCAAAGATTTTACAAGTATGGGGCATTTGGATGTGGGTTGGTTTTTTTAGGGGATTGTTTTGTTAGGGGTTGTTTTTGCTGGTTTAAGTTGGAAGGTTTTTTTGTTTGCTGGGTTTTGTTGTTGTTGTGTTTTTCTTGAGAACTCAGGACAGCCATTATATGATATAAAATGAAAAATGTCTTCCATTTTATTGATCCCTTCTACTGCTCTGAAACACTAATGTGTACAGAAACACAAGCCATGTGCTACCATCAATCCACAGCTGAAGCAGTCTGCTACCATCTCCACTATATTTATATTGCTGTTTAAGTTCCTCTTCTCAATCTATGGCACTTCTGAATCATCAACACAAAAGACCAAAATAGGGTCCTCGTCATTTGATTAGGACGTTCTCAGGAAACTTGGGGATAATATAAAAGAATAGGAACTTTGGCAAACAAGAGAAAAGACATACAAGGAAAAATACACTCCATTTAGTAGGATTATATAGTCAAACTGAAAAATGATGTTTTGATCTGATGTATGGCTTGTTGGCCCTTTGTTAAAGGAGACACACATGTTGAATGTCTATTTAAAAGCAAAATACATTCACTAAACTATACTGAAGCTAAAAAAAACCCAAAACCATGCAACTAAGACCATAAAAGGGAGAAATCTATGGAATGTGTTATGTTCATCTAGCAAAGCTGTTCTCTAGCAATCAGCAGTTTCAGGCAGCATATGTCAATCCTGCTCTTAGACACAATAGAGTAGACTCTCCAGATTTCTTCCTTTCTTTTTTTTTTCTGTGGTGTCAGACACCAGTGGCAGGAAATCCTGATGGCAAGAAACATCATGTGTTCAAAGTTTACTGCTCAAGAGGATGAAATCAAAACACCTCCCTCCACATTGCACTCGAAAAAAAAAAGGAAACTAGAAAGAAAGAAAAAAATTAAATAAAGAAAATTAAAACATCAACAGAGGTCTTCATCATAGTGAAAAAATGTCTGGAAACAATTAACAACTGAAAAATTGAGGAGGAATAGAATTAATATACTTAAAGTACTAACTACTGAAGTAGTCAAATTTTGATTAAAACATCCTAAGAATTGCAGGCACATAATTTAAAGTTTGATACATGCTTCTAGGAATTTAATGCAGTTCAAAGTAAAACAAGCCTCTTTAATTATGGACATTACAAGGCCATAAACCTACACAGCAAGTTATCAAAGCGAAACATCTGTGCACTGTCCACACACGCAGCGCGTGCTTATGAAACAGAAAAGAATGATGTCATTTCAGCCTAATTTTTATTACATTCTGTTTGCTGAATTCTCAGCAGTATGGCCCTATCTCTGCCCTCAGAAACAGAGACACATTTACAGGGGAAGACACAGGCAAGTGGTCCTTGTCAGGGGCTAAGGAAGATGCTGCAGTTTCAACTCCCTGCCGCAGCTGCCAACAAGCCCTTGCCTATAAATGAACCTGAAGTGATAAGAGATTCTGTCAGAATCTCTTCCTCTGCATGCACTAGTGCAGCCAGCAGCCTGCTCCCTGGACACAGCTGGCCTCCAGAAAAAGCGTGTGAGCCCATGCAAAGGAACACAATGCTAAAAATCAAGTTTCTTGTGGAGATAAAATCTGCTCTCCAACAGAGAGCCATCGCAACCAAAGCTGAAATTCTCAGACACCTACTGCCCCTGAGGTTGATGTGCCTTGAGCCCACTTGATACAGCAAGGAGGGACCCACATACTTGAGAGAAAATATCAGAGGCCAAACATATTATCAGCTTCTCTAAGCCAACTGTGTTCTGTCCATCAACCTTCATGCTTCAACCTGCCACCCCTCAGAAACTTCACTCGCACCAGCCTCCCTGCCACTGGTTCAAAGATTCTTCTGAATTCATTTTACCACCTGCCAGTTGTTTCTTGAAACCAGCATCCCTTTACCATTTCCTCTATCCTCCCACCAGTGTTCCCTCTCACTTGTTACTTCTCCCAAAGACTATCATTCATAGTATCAACAAATTTTCTACAGGGAGCTTAAGAAGAAGAATTACTGCTGCGACCCGCAGAAGTAGTAGAAGGCATGGCTTTGTTAGCATGGCAGTGTGCTGCATATTTCTCCCCTTTTGGGAGAAGTTAATATAAATAATACGAACAGGTTTCTGGTACTGAGGCCTAGAACATTCCTAGAGACTGTCAACCAGACAGGCTTTTTTTTTTTTTTAATTTATCATGCTAAAGAGAAAGAAAGTGTTGAGCAGAGCATATAGTTTTATAAACTTGGCAATTCATTTCTCATTTTTACTTATTTGAGAAGAACTAGCACATTTTAATGAGGGCTTTGTAAATGCAGACCCTCAATAGTTTTGTGGAAGGATAGGGAGAACATGTGTTTCTCTCTCAGACCAGTTCCAGGAGACAGTGGAAAAAAGCCATACCCCCTGATTCAAATGAAGTCACTCCTGCTTCTCTTCCAAAAATTACAATAGCACCATGTACAAAACTCATCAGTAACTGGAGAATCTTGGACTTTATTATTTAAACCTGGATTTGATGCAATATGAACTCGTTTTTAAAAACAACTTTTCACATAAAGGCATTCATATAAACTCGATCATATGTTTTAGGGGTTTTCTACACATACCAACACTTTCTTGTAATACTCTTGGACTGTGTAATATTGGCCTTACACACTGCATGTAGAAAATAGTCTGTTCTCTTACCAAATGACAGCCTTGAGAAACTCCAGAATTTTTAAATTTGGACAGACTGTAGTAGAAACACAGGGTCTGCTTGTGGACTCCAGGTGGGAAGCAAGTGGCCCTCCTAGTGTTGAGGAGGCCAGCCTCCCGACATGATGGCCAACTTGGCTGCCCCCCCAGCCAGGGCAGAGCTCTGGGCAGCACAGGCAAAGTCACGTTCCCTCACAGAGTCACTGCAGCTGTATTGCCTTCATTCCATCTCTGTCATCTCTTCCCACCCTTACCTGCTCTGATATCAGCGTTACCAAGGTAGCAAATGCAATACACTACCTGGACCAACTGCACAATAATTCTCTTTAGCCGTGCATGCAGCATGTAACCCACATATTCATCACAACTCTCTTGAGTGTTGTACTCGTCCTGAAAGGAATACAAATTTTAAAAATTCCCAAATGTAGCAATTTCCTGCTTTAAAATAGCCTTTGCACGTAAGGTGACCTAAGCCAGCTAAAATCTACAATCTAGTACCTGAAAATCTCCTGGCAGAAGAACTGAGAGGAGAAATATTTCATTTTGAGACCCCAGAGTAAACCCCAAACAAAAATATTAAGTGGAACAGTTACTAGCAGCAGATAAGGAACTTACAATTGCACATTTTTACTAATATAAATGAAATGGTTTTAACTGCCACTAAGAAAGAAAATACTATTGGCAGCTCACCATTCCTATAATTGATAATAAGTTCTTTAACACTTTAAATTTATATGAAAGCTATCAATAGCCACATGACTTCATTAAAGGCTTTTGCTATTCTATAAAACACATACAGGCACATAGAAAAAAAAAAATCAGTGTGCAAGAACGGAGTGCATTCAGTAAGCATCTTCTTTCTGCAGGAAATTACTCCCATCAGATATCTGCTTATATATATTTATACATATACACAAAAATATACACTTTCCGTTTGGTTTATATATTACAGACTATTTAAATCTATCCAGTAGGTAAAGTCCTAAATACAAAGCTAACAAAAAGTTATCCAAAAAGAGATGCTGCTCCTAGAATACATAAAGTATTAAACTTCATTTTAAAACATATTCTTAGCTGTATTTCAATTTATAAATCTCCTCCATGTGGAGTGAGGCAGTGTGAGGACACTGACACTCACTTAACTTCATTATACATCTGAATTTTGAAGTCTCCCAGGTAAAGGTTCACTTCACTAGTATTGCTTAAAAAGTTAGGAGTTGAAAGTCTTTGCCTTTTTTTTACTATTCTCTTTGTTAAAGCAGTTCTTCCAAGCATTCAGTGAATTAAGTTTACTCAGCAGCATTCTCTGTTGTTATTTACGCTTGATTTAAAACACATTATGCACTCAAAATGACACATACTTAGGTTAGAATCTGTGCACTTGGACTCTGACCTAACTTTTTATACACAGGAAAGCAAAAAAGTGTAAAGCTTTCATCCATCATAAACCAAAATGTCGCCTTCAGCTGCACAGTTGTAATAAAAAGCCTCAGTTGCTCCTGCTATATTCAATTGCTCCTTTCTAAATATAGAATAATGCCAGGCCTAGTCACTCAGGTCACCAGGTAAAGCTTTGCACAGCATAAATCTGTCACCACCTTTATTCAAAGCATCTCTTTAATCAAAATTCATTTACTGTGACAGTCAAAAGTGGCCAATTTAGACACCACAATCAGATAAATTTGAACCCGTTCGTCCTGTTTTCAAAGCAAGGCGATCACAGTGGAAACTCAGAGGAGTCAGCAGAAACTCTAGCAAGTTGTCAGCCTGCCAACCAACCTTTTTATTTTTTTTGTTTGTTTACTTACTCTTCTTCAAAAATGCATGTTCGTTGCAATCATTATTAAGCCCCAATGAAATTCATGTAGCATCAGAAAACAAATGTGCTTCTGTTTTAATGCTGTGTAACAAATGTAATTACTAGATGTACGGGTAGGCAACCAAGTACTACAACTATGATCATGTATTTCCCGTCATTATAAGGGGAAACATTAAGACCAATATAGTTCAATTTTTCCAATGAATATAGTTACCACTGAACTCTAATTTGACTCATCTGCATCAAAGTGAACAGATAATAACAAGTACCTTGTAAAAGGACGGCATTTGACTTACTGATGTCTAAGGCATAAATGCATTTGTAGTGAGCAGCTACAGAGCAACTCTACATATTTATGCATTTCTTCCCTCTTTTCTGCTTCATCTTTTTTAAAAAATAATATATCTACCATTTATCCACAACTAAATGAAAGCATTTGCTTGAAAAACAATGGGAGATGTTCGCTTTTCTAAAGCAACTTACATTCTATGAGACACGGTGGCACAAATAATAAAGCTTTGTTCCATAAAGAAATCTTCAAAGTACCTTAAAATATTTGAAGTATTCTTATCAAAATTCAAAGGTGGAAATTTAAGTGGACATGAACATTTCTTTACAACGTCAGTAAATGCTACAGTACAGGCTGCAGAACAGAGGTGCAGCGTTAGCATATCCTCGCAGGTTACTGAAATCCAGCATTCTTGGTGGGGGGGGAAAATGGAATCACACAGTTCCTTACGGCACATCATATGGCTAACGACGGCGGAATTAGTCAAGCAAGGTTGTCACATTTAGGTTTTCATAATAAATGACTTTTCTCTAGGGCGGCCGAAACAAATTAAGCCGAGTATTAGCGCGGCATGGGATGCACCGAAGCTGTGCTTCGACATCTGACGGCAGCACTGCCTCAGCTGCCCCCGCCCGCATCTCTCACCGCGCTGGGCACAGACAACCGGCCCAAGAAGCTGATCCGGCTGAAAAAAAAAAATAACCCCGCAAAGTCAAGTAAATCAAACCAAACCTTTTGTGGGCGAGTTTTCATCCTCCCTACCGCTGCCATCACAAACTCACACGGCGCCAGTGCGAGGAGAGCACAACAACGGGCATTGGGGCCAAGGTTTTGCTCAGGGCCCCTGCTCAACAGGCCTCAAATTTTCTTCACTTTCCAATGAAGCTCATCGACAGAAGAATACGACTGACCAACTGAAGAGACGTAGCTCCAGCTGCTGCACTCCCCGGAGCTGCCCTGGCACTGACCCCCTCCCCAGCCCAGTCAGCTCCTGCCACCAGCCTCGCTGCAGCTGGAGCAGAGACCAGCTAGTTAGAGCTACGAAATGAAGCAGAGGGAAGCCCCGAGGCCCCAATTTCTTACAGCTTAAGCCGATCTAATTGCTGTCTGCCAGCATCCCAGCCCTCCACTCCTGAGCCCATTACCTACCAGAATTTTTTTCTTTTTTTTTTTCTGTTGTGTCATCCCATGGGTTTTGTTTCTGTCTGCTTACTGAAATGGGTCAGCAGAGAAGGGAGAGTGAGACCACAGTGGTGGAGGAGACACCATTCAGTTCACAGATAGGTTTTCTTAGGCTGCTGCCAACCTACAGCTTACATTAAATCATTATTTTGTGGCAATTCCAACTGTCGTCTTTTAGATATAACTCAGCATTGCCACAAATCTGTGCGGAACTCATACGTCTAATTTAATTTTGCCTTTGCTCATAGATTGTACATTAAAGCTAAGTAAACAGATGTTGAAAACACTTCTTGTGTCTTTCAGGATTGCAGAATATACAGGTCTCACCACGCACTGCTCCGCAATGCCACAGCAAGTCATCAAAGGGATGCAAGGATTGGCTGATGATTCCTATGGATCTCAAAGCTTGCATACTAAATCCTAGATCTACACAGCAAGAATCAATCAGGACTTCCCTCAAACTGCCATCTTCAAAGCCACAGAGAAAGGCTGTGGTGAGACACAGGGTGGGGTGCCGTCTCACCACAAGTTGAGGGAAGCCTGACTTAAGCCCAGCCTCTGCAGGCTCACTCAAATGCCCATGACTGTCCTTTAAGCTCAGCAGAGCTCCTGCCCCAGACACTGTGCAAGGAGCAAGCACATTGTACATCTGCCTCTGAGCCTCGAATTCCCAACAGTGCAGCACTGGTGGGACAACCACTGCTATGCCTCTGCATCTCTGTTCATCTCCTCTGACGGGAGAGATCTGATGCAACACAGTCAGCACTGTTTGCGTGTGACAACGTGGTATTTTCCACGAAGAAACACAGCATATACTACTAGGTGCACATGCTGTGTAGGAAGGGCCACGATTCTTTAATTTCCTGCAGTAGGTAGAAAAAGCCACAAAGAAAACCACCATCAGGATCATCAAGGAGGAGACACCCTTGTCTGAAATAGCCATCCAGCTAGAGATACCTTAAAAGAATTAATTGGTACCTGCATAAATGCACCTTGGTTTAATAAAGGAGATTTCTTCCTGCTGCATTTCCACTGGTGAATTAGTAGGTAGGGGAGAGACAACTTTATTATTTACAAGAGACTCAATACACACCCACATCATGCTTCAACCAAAACAATCAACACTCCATTAGAGATTATTAATACACGAAGCCCGACGACCACCTTGTGATTTGTGGTATTATTTCCTCCACTTTACAAACAGAGAAAACTACACAACAGCAGTTATCTCAGATGAATAGGTTATTAAAAAGCTCTGTGAGGAAACCCACAATGGAAGCCTGCCATTTCCATGGGGCCAAGATTTTCTGTCTGTTTCTCTGATTCTGTGCCTGTGCTTTAACTTCACAATTACTACCAAACTTCAATGAAGCAAAGCTCAAATAATTAGAGACGTAGCCCGATTCCATTGAAGCCTGTGGCAAAACTCTCATTAATTTTAACAGAAGCAAGACTAGACTACGTGTTTATAAAGCAGTTGTGATCACTGGAAGGCACTCCTGAATTCACAATATTACTAGCTATGAGACTACATCTAAGAACAATTTTGTTTTAAAGCCTTCTAAACCTGTCCTCAAAACCTACCAGGTTTTTAAAAGCTCTTGTTTTTCAGAAGAATATTACTGAAAAAACACTGAATGGTTATTACTTATATTGAAATTTTTTATATTAATTATTTAAATGTGTTGACAAAGCACATACCAAAGGCTGCTCCAGCAAGGGATGGAGGCCCTCTGAGGATTCTCAGTTCTTTCAGATCTGCTCTTGCCCCTGGTTATAACAGCTTTTCCTTTATTTTCCAATTAAAATAGTATTGTAACAAGATTTGGAAGATTTGTCCAATCAAGAAGTTTATTGCTGTATTCACTGGAAAAAGCATTAAACAGATCAAAATGGAGGAAGATAAGCTTTTCCAAGTCTTTTAGATCAAGTTCTTAACATAAAATTGTTTAGATAATAAAGCACAGCATACAAGAGTTTCTTGCACCTGGCTGACCTTTTTCTTTTTTGTATTATGAATTCTGCTCTACATAGATAGTGTCCCCCACTGAAACAAATGCATCCTAAAGATCGTGAACGATGGGTTCCACCACATTTTCTTGCTCAATTTTAAAACAAAAGTTACATCCTGACTATGAGATATGCCTAACACAAAGGCATAACAGAAATTTTCACCAAGCCTTTTGGGCAGAAAGAAAGCAAACATGCATGACTCCACTATGCTTTAACTGTGACCAAGTCATGAGAGCCAAGGGCCCTCAAATACAGAATCAAACCAGCAGCATTAAAGGTCCTGCCTTTAGTAAGTGTGAGCAAGAACTGTACTAACCAACAGGAGTACACTAGCGTTCACAGGAAAGGTCACAGGCAAATTAACCACTGTGAGCCACACCCAGCAGTGAGGAAGAAGTCACCACACCAGCTACGACTCTCTCTGTAAGAAAAGTGATGAACAGGCGGGTTTGCTCGACTCTGATCTTGCTATACCTCTCATGGGATTCATATACCTCTCAAGGCTTCATTAAACACCTCTAGAAGCCAAAAAAGCATAGCTAACAGCAACATGTTTCACACTGAAAAATGCCACAATTATTGTATCGTAGGCTTCTCCAGGATACAGTGGCTGCAACAGCATCCTGAAACCACACACACCTGTATTTCAAATAAATCTCAAACAATGGATTTTTTTCATGATCTTTCCTCTGTTTTGCAGCACAAGGTAAATATTTGGATGATGAGTGCCATGTGGATGATACCTGCCATGTCAGCATAGTTGTTTAGACATACTCACCCTGATTGAAGAGAATGGAAGCGAAAGCCCAGACTGCTGATGCTTAAAGGAAATTCCAACATTTCAAATGTTCAGTTTTCACTAAAAACATGCAAGGCCATGGGAAGGCAAAACATGTAATTTCAACAAATGCTGCTTCTGATTTACAGATGAACAGAATTACGGAAGACTTCAAGAACAACAGAAGCTTAGATTTTTCTTAAACAAGGATATCTGTGAATACTCAAAGCTTTTAATTATTATTTTAAGAGGCATGAAAATATTTTTGCAAATCAGCTTTAAAAAAAAAAAAGAATCATCATTCTGTGCAAGTCTTAGTCTGCAGCTCCTGTAAGCTTATCAGTATAAGGAAGTTTAAGTTTTCTGTAGTCTTACCTGAGTGTCTTAAGTAGTGTAATGAATCCTGTTGTTCTAGGATTCATTGCAATAAAGTCCTTCACAGCTTCACTGCATTGAATTCTTTATTGAAGATAAATTGGTGAATAAATTTATTCATTTAAAGCAAAAAATATGCACGTTTCTCCACAGCAGCAGACCTTGTGCATTGTGTATGCTTTGACAATGTTTTTTAAACAAACTTCATTTTCAGATGAAAAAGCAACATTATTCTGAATAGCAAGGACAATTTGTTCTTTTACGAGCATAAAAGCAAGTTCTTTCTTCTCTTTAGTCATCTAAATGCCAAAAATATACCCCCCTATTTAAATCTACCTGCAATATGCAGGAACTAGAAATCTATTTTACACAGAAATAAAATCAGTTACTTCTCCAACAAGTGCCTGCATCCAGAAATGGGCCTGCCCGTTCACTCTCTCTACAGATAAACTCACAAGAGATTTGCTAACTCTAAACACATTTACAAAAAGCACTACCTGCTGCTTCCTTGGAGGAACATCTCCTAAGTAGCTCAGTTTTCCATAAAGGAACCTGAACTTTCTCCTTTCTTCACAATGCAGGGGCTTCCATTATCTGTAAGTAAGGATTTCATCATGCTGGTGAGCACAGAGCCATTTCAGCTGTTTAAACCATCTGTACCACTGGATTCTTTTATTCAAACTAATCCAATTCAATCTCATTTGTGTCTTTACAATCATCTATATATTTTCATCCTTGCAGATAACTGTACATCCGTACCAGCTACTAAGCATCAGCCATTCACACATTTTCAATGCTCTCTCAGCCCCTTTCTAAATCTCAAACACCAGTTTCACATTACTCCATGATGTGCCAGGTAAGCATCGGTCTCATTTCACAGCTGAAGACAAGGTATAGAAAAGTTTACTGACTTGTTTAAACTGAGAGTAAAAAAGAAAAAGACTTGTGAGTTAACACTTATGATAAAAATAACACAGTAATGGGTAAGAACTATTTAACACAGTCAGTACTGTGCTTCTGAAACTTGAAGTTAATACAGTATTATCTTTATGTTCAGCAAAGTATTGTTTTGAAAGCACTCAATAAGCCCAACTTTGATCACAAAAAGGCCATATGCTACTAAAGCAGATTTTAAAAATAAAAATGGGGATGTATAGGACTGACATTGGTAAATATTCAAAAGAAGTCCACATATAAAAATAAAGGGGAAAAAAAGTCTAAAATTCTTCACACAATCATCCATTCCATATAAATTGTTCTATTAAGCTGTGCTACTGAAAAAAAAACCCAAAAGTTGGAAATCTATTTATCAAAAGGGTAATGTCTTGCTTTATGTAACCAGAAACAGATAGGGTGATTAAAGTACATATTATATTTGATATGAAAAAGAATTAAAGAAGAGAAAAAGAAACTGGTAGCAGATCTAATTTCACACTTAGGGGATTACAATGTAGAGAATACACACAAGCATTCTTCACTGACAACAGTGCTGTGAAATGCTCAGTAGATTGCTGGAACTCTTAGGATTTAAAAGATTTAATGTTCTGCTTCGTTACTTCACAGCATGCAGAAGTTTTGAGGACGCTGGAATACCGAGCAGCTTAGCAAGGAAGAAAAGCAGAAGAAAAGGGTCTCATCAAACTTACAGGATCTTGATAGACATTATCTGACAGCATTTCACTGTGCTTAAATTGTGGAAATTAAAAACCAAAGTGCTTCCATTCCCTTAGCTGCGTAATCAAGGCCATGTAGTGGGTGCCATTCCTACTGGCCCAGAAGTAGCCTGTACCTGCATCAACGTCCTATTTTTACTTAACCTGATAAAAAGAAACTTCAATCCTTTCCTCTTGTAAGGAGTAACACCTCCCTCCCTTAAAAAAACCATAAAGACTTGCAAGAGAAAAAAAAAAACAAACAAACACCAGAAACAAATTTGTAAAACACCTGGAGTAGCTGAATTAGGAATTTTATTTACATCTGAATACAGGTCATTTCTCGTCCTGGAACTCCAGGAGTAGAAAGCAAATGCATGCTTTCCCATGGTCAGCACTGAGGTGGACCATTGCTTCACAATGTAAGCATCATAGTTAGGGCAAAGCATCTTTGCAAGCTGCATTAATTTCTCCCTTTTCTCCCCTGTGCAGCCAAGCAGGAGTAACCCTGCGGGGTAGGTGACAGTACTACAATAGCTAATCCCAGCGAGTGAAATTCTAAGCGAGGAAATGTGCTCTGAAAATGCAATATGTATTCTAAGAGGATGAGACTCCTGAGAAAACAGAAAGCCTCAATAATTAGTCTTCGGGATGAGAAGGTAGCTCTTTCACCTAAGAAGTCTTTTCAAATCTTGGGTATTTAGTTTAGCTTAAAGAAAACAAGCTTTTTTGTTAAGCAAATATCTAAGCATCTGGAAATTTTAGAGGCACACATACAACTTCAACAAAAGCTAACTTCAAACAACTGAAGATTGTGTTTGAGGTGCCCTCTGAATTATCTGCATAACACTAAAGGATTTGTGGTTGTTCTTACACCTTTTATGAAGAAACATTTAGGGGGCAAGGTTTTGATCCTCTTGTTCTCTGCAGAAAGAGCTTGAGGGGAAAGTCAAAACCCACACAAAATCCACCTCCCCTGCCCTTCCCTTCTCTTGGTGCCTCCTGGGGTGTACTGCAAGCCTCCCCCAGTGCAGAAGAGCAGTGATGGGCCTGATACATGAGCACAGCCTGAATGCCTCAGGGGAAGCCCCTACCCTCCTTATGCTTTATTCCCCCTTGATAACCACTGCACCAAGACCTGCCCTCACACACTTCCTCCCGTTTTCTTTCCTAAAGAAACCCACCTGCGTCAGGAAGAGCCCATCCCAGGAGGAGACGGCATGGTGGTTCCTCAGGAATCATGCATGGAAATGGAAATAGTTTATGTCTTGTGCCTCTTCAAAAACTACAATCTGTTCGCAGAAAGCTGGTCACTGACCTCGCATTGTCTAGAGCAGTACCAACTACATCACGAATAGACAATAAATTAACCACTTTGTTTAAAGTATACACAAACAGTGGAATCATCTGAAGGAATGCACAGTAACATCTAAGCAGGCAGTAAGTCAATGACTTGTAACTCGCTGATGTGCTCTGACACCATTTCCTTAACACTCCAAGCAAGAGCAGTACTTCAGTTTGAACTATTGCTGTTCCTCACCACTTCGTCCCTACCTTACTTTTTCCCCACTAGTTATACCCAGCAAGGATGAAAAAAGCCTAATCTTCTTCCTTTTTTCCTTTTCTGTGATGGAGTACACTCTGGCTCACGGCAGAGCTGCAATGGCACAACCAGCCCATGGTACAAGGCCATGTGGCTGTGTGAACAAAGGATGTATCAGGTGAAACGACAGGAGGTGGAAAGGGAAGAACAGCCAACATATTTGAAACCACTATAATTATACAATTTTATGGCAATATAGGCAGCTTTACGTGTGCTCTATCACTATGCCTCTAGGTAGTGCAGAGAGCTCGAGGGACCTATGTTGACAGCTGGAATTTCTGACTCATCTAAAATAATTCAGACTGCATTTCTACAAACAGGATCATGTTCTCTCACTCCCAAGTCTTACTGAACACCATCATCCATCTCCTAACCCTATCATATTTTTCCAGATACTAGGAAAAACACAAGGTTAGCAAAGGGTATTCTTACTCAGCAGCTTCTATAGATAAAACATGGGAAGCAAAAGGAAGACAGAATTGAAGAAGCAGCAAAACAGGATTCCCTAAACAGGTCTAGCTAATACAAAGTTTGAAATATCTAGCTCTGTTTTACTGTATATTATATCCCATATGAAAATGTTTGTACAGCAAGTACAGCAAAGCATGCAAGCAATAATTGCTCTGAAAGGAACAGTAATATGCAAGATGAGAATTAATACTGAGGCCAAGAGAGAGTAGGAAGAGCTCATCAGCAAAAGAAAGATATTTGAATTAAAAAGTGTATATTAGTAAGTAAAGGTCATGTCAGCGTATGTATTTTCATCAAGTATAAGGCAGCTCTAAATGAAGTATGAAATAGCTGCTATTTACAGGACATTATTAGAGCCATACAATATAGTGTTTCATTTTAAAAGCTTACTGGACTTAAACTAGACTGGACAGACAAAGCAGAAAGTTAGTTATTACTTAAGCAGCACTCAGAAGGATATTAGGTTTCTAGCCTGATGCTGCTTACTCATAACAAAGTCTAATTACAGCATAACAAGCACACCCACTGGCTTCAGTGAGACTACTCAAAGAATAAGACAGGATCCACTGTACGTCAGGTTTGGCAGCTCCCTGATGAAGTGCTCCAGAGGAAACAAACTATTCGGCCAGTTAATAGAGGAAACTATTTAACATGGAAGCCGGGGGAGAAATGATTTAACTTACTCACTGCCACAGCAGTCACTGCCAGGGCCAGAAGCAGGACTTGGGAGCTTTGTAGCTTCCCCATATGTGCACAAGATCATGAGATCTTTTCATGGAAAATGATCACCTTCAGCAGATCTTTAATTTCATTATTTACAGCTTTCATAAAAGGTTACTGAATCACCTGTTTTTATTACACTGGCAATTGCATAGGGACTTGAGTTATATATATGTCACCGTCTTCTGTTCTGTTAGAGGAACATACATGTCTGCAGCTAGAATAAAATGCAGAAAGGCAATAAAGGGAAAGTAACTGGAGAAGAAACTCAGGACTAAATGACTGTTGTTTTCAAGCTCCACCTCCCATCACGAGACAAACATCATGTAGCAAACCAGTTCTGCGTATCAGCTTGGCATACCACAACACACACAAAACACACCCATCCCTCTGATATCTCTTCTTCAAAACACTGAATATTCAATGCCAGCAATATCAACCTAGACAGCAGTTTCACTCCAAGAGCTGTCTCCTGGTTTTGAGTTGGGCTCTCTGCTTCGCTCTTCAAACTACACTTTGCATTGCCTGTAGAGTACTACTGATCACAGTCCCTGCTCAAAATATCTTAATTCAATCTGGCCAGAAAACTAAGTGGCTGAGAGGTGCCCCTGTTACAGGATGTTCACATCTGGAACCACCGCACACTGCAGAACTGTCCTACGCAGAGCATCCTGAAAAGCAATGCTACTAGTAACACAGGGACTGGAAGACAGTGACACATCGCCCAGAAACTGTACCAAACTGACTAAATGTGGATTCTTTTCTACATAACTTTCATGTGCTCTATTTATATAAAGTTGCATTCACGTTCTGACTGCACATGGATGTGGTTTGTAGTATTAAGATCGAGCCAGTATACTCACATTTCACACAGTTTGCATTCCTCCTTCTTTCATTTTCCCATACTTCCACCTGAATTACAGCCACCTGAGCAACTCCCATCAGCCCTGTGCACAGCTTTGCGCCACAACCTTTCTCCCTCCACTTCCAAACCATGCTCCTCCCAGCCAGGAATGCTTTCCCCCTCACTGCAAGGATGGGATCTAACCAGAGCCCGGCTACCAACATTGCCCTGCTTTGTGGCAGGCTGAGTCCATTCAGCAGAGAGCTACCATAAGTACAATTAATACAATCTCAGTCACAACAGGCAAAAGATTTGTCATCTGGTTAGTCAACGTGCAACCTCTCTGGTGCCTGTCAGACAAAACCAGACTTCCTTAAACTGCGCAGACTCTGGTGTGGAGTTGAACCCGACTGCTCTTGAGGGCTGGTGATTTATAGGGAAAAGTCTGTGTTGTGTTCATAACAAGCTATGTATAATTTGTTGCAACCCATGAATGATGGCCTGGATAAAGTGAATATCCACAGCACTTGTGTTCCTGATGTATCCCAGCACTAGCACAGTCTCAAAATATCCAGGGGGTCAAATACCTGTGTTTTTGAAAAATACCAAAAAGAAATTGTGGCAGGTGGAAGAAATGGGGGTGAGAGTAGAGAACATCACAATCCTCCACTGCAAAATTACAGCTCGTACCTCTCCACTAAAAAATTCAAACAAACTATATCAATGATACCCATTTGATCTATCACAAACACATACTTGTTTTTGAAATGCCTCAAAAACCACTTCATTAACACAGAACAGCCAGCAGGCCATGTCCACATGTGGTCCTCCCATACTGAAGCTTTCCCCACAGCCCACCACTCGGCCTGAACAGCCAGGAGAAGGATGAGGATGAACCAGTGCAGGCAAGGAGCAACAGCGGCTTCCCACACACAGCATGCTTCCCATCCTTTTTGCCAGGTATCCTGAAATGCTTGATCTCCCTGCATTAAGCAAAGGGGAAATTGCAATCATGCATATACAAAATGAGCCAAATCCTAACATGACAATTTTGGATACGTACTAACTGGTGAATTAGACATTTTTCCACCTCGCACCTCTTTCCTCTGTTAACTGAGAAGTCCAGCTAATTCCTTTCCTTTGAAACACTAATATTCACATGAGATGTGTAAAAGCAAACTTGGTCTTTAATTCTAAATTCTACATGTATTTTGGTTACAGTCTTAATGAGGGCCTGCTAAAGGCTCTTTGGTCATTTCCTTTCCTCTTCTCTAGCTTTGTTCAAATTACTATGTACAATTTTATACAACCGGGCTGTTTCAAGCATCAAAAACTGAATGCAGTAAGAATCAGACTGCCACCAATTCTTACAGCTAATTCTTACAGGCCTGCCCAACACATGCAGAAACCTGCAATTTCTTTTACTCGCCAATCCTAGCGATGCTGCAGATATCTCTACGTCATTTTAGGCACACACTGATATGCTACTCCTCAGTGAGCTGGGAAAAACAGAAGGAATGAAGGAAAAGGATAAAAACTAGGGGAGCCATTATATCACTGCATCCATTTTTCAGGATGCAGTCCTAAGGAAAAGCTTTTGGGTTCGTGTATTAGCAGGGACAGCCAGCTGGGATTCCTGCCTCACTCAAGAGGAAGAACTTCAAAAAGCACACACAACTGGTTCTCAGGCTCTTCAAAGAGCTCTAGAAGCAGGAAAATACCAGACTACAACATATTCAAAACCCAGTAATAACAGTGGCAGCTTCTGCCATCGTCTCACATCAGAGATGTATCTGCAACCAACCCCAGCAGCAAACTGAGATAACAAACCAGTATAATCAGCCCACAGAAAAAAAAATGAAGTCAAGGAGAGGGAGGATGGAGTTGCCTTCCAAAGTATTTAAATTTGGCCAACTACTGTACTGGAAATTTTAAAGACTAACTTGAGGTGAGGTAGAGGTTGCAAAGAAGTAGAAAAATGCTTATTTTTGATCAGAGTTGTCAGATGTGTTCTTCAACTCGTACCTCTGTGAAGAAGAAATTAAGCTATAAAGGGGTTGCCAAGCTTCCAAGCAGAAAAAAAAAAAAAAGAAAAATCAGCAAGCAGGTAAATGTCTCAAAGACATAGCTTCAAAAGGAACTGACAGTGCCAACACCATTAATTGGAGAGACTGCCTGCATAAATCCATCCATATTTGAATGTGCTAATTTTCCCAAAGCTTACAAATGAATCAAAGTCTATTTCATACCTCAAGGAAAGGGAAGAGGTCTGAATGAAGCAGGGGAAAAAAAATAATAATCAGCATGACTGTGCCAGTGACTAGAGGACAAGCTGACCCCCCCACAGACATGCTGTAAGCTCATGACATAATTTCATCCACTAGAGGCTTCCATGGTAGTGCCTGACTGAAATGCTGCTGCCCCACACCCTACAGCGATGCCAGCACGTCTGTTTACACAGCCATGCTGAGAATCAGATCTGGCTTCGCTGAGCAAAACAAAAACCACAAAACATGCTGGGGCTTTTTGCATTTTTAAACCAGAACCAGTCCCCGCTCTGGGTCACATGAGAGCTGTACAGCTGTGCCGGAACAACCGGTGTGCATGGGGTTGTAACAAGGGATATGAATTCATCTTGTAAAAAACACAATTAAGGCCAGTTCTCTCCGCCAGAGACAGATTTATCTAGGCTTAGAGGAATTTTAAAATGAGCGAGTAAACCCCATCCACATAAGCCTTTTTGGAGAAAAAGCTACATCTCATGCAGTATCACATTGTGTATCCAACAGGCATTTTCAGGAGATGAGTAAGTCACACCATGTTCCAAAGATGCTGACTCTCTGTCACTGATGACGTCTGCTGTCACTAGACTGCAGAAGGGAGTCCCCTACAGAGTGTAAGACATGAGCTACCCACTGAAGGAACTGCCTGTGGCTGGCATGCCCAGGCTGCAAGCCCAGTTTTGGGTCACAAAAGGACAGACTGTGACATGGAGAGGTAACCGCCCAAGGCTTGTCACCTGTGCTCCTGAACAGCCACTGCAAGAAAACACACACAGAAAAGCTGTACTTTAAAAACCCAAACCTCTTGTGTTCCAGTGCATGTAACAGTGACATTCAAACAAAGCTTTGAATTCAAGGGAAAAATGCAGTTACTGAAACACTTGTGTTATAAACAGGGTTCTGAGTGCAGTTAAATGCCCAGGGTTTTTTATTCCATATCACTTTCAAATCCCCTGAACCCAATTTACTTCAACTTCTAAAAAGATAAAATTCTTCATTTATTTGCGTTACTTTCACAATCTCTATGTTTTGTTTCATTCATACATTCACAACTGTTTGAATGATCTCCAGTTTGAGAAACTGAATTCTCATTTGCAAGGCAAACAGCATTCGTGCCCAAGGAAAAGTAAAATACTCATCACTTCTATTAAAATACAAATACCTTTCCATTTTTTCAAATACTTGCTTCCTGTTCCCCCGGGTTTTAACCCTTCTGCAGAGTTATTACAGCATATTCCAACAGACCTTTTCCACCACCAGAGTGAGAAAACATTTAGATGTGAACTCTTGCTTTGAAAGAGAACAGAAAAATGTGGCAGGGTTCTGCAGAATGTAAAAGAAGCCTCGTGCAGTAAATATCACATGTGAAACACTGCAGCGGGGGAAAGTAGCAAGAGTCACTGGTTTGACTAATTCTTGTCCAGATAAATTTTGGAGAAAAAAATAACCATGTAGAAAAGTCATGCCCACTGAAAAAAAACCAGTCTAAAAAAGGTAGCAGACCTTGTTTTGTGCCCCTCGCCCTGGCAAGCCTCACAATTACTTAGACAAGAAAAGGTATTTTATACTTTTATTAGCAGAGGTTTCCCAGATGCATCTATGTAATCCATATTCCACTTACTTTTATAAGTTACTAATTCGGAAAATTAATATATACAGACCTGAAAGTTTTAACCAAACAGCAACTCCAATAAATGTCTTAACGAAAGATAATTCTAACACACAGAAGCTTTCAGCTTGCTTAATGCTTGTAAAGCTTTATCTATAGCTCTTCAGGTCTCTGGCACTACATCATGGCATGGAGATCAAAAAAATTTATCAAGATTTGGAAGTATATCCCAATTATGTTTATTTAATGTGGAAACTGGTGCATGTAGTCAAACTCACACAAAATGCATTTTATCAATTCTCCCTGCTACATTCCCCAGGTTAACATTTACTTCTCTTTAGCAGCCATTTTCTTCTCTATTAATACTTCATTAAAGGCCCCTGAAAGAAGATTATAAGTTTCTAATACTGCATTTATTTCAGCTCTGACAACACAGAGAGAACCTTTGGCTCCCTGAAATTACACCAGCACAAAAATGCACTGCAGGGGCCACAAGAAACGACTGTTGCTCATGAAATCTTCTCAAAGCGTACAGCACGTGCCACGTTCAGAACAGTTACTGAGCTTTTCTAGAAAGATGCATTTGATGTAAATCTAACAAAACTAACTGATTACAGCACTTAGAGAACAAAAGGAATGTTACTAAGATTATTTTTTCCTGCTTCTTAGGCTCCATGGGCCGATGCAGTGCCACCTTTACTGGAAGCCCTGCCTATTTGGTAAATAGTGTTAGTGCTAGAAAATTCCTTATAGTGAGGATACAAACTCCACAGGCTTGATCAAGAGTTTTTGCTGAGTATGTGGCCTCTCTAAGTCCTTCTGGCGTTACATCTTGAAATGATGCAAATAAATTGCAGATTTGACATTTCCATAGACATGGCACTGTACAAGTAATGCCAGGACAACCCAACTTACTACAAAAACTGTTACTCAAGTTCAAATATTTTGTAGTTATTTTTCTCTTTTGAAAAGAATTTAAATTTGTATTTCTCACATATATTGCAGAGTACAAACTCTTAGAGAAGAACAGACTGAAGTGTACTTACAAAACGTTTCTCTTTTAGGATGAAAAATATTTTTATCTTTTATAATTTTTAGTTGTCAAACATATTTCTATGGGAGATGATCATCTCAGACGTGTGTTACTGAGCCTGGTATAGAGATTACCAGATGAAAATCCAGGAGATGTGCAGGTCTAACTGAGCATTCGTGGAGGCTTTGGTTGGAAAAAGCTTGAAACTACAGACTCAAGCAGAACAGAGAAACAGGCTACTCCAATTTTGCATCCAGATCATAATTGGGAGCTTATGCTCATCCTAACACTGGCCCTACCTTTTTACTTTAATGTTGATGCCAGAACTGCTGTCTTTCACCTCTGTCACTCCTGTGGAAAACTCCCATTGCCTATACTAAGAGACTCTAACCCAAGCTATATAAACACACAATTAAAAAAAAAAAAACCAAACATTTTCTTGAAGTCACTTAAAGCCTTGAGAGAAAATTTTAAAAAATGGGGATAAATAAAATGGTGGGGTTGATGGAAAGTAGGAATAGAATTTGAGAAGACATGCAGCTTCACAGTACTATTATAAGCATGGTTAATTGGAATGGAGTCTATGGACTTGCATTGTTTATTTTGAGTTACAAGATATAAGTAAAATACTGCAACTTAAACAACTATTTCCTTACTCATTAGACTCAGGTATGTATTAAGCCTTTATATATTAAAATTATGAATAATTCTGCATATATCACTCAGCAACAGCTTGTGCATGCTACATAACACGAAAGAAAAATTAACAAACAAGTCAGGGAAAGGCATTCAATGACTAAACATTAGAACAGGCAAGGACAGGACGACAGTGAAGCAATCACTTGACTGACAAGTAAAGTTAATACACAATACTGACAAAGTGGGACAAACTACTTGAGCATCAGAAGGCAGCAAAGTCTGGAAGAACAGGATAAAAGCAAATATTTGGAAAAACTGATGTGCCTACTGCTGAAGAGCAGTGGTGGCAAGGGCATGGTTTTGCAAGGAGCTATGGTTGGCTGCAACTTTCTCTCCTGGCCCGACAGCTGAACAGCAGGGGCTGCAAGGAAACAGCACAGACAAAAGGGAATATAAGGTAAAAGCACAGAAGACAGTGAACCGGAAAATGTTACCCAGCCAAAGCTCACTCTTTCTAAAACAATTACCAAAAACTTTCTGGGTATTCATCTTAATGGAAGCAGAGGGATTTTTCTGTAAGGCCATGTAGTGACAGAACAAGAGGAAAATGGGTTTAAACTGAAAGAGGGTAGCTTTACCTTGGATATTAGGAAGAAATTCTTTACTGTGAGGGTGGTGAGGCACTGGAACAGGTTGTCCAGGGAAGTTGTTGACACCCCATCCCTGAAATTGTTCAAGGCCAGGCTGGATGGGGCTCCGAGCAACCTGGTCTACTGCAAGATGTCCCTACCCATGGCTGGGGCTTTGGAACTAGATGGTGCCTTTAAGGCTCCTCCCAGCCCTAGCCATTCTACGATTTTATGAAATCCAAGTGTGCAAATATGTCAAATACCTACACAGTGTAGGAAGGCAGTCAGAAATGCAAAAGTTTAGGCACATGTTAACTGTGAAATAGGAAAATAGCAAATATGGACAGATTTAATGCTTTTAAGGAAGACAGATACCTTTGGAGAGGACAAATTTCCAAGAGTCATAATGATATCTGGCTTGAATTTTTACTGTCTTGCCATTTAGTATAATAAATTGTGGTTAAGAATTTGTGTAAAAATTGAAGCAGGTTACAGAGAAGTAAACTATTCCTGAATTTATAAAATGAGCATGAAAATATTCTGCCTTGTTTACATCTCTATTATAGTGAAACCTCAAAGTAGATTGAGGATAATTTTTTTTTAAAGAAGTTTCACAATAAAGCAGCACTTGGTAGACAAGCTTTGGAAAATCTTGCTGTCAAGGCATTAACCTACAGCTGAGAGCTTAAGGCAGGAACTCCCTAAAGTCCGTGGTAGTTCCTTCCTCAGACACCAAAACTGACATCACATTTCTGACAGATTTGCAGCACTTAGTAAAAGTCAGACAAGTAAAATTACTCCTATCTCCACCCACACACCTTATCCCAAGACAAAGGTTCTCCATTCGCACATGTAGTTTTCCTCCTAGAAACCAGAGTCTGTTTACCTTGGTATATGCCCAGTTAAAACGTGTAGATTGCAACATGTGAGCAAGTGGAATTGCTTGCCAGTTGTAGCCTCTCCCTGAAACACTGTTTTCAGTTTGCATATCATTTCCCATCGCAAGAGCCAGCCAACTGCTGTAGGAAATCAGTCCAACAGACCCCAGACTGAACGTATATGAAGGTACTCATCAAACCAGGTTCTGATTGCACAAGCTAAGGCCGACTGCTCCTTGTTGCTATATCCACAACTCAGCATAAGGAAGTATCCAACAAAAGGACCATCTTGAGACTTGAAGGGTAACCTACTAAAATTGTAACCTTAAATTCTAAAGGATATTCTATTATAGCACCAATGTTCTGTTGCACTGCTTTCAGACACGACAGCTCCCACTAAAATTGCTTCTAATGTAGTAATATGCACTTTGAATCTGCTCAAATAATATCTGTTTGTGTACCATTCAAACAGTGTTATGGATTAACATTGGTGTTTGATTTCAGCTTTAACCACACACAGTGAAAATCATCCAAGATTAAAAGAATATGAAGGAAACCTCTTATTGGAGAAGAGCTCTGAACATGAGAATTAAATGTGACAGCTACTTATAAACAAGATTGTATGGACAAAACCAAGTTCCAAATCATTTGTTACCCTCAAACCAACTTCTATTGTTCTTTCCAAGCCAACAGGCTACGAGCATGAAGGGTTGTCCATCTCAGTTGAGCTCTAGCAGAACTCTTACCTCAAATTCACATCAAAATTTAGCATTTACCAAAAACATCACCAAATTTTCCTATGTTCATTGTTACTTATAATCAGGATTTTTAAATCAAGATTTACGCCAAACTGGCATTTATTACAATGGCACTTATTTTGATAAATGATGGCAAGACAGATGATGACACACCTGACAAGTGCTAAGTTTGGTACAGGGAAATGTGAATATCGGCAAGCTCTCAATCTTCAATTTATTGTTTTCATCAACCCAACCCCAGCTCTAATTTGGGAGCATTTTATTTTGGTCTAAGAACTCATCTAGTAGAACAAGTCCTACTTTGTTGGTTCTTGCCCAGGGGATAGGTGTGTTTCTCAAATTATACTCTCACAGACTAGGAATAAAGAGGATAGGTTGGGAAAGAAAATCATTATGGAGGTGGGCTTCAATTTAGCTGGAGACAGTGGGAAAGAAAATACTGACAATGTGTTAGCAAGCTTTAATTTTTTTCATACGATGAAGTATTAGAAGAAAAACTCCAGCAAATGTAACTCATAAAATATTTTTAACGCACCCTGTTGTATGTAATAAAATACCCTGTTTCATTACGCTTCATGCTTCACCCACTAACCTTATGACCCTGTGTCCTGAACAGCATTTATATCTTGTGCATATATTTTCTATTTGGCTAATATCTACTCTACAAAGGCAAAATTTATATTAAAGCTACAAAAATTTTATTCTCAGAAATTACTGGAGAGTCATTAATAATCCTGAAAATTTGTGGATACTGTGGCATTTCATATTTCAAGGAAAATTGCTACAACTGACTTGTCATTGGCAGTCTTGAGTAAATTAATTAGTATTCATGAGAAGGCACCAGGTTAATAGCTCTGAAGAAACTTGTCTACTTTTCTTCCATTTTGATCTGTAAAAAGCCTGAATTTTTGTATTAGAAATGCAGATCTTGTCTAGCCTGGAAAATCAAGAGTTGGCAAAATGGTGACACTGCAACAGTAACAAAATCAAGAGTTCAGACAACAAAAAAGCCAATTTCATTTAGGCCTCCCGCAAGTTTTTAAATCCTTTTGAAGAAGTAAAGCAGCAGAAGTAATCTGCCAGTTAACAGAAAAGAGAACTTCACTCATTTCTGGTTCACAGGTAAGCATGGTTGTTCCACATAAATCAGAGAGACGGCTGGGAACATCTCCGTGGGGCACGCAAGAAGGTACAAGGCCCTCAAGGGATACTGCTTTTGAACTATCAGTAAGCAAATTAGCAGAACCTGAAACCATCAGAAAAGTCTTAAATTTCAGCTCTGGCCTGTCCTATCCCAAACACAAACAGATGAAAAGAACATAATTGATAAAACCTCCCATTAAACTCTGTAGTTCAGTGTAACTTTGCACTATCTTTATTTTACAATGCTTTCTCTTTGCCTACAATTTCTTTCTTTGAGGGAAGAGACAAAACCATAGAAAAATAATTAAACTATTTAATTAAAAAGGTCTATCAACAAATACACAAGCAACTTGACTGCGGTTTACTTGATCTCTACAACCATAGGAACAGCATTTTTACATGTAATTTTTCAGTGACCAGTTTCTCTAGCGTCTATTGCCTGGGAATTCAGCACCTCTGGGTAATATACAAATTCCTGGTCTTCAGGAAAAAAAAACCAAACAAACAACAAACAAACCAAAAACACCAACATAATAAAATGGGGGGAAAAAAGGCTTACTCTTAAATCTATTAAAATCAAATAATGATGTTCTCTTCCTCAGAATTTTTCAGACTTAAGCTGACACACAGTGAGTAGAGGCACATTTGTGCATTCATGCTCTTCCAAACAAAATAACCACCTAGAACTTCTCCCAGTGGGTAACACCAATTTTAAAACAATCATGAAAAGCTTTGTAAACTAGCAGTGAACAAAAGATGTTTCTGGTGTAGTGACGAAGCCAACACTGACACAGCGGAGTTAGCAGGGCATTGTATTCCTCTTGAGCAGCTACTGCAAGCTTCAGCAAATGGAAAGACCAGCATCACAATTCAATCACAATTTATTTCCGAGTTCAGGCTCAAAGTGCCAGGCTGACAAATTTCTGCCAGCTAAAAAACTGGTACAGTCACTTTGTCAGGAAAAAAAAAAAATTAGGTGGAGGACTAATGTGAAAACGAAAAGTTTCATTTCTGCACTAGTTACCTCCTCAGTGCCTGCAGACACATCCCCACCCCAGGGACTGCTGCTTATGTGACCAAGTGCACGTTCAAGTGCCCGGCTCAAGCTCCTGTGCAGAGGCTGTTCCAGAGCAAGAGGCGGCAAAAAGGGTGCCACCAGTGACCATGGCAGCTACTGGGGCAGCTGAGAGCACCAAGAGCTGCAATCCTGCTCTTCATATCATCAACATTAGGGACAAGGCCTCAACCACAGCAGTGCCTATCACTTAAAATAAGGCAAAGAAAAACAGAGTGGATTTACATATCACAGGACATAAATGAAAGCAAGTTATGATTAAAGCCCTCCCTTATTCTAAGCAACTCTTCACTGTGGTTTTCCGAAGCCTCCTTTATTCTGACATGATAAAAAACCTGACAGTAAAAGAAAACAGTTTTTGCAAAGGTACAAGATGGGACATAGCATGTACGATTCTTTACTAGATAATAACGAAATACCAGTTTTTATAAAACATAATAGGAGGAGGAAAACCAACATGGGGTTAAGCAGTGTGCTGCTGTGGCAGACACATGCTGCATTGCAAGACTGCTTACCATCCAGCAGTGCCAAGGCATAACAAGCAAAAATGGAAGGGAACACCTGCAAACCGCCACCCTCTGATTTGCAGTTTCCTAGGAAACTTACGTTTCGTTGCGACAAAGAGGCAGCCCAGTTTCACCTGCTTAAACAAGTTTTAAGTTCACTTGGCAGCAGTAGGAGAATAAATTTAGAGCTACTGACTGTATAGCCATGAAGAAACTCTTCTTCTTATAACTGAAGTTGATTCAATTTAGTTAGGTCTTCCACATGTAAACAAACAAAAAATTAAATGTGCTGTGGAAATGATGTTTTATTTGTGCTTTCTCCTCCAGTCCTTTACACATCTCCAGCAATTTACAGAACACTTCTGTAATGTACGTTCACATACTTCAAGCTGAATGAATGAAAACAATGAATGCTGAAACTGCAGCAATAAGAAATCTCAGTCCCTCAAACAGGGAGGTTCCAGTATTGGTAGGGAATAACCTGGACGTTCTGCAGGAAAACCACCCACCTCTCAGTACAAGAGGGCAATGATTTAAAGGTCAGGTCCCAGTGCTGAACAGTCCCACCTCAGTCAGCAACAATTCAGCCAGCACAGAACATCTCAGCTGGGTATCACCACACCAGTTCAGTTCTCTATTTACCGCAGCACAGGACTGCTGGGGTGCAGAGCTGGCACAGCCATCAAGCTCATTCCTCAGCAAACTGCAACCCCTGTAGCCGTGGCTGCACTGCTGGCTGCATCCAAAGCAGTAACACAGCATTTCCCCTTGGCATCTTGTTTTTCTGATACTTTGCATCTTTGCTCCCAGTCACATTCCCTTTGTGTTCTATCCCACTGTGTGATGCTATAAATCAGATGTTAGATTTCCCTCATTCAGGAGAAAAAGATACCGAATTCTTATTGCCCCCTCTCGTCCCTGTGCTGTTCTGACCACTGCCTCATATCATACTTTATACACTTCTTATCATACCTTGCTCCCTGCCTGGGGCACTCAGCTCAGGATCTGGCTCCCCAGTTCCGCCTGTTACCACAAGAGCTTTCTGTACATTAGGGTGGCCAGAAATATCCAGGGATGTTGGCTCTCCCTCAGTGCTATGTCTGCCTTGCTGATATTTTAAGAGAACCACATGAAAATCAGCAAGACAATGAAGCAGGGCCAAGCCACTAATCAGAAACCATTCGAAATTAATTTCCTTAAAAACCTAAAATATAAACACTTGCATGGTAGGAAGAGGAAGAAAAGCTCACCAACATCAAAATGAAAACTTTTTTTTTTCTTTTTATAAAGTGTGACATTATTGGAGCTCCTCTAGATTTTTAGAGGTGTGTAATTTTAAAAAGTATCTTTGGGTTTGTTGAGTTAAAAAATAAAAAGAGTAAGCATATATAAGACAGAGAAACAAAAAGAAAGAAACAAGTCAGGATTACTACAGAAATTATGCAGGTACGCATACGTCAGATAAAACATCAAAACACCAGCTACACATATAAAGACATTTAAATGAATAAAAACATTTTGGGGAACTTATTTTTGAATATAATTTAAAACTTAATTCTGCAAAGGCATATGCATTTGATTGACCAGATGAGCAGTTCACTTTAGGTGGTGCAAGACAACATAAATTGTATGTATCTGCAGAATTGTGCCCTTCAGATACTGCATTAATTCCTAAAATACAAACAAGGATTCTAGAAACAAATCAGAAAGGTTTCTTTGGAGCACTGTTACCCATCACAGTTTTCAGGATTTGATATGACACTAACTGAGCAGGAAAACCTTTAGTAAATTTAAAGTGTGAGGAATGCAAGATGCAGTGCACAGACTTTCATATATCTTTTTCACTGTGTCTGCAGACTTTTATGCAATCTTCTCCCAGAACTCAGCACCTACTGTGTACCCAAAATTTCCAGCTTTTCTCATTTTTTTTTCCTATTTCAAATGCCTTTTTTTTTTTTTTTTGATAGCTCCTTCTCAGTTCATGCTATTTAGCTTTGTGGCGCCTATAAAATCAGATTTCACAGAAGATCACTACTTACTATCAAATATTGTTATGATCCTTCATATTTATGTAGGATTTTTATGATTTCAGAAATAACCGGAGACCAAAAAAATCTTCCTTTTTTATCACAGCAATGTTCTACAAACAAGATTTTCTTTTCCTACACTGTTTGTCTGCTTTCTATATATTTACATCCATGGGATTTTTGCTGGTATCCAGAGCTCTGGACAGTACTGTGACCTCATCCACATAGAATCAGAGTAATAAAACATGTGCTGGACCTAAATAAAATCAATATATCTAAACATAGCAACATAAGTAGAAGAGTCATATTTACCATTTGGTTCAGAATATTCTGCGTCCATCATCAGGTGTCAGCAGGGACAAAGCGAAGCGTCTCGGAGCGCTTGCAAATGGGTTGCATCAACTGAATAGTTTGGATGTGGTTTGACAATGAAAATACTTTTTAAAATAGAAAACAAGCAGGCAACAGCAAGCTGAATAGCGGGTGGAAAGCACTAGTAAGCGCATTCTGTGACACAGGCAGCTGCAAATCACAACAGGCCATTCTGCTGGTTTGTCAAGGGATCGTTACAAATTAAAACAACTTGCAAACAATAAATATCATTCTGGCTACTTGTAAAGAACCATTAATTTTGTCCATGTTTATCAAAGATTGTATCTCAATTCATACGACTCTGTGTATAAGAGAGCCCAGCCTCCAAAACAAGTTACATCAGCTCCTCATTAGTAAATATCTCTAGGAACAAAACAGGAGACAAAGTCTGCACAGTTTAAAAGGCACAAATAAAATAAAAAAGTAGCTTTAACTCAACTATAAATAAAAGCGTAGTAGACTGAGACAGCTATATTTCCAGTGTGCGTACCCGGCAAAACACCCATGCAGATGGTTTGCTCAGTATCACTTTTTTTTGTGACAGAAGAATCAATGTTGTCCATTTGCATTAGAACAGCCAGTCAAAATCTCTGTGTGTGATAATTTGCTGTAGCCAGAGAGAATGTGCAACGAGAGCTTGAAAGTTTTCATAGCAACTCTCAGTGTCCCTGTGTGCATGAGGGATTAGAAAGGAGACGCTTCCTTTGCTGGCTGCTTAAAACCAGTGACACAGGGCACAATCCCAATGCCACACACCTTGAGCTGCATTCAGACCGAGTCCCAAACTTCCTGATCTTTCCTTGGGTGTTTTCAGTTATTCATCTTCTTTCTCTTGTCCAAATGCCCTGCCTCCTCCACCCCATCTCTTTCAGCTCTCCATTTGAAGCCTCTGATGCAGGTCACTCCAGTTCTGGCAAGGGACACAGGTATTTCTTGGGGTTGAGCTGTATCAGTTTGGTGCTAATTTCTCTCTGTGTATTTCTCTTAAAAGCCATCTGAATGAAGGGCAGATCTTACACAACAAAGATTTATGCAGATCAATGACACCACACACATAAAATTTTTAACACATAAACATTCTAGAAAAATAAATGCCTGCCCAGTGGAATAAATATACTGCAAGGCCAGTGGATAGGTCCCTTGAAGGACTGGAATTTTCATTAGTGCCTAAAATTCTTGGAAGGCTATGAAATGAAAACTGTTAACATCAAAGACAGCACAGAGGTTTCTTAGAACTCTCTGGACAATTCCTACCAGGGCAGGTGATAACGCACAGGTAGATACAAACCACGGCCACCGCAGTGCTCTCCCGCAAGTCCTCAAGCGTCCAAAGAAAGCAGATTCCATTAGGACACAAGAGTACTTCAGCTAACTGCAGGGCTTATTACCATGCAAAGCTTTTCCAGAGTAGATGGAAAAACTCCATTGTGTGCCAAACTCTCATTCAAACTAGCTTAACTCACAAACTATAAACCTGTAGTAACGATATACACGGTGAACAGTTAATACCAGGGATGCTTAGCTAAGAAGGAAGGCCTTTCATAGCTGCATAAAATCGGCAAAATGAAAGGAAAACCTTTGAGAATTACCTATAAAGCGAGTAAAATATGTAGGTCTGTCCTGGAGATCAGAAATCTTACTTTACAATATGTAATGAAAGGGAAATGATTAAACATCAGATAACATGATATCCCTGGAAAAAGACTGGGGAAAACCCAACTTGCCTAATTTCAGTAACACAGAATCAAAAAGCAGCAAAAAATTGAAGCTCCGTAATCTGGGTAATTTATTTCACCGTTTAAATTTTATCCTTTAATACCATAAAGGTGGCTACTGTTCCTTAAAAATCAGAAAAATATAGCAAAAAGTGAGGCATACCCTTGCAGATTCAATAAAGATACAACTTGGACGGCTTATTTTGTTAAATATCACTAACACCTTTCACACACAGAGTAGATTTTGTAGGATACATAGTTACAACAAAAAGCCTTTCTTCATTCTCTAGTGACCACTGAAGTTAGCACTATCACCTTTATTGCCTCAAAAACCTCAGGCTGGAGAAAAATCTTGATATTGTAGCCTTAGAGGGCCATCCACCATATTATCAGCTGTATAAATGTAGTGGGGTGGCTTTGAATTCCCTTATGAAGGGCAGGAATCAGTTGCTCACTCTCTGCCTCCTCCCAGGCAGTAGGAAAAGGTGAACCAATTGTCACGTTTATTGTGTTAGACAAAATATACCATGTATCTCAGACCCCGCCTGGGACACCAGCGGGGTACACTGCCAGGGATGCTGGGCCACCACAGAGCAAGGTCTTCCCAACAAGCAGGAGCGTTTCCAGAAGCTCCTGAAAGGAAGAACATCTCAAAATGCCTTTTCCATGTTTCCATGGCCTCTGTGGTTTCCTGATCTCTCAAAAGGATTGGTTTCTCTGTCCTCTTATTCAGGTAATAGCCTGTCACAGACAGGGCCAGTGGGAGTGAGACAGGAGAGAAGATGCAGCTGCTTGCTGCCAGCCATGGCTGCTCCTCTTCAGGGGCCAAAGGGAAGACGAAGAGTTACCACAAGTGCGTGAAACACAGAAGTTTGAGAAGCAACGGCAAGAGCCCAATTTGCTGGTGGCTCAGCTCATTAAAAGAAAAATTAAGAGAAAAATAAAGGAAAATGTGCCTAGTCATATTAACAGCATTTGAAATTGTGTAACTAAACCTGAGTCTAGTACGTATCTTTGTCGGAAAAAGAATTGCGGCAAGTAGATACAAATCCCCCCATTAGGAAGTACTCTGATCACAAAAATAAGTGATCATCCAAATTTCAGCCAGAATAAAAATAATTTTCACTTGTTGATAATCATGTAACATGTAAGCATCTTTCCATTTTTGAATACCAGGCATCACTTACAAACCTTAATGCATTTCATCTGTAACATTGCTTCCTGTTCCTGATAGGGAAAGGAAAATTCATGAGGCAAATATTTAGCTCCAGGCAACAGGCCAGTATAGCAACAGAAAGTTTTACACTTGTGCCAAGATTTCTTGGTTTCCTTTTAAAATGAAAATCGTGACAATTATCTTGATGCTCTCTGATGAATCAGATCTGTCTATATGAAAAAAAGGACTTTTTTTGTTTCCAACACGCTATTTTACAAACTTATTCACTTTCTTTTAAAAAAAGCAGCTTATGTACCAACTTAAAAGCTAATGTACTTGCATGAAAACATTCGTAACCAGTCAAGCCACAGAGATTTTCAGTCAGTAAACCTGAAATGCCAAGTGAAAGAGATACAGAATTTCACCAAGGGGATGAATTTAGAGACACTTTTCAAAAAAACACAGCTACTGTCCACTTCATTCAGCATTTTCCAATCCACGTTATAAGGCTGACTGACTTGTAGTGTCAATCGTTGATAATGCTGGCATTTCACAAACCATCATGCCACAAATTAAAGCTTCAACTGAACTTGAAAAAACCCCCAAGTACTTCACATGCCATGCCCACGCTGCTTCCCACCACAATCCTGAATTTGAGGTTATTATTCTGATTCTTTGTCTCATATGTGCTTGATTTGTTCTGAGGTCTTCTCAATACTACTCTTGGACTGTTTTCCCATCAAGCATGGAAAGTGTCCATTTCAGCTGATTTGTAGGTAGGAATATGAACTCTGCTTTAACTGTGGTCTCACACTGAGCAGCAATTTAAGAAAGGCTAAGGTCATTCCAGCTTGTAAAAAGTTCTAGCTTATCTCCAGAAGGCTTTCTGAAGCTTAAATTATCCTGTTGTTTTTCAGTTTGCTGAGATTCAAGAACCTAATCTGTTTCTAATGTGCATTTGTTTCCCTTGCCTTTGTAGCTTTTCCCCCAGAAATCTCCTCCTGACTCTCATGAACATGCTTCTTGACCAGCAGCTGATTGCTCCCACTGGTAAAGCTGCATCCAAGAGTACTACAGGTACAAAAGTTCACAGCAGAAAACAGCGTCTACATTCAGGCAAGAACTTACAATTTCATGGAGTTCTGCCTCTCCCTCCTTCTCCCCTCCCTGTCAGAGCTGCAAGTTCACTTTCTGCTCCCAACAGAATGAACACACAGGCATATTTGCAATGAGCAAACTCTTGTTAAATGTGATGTCACACACAGGGTTCAAATCCCATCATGCACAGAAACCAATTCCTTTGGCAGTCAAATTTCTTCACTGTGAATTACCCAAATTTATGACTGTCAGGCTGCAAGCAAAAAGCAAAGTAAGTAAATAAGAAGAGACAACTTGACAATGACCAGGGAAGCCCTTGCTGTCACCCAGCAGCTTCTCAGCTGTCAACTGGCCCCCACCGCTGTAGACACAACAGATCTGCTCCACCACCCTCTGCTTACACAGTTACTATACAGAAACATTATTTTCCATATAGGAGGAAAGACACTGAAACCAGATATTCTGCAGCTCTTGAACCAGTGCTTGTAATTCTTCACAAGTCCATCCCCCAAGACAGAGAACAGCACTCTGAAGAAGTATTTCAAGTCCATTACAAAAGGAAGCATACATTATGCTAAGCTCCTTTTACAATAGACACCAAGACTACAGATCCATGGTAAAATGTCAGTAGGCCTACAAATAAAATACAACAACAGGACTCATTGCATTGGATTCTGTGTTTTCCTCAGCCATTCCCTTTCTATATTATCCCAAGCTGAATCTCCTGCCCTTAATAACACTGTGGTCAGACATGCTCCTCCATGCCACACAGTGTTCACATGATTGCACACTTGAGATACTTGTAGATATTATGACAGTGCCTAATTTTAATTGTTAGATCTTTATCCATGAGTTTGCTTTATTTTTTTAATACATATTATATTAGCCCAGTGATTGCAAAACTATCCAGTCATGAGCTTCCTTTTTATTGGAATAAGTGTCCATTGATTGTAGTTAATGAAACTGAATTCTAGAAATTAAAATTGACTCCTTCTGGATGTCCTTGATAAGAACTGATTTCAAATCAGTTTTGCCCAGCCACAGCTTTGGACCTGAGAGAAGAGGAATCCTTGTGGTCTTTTAAGCATGCCCTGTCAAAACCTCATGGTAAAAACCATCGTTCTCTTTCTGAACATGCTTCATCTGGAGCTATACAGAGTTTATGCCCAACACCAAACTACCAGGAATGTACACAGGGAAGACCATAAAAGAAAAAGACCCAGAATATAGTGTATTATTACTCCTGCAGCATTATATTATTTGTGGCTGACTTCTATTTCTGTTAGCTTTTAAGCCGACTCAGCTAAGTATAATTTCTATATTTGACCTACCCTGGGATGGCCTATTGTGATTTTATGAAATTAGCGTATATTATGCATAGCAGCTAAAAGTGGAGAAAGCAGAGAAAAGCAAATCCTCCAGCAAAAGCTGGAGATACTTCCACAGACACTGTGCTGGAGAGGGCAGGGATTGCCTTATCTTTTTATTATTTTTTTCCCCCTAATCCCATTCATTATCTTGTGGAAGAGATGGGACCTGTATTTCAGTATGAATATTCAAATCTTAAAAAAAATGCATGGCTATTCCTCCCAAAACACGCAGCAGCCATTACTGGGAAAGGGCAGTGAGCAATGTTGGGAATGCTAAAATAATAATATTTCAATCTTTGGAAGTTAAACAGTCTTTCAGACGGGTCAGGAATCACACATTTCATAATGAATGGATTATACTTTGGTTCTGCTTTCTTCTGCAAGATTTTAACCAACCTCAGGCATAACAAGAAAAAAGAGGAGCAGCAGAAAAATACCCTGATAGCAGGAAAGACACACCCTCATACAGCCGAACATCTGCTTTTTCTGAAATGCCACACTCCAAGCCTAAACCAGAAATCTCTGCAGTATTTGCTGCCAGTATCAGGTTTTGTACAGTGGAATACAGGCACTAATTCCCATGCTTACAAGCACAGTCGCTGATGCACCTGCAGAGTTTTAACCATGCTCCAAGCTTTGGTTTGTTTCTCTCCACAAAGGTCATCTCATGGCAGGTTTTTCTCTTGGTTGTTTAAAAATAAACAAACAAACAAAGAATACTACTCTCCTCTTCCTTCTCTTACGCTTGGTACTTGAATCTGACCCCTTCTTTTGTCATTTCCCCTCTAGTATCCTTCCTGTACTTGCACTCACCCCAGTGCTGGCCTGCCATCTTTCGTTGAACTGTATCTGTTTGTGTCACTTGGTGCCTTCTTCCCTTCAAACTTCCCTCTGCTCCATCACACCGCCCTGGAAAGCCTCCCTGCCTGCATGGTTTAAGATCACAGTCTCCTGTGCTGCTTACATGTGCTTAAGACATGGGCTTTAGCTTTACTATTTCTTCTCCAGTACCGCACTTAAAACTCTGATTCGGGGCACGATGAAGTACGTAGCAGCAAGAGAAGCAGCTGAAGCACCAAGTTCAGCTGAATTTAGCAAGCTAAATAAAAGGCTGGCCCCCTCATCCTCCCCCACGGCCCTGCTTGCCATGATTTACCTCTTGCTCTTGGGCATGCAAAGGGAAGTGCAGGGCAGGAAACTGCCCCAGCAGAGAGGATGCATCAACCTCCTCCTCCCAGCTTCACCTTCAGCCATAGCAGAGGAATGCAAATCACAGCAGTGGCTTAGGAGTGGTTATTAATGGTAACAAGACTAAAACAGGAACTGGAGAGAGGCCTTGATTTCAACAGGAAGAACTGAAGAAACGCACTCTTCACTGGATTGTTCACTGTTTCCTATTAGCTCACTTGAATTAGACTTCCTAGTAAATATAAGGACATGGGAAGAGTTCATCTCTGATTTTGTCAGTGATTAATGGTAGAACTAGAATTAGGAGTCCAAGCCTTTCAAGTCTACTCCAGTGCTCAACCAACTAGATGATGCTGTATATGCAAGCATAAAATGGCTTTCAATAGCATGTGGCTGTGCTGCTTACAAGACGTCCATCGTTTTTACTTCTGGTGTATTCAGAAAAAGCTAGAGAGGGATAAAAACTACAGCAACAGAGGGAAGCTTAAAAGGAAAACCTGAGTCCCAAAACCAGAGGTCTCTGCATTTTTGGTTCTGCAATCACATACATAAAACTCTACTTACACATTAAGTAAGAGACTAAATATTACCATCACTGTGAAACCCCTAACAGCCTTCCTCCCATGGAGTGCTCACAAGTGACCAACAAATGCATTTCAGAGAAATGGGCACAATATGTGTCAGTATTGGAACACTGGTTCACATCCAACACAGATCATTAAGAGTGCCTATAGTCAAACCAGTTTAACTCTAGCAAGCCCATCAGGTCGGCTTTTGCGGAGGCGGTATTTGATCAGTTTGTTCACTGGCATTGGGACTATAATGACAGGCTGGACAGACATAATACATTCACACTTGCTCAACAGATGCAAAAAGATTTAGTGTAATTGATGAAGCTGGTATCAAAAAAGAAGTCCACGCCATTCCAAAATCCAAGAAATCCTGACTCAACCACATTGCTGAGAAACTACAAGCTGAGCACTCAGGATCAATGTTAGGAATGACCAGGCATCAGTGACAAGGAAAAGAATCACCATTAGTTTTAAGCATTTCCTTTGAATAAACAGTTTTCTATTAGTGACACTGAAAATGAAATACAGATTTCAGTGTTTCGATTGTGTTTTGGGGCTGACTTTGAGACAGGTGGTCTTCCTGTAAGGAGACAAAGTTCCAAAAAATTATCACAATCCAAAACATCCCACATATACAGCCTGTGGAATGGCACCAGCTTCTTAATCTTCAGACAGTTTCCCAAGCTGCTTAAGATCAGCCTGAGAAATGAACACACACATAGAAGTGGAACCAGTCTAAAGAAAAACTCTTATGAAAAGCAATTTAGCTGTAATTGTACACTAGGCAGTAAATAGCTACTCACCAAAATGCCCACTCCTACCAGCATGTCTACTACTTACCCTATTCAGTGTTCCCCAGTTGAACTGCATATAAAGCCATGCCTACGGTCAAGGGAAAGTGTGCTGAGCAATAACAATCTCCCCACCCCAAGGGGAATTTCAAAATCAGGTCCCATGTGCACCTTACACAGAAGAGAGATAATATTAAAGGGCGTGCTTGTTATAACTCTAATGTGCCCTAACAGGAGGGCTTTTGGAGAGGCATGAATACTAAAGACAAATGCACAGAACAAATGAAAACAGGGTAGAAATGTGCAAGGGAGAAGGGGGAGGGGAGAAATCAAACAGGAAGAGGAAACTTGATTTTAGTGCAAAAGGAGACACTACCGAATGAGGCAGGCAGGGTTGAACATGGAGAAGGAACAGTCCTCCTGCCCTGGCTCCCAGGAAAGTAGGATTATGGGGGCAGAATAAAAGCCCTGAATTTCCTGCAAAACAGAACAAATCAAAAACATGACAAGCATAGACCTGCCTGTTTGGTCACTAGCACTAGTTTCTGGTTGAATTAAACCAACCATTTGTGAATAATCATATAAAAAAAACTTTTTCAATTCCTACTAAAGCAGCTCCAAACAGGAAGGGGTAATATCCTGTCTTCTACTTATTTAGCATCTGAGAGGCATCTGCTGTGCTCTGAACTCCAAACCAGCTGCTTTCTGCCAACTGCAACCTAAGTCACAGACTGTTGTACCAGCCCAGGAAGTTCAGTGACTCAGGTTTTTCAAGACACTAGGTATTTTTAATTAGTGAGTTGTAATGCAGACTAACATTGAGCAAAACTGGTTTAATTTGCATATAATTGCAGCAGTAGATCAAGCAACGCAGGTCTGGCATCAATTTCAATAGAGGAAACTAATGAATAGTCAAGGTGTGTAAGAGAAACAGGACTTTCAGCTAAGTGAAAATTCCAGTCACTACAAGACAAGAGACGGTGAGAGCGTGGGGAGGTATACTCATGAGAAAAATGGGAAGCAAGGTGTTCCATTTTGACATGCCAAAAATACCTAGTGATCTAGGTAAAGGAAGTAGATTTATGAATGACATGGAATCAAGAACACAGATTTGGATACACAGAATTTTTTATTATTAATAGTTGTATTGTTATTAATAAAAGACATGGAAAAAAACCCCAAAACGCCTAAAAAAAACAACCAACCAAACAACAAACGCTGGACTAAAGCAGAGAAAAACTCCCAGACTGCAGACCAAAACCCACTTCAATCCAAACCAGCCAACTGCCCTAACTCCCAGACTACAAAGCCTACAAGGCTTCCTTTCTGGTCCCATGACCTAGACTTCAGCAGGATGGAGAGAAAGGGCTGCTATTTCACTCCAGCCCAGCGACTGAGGCTCTGGCACTATGACTGCCTTCTGTCTGAAGAGATTACTAAATAAGAATTACCCATCATTGTCCTTAAAGAAGTAAAAGGAACCCCAAATTGACAAACCAAGGAGAGAGGTATCGACTAAGTTTAGGCACTCAGGGTTACTTTGCAAGGTAAGTTATTAGCAAGTCCAGACTGCCAGGGCCAGTAACCTCCCAAGAGCATGGTTACTCTTGTAGGGTTTTATAGTAAGCAAACGTCAGATAAAAAGCTCTTACCAGGTTCTTTTACTTATTCACAGTTACCTCAAACTGGCTTATTTCTGTGATCACTTTGGTGCTGATCTAGCACACCAGTGAGAGAGGAGAAGCTGTTAAGGCACCCCTGAAGTGAGTGTATTATCCTATCTGTAGCATGGATGGACATTACTGCTCATACAGTAAAACCACATGCTGCCCCTTCTGCCAGAAAGTTTGCCCTTGGGTCAGTAGGCTGAACTAGCACTGCACCTTCACTGGATCCGGCCCAAGGAGCCTGGTGCAAAAGCAGGAGGAGAGGACAATGGGTGGCAGCAGTTTGAAGTTACAAAGATAACACATCACTCAGTGTAGTAGGCTGAGCCCATCTACCAGCTCACTGCCTCCATCAAAAGGGACATCACCATTCTCCTACATTCTCTTGGGGTCATAACGTGTCTGGAAGAAGCCTAGAACATTTCATTGGTGCCCTATTCCTGCTACCCCCCAACACAACCCCCACACCAACCTCTTCTCTTGTATTACATGTGGCTGGGCAGGTTATGCTGGGGAATAGTGCAGACGTTCCAACAGATAAAACTTACTGAAAAGACACAGAATCCAGTACAAAGCAAAAATCAGCACAGACCGAAGCACACTGTAGCTTTATGCACAGCACTGTTTCAGCTGCTAAGCACACACACACTACACGTGGCTCTGTCACATCCTATCAGACAGGGAAGACCTGTTCATGAATTATGGTGTGAAATAAGCATTCTGTTTGTGAATAAGCACCAACCATATCCCTCATACTTTAGGCCAAAACAGTAAGAGTTTAGGATATAAATCCCTCTTCCAATCCACATCCCAGTGTTTCTCAATTCCACAAATTCTCTTTGTTACTGCTGTAAAAATCCCAATTCAGTGTTACAAAGTTGTTAGATCCTTGCAGGCAGCTCAAGAGACACAGTGCTGACACTGGGACAGTGACAACTATCAACCTTGCGTCTGAGAGCTGCTGGCACTACCTCCCACAGCCTTGCAGCTCCAGCTGCTGCAGTGGTGGAGCCTCCCCAAGCTCCCTGTGCCCCTGCGCGTCAGAAAGTAAAGTGAAAAGCCATAAAGGGAAAAGCCTGATAACAACCATGGCTGTAAAAAAAAGAAACAAACAATTAAAAAACATGACGTCACAGGCAGAGGAAAGAAAAAGCAAATCCAAGATTTTTCAAAGCTTTCTAGGAATACATGCATAAACTAAAAATAATCAAAGCACCTGCAAGCAGCAAGCACAGACTTCATTTAACAGGTGATGAAAGACACTTATATTATTTGTACAAAAGTACAAGGCTTCCACGGCAGCAAAGAAACCAGAAATAGAACATTTGTTATCAATTCTGTGCTCTAAACTGATACCTCACTGTTTTTGTCCCTCCTATATTTTTTCTTACTGGCTTCTTTTTAAAAAAGATGTAATGCCTAACAGATGTTACAGCAGTGCTGTCCTCAATGAATGGGTAATTAACAGATGAAAGTTCAGCAGTTGTTTCTAGTTACGATCAGATGAGCTGTACACTCCTCATCCCATGAGTGAGGGACGGATCTGAGTAAGCCAACCTCCGCCCCCATTCCACACTGTAAAATGGTACAAAGCAGTACATATTGAGTGGGACTTGGAGGTGCTGAGATAAAACAAACCCATTAATTAAAAAAACCCATTAATTAAAAAAATATAAACAGGATTTTTTTTTCCTCCAAACAATGGACTATGAACCCATAAACTGAAGAAAAATCCTGAAAAACACACTCATACTGTTAATTGCTCTACAGAGTTAAAAATAGTTCAGGACGCCATACTCAAAACCATTTACTAAGGAAAATATCAAGCCTTATATTTAAACAGTTCAGTATTTATTATATCCTTTGGGAGTGGTTATGGAGAGTTGAACTACATACCAACTTGCAGCAAAATAACTAAATCTGTTTTCATTTCACACTTTGTTCTAATTCTCAGCAAATCTGCATGTGCACATTTATTTTGGAATCAGATACTTTTTCAAAATGTTGCCACTGGCATTGAAGAGGTAGAAAGAGGCACTGCCAACACTGAGTGGTTATAAAGCGATGGAGGGTTAGCCAAAGAAGTACCAGAGCTCCCTCCTGTTTGATGTTATTTTGAGTACCACTGAAACCAGGGCCAGCTCTAACTCCTGTTAACTGGCACCATTTGGCCACACTTGCCCAAATCGTTCCCCCCATTTGCTTGTCAGGAGATGCAGGATGCCCCACTGCATGTCCCATGCTGCCTCCCTGCCAGCCAGTGATTGTGTCATCCCTCTGTGAAGTCATAGGAGCACCTACTTTGGGTCATTGCTGCTTTTTTTTCTTGTTGTTGTTATACGCATACCAAGACAGAAGAGTGCAAAGTCAAGGACTTTTAAAATGAATGCAAGTGTAGACTAATGTCTTTTTCCTCAACACTAAGAGACCCACATGTGATTTTCAGTTTTAGAAACTAATTCCGTATAGCATTTGCTCCCCTGAAATCCAAAACTGTTTCAAGATTCTGATTTAAAGCTAGAGGCTGGTGGAACTACTACTACTTCGTTGCCGTTGGTGCTTTCCTCCTTGCTTCTTGGTGCTGTACTGCATATCTACTCACAAGGTTCTGACACGGACCAACTAAGGACCGAGTAAAACACTACAGCAAGAAGCTACTGGTCACCAGTTGAAGCATTTCAAACTATTGGTCTTTCCCAACAACAGAAAGGGTAGTGCTGCCCTGCATGATGGACTGCAGATGTGAGCATCCCTAAAGGAACAGGATGAGACACACAAAAATGTTGCCCTACATTCTTACATTAGCAAAAATTCTCTTCTTTTTGTTTTTAATAACTATTCAAACCCCATTCACTATAGCATCCCAGTAGCTCAAGGTCTGTGCTATGGCGCTGTGAGGAAAACAGAACACCAGCAAATCAATTAGCTGTGCTTAACACTGGTCACACTAGTCAGCTAAGCACAAACAGATTAGGTCTGATTGTATTTATATTTGCACCAACATCTTCCTAGAATCCAAAAAGAAACCAGTCTGCAACCAAAGTGAGAGTGGTCCCAACAGTTCCCTACCAAACAAGTTTGGACTGCCACTTCTTGGAGAGAGAGTGGGGGGGTCTGCTGTGAGCTGGCACCAACACAGCATGGGTGGGCCAAATGTGTCCTGCCACAACTGGACAGAGCCAATTAAGACATGATAGCCACCACTGCCATGTACACAGGGCTGAAAACACAGTTGGCATGATACCACTCAAGAAGTTGACTGACGAGCCAGAGACAAAGCCCAGCACAAGAGAATAAGACTAGAAGTGCACATTGTAGGTAAAATCATGGGCACGTCAGCAGCCTCATCATCAAAGGCTGGCTTTGAGGCAGTGAGTGTGAACAGAGGCAAGATAAGCACAGGCTATCTGCCTATCTGGGTTGGAGATCTCACACTTTCATGTGTTCAAGTATGCTTTCCTTTACCACAACAGATGTTTTACTACATTTCCTTTACATCTAAGTAGAGAAACTGTTGGTTTTCCCCGTCCCCTGCATGCAGCAGGCACAAGACTCCCAAGACAATGCTGATCTCAGCACTCCAGCACAAGAGGTTTTGCCATCCTGCCTCCAACCACCTCAGAAAGGCTATGCCCTGGCAAACTCCATTTTCAATCAAAGTCAAAGAAAACTTGTGATCTTCAGGTACAGGTATTATGAACCCTGACATTTAATTTTTTATATATATATACTGACGACTTCTATATGTTCAGCTCAGTGCTTGTCCATTTCCCATTTCTGGTTTGCCAGCAAAAAGCACTCTGAAAAATTTAGGACTCCACGTAACCAAGAAAAATTCTTAATCATCCTGCTGCCAAAAAAAATATCCTTATTGAGGTACTCAGAAATAGCACCTCATCATACCATCTGAGGTGTATTATAGCAGATTTTCACAGGCAGCAGCTGGAATTAGGTACATACCTTTCCATTTGGTGCTTTTCACTTTGCAGCCTTAGCCTAATTTCTTTGAAGACACTCAACTTTTGTTCTGGCAGAAGCATAAGGAACAACTTATAGCAAAGCCTCAAAATTTTAAATCAGTGGGAGTTAAACACAAGGCCTTAAAAAATTCTAGACCCCATCTTAGGAGCTATGTAAAATATTTTTCCCCATTAACACTCTTCACATCTAAAATTTCAAAAGCCACTGCAGACATTTAACGTTTACCATTCACACACTTTTTACTGGGAATCCTTCCAAGAGTCATATTACATAACTCAGCTGGGATAAGTATTTGAGAGCAATTAATCATTAGAGATATCACATACACATCTTCAATGAAATTTACTTAACTGAAGTCAAAAAAAGCATTTGACCCTTTCCATAGAAATCCTCAGACAGTAATTTTGGTATGTACATTACCATCCTTTACCAATTTATCTGGTAAAAGCATTCTTCAATTTGTTTGCAAGGGGTTGCTAGAATTAGTCAATGCAGGGATTTTTGAGGAAGGCTTTTCAGGACTGTTAAAGCAGAAGGAAATATTTCAGCCCAGGCACTTAGCAGCAGACTGGCAAGAGGGCAAGCTGGCTTTGAAGGAGCAAGCATGAACCACAGTGTTGCAGAGTGTGTTTCTGGGCATGCACACAGCCAAGCAGATGAACAGGAAATCCAAGACACCTTTTGGACCACCGGAATATATGGATCATTAGAGAAGGTACTTTTGTGGTTGATTTCCTAGAGCTCCAAAATGATAATAGAACAACTGATTTCATGTAATGCTGGGGTAAAAAGCAATACCTTGCATTTAAATGTTTACAGAACGTTACATGAAATAATGTAGTTATTTTCCTTTATCATTGAAGTTGTCTTAATCGTCACAATCAGACGAAATCTCCAAAATAACTACTCCTTGCCTCCTCAGATCTAGTGGATAAATTTGGCCACTGATGCCCTATTCATCAAAGACAAACTGGTTAAAGTACAGTTCAACAGAAGGCAAACCAATTGCAAACCAATTCCAGCTAGATCAAGCTTGTACAACCTATGAACTGGAGGGCATCTTAATCCATTGGGATCTCCTATTCCAACAGGATTGAGATGCAGGCTCTGATATCAGCTTGCTTGGACACAGCAGTTGACCTTTCTGAGTTCTCTTTGTTTAACAGTACAATGGGAATTCTGCCATCCTCAAAGCCTTTCTGACACTTCTGAGTGAGAACATCTTCTAGCCACAGTTATGGCCACATCTACACTGTGGCTCACTTCAAAATGTCAGCCTTCGAAGAAGGAATGTTGTTCTTCCACTGAAGGATTTTTTAATTTTGGGGTTTTTTTATGGTGGTGGCAGTCGTATTTTCATACAGAACTTTCTCAGTTCTTTGGGAATCAGGCCATCTTTTCTGCACCCACAAATTCAGTACTTCCTGTTTCCAAAATCAAGATCTGTCTTTACAAGACCTACAAAGGAAGATCTCTGACCTTCAAGCAAGCCTTAAACCATACTAAAGGAGATCTTGGCAGCTTACACTACAGACTGCTGTCATTATTAGAGGTCTCATAGGGATGCTGGTAACCATAAGCACTCTCAGCATCCATAATACTCACAGGATTTAATCCACAGCATTTTAACTTTTGTTGATTTTTCACATTCATTTTGGTTTTTCACTAAAATTCCCTCAAGCAAAACAAGTGACACTCCCCTCCACTTCACCTGTTTATTTTTCTTTCACAAACAAACAAACAAAGCCCCCACTGGCCACAGTAAGACAACATACATGAGAATCTAACTTGACTTCAAGATGACTGCAGAGGACAGAAATTTTTTAGCTCAATGGGACTGATGCCTGCCTCATGCAAATTTTGTTTCTTTTCAGTCCATGCCTTTCCATTTGTGCCATTTGTTCGTGTAATCAATTTGCCTTTTCCATCCACAACAAAACAGGTTAACTAATGAAACGCAAAGGAGGCATCTAGATGCGCTTTACGGTCCCTTCCAACATGAACTGTTCTATGATATGACAGCACACACACTCAGGTTTCCCCATTTGCTGATCTCAGACCACTGGCAGAAGCCCAGCTGGGAGCCACGGTACCAGCTCAACACCACCCACCCCACTACCACTCTACAGCAGTCCTGCTCTTACACTACACTCAGTACTGCATATTAACAATGCCTGATGAAAAACGCGGGGCAGTCTTTATTTCTGAGAAACTCCGCGTTCAAAGTTCAGTGCTCCAAAATAACAGCTTGCAGAGCATTCCTGGATGTACCACTACTCAGATTGCTACTTGCACTGCTGCTAATTACTTCTCCTCCCAAAACAACCGCCTCTCTCCTTTTATAGCATTTCAGGGATAAGAATCTCAGCAAATTTGACAAAACATGAACCTGTGATAGCTAGAGCTACTGAATGGGGCATAAGCTGAAAAGGGATGGGAATCAACAGGATTTTTTATGAAAAAGGATTTTTAAAAAGCATACCACAATCCACACAAAGCAAGCTGTTTGCAGAGAGAAGACAAAAGGAATACAATAGCATTACCTATGCAGTAGATAGGCAAAATGTTGATTTAAAACAATTACTTCATTAGGAAACACTGGGGGATATCCTCCCCCAAAAAGAATTAAAAAACAGAACATTCCCCCCACCCCAAACTTACCTACACAGTTTTCACTTTTCTCTCTCTCCTACATCTTCACTATTATAAACAGTCTCCCAAATTCCCAAAGTGTCAGTATTTTTAACTCCTGCAGCAGCAGACTGTTCCCTATGAAGGCAGTGCTTCAGTGTAAGGACAGACTGAGGATGGGAGCATGGGGGAGGGAAGCTTCAATATTACAACCCATCCATCAACCACTTCTATAAAGCTCTTTTGTTCCAAGTTCATACTTACCAACTCAAGGTCAAAAGTGATGCTGGAAAATGCAAATCATAAGTCAACCCAGACTTTCACCCCTACATGTTTTCTTAACCTTAATTGTAAACAACAAACAGGCAAAAAGAAATTTTAGCTACACAATCTAGTTATATAAAAATGTGTATCAGGGAATATAATCAAATTAAAAGTTACTGTGGGTTAATCTACTAATGATACAGATTAGCAAACCAAAATCAAAATATGTGCATTTAGGATAAAAGGTCTTTACTTTTTTGGCTTTCTTACAGTTTGGGCAGTGTCAATCAGCTGTTTTCACCTGGTAGGGACTTTTCTGGGTTTTTTTATTTGTTGTTAAGGTTTGCTTTTTAGTTTTGGGGTTCCTCACAGTTTGGGCATAGTCAATCATTTTCACCTGATAGGGGCTTTTCTGTCTGGCTTTTTTTTGTTGTTGGGTTTTTTAGTTTTGCATTGGGTTTTTTGTTTGTTGGTTGGTTTTTTGTCTTTGAGGGAGACATGCACACACAGACAAACAAGGTTTGATTGAATGCACCACAGGGAAAACTAACTGGTTTAAAAAACACGAACCTTTTCCTCTCTGTTAAAAAACAAAGGAACACACCTCTATTAGTCTTTGTCTTTCAGAAGTCCTGGGTCAGATGTGGACAGCCTTAATAAAGAAGAAAAATAGAAGGTATCACACAAAAAAAAAAGCAAGGGTTTCACTGGAGCCGAGAAAACAGGATGTATTCCACACACTACCACTGTTCTCCTTAGAAACAGTTTAGGGGAGGAAAAAAATCATTCACTACACTCAAACACTTAAAGCCAGACTTTTCAGTGAACCCCATTTTTGCAAGGTTCCACAGCAAAAAGCAACAGAGGTGCCAAATACCTGAGATTACAAGGTTATCCAGTGGATATTTCCCAGAGGTGCTGTAACAAAAATCAATTTACATGTACAATAGGATGACAGTGTCAGACAAGAGAACTCTGACACAAAGCTGTGACCTAGTATTTAAAAATCTCTTAACTTTAGGATGATCTGGCAGTAGTTAGAATTGTCATCCCATGAGTTTTACTCCAAAAGCTTATATATAACACCTTTCATATGGGAAAAGTCCTGCCAAAAGCTTTAAATATAGCTTTATTGAATGCCAGTTTGGCTTCTTCTATGTGAATTTGGACACTTTAACAAGAGTTTACGAACTTGCATTGAAAAAGAAATGAATGTATAATGATAGTTTGCCATCCATGTGTGTAAGTTATGGGCTATGTAAAATACTAGATAATCCTGCAGTCTAACATTTTAAAATAAAATTATTTCTCTCCAATAGCTTTTATTTAGCCCTTAAATCACAAGTTTCATTTAAAGCACCGTCACGCTTGCACAGTCCTGGCAATTAAGGCAGCCTAAAAGACTGCTTACTTAGGGGCAGGATAGGAAAATGTGTTTAATTAGCAGCAACTCAGGCTACTGAGGAACTGCTTTATTTGATCGACTGCTGTGGTGGATGATCAAAAAGGTGCTTCCTGTAATTCTCATTGGAGTTTGCTTGCTTGCCCCAAGCAAGACGAAGAACAGAACTATATAGTATGTTTTCTATCCTGCTTAATAAAGCTCCCATCCACAAGCAAAACCTAGTGTACTGTGGATACGTAACCTAGATCCTAGACAGTTTCCAAAAACTTAGCCAAGGACCTTTGTCAGAATTTCAAAAAGAAGCCGCTGCTGAAATTCTTCAGCCTGCAGAAGGGTTGTTCAGGACTCCTCCTGCAAACAGTGAATGCTTTTCACTCCCTAAGAGACATTGCCAACAGTATCTGTAAGGTGAGCCACTGGAAACGGTTTCCGCTATCTCCACTGGAGATAGTTTCCGTCTTCCTGAGATTAAGTTTATTACCTTGCATTTCAACAGAAGTGATAGGTATTTTTACTGAGAGTATTAAAGTGCTTCCAAAGAAGCATCGCAAGTTTAGAAGTCATCAAATAAATAATTATAAATAAAAATAAATACTATAAAATACTAATTATAATTTTTATAATATTATTTTTGGCTGCCAGCTTTATTACTTCATTAACTTATACCTTCCCTTACCCATTTTTTTTCAGATAAATGTGCTAAGACATTTACCTAAGGCCACAGAGTACCCCAGCACTCTTGATCAGGTGGTCAATCTTTGGTCCAATTAGCATTCCTCTTGGACAGCCTTCCAGCAAAAAGAGTGTACTAGTGTTCCTGGTTATAATGCTTTGACAAGAGGCAGTGAGCACAAACCGGAATACAAGAAACTCAATATAAACATATGGAAAACCATTTTTACTATGAGGGCTGTGGATGCTGCATCCTTGGAGATAACAGTCAAAACCCAACAGCACACAACCCTCAGCACCTGGCTCACGCTCAGCCTGTTCTGAGTAGGGGTTGGATTAAGTGGTCACAGCGAGAGGGTAACGATCAATAGCTCAGTGTCCAGAAGGACACCATGTGGTGTTCCTCAGGAGTCTGTATTGGAACCAGTTCTGTTTAATGTCTTCATCAATGACATACATGAAGGGATTGAGTGCACCCTCAGCATGTCTGCAGACGACACCGAGCTAAGCTGACAGACCTGAAGGATGGGATGCCATCCAGGGGGACCTGGACAAGCTCAGGAAGTGGGCCCATGGGAACATTATAAGGTTTACCATTTCAGTTGCAAAGTCCTCAATACGTGACCTTTGGTGACCACTCAAGCAGCCTAAAGAACTTTTTCTTGAAAAGTTTCATTCCATTCAAACTCACTGTCTCAGCTTCAACAACAACAACCACCGTGGTGCGGGGAGAAATCAAAAAACGGTACTGCAGCACATGGCACACAGTTCAAGCATCTCTGATAACACCTTGTAAATGGAGGTTGTGCTCTACTGCTAACCATGATCATGCAGAATTTTCAGGCTGAGTAATGAGAAAGACTGCTCACTTCAGTGTTCACCTACAGAGTTCATACCCGAGCTTGCTATTTGGTGGTATCTGCCTTTCGTCAGTCAGTCCATTTTCCTATTGGCTATTTCTGTTAAAAGCTGAGATATCCTGGGGTTCTCCCTAATAAGCTCAAACTTCTAGTAGAAATACACCCACGCTTTCATTTGTCGTCAGGATTAAGTTTATTCATATTTTTATAAGCCACTAATAATAACCTAATTTAGAAATACCGTATGTGCATAGATGTAACCAGTGATAAAGCCAACAGAGCACAAACATGCCAAGCTGACAGGAGCTCAAATGAAGACAAGCTTTTGTCTATCATGACCTAATTCGTTTTTCTACCAGTCGCACTACACAATGCATTTAAATCATTTAAATATTTGATGCATTAACCTGCAGCACATTACCTCTATGTACAATGCTAAATTACCCACTCTTCATCCAACTTTTTACAAGCCGTAGCTATTTCCAGACTGCAGCAAGTTTCACAACTTGTCAGCAAGGTTACTGACAGTAACAAAATGGTTTGTGAGGAAAAAGCTACTGTATTTTGTATGCTGGGAAAAGGGGTGGGAGGGGAAAACATGCTCAGTTAGAGCAATAGGGTCAAAACAACACGCCTCAAAGAGCGCTCCCTCCTGTGCTACATACCACGCTCTTCGGAGGGCACTTCACAAATTACAGAATTCAAGCCAAACTCGGCAATGAGTGGGAGCAAACAAGATAATAAGCATTGCAGATGGTTTCGGTCTCCATTACCATCAAGTAGACACGATGTCTCTGTAACAGATACAGGCAGAGACTTTTGTAACATGACAAACTAAAACGCACCAAGAGCTCTACGTTTTTGTGCTGTTCTTCACCTCAGGCAAACACTCCGTGGATTTCTAATTACCTGCTTTTCTTCTAGACCTCAAGAAAGCCCATAACTGTTGTGAAACTTTTGGTTCTTCAAAACAGACCTTTTTAAACCACACTTAACTAAATTACCATCTTCTGGGTTCATTCGTATGTGTTAAGACTAGACTGTCTTGGGGCAAAGACTCTTATAACTCACAGTAAAATCTGCATTGTGGCTGTGCTGTGTAAGTGCTTTCTAATGTTTTAAGGAAATTTGCTATCACAAGCAGGCCAACGCTGCAGTTTAACCTTCATTCAGGATAAGTGAGCACAGCTCCCTCCTCTCCATGCCAGAGATTTCTTGAAGGGCAGCCCTGTCTTACCGCTGACCACCAAGACAACGCAGGGCAAGAGAATTCCTCACACTCACTTTGTTTTCTCCAGCTTTCCTATCTTTCCTGAAGGCGAAGATCATGATTATAGATTACAATTCCATTTATTTAATAATTATTATATAACTGCAACTGTCATTTCAAAATCAACTGCAATAATTATTTACATTGAAACCACCCCTGTCACGATCATGCTTGCCTCCCCACGACGAGGTAAACCCTATTCGATCCTTCCTGGGATTTCGGGAAGCGCTGAGGCAGAGCCACTTCGGCACGTGTTGCACAACCAGGGCTGAGCCCAGATGCAGCCCAGCGGGGTCAGGGCCCCCCCTCTCCATGGGACTGCTCCCTGCAGAGATCAGGCTGTCCCAGCCTGCCCAACAGGACTGCACACGCTCCCCACTGCGAGGGCAGCAGCCAGAGATACAGAGAAGGGTGTTGGCCCTGGGGAGATCAGTTGCTATACCAGTTTCCCATATCTTGGTTTCCATCAAGGTCCCGAACACAGCTGGTACAAAACCCTTCAGTTCTAACCCCATTATCACCCTTCCATTTCCTCCCATACCCGTTCCCTACAGCATGCATTCAGCCATGCAGAATGACTTTTTATGGTAAGTACCCTTATACCTTAAAATACTCAATCTTTTATCACATACACATGCTATCAAAATAAAGCTAGCAGGAGGAACCACATAGTAACTACCTACCTGTATTCCAATAGAGCAAGAAAATAGCTCAGCAAACGAGTTTTAGAAAACTGTATTTAAGCTAACAGAAGACATATTATGAACATTACTGTATTTTCATTCTCTTCCTCATGACAAATGTAGAAAAAATGTATTCCTTTCTCATATTTAAAATATTAAAGTTCACATAATAGGGTCTCTGTGTTTCCAACACTACAAATCAAAATAGTATAAAGGAGACTATAACCATATACATAACTGCATTATTGTTCATACACACATTGACATGTATCTTCAATCCTACAGAGTGACTATCTCCAGAAATTCTTGGATTCTTGGACTTCTGCAAAGGAATATTTTTTCAGTGTCTAGTACATATGCTGCAGTGAGGAAAAAAAATAATTCAGAATTTGAGTAGGAATTATTTCATTTGCCTCATTTCTAGAATAATGGGTGGTGGATCTTGCCGCGTATTCAATCAAGCTTTGCTTGTGCTATCTTTCTTCTAAATTGAAAATCAAATACCACAGTTAACAAAAAATTTTGTAAGAGCTTGATTCCATTTCCTGGTAGAAGGGTTCTTTTTCCCCAATTCAAAATGTTTTAAGCACCTCTAACCAAGGACAACATGGTTAACAACACTGAGATTTTTTCTTTTTTTTACATTTAAAGGTACTGCATTAGCTAATCATCACTTAGTTTCTCAAGCCTCACAAGTAGATTCAGTTACTCACCATCAACAAGTTACTGAATAGGAAGGGAAAGCCAACACCACTTGCTTTGGAGCTCTTCCCTCCCATACAACAGGAACAAAAGGTGCCACTAGAGATAACCCACAGACCCATCATCTCGGGTCCTGCTGAGCTTCCTGTAAGCCAACTCCATCTGTTGCCAAAAGTCAAAACTTGCTAAAGTAGAAAACAGAAGACAGATATCCATTTGCAAGGAGAAAGACTAGGCTTGCTTTCTTTCTCAAACCCAAGATTTTGAGAAACCATACCATGGTAACAGCCAGACTCAGAAGAATGTATGCAAGCCAGTGAGCAGCAGTATTTATCCCACCCCTTAAAAGCTGATGAGAGCTCTTCTGTAGACAGCATTTTGATACTAAAAGGAAAAAAAAATTGGGAGGAACAAGGAGAAAGAAGAGCATTCAGGTACAACCCATTACCATATAAAGCATACTGTAGAAACCTAGTTTTCATTTTCCATTTGGCCATTCAATCAGAAAAAAAAAAACAACTTAAATTTTAAAAACCCCACCATTATCACTATTACTCAATATGTTCAAAACTTCTATCATTTTTCCATTATGATTAACATTAACATTTATTGCTAGTAGAAAAAAGTAAGTGACTCAGTTCTGCAGATAGCATCCATAGTTACAATACACTTCAGGAGGCATCTGTTATAGTCCTACTGTCTGAAAAGTAGGAGCTAAGTTAATTAAAAAATTACAACCTCAGAATAATCAAAATTTGCTTAGCTAGGCTACAGCCTGATTACAGTAAAAGGAATGTCCAATCAACCAACTTAACAGATATACTTGTTATCAAGATTTCAAATTAAAGCAGAACTGCTGATCACCTATAGATTAGGGAAATTAAATCTACCGAAACATTAGAATGCTCTATAAGTTTTGCTCTTGATTTATACTCCTATAGCAGAGCAACAGACATGTTTGGAAAGGAAGCAATAAAAATGAAGAAAGTGACATACTCGGACATGATTAAAACTAATTACGGTGCTATCCATTGTGCCACAATCCCAGCCAGGAAGGCCTTTCACAGAGGCTACCACCAAGGGGTATGAAATGGAGGGGTGAGAGGGAATATCATGAGAAAGCCCATCAAATTTCACCCTTCTCTGTCTCTGCTTCTCATCCCTTCACCTCCTTCCTCACTAACCCGACCAACTCTCAGGCTTGCAGAATGTTGTGTTTGAGGAAGGGGAGATGCTCAAGGCCAGTTTTACCAGGCACAATATGGGTGGTGATGTGCAGAGCAGACATTGAAACTGTCACACCTCAGAACAGGCAGGGCTGAAGATGGAGAGGCAGCTCAGAGAACACCTAGGGTGGGGAGTCTAAAGAAAATGAGAAAGAGAAAATAACAAGAAGGAAATTAAAAAAATTAATCAGGTCTTAACCTAAAAACTGTGTAGTTCAGTGGCTGCAACAAGGAAATTACCAAGAGGAGTTACGACAAAGCAATTACTTGGTGCTGCCTCTCTCTGCAGGAGTAACTACCCTGCCTCCAGATTGGACAGCACCCGAAGCTCAATCACATTCAGCAGGACCTTAAACATTTATATTCTAACTACTCCTAGTTCCTAAAGGGCAATGAAATCTCATATGCACAGTGCTGATTAAAGGACAAGAGGCCAATAAATAAATAAATAAATGAAACCTAACGTAACCACCATAATTCACAAATGATGAAGAGGAAAAAAAAACAACACAACAGCCTAGAGCCAGAAGCAGCCCTGCCCAGCTAAAGCATGGTAGGATATAAGCACAAACAACTTGCAAAGTCCACCCACATTAATCTGTGCTAAACCTACAGGTAGCAAGATATTTTTCTTGTCTCTTAAGTGGCATGTCATCCGGGCTTTCTGGAGACTGCCATCCAACCAGCAGGTTTCCTATCCAACCTACAGCCAAGAACAACATTTAATTAGCATGTTTAATTGATCTTGTTAACTGTTAGGGTGGACAGCTTTGATCTCGCCTGCTGATAGCTAGTTTAGGACTACAAAAGAAACTGGGGCTTTGCATAATTGCCAAGCTTTTCGATGGGCACTTTTTAATTCCTTCTATTTCTCAATCTCCCTTTCTGTTTGTGCTGCACTAGTGCTCCTGATAACAGGAACCAAAGCACATGCCCTCACTTACTGTATCATTTATTTGAGCATAAAGGAGAAAAAAAGAAACATGAGGAAAGGGAAATTGCCACTCCTTCACCTAGAAACAAGGAAAAGGGCCAGGAATTACCACAGTGAATCTGGTCTGGGCAATATTAAGCCCAGTATCCTGTGGCTGATGGCAGCCAGCACCAAACACTTCAATGGAAGATGCAGGAATCACTAAGCACGTGTGGGATAATCTGCTCCCCATCCCCCTTGAAAGCCTCATCTGACTTTCCACTGATTAGAGGCTGGTTTAAATTCCAGGACAGAGGTTTTGAGGAATTTCAGTGGCTTTCCGCTGTGTTGTTTTATGTTTGTTAATAGGTTCATCCAAAAAAAAAAAAAAAGCCCCTTCTGCAGGAGATTCATATTAGCAGCTTAGGAGAGAGGCCCGCAAGACCAAGATTACTAGCTAACACTCAAACCAAGCTGAGACTGTGCCAACCCTAATAGGAAAAGAAACTTCTGAGGACATTTTAGTGTATCCTAAAATATCTAGCAACCTTCAAAATAGACCCTAATTGAAAACAACTAAACACAAGTATGTTTAATTCATTAACTACCTCTCCTAAACACTGTTTTCCTGAATGATCAAGCCAATCATAAGATCTACGGAAATAAACGTTCATAGGTGGTGTATAATAGGTTCTGAGCAATGTACAAAGCAGCTCTACATTTCAGCCAAAGAGTGTCAACTGTTTTCAAAACAGCAAGCCAAACCCTCATCAAATTGAATTCAGCTGGAGCTCTGCCACTCAGCAGGACAACGACTTGGCCCACCATCCCCATGGGAAATCTTTTTCTAACTCAGACTTTCTTCCTGCTTATTGCGAACAAAATCTCCTTTGGATCAGGTTGAATTTCCACAGATAATTAGTCTTGCACTAGCTAAATAAAACAAGAGTTATACTGCTTCTGAGCAGCAAACTGAATAATTACAACAGGGTAAAAGAGAAAATTTCTTCTCCCCCCCCCCCCCCAGGAGAACTGAGGAATTAACTGTTTAACATGGTTGAACTTTGCTGTTGAATCTTTGTATTACATGGCAACAGAGAGAAGTACCACAGTGGAGTCATCTCAACCATCTGCAGAGTATCACAGATTAACTGTAGCTCCCAAATATCGCTAGAACAGAATTCTTCACTTGTCTTTTCTTACCAAAGCTTTCTCAACAGCACACCACGGTTTTGGTGGTTGGTTTGGGGTTTTTGGTTGTAATCTGGTTGGTTTTCTTTTGGGGGGAAGGGTGGTATTATTTGGCTTTTTATTTCTTTTTCCCCTAAACCTTTTTCTAAAGAAGGTCTGTTCTTGGTGTTGCAGGATGATGAATATCTTGTATTCTCTAACCTTACACCAGAAGCTATAGAAAGTCAGCCAGCCCCTTCATCTTCTGCCTACTGCTGATACTGTCTCGAATAATGCTCACTTTTGGTGGCTAGGGATGGAGGAGGGGTTTCCCTAGGAATAAGCTGAATAAAGCTTCCTGTTCAGCTAAAGCAGGAAATGTGCCCCAGTACTGCCTTGCACACAAAGAGTGGAAAATACTTACTAAACAAAATAGCAGGAGATGAAGTGTAAACTGGATTGGCCTTCCATCATGCAGACAAATAGAAAGCCATAGTCCCCACTCCTCCAAGCTCTCTTGCATTAATGTGCTTAAACTTGGAGGGAAAAAAAAATCAAAACCCCATACATATGTATACACATTCTGCATCAACATCAAATTAGTATACTGTGCCTTTAAAACGAAACACTAAAGGATTTTAAACAACAACAACTCTAATTAGGAGGTAGCATTTCCTCCCTCCCACAGAATCTGCTTCTTCATATTAGAACAGGAGGTACAACTGGCCAAACTCCATCCTACTACTGGAGAAACTGAACCAGAAGTTGTCATTAGGTTAACCTCCCCACATCTCTCTCAAAACATCTCTTCAGAAAGACTTTAAAATAAAGAGCATAGAAGATGAAAGGAACAGCATTTCAGACTGTCAAATCATTAGGATTCACAGAAAAGAATAGCAGTATTAATTTTTGTATAAATATTGGCAGATGGTAGAAGACGAATATTAACAGAAAAAAAACATCCTTCCTCATGCCCTATAAAAACAGCGACTGTTTAAGGCCCCACTGCATTTCCCAAGAGCTGGCCTTGTAATTCATGCAAGACTGCTCTGCTGCCATCATATGCCTTTTGATGAGCTCTGATCACTTCAAAGAGGTGCTTGTCCTCACCCACCCTGACGTTTAAGAACTGAAAGTGATGAAAAACTGCTTCACCTAATGCTAGGTCACGGCTACAGATGCACACTGCTAGAAAATTAAAAGCTGTTAGGCAAGTCCCATGGTGCAAAACATACTACAGCAGCTGGACGCTGGAAATATATGACAAAACATCATGCAAAATAGCAACACACATAAGCTTAATGAAAACCTGATGAAAAAAGTACTGAATCTAATTAATTCTCTAGACATGGCTAGCACAGCTGAGCTAAGGTATACTGTATACTACAATTGAATTTTATAAACCATCTTGAGCCATTAGTGCCTCCCACCACCAGGAGTTATAAACCAGTCATCAGCCCACAGGGACACGTCTCATCATATTTTGATGTCCCTTCTTATGGCACAACACCCTGCTCATCTTGCAAAGCTGAAATAAATAAAGGAAAAGCATTTTGCTAATTCACCTTAAAAATATCCTTGTATTGAAACAGAGTCAAGCACAAGTTTCTCAGTTGGGGGGCATAAAGAAAAGCTTCCCTACCACCCTAGACAAAAAGTTGAAGATAGCCAAACTCGAGAGAACAGAGTCAGTGGTGAACTCCCACCCAAAAAAATCACCGAGATTGCATACATCTGAAAGCTACCTTTGATATCCCAAAGCCGACACGAAATTAAAACTCTCTGAATACGTGTGGCACGCCAATACAAAATCCTCGGAAGGCAGGCCTCTCAGCTGAATGGTGTGGCAGAATTACAGCCACTCTTGACAGATGGGGATGTTTACACCTAGTAAGGGTTGCAGAGGTGTAGCACCTACTGCAATACAGCACATCCTTAAGCAGTTTGCCTCATCACAGAGTTCTCTCCTGTGTGGAGCAATGAATGGATGTCCTTGAACTAATGCATTCACTTCAGGATACCAAGGAGTATGTAGCAGAAGAGAATCAGCAGAAGTCATTTGAGACACATTTACCTATTAATACTCTAATATCTATATCTAGGAGCACATGGATCCTACACACGCACAAGGACACACCGTACAGACAGACAAGCAAACACGGCAAATGACTGTAGAGAACAACTAACCAAAGACAAAGAGCTTTGTTCTGCCTGCTTTCCCTCCCTCACACCCCTGCCCATGCTCAGAGATGAACAAACACGAATGGACCCCTGTTATCTGAAGGGTACTGTGTGGAAACATTACTTTGAAACAAAATTATGATAGTACAAAAATAAGAAACCCCCAAAATTTCAATGTATGCACTTTTCCCAAGCACCATGGACATACATAGCTTATCTTCTACCAGCTGCCAGTCTGCAGCTACTTCCCAAGAAGTAGTTGTGACCCTGATTTGAAGTTTGCTAGTCCTCTTTTGGTCCTTCCCATACAACACCATGCTGGGATCACAAAAATCACGCTGGGACCCTCAGTTTCAAGAGGAAATTATTGGCGGTGCCCCACAAAGAGAACAAAAGCCATTTATTCAAGTAGAAATTACCCTTGATTTGAAAAGCAGGTTTACAATGTCCCATCCCCTCCTCCTGAAAGCCACAGCAAAATAGTTAAATATCTGTCATGCTACACCTACGTGTGTACACGTGCACCCCAAGAGGCACGGTAGTTTACAATATCTGCCCCACGAGGTTTATGATTAGTAAGAATCTAGTAAATGGGAAAGCAATGAAATTTGTTGACAATCCTTGTTGTTCTTATAGTCCTGCACCAGCAAACAGCTTTCTCCATGAGGCTTCTGTATCTTCAAAAATGAGAAGGAAAAATGCCCTTTGTCATTGTTCCCAAAAAACCCACAGCATTATTAAACCATTCTGTTTTCCATATATTTCCCTTTAACGTCAGGAACAGGGTTAAACTTGCAGAGAAGCCTTGACAGCTTGCATTGTAAAGACGTTCATGATTCTAACTACAACTGATCATCCTACCCCATCTCCTTGGCCAGATTACAGTATCTAGAAAGCCCATAAGAAGAGAATTGCCATGGCTTTATGTGCAACTTCATGTCAATATGCTTAGTCAACACATCAGTTCCCTGCGACTGATAGGCAAAGAAAATAACCTTCCTTCACAAAAAAAAAAAAAGGTCAAAAAAACCAAACCAAAACAAAAACTAAAAAATATATTAGGAAGAAATAATCATTATTTCTCTTTGACTTTAATAGATGAGACCTTTGAAAAGTAAGTATTAGCAGCAGCAATGCAGCTTTCAAGTAGCAAAACTGAATTGACAGCAGAGGTGTCACTTAGCAAAGAATTTTAAACCAAATAGAGAAAACCAAACAGAAGAACTGCATCCAGTTTTGGGCATCACAATGACAAGAACAAAGATCATCAAATTAATAGCAATAACAGGCTTAGCCCAAAGAACTAAGTTGTAACAAAAGCAACAACAAAAAGTAGCAAATATATAATTTGTGCAAAATTATGACTAAGAGAGGATACAATAACTAAGAGTCTGATACATGTAAAATTTCAGGGTTTGCACAGTACAGCACTAGCCTGATTTCACCCTTCCCTTTAGATGCACTGCATACGTGTATGGTAATCATTAGCGCCCTGTTTAAATTGAGATAAATAAATAGTGCTTCCTATTAGGGCATCAACATGATATACCACTACACTGCAGGTATGCCTAGTAATAACATGTTCTCATTTCAAGTCTGACTGCACCATATCATGCCATGCCATGCCAAGCCAAATGAATATAACTGTAAAATGGCCAGTCTTCGCGAACGAAGAACCGGGGAAGGTCTTTACACCTTCCAGCCTGCGCATTGGATTTTTTAGG